>JAWWMP010000001.1:114449448-114471086 GCA_035047865.1 Dendrocincla tyrannina
GGAAGAAAGGAAGAAAGGAAGAAAGGAAGAAAGGAAGAAAGGAAGAAAGGAAGAAAGGAAGAAAGGAAGAAAGGAAGCAAGCTTTAAAAATGCCCTAGAGCTACAACTCAAGGAGGTAATCTCTCTCCTTCCCCCCTCTATCACCTGGCTGCATTAAGCACTCAAATGCTTTCCATCCCTGCCCTCTCTAACACAAATACTGGAGATTAAAGCAGCACTGTCTGTCCTAGTCCTTTTCTCATGCAAATCTCAGGTGGCACAAGGTTTTCCAGGGCATTGACCACTCCTGTTTGGGACAGAGGCTTGCATAGGGGTGCACATCCTTTCCCTCCTCTCCCATTGTATACTCTTGTGATGCCAAAGCAATGTCTGAGCAACAAGGGGAGGAAACCCCAAAACTTTTGTTTTTAGTTACCTTTGGTGAGATAAGATGAATCATGAAAGACCCAGAAAGTTAACTAGCACAGTAAAATCAGCCAAAAATTGTCACAGAATATACTGAGTTGGAAGGGACCCACAAGGATCATCGAGTCCAACTCTTAGCCCTGCATGGGACCATCCCCAAGAGTCACGAGCTCTTACACATCTCCTCAGCAACTAATTAAAAAAATCATGGCTTTCTGCTTACACTGAGAGAACTATTTGTTTAGAACCAACACAAACAGCACAAGTTTTAATGCGAGACCCATTTGTATCCCAGCTCTTTCTTTGTGAATTTCCAGAGACTGAAGAGGCTCAGTTTACATTAAGAGTAAAGCATGAATAAGGTCTTTCACTGCACGCTGCAAAAGTTAGTTGAAGAACCCATTTATCCAAAATTTAGAATATGAACTACACAAAAATGAAGCTGCCTTAAAAACAGGGACTTGTCTGATGTAACTGTGGGGAAAACTGCACACACAGACAGATGTCTTGGGAACATCATCTCTGTGAGAGGGAAGAACACAGTGAAGATACCCAGAGCTGAGGCTGATTCACTTCATGCCAGAAGACTGTTGCAACACAGATTTTTCATTTTTTTTCCTTCCTTTGAAGTGTGAATAGCTTGGAATTGCTCAAAAATATACCCTTCACACTTCATGAGTAACCACACTTTTCCCCCATCAGATAAGTGGCCAAGGTGTTTCTCTGACACAGCAGGGGTGTCCTTGCTCACCAAGTTCTGAGCAATATTCCTCTTACCTGCACATGGACTCACTGCAAAGCCCACTCTCCTCTGGGCTCTGTCAAAGATCACATAGAAGCCTTCCATGACTGTAGCACCAATAACTAGAGCATTTGTGGAGGAAGAGATGCCAAATCGGTAGCACTGCAAATTCTCTCCTATTCCAAGGATGGGTTGAATGTAAAGCTATTAAAATAAAAAGAGATCCAGAGTGTGAGAATCCACACCACACAGTAGTCAGAAGTTCAGTCCTCTTGATTTTTATAGTCAAGCACTCAAACTCCACTGGAATTAGGGAATGAATAGGGGCAAACATGTACATGATTTAAAACTGGTCCAAGCTCACATGCAGGAGAGAGGCAAAGCTCTTGGATTCTAACTTTAAACTTGAACACAGTCAGTCACTATGTTTTGCTCAACAGCAAATTCACAAGAGCCACTTTTTACTGTATGTTCCATATGGGAAGGATGGCTGAGAAAGAACTTGGGATATGAACTCAAATTAGAGAATCACTTTATTATTAAAAAAAAATTATCAGGATGGAGTTGATTCAGAGAGCATTCAGGGTCAGCTTCAAGGCTCTAGATTTATAAATTCAAGTCACATTTTATCCCTTGTCTCCTCAGGGAAGATGAATGACTGCCAAGCTACATGATCAATACAGAAAAAGCTTATCATAAGGCTTTACTATATTTCAAGTTAAAATGTACTTAATAGGTTCATTCTCTCCTTTGCTCCTGTCTGTCCCCTGAGGTAAAAGACTGTGTTAGCAATGTTAGAGGATACCAGCCTGCATGGCAAACTATACTGGGAGGGGAAACCAGAGAGGAAAAATAAACGTAGCACGTTATATTCCAAAAGCTGGGATGGAATATTAATAAAAAAAAAATCAACAAAATTACAGAAACCGGTGAAGAGCTCACAAAGGGTCATTGCCAAGATTTTCATATTCAGAAGAAGTGCTCCAGCTCAAAATGCCACCAAAAACAAATCAATTCCCTTCCCAAAAGGAGAAGATCAAAATGAGCAGAGACATTCTGTATTGACATCTGATGTGGTTAAAGCTCATGAAAACAAAACAAAAACTTGCCTGTTTTTCCTGACAAATTGAAAAAAAATCATTTCCCAACCACATGGACTGCACTGAGAGGGAAACTGGGCTTTTCTTTTTTGGTTTCAGGTTTCACAAGTTTGTTATTTTCCCTATTTAAATTTGATTTAAAAAGATTTCCCTTACATGCAAAAAGCCAGTTCTCTATTACTGCTAAAATCAGCTCCTATTTTCTATGAGGATGTGCTTTATAGTAGCAAAAATAAATGCATAGTGAATAAACACAGAAGACTGAGACCTGTGGTAGGATAGAGATCCGGAACGACCTACTGGAGTTTTCATCCCTCAGGTAAATGGAGAGTTTGGGAAATAAGGCCCAGGGTCTTTCAGTTTTATCCCAGCATGCAAGCTGGGAACCAGTCCAGAAACCAGAAGAGAATTCTTGTATCTATTAAAAGAAAAAGAGTAAAAAATCAACAGATTACACACATTTTGATAGATTTTTGTAAGTGACTACTACCACTAATTCCTCCATTCCCATGGGGAAATTCAAGCATGAACACAAATCCAAGCTGCTTCCATAAGGATCAAAGCAAAACCCCAAAACCCAGCACCCAAATCGAGGTGCATCGTAACCCAGCCTGACTTGGAAGGAGGAGGAAGAGGCAAAATCAAGTGTGGCCCTCCCTTTCCTCCCCATTTGTGTCTCAATTCTCCACTGCTGCAACGAAGAGCAGTGGGAAGGCTTTCACTGCCTCCCTATCTCCTCTTGGACCCAACACCAACGTTTTGAAGCAGCAGACACTTCGTAAAAAACACAAACCAAAACACAAACCCCATGAATATGCAATAATGTCCCTTCCTCACATACCTCCAGCTTCTTACTGAGCTTTTGGAGTTTTGAAGCCAAGGGCTAAGCTGAAAATCTCCTGGCATTTAAGGGAATCAAGGTTTGCTATAGTCAATGGGAAGAAAGACGTCCCTCTGTCTTTTTTGCTGCCCTGCCACTCACTGCCAGTGCAACCTGACATGCTTTGGAAATAAGGCCCCTTAACAGTACTTTGTAATATACTCATGGAACTAACAAAGCAAAAAGCAAACCCCTACAGAGCTTGTTTGGCTAAGACAAATATTTTGCCTAATGCTGTTGCTCCCTGAAGTTCACCTGCTGCCAGATCAGAGCAGAAACCTTCCTTGTCTCACTGCACTACTTTGTGCTGGTTTTTATTCCCCCATGAAGCAGCATTCCAGGCAATACCTTGTTCTGAGGCTGCACAGCCAAAGCCTTCCATTTGGGTGAAAAAAAAATAAAATATGGGCTCCAGCCTCTCCACTCTCCTCATTTGTACTTATCTGTGATATTGATTATTTTGTAAACATCAGCTCATGCATTAGTTATATGGCATGGTGCAGGTGACAAGCACTCACCCTCTCCACACACCTGTCAGTGAAATATTTGTTAGGGCTGCATAGAGACTTCATACTTTCAAGTGCTCATCTTTGCTCTTGGGGCAACAAGCACAGACTCATGTGAACAAGGAGAATTAAATCACAGACAGGCTGCTTTTACCCTTAACTCTCAATGCAGGGTTAAGTACATCTCTCAGCACAGGACAGAACACCCTGCCTCTCACAGCTCAGTCCCAGGCCAGACCTACTGCGAAATGCAGTTCTCCTCTCTAGCCGTTTTGTCTTGGAAAGCAGAGCTTGTGATCAGAGAAAAATTGCAAGATAGCATCTAGACTGGACAGGCCAAGTGTATAAAGTCCTCTGTTTTAAGTGTCCCTTTAATTTCCCAGAAATTACATTGCATTTACTTGCCATACTTCTGTATGCTGAAGCAATGCACTGGGCAGATTTGAGTGTATGATACCTGAAGGGCCATTAAAATAAAGATTTTAGGTTTATTTGAACCTTCTTTTCCTCAACTTATTAACTTATGATTGTGTTAATGCTGTGAGTAGACACACTGCTCTGACTTCAGCTCAGTGAGGTGTAATAGGGGCCAACCCTTTGTGGTTCATCTCTGCCCATCTATAAAAACCACCACCCTCCAAACCTACCAAGACCAAACTGCAGCTACAGCTGCTCCCTGAAACACTTCAGTCCAAATAAGTAAGGTTTGAAAAACCTTCTGCACCACTAAAGAGCACAAAGCTCAAAAAGTCTTGGTTTTTAATGGAGCTGAATAAAGGAACGTGCCACACACAGTTATCCCAGCATATCTGAGGAGGGAGTAACATCTGGCTGGGAAGATCGTAACAAGCTAGTAGGAGCAGACTTGTTCACCTGGTTCACCTGTGGTCAGAGAGCTATGCCTGACTACAGCAGCTGATTTTGTGTTTCACTGGTGCATATCCTGCCAGAAGCACAGAGTGATAAGAATACAGCTGTGATGCTGCAGTATAATTGCTGAAAATACTCATTTTTCAGACACTGTTCCTACACAGCTGGAATCCGATCCTTACATCCTATAACTACTTTTTATTTAGCAGATGATTTCCTTTGCTTAGAGCTGTGAAAGTAAATGTTGGGGTGTGTGGAGGGAAAGGGGTACAGCAGCGAAGTCCTTGGGATTAAAAAGAAACCCTGAAAGTTACTTTAGGCATTTTTAACAGGAAGCGCAAAAATCATTGAGCAGAACGAGTGAGTGGTTCCCCTCTAATAACCTTATTGATCAGTCCACTATTTACTTGTCATGTGGAAGGCCCTAGTCCAAATGTCCTGACCAGCATCAGAGAGGAGTGTGGACTGCTGTGACCCACTTCACAGGAGGATGCCCCATCCACAAGGTGCCATTACAAGAGCTCTTGGGGTGGCTCCTTTCAATTCCCCCCCACTGACTGAATTTGTTCCAGTCAATACTTAAGTGTTTTGTAAAGAGAAGAACTTGTAACTGGTACATTTATTCATACCAAATCTCTGCTCTCCATCAGGTAGGGAAAGGACCTCAATCTTGAACTGTCAGCATACAGGAAAATATCCTGTCTTTTGGGAAGCTGGTTACAGTATTTCCTGTCAATTGCTACTGTCTGATTGTGATTCCAGGGCAAAAATATCAAAACTGTTCACTCTGAAATATCTGGGATTTATTCTTCATCTTTAACCTTGTTGTTCTCTTCCTTGTATTGAACAAAAATTTATGAACAGTTTTTATTAACCAGAAAATGCTGCTTCAGCTACTCTACATGCAGAGAACTCCACCATCCCCATGCCCTACTTATAAAGCCCACTCTATTTCCAAAGAAAGATGCTTTTGAACATAAATAATTCAATAATGAAGGTCAAAAGCAGCTTTATTGATAGGAATAATCCTAATGAATGGCATTTATTCTAGACAGCAAAAAGCATTATACTTGGAAAGGAACTGCTTGCAGCAGCAGGTTCTTCTACTTTATAAACACTCTGTTTTGAATGAAAGGACTGAGTTTTGCACTCTTAATACTTTGAATCAGAGCAACAGGGATTATGTCTATGTTTCTGAAATGCTTGGAACAAAACACTCTGTCCCTGCTGTATTTCTGATGCATTTCCATACACACATTTTTGTCTGTACTTGCACTCCCCCTTTTCCCTCCTCCCTTTCCCTTTTCCCCTCTTGCTTTCCCTTTCCCCTCTCCATCAAAGACTACCAGTCATTTCTCACTTATTAACAGGAGTAGACCAGGTAAGATTCTGCTCCCCTCAGGTTAAAAAAGCTGTGACTTACAGGGCAGGCAGCAAAGATGACACTTCTTTTTCAAAGACCATGCAATCATTTAATAGGAATTTGGGCAGATTTAATGCCATTAGCTTACCAGGGACGTGCGAGCTATTGCTTGCACCACAGCACTGAAGACTTTCTCTGGCAGACGAAGGAGTGTGGTTCCACTGTCTACTATTGCTTTATCAGCATTGTACTGGGGAGGGGAGAGAAAAGGGAGACAGGTTGCACACTGTAGTAACTGTAATGCAGATTCCACTGTTTCATAACCATAACAAAGCTGTTCCTTTCCTTTTTGGCAGCTGGCTTCCCAGACCTGCATGTCATCCCTGTCAGCAGCTCTCTCTAGCTGATAGCTGGAATTCAAATGAAGTCTGAAAGCAGAAGCAAGATACCATCAGCTTAGACACAAGAGTGAGTTTATCTGCACCACTCAGGAAATTGCTGTGTGCCACCACAGCTGGTGCAAATGGCCAAACTGCTGGAAAAAGGAGGAAAGCCCAGCCCCTCTCAGAGGAGGCAAAAGCACTTTCATGTTCAGTACAGACAGGTGCCAAGCACACACGTCTAAGCCCTCAATCAAGGTCTCTGCCACCATGGAGACAACTCACTCCAGCCTAAACACACTACAGCAGCCTGTTTTAGTGGCTGGCATATCTAATTTAAGCATTGCCAGAGAAAATTAGGCCTTATTACGTGTCAGTACTGGCGCAAGAGTACAAATGCTAAATGCCACACCTTTCTTTCTCTCTTGACTGCTGAAAACCACTGAAACACAGACAACAGCAAGTACAAAGAAACTTGAAATTTCAGTCTTGCTGCCTGAAAATCTGCACAAAAAAAACCCCAAGTGAACATTTCTCTTACTATTAAAACCCTAACTCGGATTAAGAGATTTCAGGAAACATCAGATACAGTAAACAAAGTATAAACTTTTTAAAAAGTAGAACTTTCTTCATGAACCCCTTAAAAACTGTGGAGGGGGGGGAAAGAAAAAAGGACAAGTAGCAGTGACAGCTGTTTGCATTAATTACTTTTGTGGCCAGCTTAGGCAGCAGGATTAATATAACTGAACACTGACATGTTTATGGCATTGTCATAAGACACAAGATAATATATGGCATAAGCTACTTAGGAAGAGGTCAAAAAGCAAGTGAATATAAAATGCATTGGTTTAGACGTTATCAAGGCACACAGAGTCCCTTTAGCGCAGTGACGAAAATAAAACCCACCCAAAAGTAAAAAAAAGTAGCTCTGACAGTTATTTCTGCATTATTTCTTTTTTGAAAGAGCTGCTATAGGCTGCCATACAGAGCTGACAGAAGAGCAAACAGAAAACCATTTATTATACACTCAGAAACACTTCTAGAGAGAGGAAAGAAATTTCAAGGCGTTGTGGAGTCCATTTTAACAGATTTGTACCACAAATACACCATCTCTGGTATCCTGGAAAGCCACCCTTGGAAAAAAGTAGTTAGGAGGGTCAACCAGTAACAAAACCCATGGAAAATGCTGGGAGCAGCGGGATGGCTCAGCTAGGGACTAACACCTGGATTTTCATGCTGTGTACAGTGTACTGGCAGCAATTTGCCTTCTTGGCCTTCCTGGTTAATATTTACCAGGGCAGCAGAGGGCACTGCCTGCAGCTCAGGAATTCTCCCAGCCCCAGCCTGCCAGGCCCAGGGACACAGCTGTGCTGTAACATTGGACACATTCCCAGCATTGAAGCAAGGGGACAACTTTTCCCTGGCAAGGAAAGGAGTAGTCTCTGGTGAAGGTTACAAATAATGTTCCATTTCCCAGAAAGCAACTAAGAGGAGAGAGGGCACATAGTTCATCATCCTATACAGTGATTCATGCATCCTCTGCAAGCTCCTAACCAGCCAAACTTTTAATCATACCAGCTCTATTTTACTGCTCTTCCTCTAAACCTCTGTGGGAAGATTGCCTGGGATCAAGGAAGGATCCTTGTGTATCAGTGACCAACGTGCTGTGCTAACACACACAGTGTGCTAAGAAAGCAAACCCGGGCTCAGAAAAGAGCAACAATAACAGGAAACTTTTGCAACACACCACTGGATTCTTAAGTGAGTTGTTTTCTGGAAACAGCGTGGATTAAACCATTAGCACAAGGGCTCCCCTTCAAAAACATGTTGACTGTTTTCAAAGGCAAGAAAGAAAAGCAAACATTGATGTTAGAGGACCAGTGGTTTTGCTTTCCTACAGTAGAATGAGAGAGGCATTTAAATAGACCTTGTTTTGCTTATTAAGTTGAAAGACGCTGTGACTAATTTTAAATAATTTATATGGCGATATGACTTCCATATTTTGTATGGAAATATAATATTTATGCCGATGTAATATTTTAATCATGAATTTCACTTAATTTATATGAACTATAAAACTTCAGAATTATCACATCTCTCATGGTTTAACCCCAACCAGCACAACATCCCAATAATTTCCAACTAAGAGCACAACTATAAGATAAAATTACAATGTCTAGTAAAATTGGGGCATGAAAATTACAGAACTAAAATCAAAACATGCATAGCAACAACCAACAGTAAGAAACAGATAAAACACAGGCATACACACATATCTTCCACAGGAAAAGAATAAAAATGAAACTGCTTTGGAATAAAAATTGCAACAACACAGAACATTATTTCTAATAAAAACCAGAGAATATATCTGTCAGGAAAAATAACAGGCAAGGCATAAGAGATCAAAAGTAGATTACAAACCCATAAAATAAAAAAGGAGCCATAGGATGAGAACTTTATGAAGCATCTCAGGATGACACCTGCCCACTGCCATCATGAGTTATGTGCTTATACAGCTCTACAGGGGTCAGTCCAAAATCTCCCCTTTTCTTTGACCAGAATTGCTTTAAACCCCTTTTGATTTGATTTTACCACGTGAAAATCGTATGCTGGAGGTGTTTATTGTCTCCTTGAATCACTGCAGCATCTTCAGTGTTTAGACTGGAACAACCCACGAGGCTGAGCCCTTCCCAACCCCAGCAGCCTGATTTTCAGTGGATTGTTGCCTTAACAATTATAGCTTAGTTCCAAATTTACTGGAATACTATCAGTGAGTTTTAAAGTCTTCTGTAAAGCAATTTTAGCATGTTTGATGCACACCCTGCATTTCACGTGGCTTGCTTATTTCTTGTCAAGGTTACCACTTCCCAGAGGAGACTGTGATACCCATCAGCCTGCAAAGACCCAACCTGATCAAATAGGTGATTTTTCTCAACCAAACTCACATTTTATAAAGACAAAACCACACTGGCAAATACCTCTCTGCAGTCCAATTGGAGGTTCTGACCCCCAACCTCCAGTTTGAGAATTTCAACCTGGTAGTACCACTCCTCTTTGATGGGTGTGTACCAAATATCCCCTGTGTACAGACTTGGTTCAATTCCACCCAGGACCTAAGGGAAAGAAGAGAACAATTCACATGCTTTAAAATCCCAGATGTTTAGTTTTGGGACAACTATATGCAAAAAAAGAGAGGGAATATTTAATTGTGATACTCATGGCATCAACACTTTAATTTAGCATCATTTGTAAGGATTTTACTGACAAGTTTGTTGTCAGTAATAAAGCAGTGTGAAACATCTAGACATAAAATACATTGTGCTTCAATCAAACAGAATTCCCATATTGGGCCAAATTACCAGCATCTTTATCTAAAAGCTGACACTGGCTTTATTATGAAAGCTCCACTGCTTCAAATCAAAACAGAATCTTCAGGGCAATGTATAAAACGGGCAATGTATAAAAACGGGACAGAATATTAAACTCACATGTGATAAATTTCCTTTATCAGATCAGAAAAGCTTTAAAAATGTCCAAGAACATTTCATTTTTCTAACACACAATGGAATATGACCACCTTGTCATTGATATCACTACTGGCTTCCATCAAAACTTAGGCTGAGGATGACTGGGAGCATAGGGGGCTCTCAGACTTTGAACTGAACTAATAGAAGTGAGCTCTCTCTTGGGCTTCATCTACATGAGTAACATTTATAGTAAATGAATTCCCTGCAAAATAACTATCTGTGATCAACTCCTGTGCTGATATGCTTATTTGGGAACATTCATTCCAACTCCCAAATCTAGATACATAAAGGCCAATTCTTCATCCCACTAAAACTGATGGAAAGACTTTCCAGAGTAACAACAAGCAGGAGATCTGATAGTCAGATTTTTTCCTTTGTCAGCAAGAAAAAGAAAAGACCCTTGATTCCTCTCCCCCTTTTCACATCTTGTTAAAAAAAAATATTAATGTAGCATTTTGATGACAATGAAAAAGTTTATCAGCTGAGTAAAGGACTACTCAGTTTGAGAAAGGTAGCAGAATCTGCCCTGAGGAAACACCATAACATTTATGTTTTAATTTGTTAAAAGAAGAAATGTTTACTCAAACTTGAGAGAGGAGATAAAAAAGAAAGAATTGAGAATGAAAATAAATAAGACAATTGAGTTTTGCATGAGAGTTTAACTTTTCCTTAAAAAACCCTGAAAACATCGTATTTAAACATTAAATTTGGTAGAAGTAGGATAGTCACAGAAAAGAGGGAGAGAGATTAACAAAGATACATCTTCCCTCTCCGATTGACAGATACCCACAAGACTACCTCCGTTGGTACCACTTCCAGAAACAGGGAGTCCAGCACCACACATCTGCAAGGAGAAAATGTTGGGGATCTTTGCCTGCCTCACAAGAGAATCGAAGAAGGTCTCCACAGAACTTGAAGGCTTGAAGGTGTTGAAAAACAAAACAAAACAAAACAATTGCAGGATTTGTTAAAAAGTTTCTTTGCAGAAATCAGCAAATCATTCAAACAAGGCCACTTTTCATGAGTAAATTGAATTTTTGACAACTAGGTGATGAAAGTTCTAGACATAATATGTCATTAAAAGCCCAGCATCTGTCATTTTCCTGTTTCTGTTGTTTTTAAAAATAATTTTACTCTTGACCACTGTCACTGTCGCTGCTACCAAGTCCCTAAAACACAAGAGTAATTTTCAATTGCAGTTTCTAAACTCAGACAGTGGTTTCAGGCAGAAACTCTCACTGATGTTTTCTGTTTGGAAAAGGCTTTGGGTTATTAGAACAGACAAAAGCAACTTGCCCTTCACGCTTTTCCAGAGGCAACATTTCAAAGTGAAGACTTTCAGTTTTTCAACATAATTTAATTCTAATGAACTTTGAATTCAATGGCCCTTCACCCCTCTCCTTTCTTTTGAAGAACTTCATATCCCAGCACACTCACTCCAACTGCTTGCTGGCCAACAGGCTCTTCCCTACACTTTTCTCTGCAGTTATCAGAGCATTGCAACTTCACTGTAATTCAGATTTCTGTGCAGGCAGGTCTCATGACAGGCAGAGACCCTGGCAAGTGTGAGGAGCCAAGGGCTCTTACTACACAAAGGCAGAGCAGCTTCACAAGTCAACTACTCTTAAGCCTTCAGAAGAAGGGAAAAATCAACGCCCTGAGTACACTATTTGCCCAAACCACGGCTTGAGAGGCAGCTCTTCTCTTTCTGCTGACAGGATATGTCAAGTCAACAGCAGAAGTCAATACAAGGCTCACAGAGCTCTTGAACAAGGCAGAGTCGTCAGGCAGTATTGAATCATTTGCTCTAACTGGAGAGATCTCACTTTGTGATGTGTAAATTGAAAACTGTGACTATGTAGCATTCCAATCACGTTTTCAGTTTTAGATTGTAAGCTCATAAACTTTAGACTATAAATCTGGGGGTTTTATTTGAATTTCTGCCTGAATTTTCAACCTCCAGAAGACCACGATGTGCTTGGTTCTGCCTTCATGGAAACACTGTAGATAATATTTGTTCTGAAATTATCCATCTATGCCCTCCTTCTCAATTTTTACTTGATGAATAGAGAATGTCTTAGGATGAACTGCCAAGGGCTTTGCCAAGTAAGTTCATCAGTCCTTAGACAAGTCTTGAGGATTGTCATCAGAGCCATAATACCACCCTTCACACACACCAGAAGGCTTAGGTCCATACTCTGGTACTACAAGCTCTGTAAAAGCTTATTTGTTCCAGAGCAGCTAAAATCAGAGTTTTCATCACCAGAAAAGCCAGAATTCCCACATGGCAATGTGGTACCATCACAAACCGATTAATTCTTTCTGCAACAAGCATTAAAGATCCAGGAAAGAGTGGCTGGAAGGGAGGAGTCTAATGCTGACAGATCATCTGCTCACTTTATTTTAACAGCTAGATTTCTGTTTATCATCATTGTGAAAGACAATCACTGGGGAAAGGATGATTTACCTTGGCTAAGGCATCATAGGCAAGGCCAAGAATCCCGTGCCATTTAACCCCTGGTAAGAAGAAGTTCTCTGACTCCAGAATAGTAGCAATGTTGACGGTGTAGCTGCCATAGATTCCTTTTGGTATAGTAATGACATCTGTACCCAGCACTCCAGTCCAGCTTCCTTGGCTGTACTTAACTGTGACATCAATCCCTTGAGATTTGTACGTGCTTGACCTTTGAAAGGAAAAGAAGCACTTATGCACAAGCTGTTCAGCTACAGTGCAAGACAGTATATATTCCATCTCGATCGTGCCCAGAGAGAGGGGGAAAAAAATTAAGTGTGCAAAATACATATTCATACTGCTTGTAAAAGCAGTAAAATGCAGAAATAAAACCAGAAAATCTCAAGGCCCTGTTTTTACGCAGAAGCCATCAATAACTCAAACCTTCACAGTGTGTGCCCTTTATTTTTAATCTAAGGTATTATGTGACCTGGTGCAATGTGTCCCTGACTCAGACTGGTCCATCACAACAGGAGCAACACTCTGACTGGAGAATGAATGTATTAAGTGGTTCTAGGAAATGAAAAGATGCTGAATTCAAATCAAAAAATTGAAATGCTAAGCTAACTGAATAACTGTAGACTAATACCTCATTAATATTCTTAAAAGATCCATTTTGGGTAAATTGGAATGCTATTGTGAGTATCAGCAGTAAGACAGGGTTTTTAAATCTGCAGTTTGGTCTATCTATCAGGAAGTAAGTAGACTTGGATATTATTAACAAATGATTCACTGATTTGGAGGAGGAAAGGAAAGAATTCTTTCTAGCCACGGTAGCAAAGGCAAAGGAGCAGTTAAATATGGCAAGCAAAGGAAGGAAGAAAATCCTGTTTGGAAGACTTACCACAAACATTAATAGAAATCTGAATAGATTTTTCCATTTAAAATCCTGTAATCCCTAAATATTGCAAACATATTCCACCCACATCACTACCAGAGCTACAAAAGTTTTAGATCCCTCACAATTTATTTTGGATCCACTCCTTGGCATAACAGCCTCCCCTTTTGAACAGACAGATAATCACATCCAGTCCATCTGAACAGATTTTCTTTTCTTTTGACAGCTTTTTTAAAAGTAAGTTAAGGAGGGAAAAAAGGGTGAAATAATTTTACAACACCAACTTTCCAAGTGTAGAAGAATAGGAAGTGCAGGTGGTTTATCAAGTGCAGATACTTTTATTAACCCAGATTTAACAGCCACATGAAGTGGCTTCACAACCTTGTGTATTTGAGCTCACCAGCACAAAATCAGTGTGGTTTTGCTTATTGTGAGGAACAACCTGTAGACAGCAACATGGAAAAGTCCCATCCATTAAAAGGGATGCTTTATCACACATGTCCATTTGGACCATGCAACTGACCTTCTTCCTAGCTAAGGCCAGCCTCTAACCCTAAGCAGTTCTTCACATTCCTAAGACCCAACCATCGAGGATTAACATCCAAGACAGCAGAAATACATGAGATAATATTTCAAAATTAATGAATTCCAGAAACACTGTTACTAACCTGTGTCTGGTTAGTCCTACTGCTACTGCTGTTTCACTTGCTGTGTAATTCTGCATTTGTATGACACTTACACAAAGGAACATCTCTGCTCAGACAGGACCTTCAGAACACCTCTGTGATACTGGCAGTGCATTTTATAAATCAAAATAGCCTGAATAGTTAGTGAAAGCTGGGGGGTTAGGAAATGAAAGGGAAAGTACAGTGTTCTTCATGTACGAAGTGTCTGGCTGGGCAAGAGAAGAGGAAACATCTGAAATCAGAGAGAAAATTGAGTGCTGGGAGAATAAAGTGAAGCAAATCTGAAAATGCAGACAGTGTGTGACTGGCAACAGCAGCAACACACAGCTCTTCTTCCAGAAGCTGTAACAGCCTGATGGATTGAGCTGTGGACCAGGACACAGAAAAGATGGGTTCATTTTCCAGCACGGCTGGTGAACCTTCCTGTGGAAAGCCAGGACAAGTCACTTCCTCACTCTTTGTGCTTCAGCTTTTCCACCTGCAGAAATGCATATGAAGGCACTCATCTCATTTGTAAAGCTCACAAATGCCATATTGAAGGAAAGACCTTATTATTTCCTTCGGTGAGCACAATTCCTAACATGGGAAGGGATCTCACATAATCCCTGTGGCAGTAGATTATATTCTGTTCTGCAAAACCACTTCCCACTCCATCTTTTTGCCTGACATCAGCCACTCTGAGAAAAAAAGAAATCCAACTCTTCCAGCAGGACAGAGTGCAACTTAGCCTGAGGCAAGAAAAAAGATCTCCTAGACCATGGTGCTATAATGACCCTACTCCCTTCTCTCCCCCTTTCCCAGTTTCTGTCTTCTCTCCAGAGCAGCCAACAGAAACACGGTCCTCAAACCTCAAACGGATCTCAAACCTCAGCAGAGCAAACCAGAGATGGGTTAATTTTCTCTTGCAGAGTTACTCCTCATTGCTAGCATATAGCATTGAACAAAACAAATGATGATATAAGTGAAATAACCAAAATGTTATTTCTCAGGTCATGATTCCTTCAAAGGAAGCTCAACATGGCAACAGCAAATCCACTCTATGCAGAAAGCCCATCTGAACACCAAGCTCACCAAAAAACCTTTGAGACAAAGCAAATGTGAAAACATAACAAATTACTGATTTTTAACCAAGAATTCCCATCTAATTCGCAGGGCTTCTGGATGAAGTTTATAATTCACCCCAAACCACAAGCTGTACAGTGTACACAACCCAACTCACAGCATTGTACTGCAAGGCAGCAGTTCATTTTGCTTGCTGGTATATAACTTATTGTATTACCTCAATTTACTGCCTATATTTTTCTTACCTCCCCATCTCTTGGAAAGATCAAGTCTCGAGCAGCTTGCTCTTGAACCTTCACATGGTGAGGCAGTAGTACTCACACTGAAAGAAAACTGAATACTGCTGCTGAATACTGAAAGCCCTGAGCGTGTCATGTTGACATATTGCTGCAGAGCTATCACAGATAAGTTGGGTTCAAGTGTAAAAAACCCTTTATATGTCTGTTTAAGTAGCTCTTTTATCATAAGCAGTGTATTCAACAAAACTACTTGTTATTTTGAACAGCATGAGAAACAAGCACCATGATTTCTTCTCAGTTCAGGACAAATTAGGCCATTTTGCAAACCCTTATACGTCGTGGTGACTTATAGAGCATCATTATCACAGCAAACTCAGAACTTTCCACAGCAAAGTTTTGTCAGAGCCACTCAAAAGCCTGAGCTGTAAAAGAGCTCATGATAACAACTCTACTCATTTCATACAGAAAGAGCCAGATAATTAAATTGCAGAATTATGTGACACAGATTATACAATACACAACATCATTTAACAAGCTAGTTCTAAAATTGCTCCAGGAAGGCTCTTCCTGAAAAACACAACCTCGGGGTCCTTTGAAACAAAGATAGTGCCCTTCCTATGCACCCTCCTCAATTTCAGTCATAAAACACTCATGCCTTTCATTTCAGATTATGATCATCTGAATGAAATTAAACAAAGAGTGTGGCATCAGGAAATCCAGACCCATCACTCTCTTTCTCCAACACAACATTAATATTCGAATAAGCACACATCTATATCTCAGTCCCATTAACTTAACAAATTACTATCTTTCTTTCCCCTTTTCTTCAACTTGCAGTTTATGCCTTTGGAAGCCACTCCCTGACAATATAGGGAAAAACCTGCAGAACAATTACCAGATGAGAGGAAACCTCTTTATCTAATTTTGAAGTGTCCCATCCAGCGTGGAAGGAAAGTGCCCAGATGTCACTTTTCTCATTTACACATGGGTAAAGGTCACTCTCAGGTAATTATACAGATCCAGATGATGTGATATCAAGAGCCCTGTCTACCATCTGTGCAAAATCATGACAACCAGGTGTGCTGGTTTGGGCTGGGGTAGAGTTAATTTTCTTCATAGGGGTTTGTGTTTTGGATTCATGCTGGAAACAGTGTTGAGTACAGAGATGTTTTTGCTACTGCTGAGCAGCTCTTGCACAGAGTTGAGGCCTTTTCTGCCCCTCACCGCATCTCACCATTGAGCAGGCGGGATGTGCATGAGAATTTGGGAGGGGACACAGGCAGGAGAACTGACCCCAACTGGCCAAAGGGATATTCCACACCATATGGTGTCATGGTCAGTATACAAAGAGGGAGGAAGAAGGAGGAGGACATTCAGAGTTATGGTGTTTGCCTTGCCAAGCCACTGCTATGTGTGTTGGTGCCCCGTTCTCTGGGGATGGCTGAACACCTGCCTGCTCATGGGCAGAGGTGAAGGGATTCTGTGTTTTGCTTTGCTTGTCCATGTGGCTTTTGCTTTACCTGATAAAGTGTCTTTATCTTGACCCTTCTGATAGTCTCCCTGATCCCAGCGGTGGGGAGTGAGCAAGTGTGGGGGAAACACTCACGAGTTACCTTTTGTGAGATTCAGGTTGGACAGTTAGGAAATACTTCCTCCCCAGGAGAGTGTGGCACAGCACTGGAACACACTGCCCAGGGAAAGCATGGATTCTCCATCCTCAGAGGTTTACAGGATTTGGGGGCACTCAGCCATGGCCTGACCTGATCTGGTGACAGCCCAACCTCATTTGGGATACGTGCAAGGCGACCTACTGAGGTTTCTTGCAAACAACATTTCTGAAACATCCAACTGATTTCATTGGGGCCAGGAACCCTCCCAGATGACATTTATTTAAATGTATTTTGAATACTTAAAATGGGAGAAGCGTGCTGTAGCCAAGTTAA
This sequence comes from Dendrocincla tyrannina, assembly GCA_035047865.1. Lineage (NCBI taxonomy): Eukaryota > Metazoa > Chordata > Aves > Passeriformes > Dendrocolaptidae > Dendrocincla > Dendrocincla tyrannina. The sequence continues at coordinate 114,466,502 of JAWWMP010000001.1, forward strand.
AGCATGCTAACAGTTGCACTTTATTCTGAGCACATTGCAGTAACTCCATCAATCCAACCCAAAGCAGAAACTCTTACTGCAATTGCTCTGGACTGTAAAGTCTTGAGTTCGAATAATTTTGCAAAACCTCCTTAACTAACTCTTTGGGACCTAAATTTCAAGGTTTCAATATTAACTTTATATCAAAGTTCCCAAAACACTGTGTACACTGAGAACACTGATCAGAGATCTTAACCTTCAAGTGATTTCGCAGCCTTTCTCAACACACGTTTGCTGTTGCTGTTTCTAAGGGGTTATGGTTCTTATGAGAGAAACTTTGTCCTTCCAGTCTCAAGAACATCAATTAAGAGAAAAGGGAGAAGGAATGCTTGTGCTTTTAACTGCAATTAAGTTTTCCCTAGCCACGACCTGTGGATGGGGATAGCGGGCATGGAAAACTCTTCAGCAGCAAAGAAAGAGCTTTGAAGTGTAAATTCTGGACTTTCCAGACCTGTATCATACAGAGTGAAATATCTCCATTACCATCTCAATATATGACAGGAGGTAAGGCTATTCTAGTAAGTAGTAAGGAAATAATGGATTTTCTTCCATTACCAGTGCACCTTTTTGGAAAAAAAGTGCAAAACCCCATGATAAAGTATGTAATGAGGTAATGAGAATGGTGATGCTCTGCAGCCTCCCAGCCCTCTAATTATTTTTATCCATAAGTTTCAGCTAAAGGCAGACACTGAGTTTTGGGGAAGTTTACCTGAAATAATTGAAACTAGAGAAGGGCAGAAAGGAAGGAAGAAAAGAGGGAGAGTGATTCAGACAGACAAAGCTGTGCTTGGCTGTGATTAATGCCAGCTTATGCTAAACACAGTAAATTTAACACACAACAAGCACCAAAACCACAAAGTTGTATTTTATAAATAACAAGATTCATCAAGTTCTGTCTAGATTGTTAACTGGCTCTTGAGCCAAAATAAGCAACAAATTAGGTTTTGACTAACTAATTTTGCTTTCGGATGAGATGTCAAGTAACAGATGCAATTACCAGGTTTTAATTTTTGTTTTTGAACAAAGGCAAAGTATATTTAAACTTTTAATTCCTTCCAAGACTATTCAGAGAAGAAATTGTCTGGAATTGGTGTGATTTTGCAGACAATTTTCACCCTGTAATCTCCTTCCCTTTTCACCCGCTCTCACGAGTGCTGTGCTCAGAGCTCTGCTGTGCTGAAATCACTGGGACTGTTCAAGGTATCAGGCAAATAATCCAAAATTCCCATTCAGGCAACGAACATCCCACTCTTATGGGATATCAGAGGAGCCCCAAGAACTGCTTTATCATCCTGCCTTGCAAGGAGGAGCCAGAGTTTAAAAGACACCCTAACCCATCACAGGACAGGTACTTACAGCTCGGCATTGAAGTAGGAGGTGACATCAGGATCAGGCACACCTGCTACAGCAAAATTACTGCTCCCAGTGTCAACCAGAATATTCAACTGCCAAAACAAAAGAAAGGAGAGGTGATTTGCATATCCAATTAAACAAACAAACAAAAGAACTCCATTAGAATTTTTGTCTAAACCACCTTCAGTTTTAAAATCACAACTAACACTACCCTGAAAAATAAATTGTGTCACTTTTGCAGAGAAAAAAATGTTGCTGCAGGCCCTTCAAAACAGCTGATCATGCTGAAGTGCTTTAAAATAGTCGTGTTCCTGGAAGGGGGAAAACTTGCCAAGCCCATATTCGCACAGCAGATGAATTCCTGATCATGTCAGATTGCTTTTTGGCCCAAGCCATGTGTCTCAGAAACTTGGCTCATCCGGGACACAAGCTGAATTACGGACTGTTCAAAGCACTGTTTGCCTTAGAGCTTCTGAGTTCTCAAGGCAAGGGCTGGGTGCAGGTCTGGGCAGAAATGAGAGGCACAAAGCTGCCTCATGGCTTGGAAAACACGGGAATGATGCCCGGTTTGTTCTCAGCAGCAGCAACTTACCACAGCCTTCACCTTGAAACAAGAAGATGGTGGATTTATAAACACGTGAAAAACACTGACTGAAAGATGGTCTAAGAGTGGGCCACTTGTTTGTTTAACTGTGAGGGTGATTTTAGGCTGAAAATTGCCTCCCAAAACCACAGAGACAAAACAAGATGCCTCCTTTCCCCATTTGGCTCAGGTGACCAGGCTGGTTCACCACAGCTGCACGATGGCTTGTGCTAACACAAAGCTCAGGGAAACAGCAGCTGGATGCAGGAGCACTTCTTTCAGGGAAACCAAGAAACGGCATCAGATGTAGCATCATTAAATGATGACTTCAGTCAGTCAGAGACACACCTTTTCCTTGCCCTTCGCTGAGTGCTTCCCAGGGCTTCTTGGCATATCCATTAGGCTGTGATGCAAATCAGAACAGGTTCCTCAACTACAGTTACCCAAAAAAAAAAACCCAAAACCCAACAAAATAAACCAAACCACAACAAAACAAACAAAACCCCAAAAAAACCAACGAAACCCCCCACAATCTGCCGTATCAGGCAGCTACTCATAAAGAGATGGTAGGAGCAGGTACTAGCAAAGGGTGATTGCCTGCTGTGGTTTCAGCATGGTCTCAGATTGGCTTAAAACAATTGTGAAATGACACCCTAGGTAGGAGGGAACACCTGCTCCACAACAAAATATTAAAGAATTAGTAATTTTCCTATAAGAAGGAGTGAGACTTGAAGACTTGGTGGCCTGCGTTTTTTTAAAGCCAGATCCAATCAGCCCCTTTGTCAGTCCTCATCACTCCTTAAAAAGTGAGCCAGCTTGGGATCTAGCACAGAAGGGGAACGTGGGAAAGGTAAGGGAGAATGGTCAGGGAAACAAGTTCAGTGTTGACAAAAGAAGTGGAGAAACAAGGCTGAGCTCACAAATGAGAGTAAAGACAAAGAAGGAGAAAGCAATTGGAGAGGATAGGCTAAATTCTTCTTTATTAAGTCTAAGACCGAGCAAGGACAAAAAAGTGCAGTCAATGTTCAAAATCATCTTTGGTTCAGTCGTAGAGTGGGAGGGAGGAGATGGTTCCCCTTGTTTCACCTACTTAATATAGTATGGGACCGAGGAGCTCTGAAATTAACACATGAACACAAAACAAACTAGTGATTTGTGGGAAGCCCTTCTGAACTGCACTCACCCTCTGTCATTGGTATTCCCAGTCCTAATCATGCAGAAATTTTAAGACTGAAAAGAAACAAATCCACAACCTAAGTCAAGTGCTTCACTGCCTCCCAGATTTCAGATTAAGCAAGGACAATACATTAAAATTTATTTTGCAACCACACGAGCTAGACAGAGACATTTCAAAACAAAAGGACATCTACAAGTTCACCTGGCTGAAGAAGCTGAGGCTTTAGAAGAAAATAAGAACCTCTGAGGCATGACTTGCAATAAAAAAATCCAAAGTTTGCTACATCCTTTGGTTTGATGATATCAAAAGCCTAATATTTTTTCAACTACCTAACAAAGTACAAACCATTCATTTCCCCCCTCCCCTCTCCGGGATAGAAATCATATTAAAAATAAATAACAAAGAGCAGCTCCAGTGTGTGCATCCTTCAGGACCAACAAAATCTGCCTCAAAGGGGTGCTGCAGGGCTTAAATTAATTAGCTTTTCCAAGGCAGTGTGTGATGCTTGAGTAATGGGCACTATACAAAAGCTGTATAAGTACAGGGAGGTGTTGCCCAGCCTCAGTAATATGCATGGCACCATACACGGAGGAGGACTTGAGGGGGAAAAAAAACCCAACCAAACAAAATATGACACATATGAAAGATATTTTACCCCCGCACCTTAAATACAATGTTATCATCACAGAATTCACAAAACACTGAAGAAAAGGGCAAATTTACTGCCCACAGTACAGAGCGAATCAACTTTTCCAAAAGAAAAGAGATATCCCCCACAGAAAAAAAAAAAAAAAAAAAAAAAAAAGAAAAAAAAGAAAAGAAAAAAGAGAAGGGAAAACACAAAGCTGGCTAACCATGCAAGCCAGCCCACTCGGACACAGCAGTGTTCACATGACAGATCTCTATTGAGCCTGACATTCCCTATCCGCATGTTTGTACTTAATGAGATGCAGGCGGCCAGGGCAGACACTGATTTATTGTAGTCCTCACAATAGTGCCAGTGATTAGCAGCTCAGTCTGGGGTGGGTATAACTTACTGAGTTCTCCTTCTCCCCTGGCTACCCTTTGGGTCTGAATTTCCTTCAGTGCCTTCACGTCTCATTAAGAGCCACTTTCATGTGGTCGCCACCGGAGCCTTCTTTAGTCCATGCTCCCTGCTGCTGGTTTTGTGGTGCTGCTGGGGCAGCTTCGGGGAGCTCTGGTGAGTCACAGCTGAAGGAGCCATGGCCAGGGCTGCCCATCCCACCCCATCTCGAAGGACTTGGGGGTGCTGGTGCATCAGAGGATGGACATGAGCCAGCCATGGGCTCTGGCAGCCCAAAAACCAACCATGCCCTGGGCTGCATCCAAAGCAGTGTGGGCAGCAGGACAGGGGGGGATTGTGCCCCTCTGCCCCCTCAGGTGAGACCCCACCTGCAGAGCTGCCTCCAGCC
>JAWWMP010000001.1:114471186-114501457 GCA_035047865.1 Dendrocincla tyrannina
CCTGGCACAGGTTGGGCAGAGAAGCTGTGGCTGCCCCTGGATCCCTGGAAGTGTCCAAGGCCAGGTTGGATGAGGCTTGGAGCACCCTGGTCTAGTGGAAGTTGTCCCATGGCAGGGGGTGGCACTGGATGATCTTTCAGGTGCCTTCCAACCCGAACCATTCCATGACCCTTTGATAATGACACAGGTGGAACACAGGTTGTCCAGTGCCTGCTCTGTGGCTGATCTGCCACTGGTGATCCTGCTGCTGGCACAGCTGCTGAGAGCAGGTCTGCATTGCCCAGTCCAATGACATGTGGGCATGAAGGAGCTTATCCAGACCCTGGAAACATTCAGCCTGTTGAGCTTGGCACTTGGCCGGGACCAATTTAGGATCCTTCTTGTGCTCAGGACTCTTCCCAACACCAGGATGAGTTCGGATACGTGGCAGAACAGTGAGCACAGTTGTGTAGAAAATCTTTTTCTTCAGATATAGAGAGCAGGTAAAGATACATTTCATAGGTAGATCACAACATCTGAGTTTAGACATGAGGAAATACATTAAAAGGAAAGAGAAAATTCAAGCCTTGAAGGAGCCAGTTAAGTTTCAAGTTTAACATGGTTTATTTTAGGTCTGTGAGCCTGACTCCTAGTAGTGTAACTAGACAATTTTTCTGGTTTCCCACCTATTTGGTTGGACTGGAGTTGTCCCAGTAATGCCAGTGACTCTGGTTGAGAGCTGGGATTTAAAATCCCTTCTATACTCATTTTAGCTTACATCTCAGTGTAGCATAAACCCCAAACTTTATTTTTCAGATTCTGTTTCCTAAATCAGGTGTAGGATTCAAAAGCCTTGATTTTTGCTGTTGCTAATTGTGTAGTCTCTCTGTGAGGTGCCTCAAATTGAGGATAGGAGCAGAGCCCCTGCTCTTCCCTCTTCCTTTCCATCTTCCAGAGGCAAAGTGGGAAAACCAGAACTGGTTTGACTGGTGTGGATTGTGTCTGGTCAAAGGCTGGACTTGATGGCCTTGATGGCCTTGAAGGTCTTTTTCAACTTTACTGATTCTGTGATCTCATAGTGCAAGTGAAGTAGTGTGGAGGTTTTGATAGAACTGTTCTTGTCTGAGAGGATATATCTTGGATATGAATTTGAAAGTCAAATAAGTGGTTTTAATTTTGATCTAATATTCTGAGTTAAAGTGGCATAATCATGAAAGTGAGGAAAATGCACTCATTTGCCTGCTTACCCTTGGAAATGTGTGCAGTGTAGCTACAAGCAGCACTTGTAACCAGAAGAAATGCTCACTTTAAATCACACTTATGGTTAATGTCCAACCCGGGGTAAAATGATGTCAGCAGAATTGTTTTAATGAAAAGTGCTCTTTTTTCCTCTTCAAGGGGTTTGTTTTATTACAGGTTCCCTTCAGATTTCTTCAGTGCACGTGTGTGTGTTGATTGTCTTCTATTTGATGCATTAATCTAAAACTCAGACCTGTAAATAGGGTAGATCCAGCAGTTCTCCCCTTGCTTGAAAACTCAAAGATTAAAACTGTGAATTATCTAAACAATATCAACTAATGCTTCTTTTAGCTGTCTGTGAGCACTGAAACAGAGTGTTAATTTATCCCTCACTACTTGAAAACTTAATGCATTGTGTCTTGCTTTATTTGCCCCATTTGTGAAATTGCTGCTGAATGTTTTGCAAATAAAATGCTCTGTCATTGCGATTTCAATAACTTAGTGGTGCACAGAAACATAATGGAATTCTATCTATTTGCTTGATTTATAAGCAAAAAAAAATCCCAGGTGGGCAAAATATACTAACAAATTGTGCTACTCAACAAGTTTATTTTTAATATATATAGAAGTAGGTTAAACTACTTCAGTATTTGTCATTAATATGGGGGAGATCAGTGCATTAAATCCACCAAGTGCCAGGGGGTGGGGGTTTTTCTGGCATCTCAGCTCTGTTAGTGCTGTTCTCTTGCTACTCACGTGTGATAATTGTTGTGCTGTTGTTCCACCCACACCTGCACGTAGCCATGCAAACTTATTTCTTCCAAAAGCCTGCGTGTCTTAGCACTTCATCTGCTTCCAAACTTCAGCAGGAGTGGTGCATGTCAGCCCCTGAGAAAGCGGCTGTTGAAGGAAATCAACACTTCTGCTCTAAGCAGAACAGTTGGGTGTAGGGATGACTCGTAAATACTCGTGTTTCTAGACCAGCACTCCGTCTGAAGGATGAGACCTCAGAGGAAGCAGTGCCTGGTGAGGGCGCAGCTTCGATCCCACCCCATTCTGGGTGAAGCTGGGGGGTCCTAATTGGAGGGATTAACTAGTCATCTGATGGCTTTTTGTGAGAGTCACTGATTTTTTTTATTTTTCATCAGTTCCATGTCCTACAATTTCCTCAAGTGCTTCAGTTTTTAATTCTAAAGCACCCCTGGGATAAGAAACAGATGACAACTTGAAAATCATGATGATTTTACTGGCCTTGCTACTTCTGCCAAGTTAAGTTTTGTCCCATCTAAATGCATCATACTTTAGCAAGAAGCTAAAATCTTCAAAATCAGGTTATTAGGCATTTTCTGTGCATGATTTTGACTGTGAGACAAAGGGGATAGATATGGATCTTAGGGATTTATAGCAGAAAGAGGGAGCTCTTCATATTCCCCATTTCTCGTGTGACCTGTTACTTTCCAGGTTTCCTTTCTGTTTGGCTGTTGTTTTTGAGAGATAATAAACAGATGATATCTAAGTAAATAGCAAAGAGTGGCTCTTGACAGCTTTATTATGGCTATTATGTTATGGTACATTAAGTTTTTAATGAAATAAAATATGGCAGATTGCCAAATTATGTGATGATAATTTCAGGAAGCTGTAAACAGGTTACTCAGTAGTTCATAATTGCTGCAGGTAATTTAACATTCAGAAAACTTCCACCCACTGATAGTAATTAAGATTGCATTTTGGCTGTGTGCGTTGATTAGGAGTATCTGATCAAGAGAATCTCTCTTTTTTCCTTTCATGTGGTATTTCACACTTAGCATTTCACTCTGCTGGCAGCAAATCTTGCCTTTTTATTTCACATCATGGAATGTGTCAGTGGAAAATATTGTAACAATATGTAATCTACCTGTGAATAACCTCGCTGCGTGTGTCTGGACTTTTAGTGTCACAGAAAGCTGAGCTTCTGCTTAAAAGGAAAATTTCCTTTATGGAGCTGCCTGGTGGAAAGCAATCGCCTGGAAAGGACACCTTTCAGCTCCAGTTTGGCCAACACAAAGCCTTCAGCATTTCCAAATCTTGCACTAAGCTTGTGTGGAAGAAAATAACCCAGCAGGGGTGTAGGGATGCTGTCAAAATAACCAGGAAAAGGAGGAATTTCCCACCTGCTGTGGTGCCTGTGCTGGAGGTGGATGCAAGAGGCTTGGCAGCAAGGTGCCAGGGTGGCATGATCCAGAGGGAACATCCCCAAGGTAACAGGGAAGCCGAGGCTTGAGCCTGGGGGATGGCACACCTGAGCACATCATCAGTGCCCCAAACCCAGCCCCAGGAATCCAGGCAGCAACAGCATTAGATGATCCTGCACCAGCCCCTTGGGGAACAGGGTAACTGGGTTACCCCAGCAGAGCATCCTCTGCCTCCCAGACTGGTGGAACTTGCTGGGGTTGGAGCCCAGGCTGGAGAAGCAGCTCTGCCACGTTGCCACAGCAACAGCGGGGACCTGTCAACACCTCTCTCCCTAATAGTGACAAATGGTACTTATTACATCAGCACTAATTTCATCTGATCCCTTTCAGATGAAGATACTTAGTCCTTGCTGATCAAATTGTGTCGCTGTAATTACTGAGAACAGACCTTATTAAATGACAGCGCTCCTTACTCATTGCCTTGTCTCGTGCCCAAGCTTATCACTTTCCCTCTTTCCCCACTTTTGGTGCTGCTCTTGGCTGCCCTCAGGGCGTGTTCCCCATCCCAAAGTGCTTAGGTCCAGGCCGGTGCAGGTGATGGGTAGGAGGCTGCATCTGGGTCCTGTATTTTAATACGTACAAAAGAATTTGAGCCAGACCTTCAGAGGACGTGAAGCAAAACTGCTCAATGTGTATGGAAATGCACAGAAAGGGAAATGTGCTGGTCAGTGTGTTTGTAGTAACTAACCTGAATGTAGGTTGGGATGATTGTATTTGCTGGAGATCACATGGCCACAGTTATCTTCTCACAGTGCTACTTGATGTTCCAGGTTTAATAAAAGACTTTATACTAGTGAAGAAAAATCATGGCAGAACATCACCTAGGGAGGAGAAAATCAGACTGGAAATCCAGAGAACACAAGCTGTTCTCTGTCACTGACCTGCAAGCCAGGGCCATGTGCATTGTTCCTCCTCCAGCAGCTCCTGAACACACAGAGCTCTCCCAAGTGTGGGAAGTCCTGTTTTGTATGATTTGCAGGGCATTGAGAAGTTTCACTCTCTTACCAGAGACAAGTCCTATGAGGAGCAGCTGAGGAGCTGGAGGTCTTTAGTCTGGAGAAAAGGAGGCTCAAGGGGGATCTTATCACTCTGTACAACCACCTGACAGAAGGTTGTAGCAAGGTAGGGATCAACCTTTCCTCCCAGGGAACAAGGGACAGGACAAGAGGAAACAGCCTTAAGCTGCACCAGGAGAGGTTCAGGATGGATATCAGGAAGATTTTCTCCACTGAAAGGGTTCTTAAACATTGTAAGGGGCTGCCCATGGAGGTGGTGGCGTCCCTATTGCTGGAGGTGTCCAAGGAATAACTGGAAGTGGCACTCAGTGCTCTGGGCTGTGTCCAAAGTGGAGATCAGGTGCAGGTTGGACTTGATGGTCTTGAAGAGCTTTTCCAACCAAAATGATTGTGATTCTATTCTCTGATTCTGTGCTCAGCCTCTCCTTGTCACAAACAAGTTCGATAAAATGTGCTCTGCCCCTGAAGATGTTTGAATTTAAATTGGCTTTGTGGTTTTCGTGCTCTGCCTGATGTTGTTTGATGAAATTGCCTCTTCCTAGCTGGCAGGTTCACTTCCTGATTTTCCCAGAAGTTGGGGTGCCACATTTTCATTCGATGCCTTCCTGTTTCAGAATAAACAAAGGAGTGAATTGAAGCCTTTAGAAAAGGATGTTCTTTTGTTGTTGAGTAATCAAACTGAGGGGAAGGGGAAGTTCAGAAGTATCCAAGTATATAGCACTCAAGTTCTCATACTGTTCTGAAAAAGATTGCTCTGAAAAAAAAGTGTGACAAGATGCACAGCAAGTCACAGGGCAAGACGAATTTTAAATAAAGATGCCCTTCATTTCTGTCATTGTTTTAAAAAGGTGAACGACTTCTCTTTAACAGATGGCATTTGACAATGTACGTGCAACTATTCTTTTTCACAATGTCATCATCTTGGTGTTACAGAAAAAGTTCAAGATTGCTGTTAATATTATTTCTTAGTCATCTCATTAATTGATCTAATAGTTCAAGGCTTCTATTTCTGTGCTTTTCAAGCCCATGTAATTCTGAATACTTCCTTAAGGGATAATAATGTGCATTTTGTTATTCTATAATAAATTCTAACAAATCCATTCACTTCATCATCAGAAAAGGCAGAGCAAGTCATTAAAATTATGGCAACTAGTTTATGTCACAGCTATCAGGAAGCAAGAGATGCTGGAAGAACTCCTTCCCAGGGTGTAAATAAGTGTATTGCTGCTCCTTCCAACCATTATCACAGACCTTTTAGCAAAGTTATAGTTTGGGACAGTTGGAAAGGGTTTAGTTGGTCCCAGGATTATAAATTATCTGTGTCTGATTCCCTTTTAAAGGTTCAAGGGTTATGTTAGGGCACTGATCACTTCTCTAGGGAGCATCCCAATGTCCAGTCTAAACCTTCCCTGGTGCAGCTTTGAACTATTTTCACAAGAATACCAGGGAGAAGGAAGGGCTCAACACCTCCCTCTGCACTTGCCCTCCTCAGGAAGATGCAGAGAGCCATGAGGTTCCCCCCTTGCCCTCCTGCTCTCCAAACTAGACAAACCCGAAGTCCTCAGCTGTTTCTCATAGAACATTCCTCCCAGCCCTTCCACAAGCTTTGTCCTGCTCCTCTGGACACGTTCAAGGACCTTCACATCCTTCTTAAATTGCAGGGCCCAGAACTGCACACAGTGCTCCAGGTGAGGCTACGCCAACACCAAGTACAATAGGACAATCACCTCTGTTGATGTGTCTGATGAACCCAGGATGTGGTTTTCTCTCCTGGCTACCAGGGCACTCACTGCTGGCTCATGTTGAGCTTCTGCCAAGCAGCGCCTCCAGATCCCTTCCTGCAGGGCTGTCTTCCATCTACCCCTCTCCCAGTTTATCCTTTTGCCCGTTGTTACTCCATACTCGGTGCAGAATCCGGTGTTTTGACTTGATAAATGTCATACCATTAATCACTGCCCAGTTCTCCGATTTATCTACATCCCTGTGCAAGGCCCTTTGTCCCTCAAAGGAGTCAACAGGACCTCCCAGTTTGGTATCACCAGCAAACTTTTTAATGGTGTATCCAATTCCTGTATCCAGAGTGCTGGTAAATGCATTGAACAGAAGTGGCCCTAGAATTGAACCCTGAGAGACACCACTGGTGACTGTCACCAGCCAGATGTTGCCCCACCACAGCCCTTTGAGCTCTGCCCTGCAGGCAGTTCTTCACCCAGAGCACCATGAACCCACTCATCCCACAACTTGCCTGGAAAGATGTTGTGAGGAACAGCATCAAAAGCCTTACTGAAATCCAGAAAAACTCCATCCATGAGGTGGATGAGCTTATTATAGAAGGGTCTCAAATTAGCTGAGCCCATATTGGCTGTGCCTGATGCTTGCTTTGTTTTTTAATTGCCATGGGGCTGCTGTAAATAGGGTAAAGGAATGCCTGGAAGATGGAATCAGCTGTGTTCTGTATTAGGTCAACACTTGCAGAATTTTTATGTAGCTCATTTTCATTCGTGCTAAGGAAATCCTCTTGTGAGAAAGTGTACAAATAGTCCAGATTGCTGGATGCCATGAGCAGATTCCATGCCTACTGTGCAATTTTAAAAAAAAAATCTTCATTTAATTACTGGAACATAACAGTGGTATTTCAAGGCAATGACATTTGGTCGGTCCTCTGGGAAAATGCAGCCACAAATCATCTCAACACAAGAGTAGGTCAAATGGTAATAATCAAGTCATATTCATAAGTCATTGGAAATAGACTATTCTGAAATTGCTACCTGATACAGAACTAATGCCTCATTAATCAGAAATCCATCAGCCTGGGCACACTGGTTATGTCAGCTGGAATTCTGAATGAGATTGCAGGGGTTGCCTTGTACAGATCTACATGGCGGTGGATGCAGTCTTGTGTGGGCTTGTCCATGCGCAGAAGACTCGTTTCCATCCTGGAAATGAGCCTAGAGATGTGCAAAAATGTGTTGTGTGACCAAGGAGCTGTGCAGCTTTACACACTCAGTGGAAACAACCCAAGAGAGCACCCCTCTTTGGAGTGTCTTGCAAGACAGTGAATGCCTTAATTTCAAGTAAGTGAATCACAAAAGTCCTCCTTGTCACTGGAGAACAGTGGGAGCTTGGATAGCACAGGAAAGTCTTCAGGACTGTAGTACTCTTTTATACAAACACACGCACAGACACAAACACTATATATATATATATAACACTATATATATATATATATTTGCCTAAACTGGCCTGCATGTGGGGAAGAAATTCAGCCCCTCTGCCCCCCCCCAGGTGAGACCCCACCTGCAGAGCTGCCTCCAGACCTGGGGGCCAGCACAGCAAGGACAGGGAGCTGCTGCAGAGAGTCCAGAGGAGGCACCAGGATGGGCAGAGGATGGAGCAGCTCTGCTGGGAGGGAAGGCTGGCACAGCTGGGATTGTCCAGCCTGGAGAAGAGAAAACTTCACGGTGACCTAACTGACCTGAAGGGTACAATAGAGATGGAGAGAGACTATTTACAAAGTCCTGTAGCGACAGCACAAGGGGGAATGGCTTGACACTGAAAGAGATTGCGTTTAGATTAGATAGTAGAAAAAAGTTCTTCCCTGTGAGGGTTGTGAGACACTGGTGCAGGTTGTCCAGAGAAGCTGTGGCTGCTCCATCCCTGGAAGTGTTTAAAGCCATGTTGAATGGGGCTCTGAACAACCTGGGCTAGTAGAAGGTGTCCCTGCCCATGGTAGAGGGCAGTGGAACGAGATCATCATTTCCAACCCAAACTATTCTATGACTCTGTGATCTGCAGAGGGCAGCCCTGCCCTCTCCCAAAAGATGAGGTCAAACACACTGTGTGGTCACTTTCCAGCCACTGCATTCGCTGCCCAGCTTACTAACAAAAGCAGAAATCCATGGCACCTCCACTGGGCTCTCTGAGCAATCTGCTGTGACAGCTGGAGAGTGGCCAAACCTCTGTGTGCCTTCACCTTCCTCCCACAGGGACAGAAGACCCTGACGCTGAGGTAGAACCAGCAGTGGTGGCAGCATCCTCTCCAGCTGCCCCAGGGGTGGTAAACCAGAGCTCTGGCCGGCAGGCGGAGCAGACTCCTCGGGTTTATTATGGCCATCGAGTGAATCACTTCCTGTCACTCAAAGCCGATTAATTGGTGGTCCCCTTGTTTTGTCAAAGATTATCACATGAAATCATGTTTTGCAAAGGCTGTGTTGGAAAGATACGGCTGAATAAGGCTCTGAAGGAAAAACTGCACAGAGACTGCTGACCGATCACATGCCCAGCCTTAAAACCAGTGAAAACCTACTTTCCTTTTGCTTTTGGAGGCACAGAAGCAAAGCCTTGTTGTTTTGTTTGGGATTCTTTTGTTTGTTTGTGGTTTCCAAGTTCAATTTCAGACCTACATAGCAGACGCTGAGAGCAAGTGCAATAGGCTGTTTTTTTCCCCCTGAAAGTCACCTTCACCACAGCCGTGGGACATAAAACCTGCACCCAGTAAAAAACCTGGAGATTATTTTGCTGGATGCATTTCCTGTATGGAAATACTGTTGTTATTATTAATAGGAGGTTCATAAAGATTCCTGTTATAGAGTAAGCTAGACAGGAACATCCACCTCTGCCACGACAAACTTACAGAGGGAATCTGACACTCCATCTACATGCCATTAAGTTGTGGTTATAAAAAGAAACAAATCCAAACCCATTTTCTGAAAGTCACGAACATTGAAAGTAGAAGCTTCTTAGGTCACACATTTTACATTTTTTTTCTACTCTGAAGGGGTAGACACGCTAAAATAAACCCCCAGTTTTTGTAATGATTTTTTTCAGCTGGAAATCAAACACACTATCAATACTTGCAGGATCCCTCAAACTTTCCTGTGCTTGATTTAGCTCCAACATCAAACAGCACTTTCTGTAAGCTCGCCCACTTCAATAATTTACCACTAGGTCTTTAATATTTTTAAGTCTTCCATTGCTGAATGTTTGATATCAGAAAAAAAACAACTCTATTCATGTGTCATCTTTATTTCATTCAGCAAAGCTTTGGCTGGCTGTGTTTCAGGCACCTGCCCTATCTGATGCATCAGGTGATGACAATGTGGTGACATCAACACCAGCCTAGGCATTATGCATGCATCATTTAACTGCCTGGTGAACAGCAATTTGCAGTTACCCACCATGCATTCAGAAAGTGATTTCCTTCACATTTTCAAGGAAAAGTAATAAAGTGTAGCAATCATTCAATTTCTGTTGCACAGAGATTGCTCCCAGCCCTTAGCAGGGACAGACCTTGCCTCAGTTCTGTTACACACCCTACTCAACTTCATAGAAGTTTCTCATCCCAGCGTTAGTTTGAGGATGGGAGTTTTTGGTAACTTTCAGAAAAATATATGAAATAAATCCTACAAGTGCAAAATGCATCTCTTTGAAGCAGCTCTCTGCACAATTTAGCATAGACAGCGTTTTCCAGGTGTGGAATCCCAAGGCTTGCATGCAACCCTGTCCCACTCTAGCTGTCGAGGTGATTCCTTGGGTCATCCACACCGAGTTCAAGATAATCTCAATCCCCCTTAAAAGAAAGGAAAAATCCATGTCGGTTTTTTTTTTCCAAGCTAATGGAGCTGATCCTTTTAGGTCAAGCAATAAAGTCTCACCACTGGACAGACTACAGTCTCTACAACTACTTGAAAGGAGGTTGTAGTAAGGTGGGTGTCAGTCTCCCCTCCCAGGTAACAAGTGACCAGGACGAGTGGAAATGGCCCCAAGTTGCACCAGGGGAGGTTTAGGTTGGATATTAGGAAAAAAAAATCTTGGAAAGTGTTGTAAAGCATTGGACCAGACTGTCCAGGGAAGTGGTGGAGTCACCATCCGTGGAAGAGTTCAAAACACATGTGGATATAGCACTTGAGGACATGGTTTAGTGGTGAACATGGTGGTGGTGCTGGGTTGAGGGTTGGACTTGATGATCTTAGAAGTTTTTTCCAACCTCATGATTCTATGAAGAAACCAGACTGCAAAAATGTGTTTGGCTCTTCATTCCTGCTTCACCTGAAGCATAGGGGATGGGAAAAAAACAAACAAAAAAGGATTAAGATTTGCACAGAGAGGTCCATAAATACAGTAATCAATCTCATCCAGCCTTACATTTATGCTGGGATTCAGTCAAACCTTAATGATAGACAGTTGATAATTCCACTGCCCATGCCAGCACAGCAAAGAAGCTGGCTCTGTAAGAATACATAGAAACACTGAGTTTGGTTTGGAAATGACCTCAAAGATCACCCAGTGCCACCCCCTGCCATGGGCAGGGACACCTTCCACCAGCCCAGGGTGCTCCAAGCCCCGTCCAACCTGGCCTTGGACACTTTCAGGGATCCAGGGGCAGCCACAGCTTCTCTGGGGACCCTGTGCCAGGGCCTCCCTGTTGTTCCTGCCAGGGAACAATTTTTTCCTAATAACTAATCTAAACCTACTCTTTTAGTGATGAAAACTCTTTTCATGATGAAAACTATAAGCCATCATGCCTTCCCTGGGATTTTAACTTGACCCAAGGGCACTCCTTTCTTTTCCCTTCTCTCCTCTCCCCAGTAAAGAAGGAGACCGTTCCACACCAGTAACATTCATCTGCCATTCAAAATCTTGTCCTGCTGTGCTTTCATAACTTCTCCCAAAGTACACACTTAAAACAGGGTTTATAATCCTACTCTGCTTCATGGAGCATGCCACACAGTGAACTATCACAAAGGAAAAAAGTTTTTATCCCCATGTAGAGAGCAGTAATAGGAAGCATCCCATTACCTGCTCATGGGCTGTTGCCACACAACACAATGTACTGGATTAGAAGTCCACCCCATCTAACCCCTGAGCTTGTGCCATCTCTTAACTATCTCTTTCTTATTTTGTCCCACACATAATAAACCCGCCAGAAAATAATCTGCTAGACAGTACTTAAAAAAAGGTGCAAAGAAGCACTACGTTTCTTGTTAGGGATTAGCAGCTAGAAATCATTTGGGTAACAGCTCTTCTTTTTCAAGCTGGTTAATAGATAGGAAAATTAGTTGCCAATTTAAATGCTGCCTCATTTAACACAACGATTTCTAATTACATTATCAGCCCATCTGGCAAGAAGTGCTTACAACCATCACATGGAGAAGAAAACACACTTGCAACTCTATGCTGTGTTTGCCCACAGTTATTATGTGTTATTATTGGCACTGGCTGTCAGTCAGGTTATTTCAGCAATTTGTTTCTACAAATTAGTAATGTTACAGTGGCTTTTTAGGCACAGAGATGCTGTGCAACTTTCTTCCATGTGTTACTTGGAATTAGCATTTACAGCCTAGTTTCTATTAAAAAAATCAGAAGGCTAGGCTTTAATATAGATTCTTCATCTGTTCCTCTTAAGATGCAGAAATAAAACCACTTTAAAAGATGAGTTAGAGGAATCTTTGGAAGTTTGTCTAGATGTAGAGGCCTGCAAAGTCAGGCACAGACTTAAAAAGCCTCCGCAGTGACACATTTCTGCTTGCAGAATAAAATGTATTTTGCTGAAAAGGTAAGACTGAAAACAAAAAGAAAAGGAATGTTTGTTAGATCAGCACAGTGCCCATGAACACGGGGGCAGGGCTGGGACTCTCCCATTTTTCACTGTTCATAAGCAGACCCTAGAGCAGAGCAGCCCAGCAGCACTGCACAGAATGGCTGAGGTTGAAGACACCTCTACTGAAGGTCACCTGGTCCAGTCCCAAATGCTCAGGCAGGCTCAGCTAGAGCAGGTTGCCCAGGACCACATCCAGACAGCTTTTTGAGTGTCTCCAAGGATGGAGAGTTCCCCACCCCTCTGTGGGCAACCTGCACCGATGCTTGGTCACCCTCACAGTAAAAAAGTGGTTTTCCGTATACTTAAAGGGAAATTCCTACATTTCACAGTTTGTGCCCTCTGCCTCTGAACTTGTCACTGACACATCTGAAAGGAGCCTGGCTCTGTCCTCTTTACACTCTCCCTTTGGGTATTTATGTAGCGTGATGAGATCCCCCTGAGCCTTCTCTTCTCCAGGCTGAACAATCCCAGCTTTCCCAGCCACTCCTCATGCAAGAGATGCTCCAGCCCCTTCAATGTCTTCGTGGCCCTTTCTTTGCTGGACTCTATCCAGTATGTCTGTGTCTCCCTTGTCCTGGGAAGCCCAGAGCTGGAGAAAAACACTCCAGGTTTGGCCTCCCCAGTGCTGAGTAGAGGAACCCAGAACACGACCCAGCTCTGGCTGAAAATTGCACAGGCACTGGTGGTGGTGGAAGAACACCTCACCCAAAGGACTCTCTGCAGCTTGGATGGTATCAAACGTCACCTTTGAAGAGGAGGAGAAGGAGGAGCAGGAAGGGTACAGGGTCACATGTTACCCTGAGTCTGGGAGGAGAAGTATTTTTGGTGTTGCCCTGAGTGAGGTCACCTCACCAGAGAAAACAGACCTATCTGCTCCTACCTCCAAAAAAACCCCCTTTCTCACAGTCATGAGAAGGGTTTAACCATGCAGCCAAGATAAGAGAGGCATTGCAAGAAAGAAAAATGAACAAAGATTGATTACTTTCTAGTGATGTTTGTTCAGAAGGTGGTGCCCATGATTTGCTGCGGCGTCACACTGGAGATGCAAAGGAAGGTGACCTATTGCAGCATGAAAACGTGGGCAAACCGGAAGGTCAAGTTTATCACCAGGATAATTACTGCTCTCAGGGCAGCAGCAGACCAAGCTCAGTTTGGCCCTCACTGTCATTCCCCTCACAACATGCCCAGCTGGTGTCAGGATGTGGAATTTGTCCCCCTATCTACACCACCTTCACAGTCACTCTCTCCCTCGACCACCTAAAACAGGCAGCTGTTCCTGGACATTCTCACTGGGCCCACCAGGAGACCAAGAGTCTTTCATGCTCAATCTCTTCACGATCTGCTCTGCTAGACTGGGAGGAATAATTTTATTTTTTTATTCTCTCTGAAAAGCAATAATCTCTTTCTTTGCCAGAAGATTACAAAGTACTATCTGGATTAGTCAATCTATCTGTGCTTAAGAGCACTGCATGCTTCTGTAGTGGAGATTTGTATAAAAAACAAAAATGCTAAAATGACAGATTGCTCTGAAGTATAAACTTGCTAAACTAAATTGTGAGATGAAATATGAGCATCTGACTCTGGGACTGATGAATAGTCATTTTGAAGAGAAATATTACAGGAAGTGCTTTATATATATTATCATTTTGACAATAAGGGAAGGCTATTATGGTTTAAAGACAAAAAAAATAGTCAGCCAATCAATCCTGGTAACAAAACAAAATATCTATTCTTCATTTCTATGCTCTCTTTTCTGCCAATGCCTTCGGTTCCCTAAACATTAGCATTCTTTCTGCACATGCCGTCTCATGTGCTATCTTATTTTTTAGGCTGAAATTTATTTGCTGTGTCTAGATTTATCATACAACACATCCATCCTATTCATGCTATATGCACATGCTTTGCTGTTGAACATGAGCTATTACTTGCTTATCTTAGAGCTGTGTGAATCGTAGCAATTTTGTCTCATTACCTTTTCAGAAAAGATTAACCTTTTTTCCCCTCTTTTTTTTTCCTCCCAGATACAAGTCCCTCTCCCATATCACATCCTACTGCAGACAGAAAACAAGGTGTGTGAAGCAATCCCCTAGTTCACAAAAAGCAGCTACAGCTGGAATCTTGCTCTGCTCTAGGTGTTGGGTTTTAAGGAAAATCTGGACTAGTCAGAGAAAGTTCAGTATCAACAATAACCTGGAGGTCTAGAAAAACCTCACCTGTAAAATAACAGTGGACAGGCTTGAACTGGTTTGAGAAGACTGAGGAAAACTCTGACAGCCTTTTAAGAGACATAAGGTTGCCCTGGGAGGCAAATCTTTCAGAAAGGAAGGGTTGCAACAGGTCCCTTTCTCAGTCCTTCCCCAGGGCAGCCAGCAAAGCGCATTAACCATGAGTAAACTGTTAGTTCTTACTGAGAGCAATAGTTACTCAAGGGCTCACAAATTTGAGCAAGGAAAATCTATACTTTCGCTATAATTATACTACAGGTGTTCTTGAATGGAAAGATTAATGAGTGCCTGGATAAATGGAGGATTAAAAAACCCCCACAAACACGCTCTGAAATTCAAGAATGAATGCAGGAGACATCAGCTATTGGCACGTAAGTGCACACAAAGCTCTTGTTAAATCCAAAAGCCCCTTTCCACCTGTTAGCAGGTTGAAAGGAATTAAATTCATCAATTTTCTGCTAATTACAGTACAGCACTGATGAGACAGGGAGACTGTAAGCCAAATGCCACTGGGAGCAACTCTCCCTGCAAGACTCATGAGGAATCCCAGTGCCCACATAGCCTTGCTTTAGAGACAGGCTACGTCTAAGCTCTGTGCTGTGTCCTAAATTAGTAAGGACACTTCACCCAGAGCTCACCCCTCCCTCCCTAGAGAACATGGTGGCCAAAGGTGTTGGAGACACAGCTATTAATTCAATGACTCAACAGCTAAAAAGAGCCTAACTCTTGGAGATACAACCATGAACGGCACCACCGATTTCAGAGTCACCTTCTCAGCCTAAAACCTCTTTCTCACTTTGAAGCCACGGAGTGTTACCACTGCAAAGCAGACCTGCTGGGCACTGTCTGGCAGGATTTTGACCTCTCTGGAGCAATGGCCAGCCACATCAGATGGCTACTAGTCTGTGGAGCTGTGAGTGCTATAGGAGGATCTGAGGGGAGGGAGAGCTTCCAGCCCTACAGTAAATAGGAGAGTGACCGTGGTGAGCGAAGGGCTGCACACCTGTATTTCACAATACAGGGGCAGAGACACCACCAGGAAGGAAAAAAGGGTTTCATTCTCCCCAGACAGCTCCCTCAGCAAGCCTCCATGTACTTGTACCCTCGTGCTTCACCACAGCCCGTCTCGCTTCATTCCCAAGAAAACCACTGTCAAATTATTTCAGTTGACCTGAAGCGAAACTTTCTGTGCAAGAAAATAAAAAAAGACAATCATCTCACTGAAAAACAACCAACCATCCACCTCAAGTGTCTGAGGTTAAATGTCTGCTACGGCTGTTCTGTTTACCAGCACTGCTTAGGGCATGATCCTTCTGAAAAAGCATAATGATGTCAAAGAATTTTAGAGGTTGGGGTTTTTTTAGGGGTAAGAAAAAAAGAGAAAGGGGGCTCACCATGCTAATAAAGTACCTTTCAGAATACAATATCAAGGAGGGCTTTTTGCTTTATTGTTTTGTTGGTTTTTTTTTTTCCCTAAGGAAATTAAATCAGTAAACCTGCATTAATATATTATACCCAGTGAATGATTACAGTTAGAAGCTGCATAAAGTTCAGAATTTCAATTTTCTGAGGCTTTTGCTCTGCAAAATTAGATTCCAATTTATTTTGTCAGGTCATTCTTTTCTTTTCCTCTCTCGTTCATTAGACTCAGAGAAACTGCTGTCTGAAAGAAGAAAAAAAAAGGCATTTTTAGCTCTTCTCTACCTACCTTCAGAAGTCCTACACTACAGAAAGAGTTTGTTTTGAAACTAAATCAACAACCCTCCACCTGCAGTAAGACCAAAACAATTTTATGCATTTGCAGAGAGCCAAGCCAGACTAAGTAAACTCACAAAGGCTTGATCTGTCTGATATTTAAACCTTCCTCACACTGTACAAGCTCCTACACCTGAGTCACCACCCATGTTTATTCTGCCATTTGGAAATCATAAAATTAATCAAGGGCCACATTTCAAACTTCAGTACTGCTTCTGATGCCCGTTCCTAATGCTCTTGAGAGGGATCTCTAGCCTCATGAGTGCTGTGTTTTTTTGGTAATCTCCCTTTTGCCAGAGACACCACATTACCCTTGTCCTTCAGCAGCAAGCAGAAACCTGCCAGGAGAGGTTCAGTCTCACTCCTGTATTTCTCCTCACACCGAAAATCTGAACTTCAAATGCAAATTTAAATAAGACTTGGCTATCAAATTGCACTGGAGATGTGAAACCAAGTGCCAAAGCTGCTTCTTCAATATTTAAGAAGCTTTTCTTTATATGTTTTGGGGTCTTTTTAGAGACTGTTTACAACAGAATGTAGTGACAGGACAAGGGGAAATGGCTTCAAAGTGAAAGAGAGTAGGGTTACATTAGATATTAAAAAGAATTTCTTTACTGTGAGGGTGGTGAGGCCCTGGCACAGGTTGCCCAGAGAAGTTGTCCCATCCCTGGAAGTGTCCAAGGCCAGGTTGGATGAGGCTCTGAGCAACCTGGGATGGAGGAAGGTGTCCCTGCCCATGGCAGCGGGGTTGAAACTGGGTGATGTTTCTGGTCCCTTCCAACCCTGGACATTCTAGGATACTGTGATTTGAAGGCAGCAGGTAACTTTGAAAAAGGTTTAATTTCAGATGCAAGTAGGGAGAAAATGAAGCTTTCAAGACATTAGTGAGAAAAATCAGAGTTGCCAGGTCTGATCTCTTACCTCCCCTCCCCCCATCAACTCACTCTTGTAGTGACATGATTCTTTTCAGGTTTTTTTCCCCTCCTCTGTCAAGATGTTAGTTTTGGAGATGGGTGTTTGTGAGCAAAGGCTTTTCAAAGCCTGAAGAGCTGTGAGAAGGCGAGGTGAAGGCAGGACACTCCTGACTCATCAAGTCTATCCGTTCTCCCCAGAACTGAGCTCTTCCCAGCAGCACTGCTAAACCCACACAGTGGGGCCACCACTCATTAGAACATCCTTCTAGCTTCAGGAAGTCCTGCTTAGGTTTTTTTTAAGTGCTCTTCTTCAAGAAGGATGCTGAATGCTTACAGATATTTTCCAGCCCTTCCTCTAACACCCTGTAACAAAACCAAAGTGGATAAGCGTAGTTTTTCCTGGGTTTTCTCTATCCATACACTGCAACAGTGAGACAACCAACCTTCCCAAAACATGAAAGCCAGTGAACATGAGATTACATGGGAATTCCAACCTTGCTGCTCAAGCCAAGTTCATGGATATGAAAGCAGCCTCTCCCTCCTGGAGGCTGACAAACTACCAACAACCCCATGTTCACACCCTGAGATCCCTGGATTAGCTGAGACCATGGAGAGGCAAATAAATTAACACACACCTTGGAGAGCCAACCATGAACTCCCTGTACTTCAAGGCATGACCTCTGCAATAAAAATGCCATGACTTGTTCTTCAGGACTGGATTTGCAGCATTGCCAGATTTTATTTAACATATAAGAGCTGGGAAGTGTCAGCCTGGGGAGCTGAAAAGACAGATCCCATCTTCTAACTCCGTTGAGCTGCCTTTTCCTCATCTGCCACAGCAGCCCTCACCTCTATCCCTCCCCTTACTCCCAGAAAACATCCACAATCCCACACTTTCACACTTTTGGTTTTTATCCTGATCTCTTCCTGGACTGCTGCTGTATGGATGGGAAAGGACCACGACTGGATCTGCTGGTGCAGGTGAAGGGAGGGTTGTGGGAAGAGAACAGGATAAAAACCAAAAGAAGTTCAGCTCCTTCAAGCACAAGGATGGGAATTTGGTAATTCTGATTGTATTCCCTGTTAGAAAAGCTGTGTCACACCTCTGGGGAAAAGGAGAAGGGTCAGGCAGCTTCCCACTGCTCTGTGGCCAGGAATGTACAGAGGCAGCCCCAGGTCTCAGAGCACAAACAAGGTGATGCAACTCCAGTGGTTTTATTTCCCTGGTAATTAATAAAGGGAATACAAAAGTCAGAAGGCTTTTGCTCCCAATCGCACCTGACCTATTTAGGATATTACCAAGCAGAATTTGATTGTCATCATGGGTGTTCCCTGGAATTATACAAGGGAGTTCAAAGGCACAAACAGAAAGCAGCATTACAGTCCATAACAGCAGGAAGGACTATTTGATTGAAGAAAAAGAGCAAATGAGCTATTAAGCTACTGCTGTAATAATGTGTTTCATTTATTAAAAATAAGAATCCCATTTTTTATTTTATATTTATTCTAACATTTTTACTTAAAAATTTGGCAGGACAATTGAAAAGGCAGTTTTGATTCTCAAGTGAAGAACGATATGATTTTTTACTTCTTTTTTTTAAAAGGAGCACTGTTCCTCCCCCTGCTATTGGACTCGTTTATTTCTTTCTCTCTCCTCAAACATTCCTACTTTAGTCTTTACCTTGGCTAATACTGTAGAGGCAGGAGCTCTGGGAAATGAATCAGCTTTGCCCGTGGCTCATACATCATTACAATTGTTAACCAAGTTCCACTATAAAAATCTTGATTACACAGGAGAACACAGAGGCATGCAGGAACACAGCTTCATTTCCAGATACCAGGTTGAGTTTGTAGGGCAAGAAGTTAAAAGACTTTATTATGCTCTCAGGTTGATAAAGCCTGCCAGGATACATCACAACAACACATGGAAGACACATTCCTACTATCCATTCCTCTACATACCAACCTGTAGGTAGGACTAAACTACTGCTTTGGCCAGGGGTTATAACCCACTGTGAGATGGCAGATGGGAGTTGGAACGGGATGATCTTTAAAGTCCCTTCCAACCAAACCATTCTATGATTCTGTGGTACCTCACATTCATTTTTACACACTACAGAAGGCAGCAAGTGCAGCCACGTTGGAGCTGATGGGGTTCAGGGCACTGGAATTGTGGATTTTCACCCACCAGCAACAGCAAATGATGTTGTGCACACCTGCCATGGAGAAAGCTTTCAAACCCGACCAAAAACCTGCAGGTAGTATCACTAGTATTTAGTCACTTGGCAATACAAGGTTAACCTGAAGGCTCATCAGAGTGCAAATGAAAATTTATTTTACCTGGAACATGTAACACACACCAGCATTCATAACTACAGCTCCTAAGAATTTTCCCACCCCCCTCATTATTTATCTCAGTGGTTCAAATGCAAAAATCTGGCACTCTGGATCATGTGAAATGCTTGTGTTATTCCCTGAAGGACTTTGCATCCGAGAAGTAATGAGAAGATTATTCTGTGACAGCTAAACTGAAGCAGTGTGACTGTATCAGATGTTATCTTGCTACAGCACTTCTCAGACTTTTGGGAAGTGTGACCACCTTTGAACTCCTCTGCCTTTTTGGCAACACGAGAGTCACTGAGAAGAAAAATGAATGAATTAAATAAAAACCTCTTTAGTCACAGAAAAGTACCAGTAGAATTGATGAATCATTTTCTGACACGCCTCACATTTCACTCTCTCCAGTAGCACACATCTAATAAGCAGCACAGTGAATAAAAGCACAGGTCTTTCCACACCACGCTTAAGCAGCAGGGTAATATTGTCCTGAAGACCTTCCAAATTGCTACAGTGTGCTCTGTCCTCAATCAGAGAATCAAAGAATGATTTGGGTTTGAAGGGACCTTAAAGATCATCCAGTTCCAACCCCCTGCCATGGACAGGGACATCTTCCACCAAGACCTGGTTGCTCCAAGCCCCATCTGACCTGGCCTTGAAAAGACACTTCAACTGCTAATTTCTGATGTTGCAAACACCGACAGTCAAGGTTTTTGTACCAACAGGTAATCACAATGGAATTTCCAGAGTAAAGCTTCCATTTAGGTAGGAAAAAAATGAGAGAAAAAACCCCCCAAAAACCTGCCTAGAGACTTCACGAAGGCAGTTTGGAAAATAGATCCAAAGCCTGCAGTCCAAAGGGACACCCCAGTATTTCATTTTCTAATACTATTATTCCAAAACTATTCCTGCCAAAGACAATTTTCAAAAAAAATTTTTTTAATTTCTGAACAGCACAATAAAATTTTCAAGAGGGAACATCCAGGACTTGATATCCCATATGACGACACAGCAGGTAAGCCTTTTATTTCTGTCAAAGCCCCAAATGCCTGATCTTCTCTGGTGTGAAGCTTCCTACAGCAGCAAAGTAAGAAGCAGAAAGAGCCTGGGTGGGTGAAAAAATTCTCACATCTGGCCTTGACACGAGTCTGAGCACCAGCTGCAGTGTCACAGCAGGCTCTGAGGTGCTCTTCTAGGGGCCACTCTCACAGGCAGATCCACCAACAAATATCAAGGACTTATCTGTGAGATGGAGACCAAAAGCATCCAATTATTTTTCCCCTGTCAAATGGCAGGAGCTGGCCTTTAATCCCTCCCTCAAGTGGAAAGGTGACTCTCAGTTCTTGAGCTGTTCTCTCTTTTCCTTTGAAACAAAAGAGCTGATTTTGGAGTTTTGGATCCCTAAGAATGGATTCCTTTGTGTATTTAGGGAGGAGAAGCTTATCAAGTGTTACTGCAGCATTAATACCTTTCCTCTTTTAAAATGAGACCAGAGCAGTGTGTGAGACACGCATTTTCTTAAACACATGCAATCTAGCTTAACAGCAGTTTTTGCTAGTAAACAGGTACAAAAATAAGCCAACCATAAAGCCAAATAAAATCAACTAATTTTAGTACACACAAGCTGAGCAAATAGGACAAAATCTAAAGTAATTTATTTTTCACAATATCAAATTATTAGTAAGCAGCAGTGAGGGGAAAAAAGGGTTGCAGGGTGCAATTACTGTCTTAACAGATTCCTTTCAAAAGGGCCTAATTATGACACATTAATTGTATTAAATGAATTGTAATTTTCAGTCGAATAAGATTCTTTTTTCCCCCCATCTAGCTTATTTTCCTCAAATTCCCTCCTCATCATACCCCACAGGCTTCATCTGTTTGAGGAGGGTTCTTAGAAAAACAAAACAATGGTCTAGAACATTTGTCCCCCTGCTGCCCTCCCTGTGAAATACTCTTTAACATAAAAAGGCAGTGGGAGCAGTAGGACAGACTGTCAAAACAATGGAGGAGGGAAGAACTCTGAGGAAAAAGAGAGAAGAGGGGAAGAAAGGTATTATTTTATTGACCTTTGGCAAAACATGGAGCAAACATTAACTCTGGCCCAAGGCTTTCAGAAGGCTCAAGCGCTGACTTTGCTAAGTGGATGCTCTCGGATGAGCGTGGCCCAAAGTCCTGCCTGGAGAAAGCCTGTTCAAAGGGCTGGTGGGCACCAGCAGGTTCAGTGGCCAAACTTCCATCCCAAGGGGGAGAAGTTTACCAAGCTCCTCGGCAAGGCTCTTGAGTGGTTCTAGGCTGCTGCATCCTTTGCTGCACCGAGCACGCCAACACTGCCATAGCAAAACTGAAACGCGGAGCTGGTACTGGTGTGCTCGAGGTACCTCAGGTGCTGCCAGTGCTAGAGGAGCTCGCTGTGTGTTACAGATCACCAGGAAAAGCACAGTGGATGGCTCATGCTGAGGTCCTTGTCTCAACTAGACTGTTACCAAGCCAAGTGAGCTGGTTCCGACTCCCTCAGCTCTTTAACGCTGCAATCCAGTCACAGGGGTGGCTGCAATGGAGACGTGCAGGAGAGACAGATGGGCAGCCAACTTGTTATTTGAAAACAAAGGGAGGAGTTCACGTGCAAAAAAAACGCAAATAAAATCTGTTTCAGTCCAGGGCTACTTTAAGTAGGAGGATGCTGAACTAATGGATACAAACTCAAATGTAAAATGTTTGATATGGTATCTGTTTTGGCTTTATGAGTTCAGATCTACAGAGCAAACCCAGGCTGAAAAGCAGTAAGACATATGACAGGCCTTCCAATGGCAGGAACAAACCCTTCCTTTTCTGAGGCAGCTGAGTGCTGCCTCCTTTACTTGGAAGATTTGAAATAGAAGCAACAAGTTCTTCCATTTATTTACACAAGTGTATGTATGATTCCATGGATATTTTACAGCCAGTAAGAAAGGGCAGAGAGGTCTGTCCCACTCCTACTGGAGAGGTCCATGTGCAAGAGTGTGCCATTGTACCAGCTCCCTTTTTCAAATGGAGTTATACCTGACAATGACCAGGTAGCTTTCCAGGTCAGGCTTGTTTCACCTACAGTAAGTGAGAAAATTTCAAAGATAATAATATGTGGATGCAATGTAATAGCTAACGTGTCCTCGCATACTCGAAGTCATAAGGGCCCTTCAAGAAAATGAAGCCCTCTGCAAAGTGTAGGAGTTTTTAAATCTGTCTTGCCAGGAACTATCCCTAGAGCTCACAGCCCTCTGGTTAGAGGAGGCAGGGAAAGGAAAAGACAAAAACCAGCAAAAAGAAAAAGGCTCCTTGATAGAGAGTGAAATGCAAGGAGTGGTAAAAATGTTAGCCTGACATCTCTTGCCACCACCCCTACTCCTCACAACAGGTCTTCTGCCCCGACCCAACAGGATCTGAATGCACAATTGCTACAGCCAGAGACCCTGCATAATAAAGCTTCCTCTATTCCTCTGAAGAAGAGAAAGCACCTTTAAAGGAGCTCTAATCCAGGTGATCTTGGGAAAGGAGCACATCCTGAAAAACAACCACGGTAAGTCTCTTCCATTTAGTGTCACCCTGTGCATGGACATCACAGCCCACTTAGACACACAGCAGGACAAAGCCTTGCTACAAAACACTGGCAGTGCCATACCCTGCTCAGGACAGCTGAACTGTAATTAGTATTCATGTTTTGGGTTATTTCCACAGCACAGGAACTACTACGTCCATGCAGGTCCTTCTGCCAGGGCTAATTTTGGATGGAAGGGGGTTCCAGAAGGCAACTTTGTAAAGGCAGGGACTTTTCTTTCAATGTAACACAGTATGTTTATTTACTTGGTCTTTGGTAAAAAAGACATCATACCCCACCAAGCCACAGACATTCACTGTATTAGTCCTGAATTATGACTGCCAGGTCCTTGTCCTTTTTATTTTGCAGGCATCCAGTGACAACCACCAAAATCTACTCATCATTTAACAACAGGAATATTTTGAATTTCAATAGTACTTCCATTAGATGGCTGCGGAGGGATTTTGACACTGCCACCTCAAAATAATCCAACTACCATAGCACTCACCTTTGCTACCCAACCCTTCCTTTTTTCAGTTTTCATAACGAATTCAAGAATAAACATAAAAGACCCAGGTAATTTTTTGAAAAAAACAGACAATCCCAAACAAAAAGACAGGCAGAAAGACAGACTTGAGATGGAACTTGCCTTCTGATACTTGAACGGAGAGAGATCACATTTTTCAAACTTCTTGTATCTGGAAAGACAGTAGCCCCTTTTCAGCAAAATTAAGAAAGCAGAGCTTAGTTTCTTGGGGAATGGCACAGCTCCAGAAATCAGGCCCTTATCACCTGATATAACAGGACTAGTGAAGCAGTGAAATTACAAGAGCAGTTGAATCTTCCCTCACAATCTTCATTCCTTCCAACTCTCAGGGAATAAGAGCTATCACCAATCAAGGAGGAATGGCTGCAAGATCAGACCTTGCTAATGTGTGTGTTCATCACCTTCAAAACACAAAGCCATCAATTCTAAGAGTCCATGACACACTTGGGGTACTTAATTCGTATCCCTTCCTTATCCTTCTTTTAACAGTTGGAAGAAATTGAAGAAAAGATAACCTCCCACCAATTATATTAGAAGTGGAGTTTGTGTTTCACAGTGAAGGTTCGTAGACCCAACACACACCCTGACCTTAAAACTTCAGAGCAAGTTTACAGAAGAGGTTTTTGCTCACCCCCAGCACAGAACAAACTGCCATTAGGAAAAACAGCAGATAAACCTTCTTCATGCACAGAATGAAAAACTGACACTGAAAAATAATAATAAAAAAGGAGCTGTGGCATTCAGAGCACAACTCAGATCCTGCCGTGGTTTCAATACCCGCTAATCAGACCACAGATCTGTGATCTCAGCTCTCAGGAGGGACATGCCCGGCCTCTCTTCCCAATGAAGCTGCAGGAATAACATTCTCCTGGTCTCAATAAAAACAGTTTGGAAATGCAGTGGGATCAGCAGGACTACCACTACCTCATAGCACCAGGACTAGCACAAGAGGCAAGATGAGGCAATGGTACTTTCCTTGCAAACATTTAATGCAGTCCAGATGGACTTCAAGAAAGCTGTGAAGAACATGGGGTTTTTTTAAGGGTTTGACTATTCTCTTGGTCAAAAGCTTATAGGAGAAAGAAAATTAATATGAAGAGAACTGCAGCGAAGATAGCAAAAAACCCTTAATGATCTTTGATTCAATTTCTCACAGTGCTTATAATCTCAGTATAGGGAAAATAATAAAAGACAGAGCAAAGGAATTCCATCAGATTATTTAAAAAAATAACTGAGAACAGTGCACACAGTTCGTATTGGGCTCTTGCCACCTCTTATTTAAATGTGGAATTGGAAGAAGTGCACCTATACAGAGAGGTATAAAGCACATAATCCATCAGAAGTAGGACACGTAGTAATACATTCATGAAATAAGGGACAAATACATCACATCCTTCAATACAATACACCTTTTTCACCTTTCACATAATTCTTAAGTAGGTCTACATGTGAGTGAATAGGAATTAGTGGGAGTAATGACATTTGACACCACCTGGTAGCCAGTCTGGAGATCTGATACGATTAGGAAGGATACTGGATTGTAAAACTGTAAATGATCAGAAACACTTTGGCTGCAAACACTTTGCAAAACTGGATTGACTGCACTGAAATTTCCTGTCTTGGAAATAAAATAAAATTTGACTTCACACAGCTGCTCTATTTTTGTACCGTCAGAACAAGTGTTTCAGAACTGCCATTGTGAATCGCAGCTCTGCGCTGTGTTTATCTGCTACATGACAAATCAGAATTGGAACAAAAGCCAAAAAGTGTGCCTTAGATGACCTGAAAAACTAAATTCTGTCGTAGTAGCTTCCTTCCAAGAACAGAAATTAGAAAAGGAAAATTTCTAAAAATGCAGCTGAGCAGCAAAGCAAGCTCAGGAGTGCTGGAGTCTTTCGCAAATGTTCACTCCCCACCCTGGCACGGCAGCTGCCGGCACTTGACGCACGCACTTGCAACGTTACCATGTGCCAACACCATCGTAACCACGACATTAAGTCTAGTGCCTCTTCTCACTATCTTTGGTTGTGGTCCACTACTGCCTTGTGTGCATTTACCATCCCCTCTCTGCCATCCACCTTTCTGCTCTGACAGCATGGAAGGGAAGCTGTGCTGCTCTGCTGCTCTTCACTGCCAGTATCCTTCTTCCTCCTTGGCAAAATGTCAGGGTTCTTCCTCCTTGGCAAAATGTCAGGGCAGCCTTACCTGCTGCATGGGCTTGGCAGTGCTGGGACAGGCCTGGGCAAGGAAGGGAGTTTGCTTGGGAAGCCCCGTGTCAGAGGGGTGTGAGAGTAAAGGAATTATGGAATGGCCTGGGTTGGAAGGAATCTTAAAGATCTTCTAGTTCCAACTCCCCTGCCATGGGCAGGGACACCAGAGACACCACTACCAGGTTGCTCCAAGCCCCGTCCAACCTGGCCTTGAGCACTTCCAGGGATGGGGCATCTGCAAATTCTCTGGGCAACCTGTTGCAGTACCCCACCACCCTCACAGCAAACTTCTTCCAAAAATCTAATCTCTTCCAGTTTAAAGCCATTTCCCCTTGTCCTGTCACTACATGAGCTTGTAAAAAGTTCCTCTCCATCTTTCTTGTAGGCTCCCTTCAGGCACTGGAAGGTGTCCAAGCATCACTTTACACTGCAGCTTCTGACGTGAAGCAAAGTCAGGTTGGGAGGAGCATTTAAATCAGTCAGAGACATCTCTCGTTTTCTACAGGATCATGCACAGCCCACTCCGACTCCAGAAACTACTTGCCCAAGGAGTTTAACACAATTCCAATGCTTGGCAGTATCCAGGCACTTGCTTTTAGAATCAGCATGTGAAGGATTGAAGTAGCACCAGTAGCAGCTTTGTAGCTTTATACTATTCATTGCAAAGCAGAAAAACAACAAGTACATTTGTGATCTTTAAGTCTTCCAGTTTCAGGCAGGGAACGAGATAACAAATTCTCCCTCATCAAAAGTAGAGAATAAATTTTAACTGCACTCTACTGAGTCACTACACACCAAGATCTGATTTTGGAAACACAAGCACATTTATAACCTTACTTACAACCTCGGTGGGCCTACTTGTGAATAAAACCTCACATGTGCTAAACACCAGTCTTTTAAATAATTAACTCTCTAAGAACTCAAAACTAGTTCACAATATTAAAGGCTTTGCAATCACTTTTTTTTTTTTTTTTAAAATTTTGGTTTTGGGTGGGAAAAAAAAATCAGAGGCAAATTTAGCTGAAATCTTACATCACCTGTAACACAAGTAATAGGAGCTGTTAAGCGTAAGTGAAGCCTCTGGGTGTACTGAGGGCAGCACATTTCTCCCTTTTAGACCTCCAGTCATATTATTAAAAGCCTGTCACATTTTACCTTCTTCATTTCCTCCAATTTCAGAATCCCCCTAGACACATAAGGAGATGATAAGCTTGATAGTCATTTTTTTCTACCTAAAATGATATTTTTTCATTTAAGACATACTGAATTGGATTATTAGTCCAATCAAATGTGGCATCTTGATTCTGGCAGAAACCAATCCTGAATGTCTGAATGTTCCCTGGAGTAATGAAGCACTCACAATGCCACAGGAACAGAACTAGACAAATATGCAGCGCTCAACAGAGAGGAAAAATTATTTCATGGCCTCTGTGGCTACTGGGTCACACCTTGATATATCAGACCAAGTTAGCTTTTTTTTCTTTAACTCCATTTATTGATCACGCCAGCCTTTCTCAATACATGTATTGATCCCAGTGCGATGCATTTCGATGAGAGTGATGATGTGGCCAATCCTCTTACATTAGAGGTGCAAAAAAAGAGTTCACAGACGTCCTAAAATGTAATGACAGCCGAACACTTCCTGTTGGCTGGGCATTTTGGCATTCATTGGCTTTTTATTGCGTAGAGGAGTTAAGCAGAAGAATGAGGGTTGTGGTTTTTTTCGTGTGTGTACACTGAGAACAGAGGTATCGAAACTCCTGAAGCAAACACCAAGTTCTGAAGGAAAGCCCGGAGGACTCTTAGGCAATTAATCCCCACTCAGCTGACTAGTCATCCCCACCCGCAGCCCAGCACCGCTCCTCCTGGGATCTCATGACATACATGAAAGAGCAACCACATTGCAAAAAAACGCCAAACTTCAGCCACGCTGGTGGATGCAGACGGGGGAGACTCAAGGCAGCACGGTCTGTTTGGAAACAGTATTTAGAACACAATCGCTCTTTGCGCTGTTAATGAGTAACACTTGGATTCCCGACAGAAGGGGCTGGTTTTGCCCTGCCAGCACTTCGTTTTGCAGGAAGATTTCGAGTGATTCTCCCGGTAGCACCGGGAATATCCACCAAAGCACCCAATCACGATGCGAAGCAGCTTTAAAAAAAGCAGAGAACAAAAAAAGCACCCTCTGTCTCCAAAACACAGTCATTTCGACTGACAGAGCAACTCGCTTCGGATCCAAACGCCGTGACACAGCCTAAAATCCGTGACCTGATCCCCAGGATTTCCAGAGCAGTCGCCGGGCCGGGGCAGGACGGGGCAGCCGGGTGGGGATGCGCTCCCCTCCCTCCATCCCTGCCTCCATCCCTCCCTCTTTCCCAGCCCCTGGAAACTCGCTACCGCCGCTCCCCCGCGCCGGGCACCGGCACTATCCCTCGGGAACGGGGGAGGGAAAGGGGGAAGGAGGGAGGCGCCAGCACTGAGCACCGGGAGAAAGTTGCGTTTGGGCCGGGAGGAGGGAGGGAGGGGGGCGCAGATTCGCTCCCACCCAGGAGAAGTTTGACCCCCTCCTCCCCTCCCAGCCCACCCCAAACCCGCATCCCTCTCCCCTCCTACCGCCTGCGGCGGCGTCCCGATCAGCATCTCCAGGTAGTAGCCGCGGCCGGAGTCGCCCTGGAGGTTCTCCACCATGGCTAAAAAGTTGAGCGTGCCCCCGGGGTCCGAGGCCAAGGCCAAGCCGTCGGTGCCCGCCGAGGGGTCGCGCAGCCGGCTGGCGCCCCCCGGCCGCAGCACCACCGGGGCGGGCGGGGACCCAGCGGGGGCGGCGGGGCGGGACACACGGAGCGGCAGCGAGAAGAGAGCCCTGCAGATCCCCGCGGTGCCGGCC
Source organism: Dendrocincla tyrannina (assembly GCA_035047865.1). Taxonomy (NCBI): domain Eukaryota; kingdom Metazoa; phylum Chordata; class Aves; order Passeriformes; family Dendrocolaptidae; genus Dendrocincla; species Dendrocincla tyrannina. The sequence goes on from JAWWMP010000001.1 coordinate 114,499,695, forward strand.
AGTAGGAGCAGCAATCCGGGAGCCGCCAGCGGCGTCCCCATCCCGGCGGCAGCGCGGGGCGCCGGGGGACGCTTCCCAAGTGCTGCGGCCGCCTGGCTGCCAGGCTGGAGCAGCCGAGGGGGGAGGAGGAGGAGGAGGAGGAGGAAGGAGGAGAAGGGAGCGGCTTACCCACGCCCCGGCTCCATCTCCCCCTCCCCCGAAGCGAGCTCCTCCTCGCGTTCCTCCCGCACAACCCCCGGAGCGCTCGGAGCTCCGTGCGGGGAAAGTTGCTTCGACCCAGCACCCGTGGGAGAAACTTCCCGGCTCAGCCCGGCTCAGCCCGCAGCCCCGCTTTAATGGAGCGTGATGGCACGGGGTGGGGAGAAAAGTTTCCGAAAGCGCTAAAAGGGAGAGCGGCGGAGCGGGGATCCGCGTCGGGGACCACGGGGGGGCTCCGGCAGCATCCCAGGGCTCGCCTCACGACCCCGCCGGAGCAGAGGCTGCGTTCGGGCAGGAGGAGGTGGAGGTGGGAATGCGGGGTCACTCGGGGACACGGGTGTGGATGTGGCTGTGGAAATTCCCCCCCGTGCACCGGCAGGAGCGAGGCGTGCGAGGCGGCTCCGTGTGAGAAAGCCTGCGAGGCTCTGGATGTCTTCATCATGCACGGAGTTAATAACAGCAGTCAAGTGCGGCCTTTTGAAAGATGGGAACACTTAGGATGGAATTAGTCTCTGCGTCTCTGGAGTAATGACAGCGGCAGATAGATCGCTGGATGGAGCAGAGAATCCGAAAGCCTTGAAATATAACACCGACCGGGCAAGTCTCAGCAGAGTCACTTTGTGGTTGTTTCTGACCCTTTCCCCCATCCTCTGTAGCAGATAAAGTTGAAAATTAGTCATGTGTACTGTCCGTGTCTGCTGATCGATCTGCTGTCCTAGGGAGCCACCTGGTCACTCCTTGTGTGTAAATTTGTGCCAAGCTGCGTGGACTAAGATCCCTCCCCTGCCATAGTAAACAGGAAGAGCTCCCTCCCTCCCCTTCCTTGAACTGGAATAATCATCCACAAGACTTCCAGGTGTTTCACAGGTATTAAATGTGGTTTCACAAGGAGATAGACAGTTGTAGTGTTCATCCCCAGGAAGGCTGAGCAAAGTATTTGCTGGAAGGATACACAGGTGAGGCTGTTAATCATAGCCATTGTCAGAGTTGCTTGTAGAGGATAATCCTTACGAAGAAAATGGGAGCCCACCTGCACTTGCTGAAGGAGAAAAGGTGTTTTCACTTTTTTTTTTTTCACTATCATTTAAAATCAGGAGCCCTTGCACTGACTTTGTATGTTCTCCCTTAGATCACTTCAGTGCTTCTGGTGCAGTGGATTCTTTCCTCACTGTATCCATGGCAGGAGAAGGATGTCGCCTCTGTCCTGGCTGCTGGAATTCTCCACAGGGAGGAGTGTGCTGCAGGGGAGGTGGTGGGAAGCCTGCAAGGACCTTGGCCTGGCTGGGGACTGGAGGAGAGGGCATAGATGAAGCTTGCTCTCAAGAGGTTATTGTACTTGTGGGAAATTACACATCCTAGTAAAAGGTGAAATTGTGCTGAGTTCCCCTGCTGCACAAAGCTTTCTATGTGCCTGACAAGTAGGAATGTGAAATATTGCAGTCCTGGTATGTCTAGCCTCACCTGCTCCAGCCAGAGCGGGGAGATGCTGCTGTGGGCTGATGGCAGCTGAACACCTGAGGGAGTGGCAGCAGAGCTCGCACAAAGAGGTTATCGCCAGGGTGCTA
>JAWWMP010000001.1:114501557-114536121 GCA_035047865.1 Dendrocincla tyrannina
CGCACAAAGAGGTTATCGCCAGGGTGATACAGTAATGGCTTTTCCTGATGTAGCTGGGATGGTGACAGGTTACACTGTAGGGCCTGTCTACTCGGAGCTCAGTCTGCAGGGGAATTAAAATGCTTGGGGCTCTTCATGGGTGAGCTGAAAAGTGGAGAAATGCCCCTGCCCCTTTGGAAAAGGGAATATGAAAAGTAATCAGGAGTATAATGGAACACCCCCTCAGAGTGGTAGGGATGTGTATTTATAACAGTCAGCAGCTATATGCATTTTGTTTTAATTCTTTTACAGTACAGTAAGTCTTCCCCCTTGCTGCTGTTGCTAAGATACGTTACCACACTTCTGGCTAAAGCAATTCCAGTCAAAGAAGTGGATAGTTTTCGGAGCATAGAAGATACAGCATAGCCTTTAAGTGTTTCAGAGAGAAGTTGTCTCTTTTTTTTTCATACTTCTTGGTAAAAGTTCTTCTCATCCTGTTTTCTGCAGACTTAGGTAAGTCTTGTAGTAACTGTGCATCAGGCAGCTGCTGCATACGAGGTGCTGTGTGTGTGACCTTTCTGTCCTCCTGTCACTGTCACGGCAGGGCTCGTGCTCCTGCAACATCGAGTTGTGAGGTTTCTGCCTTGTCTCCTCTGCTGCTTTATTTACTTAAGTATCTGATAAGGCTTAGTGCAGGTGAGAAGTTCCCGTGCATTTTTAAATGATGGCAGGAACAAGTCTTAACGGAGCAGTGTGAACAGCTGCTTGGGAATGAAGACATCAAAAAGTCTTCCCAGAGAGCCAAATGTAACTATATTCCAAAGTGTTCCTCGGAGGGGAAGTCATCTGTATGCAATGAATGCCACAGTCAATATGCACATTTGAGTTTTATGTACCACATGCAGAAAATAAATGAAACGCCAGAAATAGACACAAGTTTAAGTGGTTGTGCGCCTTGTATTCTACAATATTTGGTGAATCTTGTTTTTCTCTATTTTTATGATTCTAAATATGTGTTCTTTGAGTAACTAATAAAAAAAACTTTAAACATCAGCCCCTGTGAATAGGCCTTTTTTTTTTTTTTAAAAAAAAAAGTCAATTGTCCATATATAACTTTTCAGGTCTATCTTGACTTTGATCCAACTCTGCATTAATTTAGTTTGATAGTATCATGGTGCTTTAAACGTTGAGCTACTTGGCAGTGAATTAATGTTTGTCTCTCTAACACAACTTTCCACCAGCATTTATGAATACAGAGCATCATAAAAATTCAAATGCTATGGCCAAGGTATATGAACTCAGTCAGAAGGACAGTTGCTATGAAGAGCTGTTAAATCAGGACTGTTGAGAAAACAAGCAGGAACGGAGAAGGCGTCTGAAGATGCAGAGGAAGTGCTGGAGCTGATCCGAGCATAGGAACTCTGTGTGGCTAAAAGGAGATCCTGTCCTTCCCAAAGAGGAAGCTATTAGGGGATTGCTCAGATCACAGTGATTCTCTGCTATGCTTCTGAAGGAGTCAGGCTGACCCGTGCTGTTGTTATGCAATGATAAGGGCAGACGGACACAAAGACTTCTGTTCCAAAATTGCTTTGTCTACTCTCTGTGTTCCTACTGTTAACATAATCAATGCTTCAGTTTTAAGCAGACTGATTGCTCTTTGCTGCTAATTGCACACTGGTACTGAATGAATCCCAGCTGGACCTGCAGTGTACAAACTTTTTTTTGCAGAGTGTGGTATCCCTGGGAGAAGGGAGATTTTGTTCTTCCTGGACCTGACTGGGAAAAGGTCTTCTCTGTCTCTGGTTGTCTTGCAATCAGCTTTTTCATATTTTGGGCCTAATCCAGTGGAATGTTGCTGGTAAATGGCAGAAGAGTAAACAGTGAAGTGGCAGCAGAGGCCACAACGTTTGGCTCTGTGATGTGTCTGCCAAGGCAGTTTGTCTTCAAAGGCCACAAACAAAACAGCTGGCCCGAGGAACAAGAAATATGCCACCAAAGAGAGCTATTGCAGTGGTACTGCCACGGCACTAAGCTGTCTCCCGTGCCAAAGTGAGGGCCTGGGTCATTCTGGGATTTCTGAAAGGGCAAAGTGAATGCACCGTGTACAGAGCTCATACAAAATGGATCTTGTGGCTGAAGACTACGTGGTTGGGGGAGGAGGTGGAAATGTTTATCATCCTCCATCTCTTTATTCTGGGTAGAGAATCTGTGGGTAGGGGTGTCTTCTTTGGTCACTGTGCAATGAGTTTTCTGAATGATGATAAATCCCTTTGGCTGCAGTTGAATGTGTAAGGTGCTGAGGATCCAGCTGTTTTCTGTCGAAGTTCCACTAAAAACAAGCACAATGTCATCCTGATTTGTCGTTGAAGGCATGAGAACATTGGTGGAGCCTGACTGAGATGATTTCAAGTCTTCTCAAGACAAGAGTTTTGTGGTGGAGGCTGTCACCCCGTTGGGTGCTGAGGACCCTATTTTGCTACTTCTATGGAGCAAGGTCCTCCACCCCAGCAAGATTTCACAGGATGTGAGTTTATCTCCATTTGGAACATGGGGCCCTTTCTCTTATAGAAATCTCCACACCCCAGTATGTTTTCTTTCTCACTTAGATCTTCAAGTCCATATATACAACACCCTCTCCTCTATCCTACCTCATCCTGCACCTGGATTGGGGCAACCCCCAGTATTAATCCAGTCTGAGGAATGAACAGATTGAGAGCAGCCCTGTCAGGATGGACTTGGGGACGCTGATGGATGAGAGGCTGGACATTCCCTATCCATGTGCTCTGGCAGCCCAACAATAACAATGTCCTAGGCTGCATCAGAAGCAGTGTTAGCAGCAGGTGAGGAGGGGATTCTGACCCTCCACTCTGGTGAGACCCCACCTGTAGAGCTGTTTCCAGTCCTGGGGGTGAGCACAGGAGGGACACGGAGCTGCTGGAGAGAGTCCAGAGGAGACACCAGGATGGTCAGAGGGCTGGAGCAGCTCTGCTGGGAGGGAAGGTTGAGAGAGTTAGGATTGTTCAGCCTGGAAAAGAGAAGGCTTTGGGGTGACCTTATTGTGGCCTTCCAAGAAAGATGGAGACAGTCTTTTTTCCAAGGGTGTGTAGTGACAGGACAAGGGGGAATGGCTTCCAGCTGATTTAGATTAGATGTTAGGGAGAAATTCATGGCTCTGAGGGTGGAAACAGGCTGTGAGGCACTGGACAGGTTGACCAGAGGAGCTGTGGATGCCCCATCCCTGAAAGTTTTCAAGACCATGTTGGACAGGGCTTTGAGCAACTTAGTTTAGTGGAAGATGTCCTTGCCCATGGCAGAGGGGTTGGAACTGGATGATCTCTAAAGGTCTGTTCTAGCCCAAGCCATTCTACGATTTTGTGATCACTTTTCCTCTGACAAAGTAGTGTGTCACCAGTCAGAGGGAAGAGGTGCAAAAAGCTGCTTGTCCTGGTGCTAGGGCAGAGGAGCTGTGCAGAAGCCACCATTCCTCCTTTGTGGAAAAGAGTAGGAGCAAAGGAAGGGGAGACAGAAACAGCTGCAGGTCCAAGTGTCTCAAAGTAAGGCTTGCTCAGGTCCCACAGGCTCAAAGGGTAGCACAGAGCAGAGGTCAAGGGAAGGGTCATGGGCATTGTGATGCCACAGTGCCATCAATATATTTGGTATTGTGTTTATTTTGACTGTTTACCACCTTCTGTTTGAATCTTGCTAGTGGAGGGTCAGGTGTAACTCATTGTGGAAGCTCCTGGCTCACATCTGAGGCAGCCTGCATATTTCTTGATAAATGCATTGACCACTCACAATAGTGTTATTTCTCCTCAGAAAGTTCTGCAGGCTTCCCCAACTCTATTCTCTAGCTGATACCACGGAAGAAATAATTTGTGGGCTAGACCTTAAAATGATCTAATATCGACCTTCTGATTCCAGACTTTCCTACACTGCAAACAGCAATGGTTATATATTTATAAACTATGAAATATTAAACAGGCAGTGAACTCTAACAGTGCTTTAAAAAAACAACACATTGAGAGCTGACATGTCCTGCTGAGATCACTCAGATATAAACGTGTGGGGCTACAATCCACTTGCCCAGAACTGGTAGACTATTAATTTATTGTTAATAATAGAAATAGCTTGTTGCTGGATGTTCAGGAAACTAGTCAGCTTGGTTAAGACTTTACAGAAGGGTTTAGACCTCTGCAATGTTTACTGGGAAGTGGAGGACATGGAACAGGGAGTCCCTGGGAAAGTCTGGGCACTAGTCATTTTGGGGAGGTAAATGCCTTGAATGGGTTTTGTTCCAATCTACCTGTGATCCAGATGTTCAACAAGGAGATTACAGGTGTGCTCCTGGCTGTATCCCACTTAAACACTGTTTTTAAAATAAGTTTGTCATTTCATAGAGCTGTGAGTCTATATTTCTGCCCATTCTTGGACAGACTGAGGAATTTTGTGATGGACCATGTCGTTTGGACAGCCAACCTTAAGGTGGGAAGTTGTTTTCTCGCTTCATTTCCTTTATGATAGTCTGCACAACCACTCTAGCTTGGAAAGTTCAAGAAATAAAGAAGCTCACACATGGCACAAATAGTTCCTGCAATCTCCAGAACTTGCTGGGGATTTTTGGTCCACATTTCTTTCTCACCATGATGCTGATCCTGACAGTGTCTCTGAAGACTGGATGCAGCAGGTAGATTTTTCCATAATCTATAAACATCTGCAGTTTCCTTAACTAGGGCTCCTCCACTCAATGACTGCCAGTTGGACATGGAGCTTCCTTCCTTGTCTCTCCTCCTGGGCCTGTGCATTTCTGGATTCTAGTTTAGATATGCTGCTGTAGGAAATAAAATCTGAAATACTGAAGGCTGAGCACGAGTGACAGACTTCAGAGCAACTGTCTGAGTGATACTTGGATGAAGGGGAATTTGGAGGGACAACCTAGGTACATGTAATTACTAGGATTAATTAAAGATTTTTCTTAAGACTTGTCTTTTGTTTTGCTAAAAGGTTACTTGCACGCTGACAATGAGCTCTTAATTTTTTATTTTTGACTTTTTAGTCTTGAAATGGTACTTTGTTTATAAATTTTGCCTTTTTTTTGTTTGTTTTTGATTGTTTATTTCGTTTTGGTTGTTGTTGTGTTGTGTGGTTTTTGTTTGTTTGTTTTTTGTCCAAAATAGTAACAGAGACACACTGAAAAAAAAATTGTTGCACTGGTTGCAATGACCTTGATCTAAATAACTTACTTTGCATCCCATTTCTTCCTAATTAAAAAAAAAAAAAATCACAAAAAACCACACCAAACTTGAGCTCTGTTTTCCCAAAATTCTTAGAAAGGTTGAAGTTTTTCTGTTCACGTGTGTGAAGACAAACAGGAGCATGAAAAATGAAGATGTTACCAGCAGAGTGGTCCACAAGCACTGAATATTCTTGGCATCTAAGCCATGGGGAAAACCTGATGCATCTAACAGAGGTTTACAAAACATCCATCAGCTTTGTAAAATAAGGTCTTTTTGTTATCCTTCCGGGCCTCTGGAGATCTCTGAAATGCTTTATTGGGCTAGAGGAAGGTGAAATGGAATTGCGTTTTACAGAAGGAACTGCAGTGGCAACTGAAATGCTGGTTCCTGATGTACCAGGGTATATTTAGCTTTTTGAGTGTGCTAATGATAAGCCCAAAATGCTACTTAAAGCTCACACACACTTTAAAAAAGTGTTAATGAACTGTTTTCAGCTGTGAATATTGGGCATGCTGCAGGACAGAGCTGAAAAATGGTTTAGGTGCTTCAAGGTTAAATAAGTCAATTAGTAAAAGGACTGTTATCCTCCAGTCACCTGGTAATGACAGTAGGTGAAATGGCCCAGAAAAAAATAAATTTCCTAAGGCAAAACACTCAGACACCTTTCTAAGAAAAAAAAAAGACTAAAATTTGTGATCTTAGAAAGTTTGATTTCGTTACTAATGTGTAAAATTTTGCATGCCTTTGTATTTCAATTTTTCTCTGTCTTCTTTGTTCATTATTCCTCATCGGATACAGACTTAGAGGTCTTCTCATAATTTATATCTCATGTCATTTGTTTCAAGAACCCAACAATGAGAATAATTGTGCTTGCCTTTTGGAATTCTTTGTTTGCAGGAAACAATGCATCAGGGAGGCTGTTCCAGAGATGCAGCCTCTCCCAGGCAGGCAGCCAAAAGTGGCAGAAGTCTGAAAACAAAGCTTCAAAAACTTGAGGTGATTCTTCCTTCGTTTGTAATAGAGCCCACTGAAGTAAGCTGGATTGACATGCTGCTTATAAGGGCAAGATCTAGGAATTTTACTTCAATTTGTCATTTCTTCTTAATAGTTTATGATATTTCTTACATTGGACATCAGAAATATATTACTTGGAGCTGGTTTTGTGATTTCTGATTGATAATGCCCAGAACCTCAAGCTGCTAAACTTAAAGGCTGGACTCTTTTGGGCTGAAGGTCTGCTAGAGGCTCATCCTGTTTTCTACAAGTTTGTTCCTGGCCTTTCTGAGGAATGCACTGGAGAACAGCATATTGTGCTGCAGTTTTTTTAAAAAATCGGTCCATTTGGAGTAGTTATGTGTGAGAAGAAGACATGGACTGTCCAAGTACTAAAAAAAATAGACTCAAAGGAAATTTGCCTCTCTATGAGGTATATGTGAGATATATATAATGAAGCATATATATAATATATATGAGATATATGTAATAAAACCAAATGTGAGCATAAATGTAGTTATTTTTCCATAAAAATCAGTTTACTTATGATCAATGGCAACTCATCTAGAGCTAATTTCTTCCCAGGTGTCCTTTTACTCCAAACACATTCCATCTCTTTGTTGGTCTTCACCTTCAGGCTGGAGGGCACTGCTTGGTCCTGGTGTGGGGCTGGATAAGACTTTCCTTGGAGTTGCTGCTCTTGTGCTGAATACAGGGATGGAGATGGCAGGAGTGACAAGAGGCTCTCAGGAGAGTGCAGGAAGGAAGGCAGCTGAAGTGGAGCAGGACATGGCCTGGCATGCACAGGAGTGGACAGAAGAGCTGTGACAGCACAAAGAGAAATGGACCTGCACAGTGACGTGACTTCGAGGAGAAAAAAGGGTGTGTTGGAATGACAGGGACAGGCTGACACAGAGCAGGGGCGTGATGGTAGATTTAAAACACTTCCTACTCAAAGAGGATGTGAGAGCATGAGTCCAATATGCCTCAGATGAAGTGGTTTATTAACTAATGGACCTTCCATACAGGAATCTGTTCTGTCATGTTTTGAGAGCAGTTGGACCTTCTGGATTCTCAGAGGCCTTTTTCTTCTTAGTCTCTGCTTATTGACTGCATTTTAATACCTTCTGAGGAACCACACAAAAACCCCTTCACAGATTCACCTAGTACTCTGGTCCCCATGGCAAAGGTGTAGGCGCTATTGCTTTTAAATATGAATTTCGGGATAGAGTACTGGTAATCCTATTAGTTTATCTAGGAAATGAAAAAATAAGAACTAGAAGTTGAATCAATGTTGGAAGTAATCTCCTTTATTAGACTTGTATGAGAATACATGTTGCAAAGAGAAAAAGCATTCAAGAATGGCTGTTTCATCTTTCTAGGGTGTCATGTAGGCTGAATTACTGTATTTTGTCCCTGTAAAAGTACTAAACAAGTTTTTGGTTGCCTTATATTAGCACCCCCTTATGCACCCCCTGTACTCTATCAACACTCAGGTAAAGCTGATCCATTTATAAAAAAAGGGAGCTGTAACATGCAGTCTGTATAAGCAGGCTCTGCTTTAAATAGTTCCTAATAACCATTTGGAATTGAAGGAAAGGTGGCAGGAATGCCTTCTGCCAGGTGACCTTTGCAAATGTGTCTGCTGCTGCTACATGTAGTACCTAAGAAGATGGTGTTTACTGCACTGGTTCTCTCCTGGGAGCTGGGAAAGAGGACACAGCAGCTCTTTGAGGCTTGGCAGAAGATAATCAGAGATGTCACTCCCCACTCCATTCCTGCCAAGTGCAATTAGAACTTTTGCTGGGGAGCAAATCATTTAAATCTTAGAAGGGAATTTAAGACACATGCGAAATGCTTCATTATCAGCAGCTGATTCTGTAAACAGAATGTAGATACAAGTAATAGAGTAGATTTTGTTTTCCTTGCAATGAATACAAGGTATAAAGTGTTTATGGACTTAAAAAGAAAAACTGAACAAACAGAATAAAGAAGAAAGCATTCATGGCTGTTTTGAAGGAAAGAATGTTTTTATTTCATACTTTGAAGAAATTGTTCAAGTAGTTCAGCCGTGTAAAAATGTGACCCCTCTAATGCTGCCAAGGGCAGTGAGATCAGGGATAATCGGCTGAGGAAATGCAGCTCACGCAAGCCAAAAGCAGAGTTTTAAACTTGCAACACCAGTTTTTCCAAGAGTGAAGCGTGTGCAGAAGGGGCTCCTTGCTTGCTGAAGAATCCCATCACCTGTTTTGAAGAACCTTGTTGCTGTAGGTGCCTGTGGGACAATCTGACATAGCTCCTCCCTCAGTGCTCCCTTGTCTTCCCAGTTAAAAGCTCCCTATAAGAGTAAAGAAAAACCATATAAAAACTACATTTAATCTTGCATTCTTCTTCTTCTAAAACAATTGCAGGGTAACTGCCCTGAAAAGTGTAGACCAAACTGGTACATTGCAGCACCATTACATGGTGCAGGGACATCTTCCACTAGATCAGGATGCCCAGAGAACCATCCAACCTGGCCTCGAACACCTCCTGGGATGGGGCATCCACAGCTACTCTGGGCAAGCTCTTCCAGTGTCTCAACACCCTCAAAGTAAAGAATTTCTTCTTAATACCTAATCTAAATCTACTTCTTTTCAGTTTGAAGCCATTTCTGGGGCTATACAGAAGTGAATGCTCTCATTATTGTTGTGGTGGTGGATGATGTGCACGTGCCAGGCTCATCATAGTTCTGAGGGTGTGTAACTTGCTCTTCATATTCGTGAGGCACTGTAGTGCCCTTGTACACTGCTGGATACACCCTCTGACTCCCAGTTTTCCTCTGGAAAATCTTACCAGTGCTCCCTCTATGTATTAGAATGGATGGAGATCATTTCCTCCTTAGCTGCCCCTTGCTGGTTGGTATTGCCAGGTCTGTGTGGTGCTGCCAGTACCGAAGGGCACTGTTTGAAGGAAGAGTTCTGCCACACAGGTGGTTGTACAATCCTCACATGGACACAAAAGAGATGAAGTATCATGGGGCGTGTCTTTATAATTAGAGAGAGATATACCACCTTCAAAACTCTGCTTCTCCTCGAATGTCATTGACTTCTTGTACTTGGAATATTATAATATCTCCTTTTTGGTATTCCTGTTGTGAAAAACTCCAGTGTAATTGCTCCAATGTAGTTCTTTGCAGATCCAAATATAAAGTCCTATTTAAAACACTCTTCTTCATAGGGCCTGAGTGGTTCTCCGTGCAATGAGGAGGTACCTCTGGCCATGCCTGGGTTTGAGCTTTCAGGTTTCCTAGAAAAGTCTGGGTGTAAATGTTAAGTGCACTTGTAAAGCCCCATCTCAAGTGCTGTGTCCTGGGTCCATCACTGCAAGAAACACATTGAGGGTCTGGAGCACGTCCAGGGAAGGGAACAGAGCTGGGGAAGGGTTTAGAGAGTCAGTCATATGAGGAGTGGCTGAGGGAGCTGATGGGGCTCCGTCTGGAGAAAAGGAGATTCAGTGGAGTCCTTCTTGTTCTCTGGAGCTCCCTGAAGGGACGTTGTGTCCAGGTGAGGGATCGGCCTCTTTTCCCAGGCAATCAGGGACAGGACAAGAGCAAATGGCCTCAAGGTGCACCAGGGGAGGTTCAGGTTGGACATCAGGAAGAATTTCTTCATGGAAAAGGTAGTCAAACATTGGAAGGGGCTGCTCAGGGAGGTTTGGAGTCCCCATCCCTGGAGGTGTCCAAGGAATGACTGGACATGGCACTCAGTGCTCTGGGCTGGGGGACAAGGTGGGGATTGGTCATAGATTGGATTCAGTGGTCTGGGAGGTCTTTTCTCAACCTGAATGATTCTGTGATTCCTCCTTCTCCATATATTTCTTTGTAAGCTTAAAATGGTTTCCCACCATATGAGCTGGCATCCACATTTTTTTTTAAGGCAATATAATTGCTTTCTAAAGCATCTTTCTATCCTGCAGACAACACACTGGTGGAGTCTTTACATCTTGTTCTCATCCTTGCCCTGTAACTTATTTTGGCTGTAGTCACTGAGCACTTCCACTCTCTTGCTTTCTAAGTCTTCCCTAGAGCTGCTTGTGCTGTAGCTGAAGTCTGTAAGGTCGAAATATCAATTTTCTTCAGTGGGCAGTGCGGCTGTAGCTGTTGTAGCAGAGAAAAATGGTGGTGCTCTACTTCTCTGCAAGGCAGACTTAGTTCCTTCACCTTGCTTCTTGCAGAAGGGGAGATGTTCTTGCTCTTCCCCTTCTGGGGAGAGACCCCCAGACACAAATTAGTGGAATTTAGCAAGTTAGGAGCACACTGAGTTAGAAAGAAATGCTGCAGGAAAGAAACGTACCCCGAATGATAATCCTCGAGCATTAAGGGCTGAGCTGCTTTGTAGCACTTTGCCCTTCAGTGGCTTTGCTCTGTGTCATTCTACTGCCAGACGTGCCAGCTTTGCTCAGCAATCCTATCACCAGTACTGTGTTTGACCCACCAGTTTGTTTCCTTCTTCTTTATCACAGTACCAGGCTTCCAGTTCACCTTTCTCCCAGCCTGACTGCTCAAATACTTAGAAGTTTTGAGGCACTTCTTTTAGCAATGTGCCCAGGGTATTGTTTCGGTCTCTGTGTTATCTTTATATTTACCCTATCAGCAGCACTTTTGCTCCTGGCCAGCAATATTCGTATGCTCACAGCACCCAGGTATGTTCCTTCTTTCTTGTCTGCTCACGTACTCATCAATAATTCTGTTTCTACCTCCCTTATCTCCCTCTTGGAGAGATACAACTTCTTTAAAGATAACGAAAACCAGAAATTCTTTTCTTCCCCTCTGATTCTCTCCATTCATCTTTCTTCTCTCACTAGCAATGTTTGTGTCATTTTTGCTGTTATTGCCAAGAAAATACCTCTTTTAAAAACAGTGGTGCTCCGTTCTGGACCCGTCTCGCCCACACTATCCAAACAGGCTTGTTTATTTTTAAGCACAGTTCATGGCAATTCTTAATTTTGGTTCAGTGGATAAGCCCTTCCATGTGCCTTTGTTTTGTGCCTCAACATCAGCCGTATTATCTATGCCAATGTCTTTATTTCCCTACTCACGCTCTGCACTCTCCTAAAGCTGTTGTAAATCAGACTGATTTTTCACTTTTTTCTGTTCCTCATGATCCCCATCTTTTCTGAAGACTAATTATTGTAGCCTGATATCCTCACCTGATGCTTATTGTGGCTTTTCTGTTCATTTTTCTCAGCTCCCTCAGCACCTGCCAATTCACATTTTATTTCGGTTTAGCATCCTTTTCTCATTCCTTGCTCTTTCTACATCATGCTTTTCTCATTTTGTCCTTTGGAATTTTTTTTATTAACTCCTTTCACTTCTTGTTTGCTTCCATACTTTAAATCCCTCCGTAAAAGGACTTTCTGTGTTTTTCTGCTTAATCCCAAGCATACTGTCTCTCATGGATCAGCACTGCTTGTTTTCTTTACTAGGTTATATTACTTTGGAAGATATTGAGCTTGCCTGATGTTTTTATGTTTTTGTCTTTTTTTTTTTTTCTTTTTATACTCCTCCTCCAGGTGTCATATTGGAAGCTGTTACATGGGATATGGATCTTTTATTTCCAGCTTCATCATTATTCTGTTTCTGCTCAAAACGGGTGTAATTTTAAGACTCTATTTTCCAGAAAGACAAAAACATAAGAAGACTTCACTGGAAAGGAATCCAAGATATGGGAACTCACAGGCATCTTCTTCAGAGCCTGAAAAAAAATACTGCATTGGGCAATCCAACTGTGGAAGAGAAAGGAAAACTTTGGAGAGGGTTCAAGGCCCAACCAAATGTAACACCTTGGTCTGCAGACAGTTTCTTGGCTTTTTTTTATCCTATGCATTTTCATCCCATGTGCCAAATCCACTTGGTCACAGGTTTCAGACGTACTGAATGAGCCAGAGGGAGAAAGAAAAAGGCTTTATGGGTGGCTGTGAGCCTGGAGGCAGAATCCAACCGTGAAAGCAAAAGAAAAATACTTCTGGTTGGGTGATTCACTGTGTTGTTTAGGGGCCTGATTTCATCTCGAGTCTCTCTGAATGTGATATAATGCTCAGCTCCTGCAGACAGATACTTTTGGTGCAAGTCTCCTCCTTCACTAAAAAAAAACCCCATTATCTATTCTTTACATCTCTAGGGGAAGGAACATTTGATGTGACTATGTCTGAAAGATTCATAAACCCGAACGTGGTTGTTATTTGAAGTCTTTTAAACTTTAAAAAAAAAATCATGCTATGATTTTTAAATCCATCTTCTTGATTTGGGGGACAGGTGATTTGTCATTTGCCATCACAATCAGAACCTCTCATTCCTGCCCAAGGTGGGGAGATGTGGAGAGATCAATTCTCTCAGCTGGCCTTTGTAATAAGATGGGCAGAGGGAGAAAGGAGTATTTCCATGAGAAAATCACTGAAGAAGGTGGATTTATGTGATACAATTACTGGGGGGAATGGCCCCAACATGTGCAAACTGAGGAAACTGGGAGAGAGTTCTGAGAAGCTGTTGCATGTGGAGGTATGCCCGGGAGGGTAAAGGTCCCTTAAAATGCTCCTAAGCTGTAGCCAAGTCTGGAGTGGGTTTATGCCTCTGTTTTAGAGGTGTGAAGCTTGGAGATGTGTAAAAAAAGCTTGCAGGCTCTTTAAAGACCTGGAAGGATGGCTGTGCAATCCAGTGATGCACAGCTGCAGGGATTTGGATCAGGCATTTGGTTTCCTCTCTGGCTTATAGCAACTGGCTTAGGAAAATGGGGGAGAAAGATAGTGCTCCTGAGACAGGGAAAGGTTATGCTTTGGGCAAGGGAAGCCTGAGGGATCCCAGTCAGTGTATAGAGCTGCCCTGGGTTTTTAAGAGAGGAGGTATGGACAGGTGGGGGGGTCAAAGAGTAAGGGCTGGACAGAAGATTTCTCATTAGGGTGTCATGATGCTCCCTCTCCTGGAAGGTGAAAGCAGCCTGTGGCTGCTTTCAATATGTTATTAAAGCAGCTCAGGGGCTCTGATAGTCAATTTACTGCTGCTTCCTTGGTTTCTCAGGGGTCTGTTTAGGTGCAGGGGTGGCTCAAACAATGTAGGGGGGTTCTTTAGCTTGAATGTCACACTGCACATCTATACTGATTTTGTACCTCAGCCAGTCTGTGGAGGTGCTGCTGTGCAGGATCAGGCAGATTTGGTGGGCTGGGGAGCATTTGCTCAGTGGTCCCCTGGAAGTTTTACACAGACCTGCAACTATTGTAGACAGATCTGAAACTATGAGATGGATTCAGATCGATGAAACTGGTCTGAACGCTGGACTCAACATGTGGACCTTTTTGTGTCTCCTGCACGGCAGGGTGTTGTATTGTCTGCGCTCCCAAAATAGCTCTGGAAGGAATTGTTCTCCAGAGGAAAAGCCTCTGAAGTTTAGTTTCTTCCATGCCATGAAAAAGTGTTCATGCAAGCTCACAGCTGGGCTATATTAGCAATAAATTACAGGAATTGGCAGGTAGTCCATCTATATGGTCTAATTTGGGTTTAAGGGGTGGGAGAAAGAGATTTTCACATGCTTCCCACCTACCTGCAGGAGCAAGGGGATATTTGGTTTGAAGTACTTGCGTGCCTCTCTGGGCAAAAGCCACAGTGTGGCACTGTCATGTCAGCAGTGGATTCTTATTTTTTCTCATTGTTTTCTCACACAGACATATTCAGAAGGATGATTTTAGGCATTTCAGTCCAAACCATGATCCTGAGGTAAAGCCAGCTCCTCTCAGCTCCTCATCATGAGTCCTATGTTTGTGGACCCTGACCTATCTTCCAATCCCTCTTCTGCCAGATCCCTGCTGAACTGGCTTCCCACAGCTATCCACAGTTGGTTCCAGGTGTGATACCACCTGTGCTGGCCACACCAGGAGAGCATCTTCCTTGGATATGTTGTCCATGGCCCTCCAAATGTGGCCTGGTGTGGAGTTTGCTGCGTGCACAGGGCAAGTTGTGGTGGTGGCTCTTATCCAGCCTGGTGTCCACCATCACCCCAAATCCTTTTGAGCCCTTTGCAGTTGCTTCCCAGTCTGTCCTGATGCATGGAGTTGTTTCCTGTGAGCAAAAATAATTTTGGGCTTCTCCTTGTTGAATGCCATAAGGTTCCTGTTGGCTCAATCCTTCTGTTCTACAGGATTCCACTGGATTCATGTTCTACCATCCAGCATATCAACTGCTCCCCTTTTCCTCATAGTAAGGTCACCTTTCCTGATTGTCACTATTTTGCGCAGGTGGTAGACATGGACCTTGCTGTCACATCAGCCAGGATTTTCAGCACTCTCTGGGAAATTCTGCAAGTCTGGGTTAGAGCTTTTCTGTATAATTTTCAACCACTCTGCCACTGCTGTCCTCTTCCAAACTCTGTGGTAAGCACGGAGGAGCTAAAAACACTTTAAATTTGAAGACTGAGGAAAAAGAAATAAGCATTCAATACTTTGCCACTTTCTGCACTGCCCATCTCTGTGCTTGCACTGTTGGGGTGTTCTCAGAGGGTTGTTACCGTAAACTGCTGCTGGTGATTTAAAAAAATAATACCTTTCACTGCACCAAATTGGCTCTGTTTGTAGCACTCAGAACTGTCACAGCTGAGGTGCAGCATGTTCTGTCTGAAGATGTCACTGAATGCATCTCAGGCAGCCTTCATTTGGGCAAAACAACAATTCCATCTAACGTAAAAGAACGTGCCGCAGTGTTAAGTCCTTTGCTCGAGGATTTGTGTGGTTTCAGAACACAGTGATGCTGATGTAATGACCGTGGCTCAGCTGGTACATGTTGTTTGTTGAGGTGCAATGTGATGGAACCCTCAGAGAGCTTTGGAGGGGGCTGCACAAAAGTAAAGTGGTGGGAGACAGGCTAGTCATCCTTCTCAGGACGTTTGTTTTGGTCAGGGTATTTGTGTTCCCACGAGAACAAGGGCAACAGAACCATGCGAGACTGAAATCCTCCCTTGTTTTACATCTACTGATAGGTAATGAACCAAACAAGAGCTGACTGGGCCAGTCTTAGAATCACAGAATCATGGAATGGTTTGAGCTGGAAGGGACCTTAAAGATCATTTCATTCCAACCCCCTGCTATGAACAGCTTCCACTAGACCAGGTTGCTCCAAGCCCTGTCCAACCTGACCTTGGACACTTCCAGGGATGGGGCAGCCACAGCTTCTCTGCCCAACCAGTTCCAGTGTCTCACCACCCTCATGGTAAAGAACCTCTTCCTAGTATCTGACCTAAATTTCCCCTCTTTCAGTTTGAACCCATTACTGCTTGTCCTATTGCTACAGTTCCTAATAGAGTGCCTCTCTTCTATCATTTAAAGCAAGAGATAATCAAATTACCTGAGAGATCAGAAGAATTTGATGGAAGTGGACCAGAAAGTGGACCAGAACTGCAAAACAAAGTCATGCTCCTGCACGAGAACCTGAAACATGCTGCTTGTATAACTTTGTAAGGAGTTCAGATTAAAAGATTATGAAACAAGCCTTTTTTTTTTTTTCCTGAAGCTCTTTCTCACTTCAAAGAATGAGAAGTTTCCTTACAAGAATGAAAGGCAGCGAATTCATAACAAACAGCCAAACCACAAGTGCTTTGTGTAGTAGTGACCTGCTGCAGGCAACAGAGATGAAGGGCTCATTTCCTCCTAGAGCAGGAACTGTGCAAGTGCACTGGACCATGAGCCTTTTGAGCTCAGAGCCTGGCAAACATCAACCCAATGCCTGGCTTGAGCTGGAGCAGTTTTGGGGAAGATTTAGTTACCTGTTAGATCCCTCAGCCCTTTGTAGCTGTGTAAAGGAGAAAGAGGGTGGGTCTACAAGCCACGTAATCCCTGTTGTATCCCACGTGTCACCATCATCTCAATGGACCCTCCTTCAGCAGGGATTGGGAGAAATGCCAACAAAAGGCCATTGTGTTAGCTTTTCCTGGTGGAAAACTAGCCTTGTGTAAAGCCTCATGTTTCCTTGTGCTATTTCTTCCCTTCCACAACATCAAAAGGTAAGGTTTGTGTCCATGCTAAAAATACAGCTGGTGGTTCAGGGCACAAATTTAACATGCAGAATTCAGCTCTCAAGAAGTGCTTTCAGTCACAGAATTTTACTAACAGTTGAGTATGCTATGGCTTTCCTTTTTCCCTTGGGAATATCTGAAGTTTAGTATTGTCAGAAATGCTGGACTTTGAGTCATGACTGTTCTCTTTTTATCCCTGTGCAACTAGTGTGTGAAAGTTTCAAAACACTTCCATCTCTTTATTAATTAAAACTTCCCTGATTGAACAAATGTCCAGCAAGTCCTGTGTGAGGCAATTAATGTGCTGGGGTATTTGCTTCAAGGCAATGTTGGGATGATTTGCACTGCCAAACTCATCTGCAGGTGAGAAACGCAGCAGACCCTCGTTATTCATAGTTGTCCATGCACATGAAAAGAAATTGTGTTGAAATATCTGGTAGTTTTCACACCTTTAAGCATAAAGTAATAAGGAATAATGGACCAGAAAGTAAAAATACTGATTATTGTGAAAATACATTTTGCTGTTCCTGAACTGTTTATAAACTCTATGTGGATTCTGCAAATCTGTTCAGTGGATAATATAGATGAACAATTGACAATTTACATGTGCAAACTATCTAGTTTGACTATTTGCCCTCTCTGATATATTGCTGGTTGTGTGGCCACATAGTTGTTCATGGGCTGAAGGACAGATTTTTAAGCAGTAGAATACTGAATAGCAAATATTTGTGCTGCTGCATTGAAAAACTCAATTATGTGCAGGCATTTTGCAGAGAATAGGTATTTTTCAAGCATTCACATGAATCAAAAAGCTATTCACTGGAATGTTTATGAACTTCAAAGCAGGGGTACATGAACAGAAAAGAGCATAAGAGTGCTTTAGAATTCAAAGAGACTTTCTTAAACAACACTTGGCTGTGCCAGCCTTAGGCCAAGTGTCAATGCTGTCTCTCTGCTTGCTATTTATTATTCTGGTGATATATGCACTGAACATTTGGGATGGCAAAGTGTTCTAAGTTTCTGTTTTTCTTAAAATATTTATGCCAGCTAGGGGTTGTAATCTAGGGAAATGCTTGGAACTGCAAGCAACTGGGATGGGGAATCAAGGCCTTAAAAGTGACTACCACTCTTCATAAGGCACAAAACTTCTTTTCTTATCCTCTGTTCAGAAAAGCTGCCTGGAAATTATTTGGCTGGGTGAATGATCCTGGCATCAGGGACAGTTTGAGTAAATTGCCACCTGTTGGCTGTTGAGGGACTCCAAAAGAAGGCTGGGGAGAATATGGGATGATTTTTGGTTTACATGGGATTTCCCAATTTGCAAAGACAAAGAGTAGGAAGTAACTTGAAATTGGCCACTGATCAAACAGGGTGTTTTGGACTACAAATGCCATAATTGGAGCATCGTGTAGCTGCTTGATTGATAAATTACCTGCAGACTTATCACTCATCTCATGATTCTTTGTTGAAGAAGGAAATACTGGGACTGGGAAGGAATATCCCCACAGAGGAGAGTGGTTCAGTACTGGAACAGATGCTCAGTGACAGTTGTGGCATCTGCATCCTTGGAATTTTTTAAAACCCTTTTGGATGGGGCCTGGAGGAACCTGATCTCATTGGGAAGTTGGCCATGCCCTGAGGAGTGGTGTGGACCAGAAATCCCATCTAATGTGAACTTTTCCATGGTTCTGGGTGCTGAAAGATGTCCACAGGGAAAAACCAGAGGGCATAAGGCATGGGATTAATATCTCTTTCCTGTCTGGGCTGCAGGGCAGAATTCCAAAGAGCAGGATAGCTTGAGTCTATCTCTGCCTCATGAGCCTTGCACAGATTCTTTACTCAGCCTTGATTTTTTTCTCTTGTGGATTTTATCTCATCTCTAAAGTCATGGGAACTGAAATTTTATGTTACATTTTTTTCTCATCTTATCAGAGCAACATTGCTTTTTGCTGCTATCTGTCTTGTCTAATCCCACTTTTAGCATGTTTTTTTTTTAAAAAAAACCAGCACAAATATCAGGCTGGGAAAAGAATTATTGTGTTAATTAGGTATAACAGTATGAAATTAAGAGGGAGGTTAAGGACAGATAACAGGGAAGCCTTTCACTGCAAGACTTTGAGGGATGTAGAAGTATTAAGTAATTTAAAACAAGTTTGAGCAACTTCTTGAGACCAACACTGTAGAGAAATACCCCAGATTCCTTGTCTGCAAACTACTGAGCTCTTGTAAGTCCAGTTGCAGAGGACATAGTGTATATTCAACTTTAGTCTTCTTACGTCCCAACAATTGTCACAGTAACACACAAAAATTGCTTTATAAATAATATTTTATTTTGCATGTACTGGCTTCATGTCTAAGCTTTCTTAGCAGAAAGGACTTTGGGACATCTAAAAGCTCAGCAGAATGTTATATCTGCAAACAGAGGGGGGAAAGTTTGGTAGTGTTAGCAAAAGTATGTTTAGCATATTGAAAATACATAGTTGGCCACGTTCTCATGTAAGTAAAAGAAGTTATGAGGTGGAAAGTCCAAGTGGGTTCCCTCAGCCACAACTGGACAGCAGCAAGAAATCAATACAGGCTGGGGTTTGTGCTGCTTCAGCAGCTGGAAATCTTTGGAAAAATGAAGCTGAAAAAGTGAAGCTACAAGAGAAGAGCTTTGGTGTAACCTCTGATCACCCTGGAACAGTGCAGACAACTGTCTGGGGATGGTCAGCACCCACATCTAGTGGGGTATCCATTTGGGTGATGGTTCATGACTGTCCAGATCATGTGTTTGCTTGGCTGTGACAGGCCAGATGTCACCAGGCCTCTCAGAAATCTGGGAGGGTGATATTTAGAGTCCTGGCTAAGGGCAGCACATAAAGACATAACACCACCTCATCGAGCCATTACCATTAAGGCATAAATTAAATGTGAGGTAGTGTTATCTATAGCTTCAGCCTTGAATAATTTTATCAACTCTTCAAAAAAAGAACAGCTTGGAACACTGAGAAACTTTGTTTTGCAAAATATGCAACAACATTCTTGACCACTGAAAGAAATGAATAAATAATTAACCATTTGCATAAATCACAGCACGTTTAAAGCAAGGGTGTCTGCTTTGAGAGGACAGTCAGAAATGGTAGAGCTAGGGCAGCTGAAAGCTGCTTAGAACTGGGCTTGAACTTAGGCAGGGGTAACGTTGATCTGTGAGTCCCTCAGTCTCGCAGTTTCTCCAGTCTTGTGCCAAGCATGCTGATGACATTTCAGGGGGTTACCAGCCATGCATAGTTTACAGATATCTGAGAGCAAAGTGAAAGATAGCTGTTGTAGTCAGTGAAAGGATTGATGATGAAGGTCATGAAGAACTTGGCATTTTAAAGCATTCTCAGTGAAAAATGGTGTAGGAGACAGAGGCTCCTTGCATGCTGATGTATTGAGATTCCCACCTCAGCCTCTCATTCATGAAACTACTTACAAGAGCACTTTGCTTTGATGAAGATAATGTTATGTGTATGCGGCAGGGTTTCATATCTGAACTAGATGGAATATTTTCCAGATATTTTGTTCCATGCTGTGATTTGGGAAGAAAGATTTTTTTTTAAACCCAGTGAGGTGTCAATGTGTTGATATAGAAGCTCATGAAAATGTGATTGTAGCAAAGGACAAGAAGGCTGGACCACCAAATTTCTCACTCATCAAACTTCCAGACCAGCAGGAGTATGACCTGATGTCAACTCAAGGAGGAACCTGGTATACTTGTTATGGTTTGCAGTGGGCAATTCAGCTGAGATGGTGAAGTGTCTGTGATACTAAAAGTGGGAATCCTGCCATCAAACACCTTCAATAGAAGAGCTTTCAGTGCACAATAGTTGCTGTGGTCACGTTCTTTGAGAACATTGTATCTCTGAGCTTGGCTTCAGGTACATTTAGTTACACATGGGTTTGCTCTGTGGATGCAGACAGCTCCCTTCTCCCTGGAATGTTGACTTCTCCAAATTCTGCTCTTTCTGGATGCTAATTATCTTTCTAATTGCACAACAGTTTCCAAAGTCATGTGAATTAGATAACCACTGCAGCTGATAAGGAGCTCAGAGTCTCACTACATGATCTTGTCCTTGTAACTGGAATGCTTTCTCTTTCAGGAGTGAAACATAGAATGGTTTGGGCTGGAAAGGACCTTAAAGATCATCTCATTCCACCCCTCTGCCATGGGCAGGGAATCTTTCACTACACCAGGTTGCTCAGAGACCCATCCCACCTGGCCTTGAACACTTCCAGGGATGGGACATCCACGATTTGTCTGGGCAACCTGTGCCAGGGCCTCACCACCCTCACAGTAAATAAAGTATTGTACTTGTTTGTTTGTTTGCTTGCTTGCTTGCTTGTTTTGGGGGAGTTGGGGGGGTTGTTTGTTTCGTTTTGTTGTTATATTTTGCATAATATGTGAAAGAAAAGCAATTTGGTTCTGGTTACACATTGGAGCAAGCAGGCAAAGTAGGACTATTCACTTTTGTTAAGCTTATTTCCACTCTTGGATTTTGCAAAGATGGGGCCTCTGCTTCTGTGTGGAAAAATGTGTGTGTTTGTGCATTGATTCATCATAAAAATAAATAGTAAGCTTCATAAAAAATTATATTTGAATAATAACCACACATCCCATGTGCACTTAATTTTTAGCTGTGCCTATTTTATCCCCCCCAAAAAACCCCAAACAAACTCCTGTATAGATTTTTCTAAAGAAGATAAATCTAAAATTCTTTAAATTGTTGCAAAGAAGTCTAGTTGTAAATAATTTTCACTTTCTGCTCACATTTTCGCGCTTCAGGATGCATTTTTGCATTACTGACATTGCAATAAGGCAGCAGCCCCAGTCCTCTCCTGCAGGTTCATTCATACTCGTGACCACCGGGTGTCACTATGATATAGATAAAAAGAGGCTTTGGCACAAGAAATAAAATCCAGCTCTGCAAAAGCTTTTCTGCCAGAATTTATCAGTCATGGCAGTCTTGTAAAGCACATTTGTCTCTTCAGGTCCGGACTGATGGAGTCTACAAGGAACAGCCTTTACTCTGGTGGTGCTGGCAACTCATTCAGGACACCAAAATCATGCCAAGGCTGAGGCTCTGATTTTGAACTCAGGGCAGGGTCTGGAGTGTTGGGGTGTTCAGTAATTAGGACAAGTGGCAGGAAGGAGATTGCATTTGTTTATGAGCATCGAGGGGTTTCTGGTTTTACTGTTTTTCATTACTCATTCCTCTGGCCAAAACGTGAGTAAAAATCCCAAAAACCTGCTGTTTCATCTCAGCAGCACATCCCAAATTTATATCTTTAGAGCTGTAATGAAAGTTAATTGGAACATTTTGTCCTTGCAATACTCACGTTTTCCACTTTTCCCTGTATTATTCCAACATCTCTTTGCCCTGTTTCATCTCTGAAACCTGCCTGAATCTGAAAATGAAGATGGAGCTCCGTGAAAGATATTCATTCTATGTGGAAACTCTGCTGCTTTGAATGCTGTGAGAAGAAAATAGGAAGTCTTCTTGTGGAATCACTTGTTTCTTTGATTTTTGTTTGGTTTTCAGCCACCTTGTCTTGCTCTTGGCAAACTAAGTGTCTGAAGACTCCTGAATTCTGCCTGCATGGGTGACAGCAATTAAAGGAAGGTGCTCATAAAAATAACAGGCCTATTTATTTCTGCATGGGACAAGATTCCCATCCAGATATGACTGCTTGGGGTTGGTGGGTGAGCATTTTCTGTGAGACACAAGGGAAGAACATGATTTTTCCCCTTGCCATTTGTTTCTCGTGCTGTCTGGGAGTATGTGGCTGCTGTGCCCCAGCCTTTTCCCACAGCTTCCTGCTTTAGGCTCTTCCCTGTGACAGGTGATGGTTAGAGGTGGAGATTCCTCACCACCCGCACAACAATCCCCATTTGTCTCTGATTTAGCAAGGTGTGGTTGGAAAGGACCAGGCAGCGTCTCAAGGCCACCATTTTAAACAACTGGCAAACAGCAAAAGGTGCAAAACCTTTGAGGCTCCACAAAAAAGATCGAAGGACACAACTGGCCATCTCCTGATGCTAGAGAAGAATTCAGGACATATCTTCCATGTGGAGCCTACCTAATCTTAAAGGAAACACTTCCATCTACTCTTCTCCATGGGAAAGAGGAAGATCCAAGGGTGTGGACTGACTCCCTTCAGCTCAGCCTTGGAGGCTGGATCTTCCATAATCCTAACCAGAGCTTGATCCAGCTTCCATAGCCAGGCTGGGTAAGGCAAGAACAGGATGGTATGTCTTGTATTGTGCAAACTGACATTCATTTTTCAAAATTACTGAGGAGTGTTGTGCAGCAGAGTATTTTATGTGCCTCATTATAATTTTTTGGCTAGCCTGTTGCTGGCTGCCATACGGCTCAATCTAAAAATCTTTATGGGTATCTGCTGTCTCTCATAATACAAAAAGATATGTTAATTAACACTAATTAAATCAATCTAAAACATATATGAAACATAGCCCCACAAATTAGGTAATTGAAGGAAGTTGGCCAAGTCCTTAGTTTTTGGCTAAATGTGTTGATGCCTCATGAAATCACTGATAACACTCTCCTGCTCTGGGTGTGCTTGTGCTGTGCAGACATTCCTGGTGCTCCTGGGTTTTCTTAGTCACTGAAGGTGCAGGAACAGGGATGTTAAGTGTGTGTTGTCATTTTGAACACAGCTGGAAAAACTAGTTGCAACATATTGGTATTTCTTGCTGTTGCTCTGAAGGGGAAAATTTTTTCTCAAGTTCCTTCTGATGTGAGTGGCCAATTCAGATTCATTCTGTAGCAGGGCTGAGTTTAAAACCTGAGTTTGGAAGTAGGAAACAGAAAGCAGATTTGTTTACATGATCATATCTGGAAAAATTATTCAGAATACTGAGAAAACACAAAGTATCGCAGGCAAAATATCTCTACCTGAGGAATTTCACTTAATTTATTGTCAATTGATATGAGCCACTAATTACTGATTCAGACATTGAGAAAGGACGGAAAGACAAATAATTCAAAAACCACTTAGGGAAACACTTTTCCTCCCCTTCCCCAGGATAAAGTTCGGTCCAGCTTGTCTCCTCCCTTCTTCCCACTCTCCACATGCCTTGTCCCTCTGTGCTCCCCTAAGTCCCCACTGACTACTTTGGGCAGGGCACAGGCAGCACAGGAGGCTGGTTCAGTATGTAGTGATTTCTTTCTGCTAATACTTGCTGCTGGCTCTTTTTCTCTGATGCTCCTTCCCTCTCCCTGCTCTAGTCTGGGGTCCTCCATGAGCCACCATTCCTTTGGGGATGCCACTGCTCTGGAATGCCTGCAGGGTGACATACACTGGGTCTGTCCCTGCCACACTGTGTATTGCCCATGGACTGCAGTCCCTGAGGGCTGTCCCCAGTCTGGTTTGGGTCATCCACATCCTCAGACCCTCTTCTGTGTCCTCACTGTAGTATGAGTGGCCCACAGCCACAGTCTCTTTGGGGTGTCACTGCTCCAGAAAGCTCATCCATAGCCACAGCCTCTCCAGGGTGTCCCTGCCTCAGTGGGGATCACCCATGGGCTACAGGCCCTCAGAGGGAAACTTCTTCTGCCAGGGAGTGTCTCCTTCCAGGAGTGTCTCCAGCCCTGTCCTCAGGAGCATCTTCCATGTGCCACTTCCATTCCTCCAAGTCTCTCTCTTCACTTTCTCTTCAAGGGTTTTCTTTGGCATCCAAAGAAGACACCTTTGTCTCCTGTGCTTCCTGCCCTTAGTGCTTGCCCCCTTTTCTTAAATATGTCTGAGCAGAAGAGCCAAGTGCTCCTCTGACTGGTTGAAATGTTCGAGATATGGGCTGCTTTCATGTTTCAGAACTGTCTGGACATGGCTGTGATCAGCCCAGGGCAGTTCATGGCCTCCTCCCACACAGGTCACCCCTGCAGTCCTCTGCTTCCCAAATCCTGCCAGTGATGCCCAGCACAAGTATTCCCAGTGGGGTGTGAAGAATGTCCTCACTTACCCTGCAGGTTCCTATGAAGCACTGAAAACTTTACAAAGCTCTGTTATCCAGAAAGGAATAGCCAATGCAGCAGTTAAAGCACAAAATGGAAAAAAAATTAAAATATATATATATAAAAGAAGGAAGAAAAAAGGTATTTGGGGTTTTTTTGGTTGTTGTTTTTTATTTGTTTGGTTTTTTTTTTTGTTGGTTGGTTGTTTTTTTTTGTCTAAAAGATTTCTCCAGCTGGTATATTTTCTTTCAGATTACTTATTTATTTTAAGGAACCAAAGTGTTTGCTGACAGAGGCATAAGACCTTTCATAGGCTAGAATAACAGCAATCTATCTCCTCCTGTAACTCTCTGACAGCTACTAAATCAATGACAATAAAGCATCAGTGGTTAATGCTTATACAGTTTATTCTGGAACAAAAATAGCTATGAGGGTGCTTGTTGTGATCCCATAGCTAGGCACAAAAGGGAACTTGGTCTAAAACTGGGCATTTGGGATCTGCATTATGTGGAAAAATATGGCAATTCAAACTGGCAGTGTTAGAGCCAGAAAAAGTTAGTGGTTGAAGGGCAAAATTCCTCACTTGGTCACTGATTTCCTGTTTGACCTTGAGAAATAACTTTAGTCTTTGATGAAGGTGGGGCTGCTGGTATTTCCCCATTGGTTAAATGAGAATAGCATCTGGTTTTGATCAGTTATTTGAGGATCCCTGATGGAAGGCACTAAGCAAGTATTGATTATAGCAGTTGTGTTATAAATGTTGGCTGGAGCAGAATTCAGTTCACAGTTTTCCCACAGGAACAGGAGAGTCAGCACTGTGAGAGAACCTGCACATGATGTAAAGCAACGTGGTTTTCTGGTTTGGTTGGTATATGTTGCTTACAGATAAATCCATGTTTGAAATGAAGTGACACAACACTTACTTGGTTGGGTTTTTGCTATTACATTTGCTTAGTAGTCAATTTTAAACTTTGTGGTGTTCCTGAGAAGAACAGAAGGTACTTGTAAAATATTGCATCTGCTTGGGGTGCATTTTAAACAGAGGATTATTTACAGTATAGGAGAGGGGAAGACTCTTTGAACACAAGATAGAATTTTGCCAGCAATGGAAAGAGAAGTCATTTAAGTAAGTTTCAGAATTAAAAGTCAATAATGTTGCTAATTTAGAGGAAGGAGCTGTAAAATGGATTGCAGAGTTTGTTTATGTTCAGAAAACACCTTGATGGTGGGGTGTGGAGTGTGGGGCAGTAAGGCAGCGTGGCTGCAGGAGCAAGTCCACTCATTAGGATTAGGGCTCATTTGCTGTGGTCAGCTTATAAATGACATAGGTGTTTACTGTAGGACAGACTCTGAGGGACCTCCAAGGTCTAGTCCACTCCTCTGGAAAGGATCAAGCAGACCTGTATGATTTCTGACAGGTTCCTCTAGCATATTGCTAGACCTCTAGTGATGGAGACCCAGCCTCAGCAGGAAATCCACTGCACTGCTTCACTAGGCTTTCCAGTAAACTGTTTTTCCTAGTATTTAATCTTTCTTGCTGTAAATTAAACCCTCCTTCCTAGTGTATATTTCCACAAAGAACAGATTATTCCCTTCCTCTTTATGATAGCTTGCTATTTGAAGATGGCTACCTGTATGTTTTCCGCTTTCCTTTCAGCTGAATATCCCAGTTCTTTCAGTGTTTCCTCCCCTCTGGACTCTTTTCTTCTAGGTTGCACTTTCCTGGAGTGCAGTGCCCCAGCCCAGCTGTGTTCTTGCCAGCACTGGACAGAACAGAAACGTTGATTCATGTCTCAGAAACCTTATTTTTGTTTCTCTATCTCGGTGTGACACTTGCCATTTTCACAACAGTGTGAGCTGCTGACTCATGCTCGGTTTATCATTGACTGTAACACCTACACCCTTCTTTGCAGAGCTCTTACCTAACCTGTTTCTCCACATCCAATATTTGCACATTCTGTTGACTGTAGAGTACTGAAGTTGCATTTTTCTTAAAGTTTATTTTCCCCCCTCTTTTTCTAGTTCACAAATACAATTTTGCATTCAATTTCCATGTGCCTCTAGTTTCTTCTAGCCTTATTCCATGGTGGTAGCTGTGAATGAAAACAATTAACAGGACTGAATCTGGGGTATATGTATGTAGATAGTTCCTCCTAGACTAGGTTTTGAAACTTGCTTGTGTAAGTGTTGTGTTAGACCATATGAAAAGTCTTGTTAAAGTCAAAACAGAGGACATGGAATCACAGAATGGTTCAGGTTAGAAGGGACCTCAAAGATCATTCAGTTCCAACTCTCCTGCCATGGGCAGGGACACCTTCCACTAGCCCAGGTAGCTCCAAGCCCCGTCCAACCTGGCCTTGGACACTTCCAGGGATCCAGTGGCAGCCACAGCTTCTCTGGGCAACCTGTGCCAGGGCCTGCCCACCCTCTCTGTAAAGAATTTTTTCCTAATATCTAATCTAAACCTCTCTCTCAGTTTGAAGCCATTGCCCCTTGTGCTGTCACTACAGACTCTTGTAAATGGTCTCTCTCCATCTTTCTTGTCTGTCTCTGCTGTATTATAAGACCCTTTATCCTTTCAAAGTTAGCAATTAAACTGATTTGTAGTAAAAACCTTATGGAAGCTTGTGAGTTGGTTCATTTGCTGCAGAATGTTCATGGGGTGCCAGTGACAAAGACCAGTCAGCAGTCCTTGTTTTTTCTGTTTTACCCTTTCTAAGGATGTGCAGTGCTTTGCACCATTCCAGTCTTCCACTGCCCCCTCACCTGCCCTCCTTCTGTCCTGAGAGGTGACTGCTGGAGCTTTTGAGGTTGCTTGTGGCAGTTCAGTAGAAATCCTTGGATGAAGTCCATCACGCCCAATTGCTCTCATCTTCCCTTCATAAGGAAAGGATCCTTGGTTCTCCCTTTCGCTATGTCCTTTTGCTACTAATAGTAACAGGGTAGACTTGATGCAAAAGGGGCATTAACCATTATGGTCTTTTTGGCATCACCTGACAGTCACTTTCCCTGCCTGTTAAATAGCAGAGTAACATTTTCCTTGTTTATAGTGAACAAAGCTTTGCTCAGTCTCTTTTTTTACTATTAATGTGTTTATGGAATGATTCTTGTTACCCTCTGTGTCTCCTGCTTATTGCTTTCTCTTTTATCCTTATGTGCTTATGTTTTCCTTTCATATTGTCCTTGGCAATCTGATTTAGTTCCCATCTACTGTGTTCCTCTGTCTTAAATCTGACATCAATGAGCAGCTCATAATATATCTTAAATGGTCAATTATGCATGGTAGAAAAAAGAAGGATAAACAGTTTCAGCTCTTGATAATTTTTGCCTAAATTGCTGCTGTGCAGTAAGGGTCACTTACTGAGAACCTTTATCATTCATCATTTTGGGAGATTTGACAAGGTGAATGTCCAGGGCTCCCTCTTCTCTCCTCACATTCCTTCTCACTGCAAAATCATAACAAATGCCTATCAAAAAGTTCCTTGGTATGAGTAAAAGTAGGGTGACCTTTGGTTTAGTCTGCTATTCTGCAGTAATAGACCCCTGGTAGTCCAAAGATGTGCCAAATGTTCTATTTATGCCACATATCTTACTATGCAGTGGCTCATAATTAACAGGCACTGATCTCTTCTGGCGATCAGTGATAGGACCTGAGGAAATGGCATGAAGTTGTGTTAGAGGAGGTTTAGCATGAATATCAGGTAAAAGTTCTACACCTAGAGGGTGGCTGGACACTGGGACAGGCTCCCCAGGGAAGTGGTCATGACTCCAAGCCTGAGAGAGCTCAGGAAGTGTTTGGACACATGGTGGGATTCTTGGGGCTGTCCTGGGCAGGGCCAGGAGCTGGACTGGATGGTCCTGATGTGTCCCTTCCAGCTCAGGATATACTATGATTCTATGACTAATAACAGCACTAAAACCAATCCAAGAGCTGCCTCCAGTTCATGTTTTGGTTTTAGATCCACGTTTTAACTGCCAAGGTTAAGCATGGTGAGATGATCCTGGCGGTTCTGTGCGAGTGACGATCATCTGCAACTCCCACCGGGGTGAGCAAAGTGGTTTATATTAAGGGCTGTAATTCAGCATCTCATTGCATATGCAAATGAAAGAGATTAGTGCATTTGTACCACACATATTTCCACATCAGTAAAGAGAAGGTGCAGTGACAAGACAGCTCTCTAAACCCAATTAGCTAAAGCAAATCCCAAAGATCTACTCCTACCTTGTCTGAGAAATGTCACCTAACACTGGAACATGTGTTACCAGGAAACACACCTTTTGATCACGTCAAAAGCCTTCAAGGAACCAATGTTCAGATAACCTGCAGATTCTCTGTCAGGAGACACGTGAAGGGAAATGCAAGGCAAGTTAAGAGAACTCATTTATAGAGTTTTACATCAATTCAACTCATCGAAATCCTCTAACAAAAATTCCTTTAAAATTAAAAGAATATGGCCTTAGATGAGTAATTTCATTAGTTTGACTAATGTTCATTGGGGATTTTTGAGATTTAAAAGCACCATATGAAGCTGAGTATTCTTTTAGACTGCTGCAGGGTTGGATAAATGATCTCACATTTCTCACCTGCCTACACTCTGTGTTTCCACCCCCTCTGCTCACAATCTGGGTTTTGCTACTCTCTCTGGCCTAGTGTCTCAGCATGTTCTGACTCCTCCTTAGTGCCAAGACGTACTGAGGAACGGGCTAGAAATAAAGGCAGAGGCAGATTCATGTTTACTTTGTACATGGACTCAGACATTATGTAATTTCTATGGGTCCTTATACATACCCAGAAAGACACATTCGTGGGCAAATGGAAATATACACTGATTTTTATGTTAGATGTACATGATATCGAGCTGGAGCCTGTGCTTGGTTATTGTCTTGGAAGACAGTGCCCAGAGCAATGACCAAAGCTGTACAGAAGGAGGGGTTTGTTGCAGTGGTTTCCTTGTGTTCCTGCACTTTGCTGTTAAATGAGCAGGAGTGTGCTGCTTGATACCTCTTAGTAAGTCCTCCTTCTGAAGGGAAAAAAATCCTGCAAGGCCCCATAATTTGGCTAACTACTCAGGCCTAACATTGACTCCTTGGAGACATCATGAAGAGGCCTTCATTCTGCAGCAAACAGATTGGCACTGCAGTGATGATAATTGTAATTATCATGAGCATAATAAATAAATGGCAATGCATTTTGCTAGCTTTAGGAGACTGAGTAATCTGGCAAACAGCTTGCTGCACTCTATCACACAATAATGATATTCACTGCCAGCCCGGGAAGTTTACCTAGGGGCTGTGACTCATGTTTGTTTTGAAAGGCACAGCATTAAAGGCCTGTGAATTATGTCTGTTGTGAAGAACACTGCATTTAAGTAATTACAAATGCAAAACTAAAACAAATCCACAAGGAAAAAAAAAAAACAACTAATTGATCTCCCTGTTCCACACACTTTCAATCCGTATTTTATTTATAAAATTTTTACCACTGGGGTGGATTTCTTGGAGTGGTTTAGTTTCTGGTATTAAACACCTGCTGGCACATGTGTGGGGTCTCCTGCCTTTACTCGAGGAGCTGGACATCTCCCCCTTCACTGTCCCTTATGCTGGAATATGGTGGGGAATGGAAGTGCCCGTGGAACCCAGGGAAAGTGGGTCACTGGGTGTGAAAGTCCTGGTCCACACTGCGAGCAGATGTTTCAGATCTCTATTCTTGCCATAAAAGCCACTGTTTAATAGTTTTAGGTTCATAGTGGTCATGCTCAAGGTTGATCTACAGGAGACAGACACCACCTTGTCAACCAGCCCAGAGCACTGAGTGCCACATCCAGTCATTCCGTGGACACCTCCAGGGCTGGGCACTCCAAACCTCCCTGGGCAGTCCCTTCCAAGGCCTGACCACCCTTTCCCGGAAGAAATTCCTCCTGATGTCCAACCTGCCCCTGCCCTGGCACAGCCTGAGCCCGTTCCCTCTCCCCCTGTCCCTGTTCCCTGGGAGCAGAACTTGACCCCCCAACCTCCCTGGCTCTTCCCCCAGTTCGGGAGTCACAAAGCCAGAAGGTCCCCCCTGAGCCTCCTTTTCTCCAGGCTGAGCCCTCCCAGCTCCCTCAGCCGCTCCTTAGACCCTTCCCCAGCTCTGTTGCCCTCCTCTGGACTCGCTCCAGCCCCTCAGTGACTTTCCTGAACTGAGGGACCCAGAACTGGACACAGCACTTGAGGTGTGGCCTCACCAGTGCCCAGTGCAGAGGGATGCAGAAGGTGGAACCAGGCTCTTCTCAGTGGTGCCCTGTGACAGCACAAGAGGCACTGGGCACAAATGAAAACACAGGAAACTCTATCTGAACACAATAAACTACTTTTTCCTCTGTGGGTAGTCAGACACTGGCACAGGTAGCCCAGGGAAGCTGCGGAGTCTCCTTGGAGATGTTAAAAATCTGACTGGACACAGTCCTGGGCAATCTTGTCTAGCTGACCCTGCTTGAACAGGGAGGTTGGACTAGGTGATCTTCAGAGGTCACTTCAACCTAAACAATTCCATGATTCTGTGAGTATAGAAATAATTGCCTAAAATCTTCTGGAATGACTAATACTTCTGAGAACGGTTTCTTGAGTGACTCAAACCAACTTAAGTCCAGGCTGTTCACAGTCCTGTCTCACTCCCTAGTGGTGGGTACATGTTTCTATAATTCTTTAAAGGCCATGAGAACTGTCACCAATTACAAGGCTATTCAGACTCCTGGGATCACAGGTCACTGATTTATTTTCACCAGAGCATCCCTGTTGCTCTGATTCTGGGATTTTGCCACTGGTTAAGCCTGAATTTGGGGAATGTTGAGGCTTTGCCCTAACCCACTACAGATAAACAGTGTCATAAAAGGTAAGTTAATTTCTCGTGGTGTAGCAGGGAGATACTAAACATGCATTTCCCTTAGAAATTACACAAGTTTATGTTTTTATTTAAAGAGATATGTTGTTATATATATGTTTTTTCCTATTGTTTATTTTACCTATGGGTAACTTCATCAGCTGCTCACAAGCGAAATGTCACCTCTGTGCTCAGAGGACTTCCACTACCAGTATTCAGCTATTCTTCTTGCTGTAAGAAGTACATGAAGAGCCCTTAGAATAAAGTGCAAAACCTGAAAACACATTAATATCACAGATGACTACTTAGACAAATATTATGAACAGCGCCTTAAGCGATATGCTTTAGAATAGACTCTAATAACCAAGAGGAAAATATAATTCCAGATCTTTTATTTTTCTTTAAAAATTGCTCCCTGGAACATGTATAGACCACTGAAAAATTTAATTTCACTGTTGCTTCTGGTTCTATAAAGGCACATAGCAGCTTTCCTAAACTGGGACCAGAGCAAAGAATAAATTGTAACTCCAGTCCTTTCCTGTGTGTTGAACTGTAGGTTTCCCTGCTGTGCTCCCTGAGCTGAGCTCAGTCCTGCAGCTCCTTCTGCCTGTTCTGTGCTCCCCCATGCCCTGCCACACCATCCAGCATGGCTGGGGTTCAAGTGCTGAAGCTGCTAGGTACCTGACTTGGCAGATAAACTGGGAGATTTATTTTTTATCAGCAAACCCTGTTACCTCTGCCAGCCTTCTAGTTTCTCACCCAAGTGTTGTTTAGAGTTACTGTCAACCTTTGCTATTGCCAAGCTTTTAGTCAAGATGAGTCAGGCTAAAATAGGCATCGAAGAGTAATGCGTAAGGCTGGGGAAAATAAGTTAGAAATCTTTCACATTTTGCCTTCTAGTTTCTGAGTTATTCGCAGCACATTTGTTTAGCACTTCTCCGCAAACTTTGAGGCTAGAAATCGTTTTGAAAAAAACAAGTTAGTGTTATAAAACCCTAGAATGGTTTGGTTTGGAGGGGATCCCAAAGATCATCTTGTTACAATCCCCTGCCATGGGCAGGGACACCTTCCACTAGCCCAGTTTGTTCCAAGACCCATCTAACCTGGCCTTGGACACTTCCAGGGATGGGGCAGCCACAGCTTCTCTGTCCAACCTGTGCCAGGGCCTCATCCTCCTCACAGGGAAGGATTTGTTCCTAATATCTAATCTAACCCTAATTTATTTCAGTTTGAAGCCATTCCCCCTGGTCCTGTCACTCCAGGCTCTGGGATGTAGTTTCCCTCCATCTTTCTTGAGGGCTCCCTTCAGGTCCTGGAAGGCCACAATTAGGTCACCCTGAAGTTTTCGCCGGGCTGAGCAATCCCAATTCTCTCAACCTTCCCTCCTTGTCTCCAAGACCCGAGTCATGATGGAAAACATCCAGGCTAACCAGGGCAAGCTGAAGACTGCTGTTGATCTTGGGTGCCCCACTACCTCTGGCATTGTGAACAACCTTCTGACAAGGAGGGCAGCCCATGGCCATGACACAGTGACACCTTTTCAGCTGCATGACCTGTTCTTCTCCTGGGTCTTCGTAATTTCTTGAGGTCTGTGGTGGTGCGTTCCCTGCATGCATGAAAAAAAATACTCAGAAACCCACTTGCATTATTTTGTGCATTCACACAGTAGGTTATTTTTGGTTTTTCTGATGTTCTAAACCAATTAACTGGATGTCACCTCTTAGGTCAGCATTAATTATGTTAATGTTGTGTATCACTCACATGATATTCAATCTGTATATTGCATTACCTATATAATACATTCTATTAATTTTGATTGTGTGCATTTAATATAACATATTGAGAACTTTCTCAAGTTGCACAGTTAAGTATTGCAGTAACCGCTGAAATTTCACACAGCAATAATGAATTACTCTTGTAACCAAGGACTGCAGTGTGCTGGACTATAGTGAATGTGGAGTAATATGTACTAAAAGCAATAGTTCAAAAATACATTTTCAGTTTATAGGATGGTAGCTCAATAATAATCCCTCTCTGTGTGTTTTGATTCTAAGTTCCATTATGGGAACTGCCTATTTCTCTGCCAAAGTCATGGCTCAGAAGATTCACAGTTGATCCCCGTGAAAAACAGGTGATTGGATTTTACTCTCATTATCCTGCCTCCAGTTGTATTGATTTAAAAATAGGATTCTGGAAAAGAAGAAAGGCGAAAGGATGAATTTTAAAACCACCCTTAAGCATCAGAAATCAGTCAGAGACTACCTGGGCAGCAGACTGGCCAATATGTGCCTCCGAAGTAGTTGATTCTGGCCTGTGTCAGAAGCCAGAGGCTGAAACAGGAGGACTTTGGATCTCGTCAAGTATGGCAGTTTCCTCTTGTAAAAGAATTGTCAGAGGGATAAAACCCAAACCCAACTCTAAGGCTTTTGGGTAAATAAAACTCAGAGTGGAAAGAGGGCAGACTGGAGGAAGAGCCAGAAGAGGAAAGAAAAGATTGGTGTGGAGAAGGGATTTAAGGAGGACAGCTTTTTATAACCTGCTCACGTGGAAAAAGAAAAGGAGAAAACTCCTGAAAAGAGAAGGAAGGCAGCTGATAAATGTGATGCATGTCAGGTTTTTTTTTTACTTTGTTGGCAAAACAAGACCTGGCTGAGACTTTCAATAACATTCACTGTAGACTTATAGCAAGGAAGTTGCAAAGCACTGGAAGAAGCTAATGATATGCTAACTTTTAGAAACTTTACTAGATGTAATCCTCAAAAATTTAAACTGGCTCATTTGGTATTGACTCCAGGAAGACTCCTGGAAAACCTTTTGCCTTACCTGTAGTGGGACAGAAGCTAAAATGCAGTTGTGTAATGCTGTCATCCAACACTTCCTCCAGGTAGAATAAGTACTCTCCAACTTCATAGTTTTTAATAAAGGGAGAAGTCACTGTTGACAGACATGACTTACTCTGATTTCTGAGAGATTTCTGAATGGCTCCTGTGTGCCCCTTTGATAAAGGAAAAACTATGACAGTACAAACGCAGCAATAATGTGGGTTAAAATTGTCCTTGCTCATGGACCATGAGAATGATGCAGGTGATGAGGGTGTTAACATAAGATTCCTTCAGGAATCTCTTTTTGGTTTGGTGCTGTTTAGGATCCTCAGAACTAATCACAAGAAATCACAGGTGATGCCACTGACATAAACAAACAGGAAAGAGAACTGGTTACTGATGCAGCCTCACCTTGCTCTCCTGAGGAGGTGGATTCATCTGAACAACATGCATTTTACTAATGTGACATGCCAGGGCACGCATCCAGGGACAAAGAAAGCAGTTCTCCCTTGTAAGGTGGGGCACTGCATCCCCAAAGCAGCAGATCTGGAGAGGAGGCAGAGGCAGTAGCAGGTAATCAATCAAGCATGAGCTCCGGTGCAGAGGCAGAGCTAAATAGCAATGAAAGAAGGAGGCGGGGGGGGAG
>JAWWMP010000001.1:114536479-114554595 GCA_035047865.1 Dendrocincla tyrannina
GGGGGGAGGGAAGGACTCTTGATTATTAGCAGGATCACCACGGGAATACCATCTGCTCGGGTGTCAGCACCTCGACAAAGGGATGTTGACAAGTTAGAGGTGATGAACCATGTGAGGTCTGTGCAATTTGCCTCAGCAGAGAGGAAGTTGCAGCTCTCAAATATCAGTCAACATAATAAAAAGTATCACATTTGGCATATTAAATGCATGTCTGTCAAAAGATGGATATGTAGAAAGTTTCAAAGATGAAGAATCCCTGCACAAATCAGATTTGCAGGTGCTTCCCTCCTCTCAGAGGATTTCTGCTTTGGAGCTTAGACATGAAGGCAGGAACATGAATTTTATTGAGTGGTTCTGAAATTCTTGCTTGGAGTCAGGGAATATCATCAGCAGACTGGCTCTGTCACACACCTTGAAGCCATCCCAGAAGAATCTCCCTGTTCTTTGGCTAAAGGGAAGGCAGCTCTCTAGGCATGTGGGATCCTTAAAGCCATCCTTGCCTTAGGTTTGGGCACCTTTAGAGTGAAGGACTGATTTGTTTTCTCAAAAAGCCAACCTTCAGTTCCAGCAGAGCAATCTGCTTCCCGTTCCAGACTTCCAAGCTACTCTGACTGATGGTATTTCAGACTTTTCCCTCTGCTCTGCCCAGGTCTGGAGTTTTCAGGTGAATATTCCTAACTTTGAGGAAATTATTATTTGACTAAGGATCCCAAGTTAGATATACTTTGTCAGGATATTAACTTATTAATATGGCAGAATAACTGAATATGTTTCCCCCCCTTCCTAGCACTAAGCAACCAGGCAAGGAAAAATGTCAAGTTTTTGGCCATATTTGACATAGGAGTTCAGCACAGATTTCAAATTTTTCCTTCAGATGCTTTTAGCAGTATCTATTCAGGGAGCTGTGCAGAAATGCTCTGGGTACATTGGCATGTTCTCTTGAAATCCTAACACCGCTCCTTGAGGGAAATGCATCACAGGAATATTTCAGGTGCTGTGCTGCCCATGAATCATGCATAACGCTCTCTCTCCAGGAACGTTTTCTTTTGGACAGTGGGGTGTGTTTTCTTTCCCTGCAATCTGGGACCCTGAACGTTTCTCAGAGTTCCTGGTAACAGCGTGTCTGTTCCCAAAATAACAGTATCTGGCAGCAGAAGCACACCCTGAGCTCTCCCATGCAGCTGCTGCACAGGTGAGCAGTGACACCTGCACTGGGGCCATCTGGACTCAGTGGCAGGACCGAGGACAGTGGCAGGGCTGGGATGATGCCCAGGGGAGAAACGTGTGTTCTCACTCCCCAGAACCAGGGTTAGAAGAATGACAAGCACCAAAGAAGGAAGAGAAATCTTTTACTCACCTGCTTTTTCACAAGAGTAGTGTCAGGGGTTGTCACGCCCAAGGGAATTAAGCCACCTGAGGCACCGGAGGGTGTGTCATCCCCTGGGGCCTCTGCCACTGGTGCCTGGATGTCCCCTCAGTTGTGACACACTGAGGAAAGCCAACAAAAATGTAGGGAGTTTGCTCGTGAACCACTTGAAGAAAACTGCTAATGAAAGAATGAATGTTTGGTGGCAGATCTGTAAAAGGGGAATAGAAGTCTTAACAGATCAAAAATAAGAAGTGATCCCAACTTAGAAAAAATCTGGAGGATTTTCAGTTTTTTTCTTCATAAAATGCTTTTTGTGAGAAAAAGAATTTGTTTTCCTGTTGGTTTTAATTTCTTTCAAGAAGTTGTAGGGTTTTAGTAGAAGTCAAATTAAGGGCAACTCTTCTCTGCAAATCTTTCCATTTTCAACACCGAAAGTTCTCCTTGTTGAGCAAGTAGGAAGGGAAAATATGGGAAGAAAAAAAGCCCAACTCCCTTTAAAGTTTCCGGGTGTCAATCTGCATCCACAATATCCACCACAGAACCACTTATTCCAAGCAATTTGAAAAGGAAAATCCTGTTCTCCTCCTTTGCACTTTCTATATTTCCAACAGCAAGCCAGTACCAGCATGGGATGGACCGTTTGGGGACCATGAATATGACAGAGCTGCACAGGGAGATACTGCAGGGACAGTCTCCAGAGAAAGGAGAGGGAGAGCAGAGAGCGTGGAGGAAGGCTCATCATCATCCACCTCTATTGAGGAGTGGGAAGCAGCATTGTTTGGGAAGGAAGGCAGCAAGACAGGGGCTGTACTGTGGGAGGAGAGAGAAGTGGGGCTGCAACATGAAGAAGTCAAGAAGAGGATGGGGATTGTATCACAATGCCAGTGGACATCTCTGGTCTGGGTATTTTTTTTTTAAAAAGATTAAGTAATTGAATTCAAATATTTCCTGGGGTTAGCTGAGCTCCACAATGAGTCATTTTCCAATAATTTTTTTTTTCTGTTTGTTTTGAATAAATATGCATTCAGAACTGATACTTTTAAATCTCCTTCACATACCGTGGTTGCTTTCCAAGCCCTCCAGGAAATCCTGGATGCATATTTAATGTCTTCCTGGCTGCTAACAGCCAAGTGACTGAGCTTGAACACATTTTTCAGGCGAGGAACTATCGCCGGGATATTACCAGGTAAAGGTGAGCAGTTCAGGCAATCACTGGGAAGACAGACTTGCGAAACTACTGATTCAGCACTGTAATGTTTAGGTAAATGCTACAACAGCTCTTTAAGAGAGAAAAGCGAGACACTTCTTATGTGTGACTCACTAATCACTGTCGGTGCTGTAGAGCCTGGAGTACAAATTCCTTTTGTCATGAAAATGCTTGCTCCTTTGATCCCCACAACATCATTAAACAGTTTCTAAAGAGTAAGTAAATCTTTTGGCACATTCGTTGCAAAATAAGCGTTTCAGGACTCAGACGCATGTGGGTGTGTTTGTGATGCTGAGGAGATTGATACCGATACAATTTTTAGCAGCGGGTGCAGACTGTGCGAGTATCTTTGCTGGAGGAAAGAGGGAGAGAGTTTTTCCACCTCCTTTTCCAAAGCAAATATGTGGAAAATGGAAATGCACGTGGCAGCCACACAGGATTGCTGCACAGAGGCTGCTCTTGGAAATCGAACCTATTTTGCCTGTCTGCAGGATGGCCGTGGATGTACTAGCACATGGTATGTGCCCATCAGCACACTTTGCAAAGGGTTTTGAAGAATTTTATTGGTTTCTCATGGTTCAAGTAAAACGCATGGATGGTTTTTCTGGCGGGCCTGGTGCTGTTGAGGACATTACCAAATATTTCCCATGACCAACCAAAGCCACAGAGTGGTGGTTGTGGTAACTTTAGGTTGTGTTCTGTCTCCAGGACCCAGTGCATGTTTAAGGCACACAGAGGTCACCTTGTTTTTCCGAGTGGATCACTTTCTCAGCTGCTTTAATACCTGGCAATTGTGGGGTTTTCGTAGCCCTATACACATCAGTACCCTGCTGACCCCTCAGAGCTCTGCACCCAGTGAATTTAAGGGCTAGGGGGCAGAATAGCTATCCATAAAAACTTCACTGAAGGTTTTCTGTTATTTATCTAGTAAATTCACAAGGCTTTAGCTAAAATGGGAAGAGCTTATGAGATTACTGAAAGAATACTGTAAATCTAAACCATTCAAAGAAGCACGACTATTTAGAAGTGTAAGAACAGCATTCTCATGCCACATAGCACTCTGTGTGAAATAAGTTTATACCCTTCCAACACGCCATCTGGCAGCAAACAGTATATTGGTTTGCATCCCAGCCTGTGATCTTGAAAGAAAAATTAAATCATATATAATAAAAGGCATTGTTAAAAGGCCACATTTTCAGTAATGTTCACTGGAACTAATGGACTTAAAAGTGTTTCCAGTTATCTGTCAGAAAATGTTTTGGTAAACAAGTCTCTGCTCCCAATTGTGACGTGCGTTTGAGTAAGGGGATTTGTGTCACACTCAGACACATGTTGGTGGGGTGCATCTGCACCTCTCAGTGTGCAGAACATTCAAATCTGCACTCCTGCCTGTGCCACGACAGTGGGAGGAATCAGATTGTGGGCTTTCAAACAGCGCCCAAAATATAAGTGGTTGTATGTTTGGGAGAAAATGGAGCAAGTCTGGTGATTTAGGAAATTAGAGACTGATTGGAGGGG
Organism: Dendrocincla tyrannina; assembly: GCA_035047865.1. Taxonomy (NCBI): domain Eukaryota; kingdom Metazoa; phylum Chordata; class Aves; order Passeriformes; family Dendrocolaptidae; genus Dendrocincla; species Dendrocincla tyrannina. The sequence goes on from JAWWMP010000001.1 coordinate 114,540,574, forward strand.
GATACAATCCGTGGAAGTTCATATGCCTGGGCCCTCCTAGAACTGTTTCTCTGTCCGATTTTGATACCCTTAAATTTTAGGGAAGGTGATTCATGTCTGTGATGGATAAGGCATCTATCCTATCTTTCCTAGTATGGTGATATTTCAAGGAAAAAAAAAGTCTGGTGAAAGGAAATAACAAATATTTGTTTAAAATTCTCAGCAAATCAGACAAAAAGCTTTCACGTCCCTGGATTATGAGCAAATGGTATCTCAAGGAAGATAAGATAAAATACACTCTGATAAATCTCTTCTTATTAGGTTTTATATGGGGAAATGAGGCTGCCCACTTGATGTATGATGAAATGATTAGGTAGAACCTTCTATCCAGCTGTATAAAAAGGGCTGCAGAGATTGCATTATGTGAAAAATAACAATTGGAAGCTCAGATTTATAGGGATGAGGAGGGGTTAAAATAATTCATGGAGAAATTGCTGTAATTAAAACCACTCTGGCTAGCATTCAGTCTGTTTGTCTCCTTCCATTAAGGGTGCATCTTCAAGTTTGCATTAATATTCTCTGTGCCTTACTCATGTCTAGAAACTCTTTCATTTGTCACTCCATGCAAATTTAAATTCTACCCTCCCAATCAGTGTTTTGAATCACTGGGATATTGAGTAAGTATATAATTCTTAGTTTAGACGCTGAACATCTGTTGCCATTTGTGTCCAATATGTAATTACAGCAGGGGGAGCTGGACAATCGGAGATTAAAAAGATGCTGCTTAATCTTCCACCACATGTTTCTACTTAAAAAGAGTGACACACTAGAGAAATCTCATGGTCACTTATGGTGTATCTTCTTCTCCCTCTATCCTTACCCAATGCTTCATTTAATTTCTGTCTGAGATTGCCACAGTCTTTGTGTTTGGCTCAGGGAGTGTGTTCCCTCAGACCTTGGGTAGCCCGTGTGTTAGGGCTTGTTCTGAAGGACTCCATTCCTGGTTTTCCCTATTAAAATATTGCACCTTGTGCCCTGCCTTACTGCAAAGCATTGTGCCCAATGTCCTTTGCAAAGATGTTTACCTAAGTGCTGACTGTCCTTGAAGAAGAGGCTAGAAGGAAAAACAGGGTACTCAAGACTAGGCTGGTCTAGTGGAAGGTTCCCTGCTCATGTTTGTTTGGAGATAGATGATCTTCAGGGCCCATTCCAATCCAAAACATTCCATGAATCTCTGTGAAGCAAGAGATGATATTGCAGCAGCAGACAGTGGGAGAGGGAAGGGTTTGCCTCAGGAGCTTTCTCTGCCAGTGACCTTTTGCCACAGTGTGAAAATGCATCTTGGGCACAACTGGAGCACTTGTGGAGTTTGCCCCACGGGTGTCCTGTTGGAGAGGCTGTTAATAGACCAGCACAGCAGTGCTTGGAGTCATAGGTGGATATTTGGGTGTGCACCAAAATGCTGCCACAGCTCACACACAGGAGGGAGCAACGCTGCCAGGGTGCTCAGCTCCTGCAGAGGAGGGAAGGAAGGAAGGAGGGAGGTTGTGGTGTTACTATCACTTCAGAAGATGTGAGGACACATTAAAGGAGTCCTTCTTAGGGTGCCTGCCCACATGGGCTGGCTGTGGGTGGGTTGCCAGGGTATGTCCTTCCCACGGGAACCACGTGAGATGATGCTGAGTAAGGATGTCATGCCTGTTCATTGACTGGAAGAGCTTCCTATACCCTGGAAGTCCTTGAAAAATACGAGTGCAAAGTTTCAGGAGATTGACAAAGCAGTTGCTATTTTTCAGTGGAAAATGTTTCACTCATTTTGTAATCAGGAGTAGAAACTCATTTTACTGTTGGTAGGAATAGCAAAGCCCAGTGAGATGTGCCCAGTACAGACACACACACATTCTAAACTAATACAGTTTTCATCTTTGTGCTTCTGCCTTCTGTACTTTTCCAGGTACCTCCTTCTAGTCCTTACTAAAATTCCAAGGGTTTTTTTGTTTTGTTTTGTTTGGGGGTTTTTTGTTTGGCTTTTTATTTGTTTGGTTTTTTTTGTTTGTTTGGGGTTTGAGGTTGTTAGTTTATTTGGTTTTAACAGCTAACACACTGAAAATTTCATCTTCTCTAATTTTCTTTAGGACAAAACTGCAAACATTTGTAATTTTTTTTTTAGAAGAAGAAAATTGGCTTCCTTGTCACCTTGAGAGGATTCTGATTTTCCTAGGAATAGGCTTTGGGACTCAAAAGGCTTTAATGATAGACATTTATGAGATGCTGAATTTGAAAATGTCACATGTATTAAGTTCATCCTTTAACATTATGGCATGGTAAGGTGGTCTGCCAAACATCCCCTTAAAAGGTGTTCTGTTCTTCGAGCTGACAGGGACAGCTGAAGAAGAACTATTGACTTATTTAATTTGAAATATAAACAAACAAGGTAATACCCTAAACAACCTCAGATTTGCTTTTGATGTGAAATTAAAAACAGTGATGTGGATGAGAGAGTGCACATTGTTGAGTATTGAAATATGGTCACAAGTAACTCTTCCCTTTTCCAGTCTAACTGCATTTTATACCTTCTCCTAGTGCATCTTTAATCCTGGGAAAAGCCAAATTAAGGTAGAAGAGACCTGGCCCCAGACTCAAGGTTTGCAGAAAACAATTGGAAAGAGTCCCTTTGGCTTTGGTGTGACCTTCAGCTTCCCCTATGAGCTCTGTCAGGCCTCCTGTGTGCCCACCCTCACTGTGTCTGTCTGTGCTTTCTGTCCCTTTTCCTGGTGTGAATCTTTGCCTCAGCACTGAGGACCTGCACAACCACCTCCTTGGGCTGCTTGCCCTTGAGCAGTCCACCTCGAGAATCACAGAATCACTGAATCATTAAGGTTGGAAAAGACCTCCCAGATCATCGAGTCCAACCTTTGACTGATCTCCTCCTTGTCACCTGAATCATGGCACAAAGTGCCTCATCCACTCACCCTTGAACACCCCCAGGGCTGGTGACTCAGGCACCTCCCCGAGCAGCCCCTTCCAATGTTTAACCACCCTTTCAGTGAAGGAATTCTTCCTGATACCCAACACGAATGTCCCCTGGTGCAGATTGAGGCCATGTTCTCATCCTGTTGTTGGCTGCCTGGGAGCAGAGCCAGACCCCCACCTGGCTACAACCTCCTCTCAGGGAGTTGTACAGAGCAAGAAGGTCCCCCCTGAGCCTCCTTTTCTCCAGACTGAAGACCCTCAACTCCCTCAGCCTCTCCTCATATGATTTACTCTCCAGACCCTTCCCCAGCTCCATTACCCTTTCCTGGACATGCTCCAGCACCTCAATGTCTTTTTTGTCATGAAGGACCCAAAAGTGAACCCAGGATTCGAGGCGAGGTCTCACCAGTGCTGAGCATGGAGGGGCAATCACTGCCCTGGTCCCGCTGGCCATGCTATTTTTGAAACAGGCCAGGTGCCATTGACCTTCTTGCCCACTCTGGGTCATGTTCAACCACTGCCAACCAGCACTTTCAGGACCTTTTCCACTGGGCTGCTTTCCAGCCTCTTCTGCCCCCAGCCTGTAGCACAATATCAGAAAAGCTTCAAGTGGCTGGAATGGAAAAATACCAGGGAGTTCAGATGTGTGTCAGACCCCTTTAGTGAGGGGCACATCAGGAAAGCTGCTCCACGTTAGCTGAATGTTCTGTTTCCTCCATCCAAGGTAAACACCAGAGCCTTTGAAAACATGACCTTGAGGCCCTGGCCAGGTGAGCTTCTGCCTGTGGAGCAATTCTTGCTTGAATCAGTTTTCTGGTTCCAACAGGGTGATATGTGGAGCGGCAAAATGCAGTCATGGAACTTGAAGAAGACAGATTATTTACAGAAAATGTGTGGGTGTGTGGCTGTGTGTGTTTGTCTGCAGTTTTTGTGCTGCCTAAATGCCAGTGGCCATTTAGTATCATTCCACCAGAGTTACACACTTTGCAGGGCATTTAAACCATCCACAGGAAAAGGAGGAAAGGTTTAAAAGTCAGCACATTCATTCCCTGCACAGTTCTCCATGTGGCTGATATAACTCATTTTTAGCCAATGTTAAATTTGTATCCACAGTCAGTGCTGGAAAAAATATTCTCTTATTGCACCATTATTGTTTTCATGGGTTTTTTTGTTATTCACTTTTCAACTGTTTTGTTCTCTCTGGGATCTATTTTTCCCAAGAATCTCCCACCCACCTCAATTTCACAGAACTTTGATTGCCTCAAAAATTTTTCAGGAGTTTTCCCTGTAAGCTTACAATTTTTAAGGGGTTGTATAATACATTTTTCCATCTTCTGTGGTGTCTTTGGGAAATCACGTCAGAAGAAACATACTTAGCACAGTAGAACTTAATTATGCATTAAAACGCTTCAAAATCCATGTTAGTCTGTGGACCAGAATAATGGCACAAGCATCTTCACGAAGATTTGCTGGATTTTGCCAATATATGTTCTTTAGAGGAAGCTGTTCTGCTTTGTTTGGGAAATGAATGAAATCTTTATTTATGTGAGTTCCTCAGTCACATTGACTCTCTCTGTATAAAAACAAACGCGAGCATCCAAACAATGTGATTTCATGCATTTACCTTGTAATTATGAGAGAAAAAGTGGTGACAAAAATACACCTATATACTTAAAGAATAACAGACTTAATTGTAGCTTGATTGCATCTTCTTCCTCTTATTTTAAAGACCTACTTCTTTTAGTGATTAGTGATTTGTTGTTTTAGTGATAGTGATTAATATGACACAATCAATTACTGTTAGTAACAATACATAGGTATTCATATATTTTTGATAATTCTAAACTGAGGAAATCTTTTCAGTGGTAGAGCATAAGGAAAAATCAGGTTTCTCTTTTTCTCTCAATGCATTAAAAGTGAAGTTCTAGTTTTCCATTGATACATCTGCCCTCTCACTAGTTGGTGGCTTGAGTTTAATTTATTTAATATTGTGCAGTGAGTTTGGGGCCAAAGGTAGGCTGGGACACAGAGTTTGGGCTTTCTGTGCTACCCAAGATTGTCCTATGGAGAGGTCTGATGGTCATGTAGCTGTGTTATTTCACAAACAGGGCTGGCTGTTTCCACGTGGAAATGTGCTTTATTTTTATGATGAAACAGACCTGGGTTCTTAAGCACCAAATGTACTGCCTGCCCTTCTTTCCTCCTAAACATGCCTTTAGGAAATGCTTGCAAATTCTTGCAGAGTGATTATAGTGACAACTGCAGAAAACCTCCAGCTCTGCAAGAAAGTGATTGATGGTCAGTGCTGGACACCTGCATTTTGTGTCCCTCCTGAAGAGCATTTGTTTAATCTCAGGGGCATTCATTTAATCTAAACTGCATTTTGCAAACTTGAGCACATGCTTAAGTTGAAGGGAAGCAGTTTTCTTCTGACAGTACCCATTTGTGGGGAATAGTGTGTAATAAGGAGTGTGTATCACTAAAGCTGTCTCCAAGTGGAAAGATCTGGAAATCTGCTGAAGGTGAGATATACTTCCAAAGTCCAGGTAAAAATAGCCAAGCTCTTCCCTCGCAGATATCACTTAATTTGTTGTCCCTTGGTGAAAGTAATTCAGTATTTCAGGGGCTTCAGAAGTTGCAACTTTGATCTTTCTGGAGAAGAGAATTTTGTCTTCTGTCTCATTAGCTTCCTTCTAAGTTCCTCTATTTTTTTTTTTCCTGTGTCAGGCAATGGTTGCAAAGCTTCCAGTCTCAGAAATTCCTTAAAACTTTCACTGTACTGTCACTGTTTTAGTGTGTTTTTCCACTGACTCCACCAGGCTGTGCATCTGGCCAATAATGGCCATTTGTCAGTGTATGCATGAGTTATATTGACCTGTAGCAAGCCAAATTTCATCAGTGTTTGCAGTTCCTAAGCTCTTTGGCACAGCTAGCATGTGATACAGTTGGTGATGCTCAGAAATTGCAGTTTTGTAGTGCTAGGCAAATAATAATTATAATACTAATACTATTTTCTATGTGCTAAAGGAAGACATGAAGTTCTTTTTCCGAATCTATAGGCTGCTGTTCTGATGGGGGCATTCATCTCTCTCCCCCCTCCCCCCAACAAAAATGGATTTTCTGACATTTCTGTGACCTCTTAGAGAAAGAATTAGGTGCACAGTTACCAAGCAACAGAAAGTCAGGCAACACACTTTCGAAGCCCTCTAATTGCCCATAATGGTTAAGAGCAGCATCCACGTTCACATCCTTGATACTCTGCTGCGGGAACTCATTTACCTTTTATTATCAGCGTGGTGTTAAGCTGCACCCGCCGAAGAAGGAGATGGAAGTCTGAAGGGTCTGCAAGACTTGGAGCTGCTCTGCATATAGAGGGCCATAAGGACTGTCATTTTCACAATTCATGCCTCACATTTCATTTGTCTAGAATATTTTAAGTGCTTAACTCGCAAGAGAGAAGGCACATTCATCTCTGCAATATTAAAACCAAAGTGAACGCGAAAAAATAACTTACAAAGTCTTTCAAAGATTTAAATGAGAGACCAAAGAAAGGCTTTAAAGCACATCTATTCTGACAAGTTATCCTCTAAGGTTTTCAAATGACATGTTTCATGAGTCACACAATGGAATCTCTAGGGGGTTGGGGGAGAAATGCATGAATACATGTTTGAGAATCTGAAGAATTTCTTATTTTTTTCTTCCAGCTTGTACCTGATTGCATGTGAGGAGTCAAACTGTCCCCTCCTTGTGTGGCATATCTGGGACACTGCAGTGCCACTCCTTCCTGGAGCTTTTCCATTGTCTTCAGTGACCATAGCAGTCTCCACCTGCTTTCCTCAGGGGGAATTTGGGAAGTGTTTCCCTTCAGGCACTTCGTGGCTCCTCGTGGAGACCATCACGAAGGGACAGTCCTAGTCTTTGCCACGGGGGCGTTTTGACTTCACCTCGTTGTTTCCTGCAGAGGATGGTCTTGGCCACGGGCTGGGACAACTGGCAGTCACTGGCTACCCTCTCCCACTGATGCTCCTTGGGGGAGCCCTTTCCGTCCTGAGTGGGAGAAATGGTGTGTCTGTGCTCTGGATATCAGAGATTTGCTCTCCTCCCTCTCCACCAAGGGTTAGTTCAAAAAGGGCTTCTTGGTATTTCTGTATATGCTTTCATTTATTCATTAATTTTCAAGCATACAGACATGTTTCATCAGAAACTAATAAAGCTCCAGAGCTTTCTTCTCGTGTCATTTACAATAGGGCTTGCTCTGGTGAAGTTAATAGACATTGTATTGGCATAAATGAAGCCAGGGCCAGAAACTTTGGGACTTTTTTTTGTCCCAAGACCTACAGAAAAGCAATCTGTAAACTTGGCATGGCATTCTGAGCAGGCAAGCACCTTGCACATGAGCTATGCCTTCAATATTTTTTTTTACTTTTGCTCCTGTCCTCCAGCCAGAAATGAGGTTTAATGGAGTGGTATCATATAGTGGAGGTGAAATGGCCAAGGGCTCAGTCATGCAATCTGTCAAATGCTATAGCTCTGGTCCAGCAAAGCCCGTAGGCACCTGACTGCTTTCAGAAAGCCTCACAAAATGTTCCAATTCTTCAAAATGAGCCATGAATTGCCAAGAAACATGCACACAGGGAAGGTGAATACTCACTGTTTTGAACTCAGGGGGGAAAAAAGAAGCTGTAGTTAAAGCATCTACATATACAAAGATGTGAACTGTGTTTTTCTACTTAGGACCTTTTACTTCAATGACTGTGCAATTACCATAATTTCCAGTGGAGTTACTTCAAAATTACTATGTATTTTATTGTATCTGTCTAATTAACTTGTCTCACAACTCTAAGTGGAATGTACCATCATTTCCAATCTGGAAAGGACTTCTTTGGAACCATATTCTGACAATTCAAGAATATTTCTGCTATGTTTTCAATTCTAAGAGTAAGTATTGTTTGGAGACATACAGTCTGGAGGCATGGGAGGAAAGGGAGAATTATTGTGCCTGGCTAGTGCCTAAAATGAAGCTATTTTTCTGGCTTTGGTTAACTTATTTTTAATATGAATTCATCATAGAGTGAATTAGAACTTCCATTAGGAACTACATGTTAGAAAAGCAAAAATCCTGGCTGAATTTGGAATTTTATTGCTGTAGGATGCCTTAGAGCATATTTATACTGACTCTTGCAGTTAATATGGAAATTTAAGTGGTATCCTCTTACAGTTATACAAACCTCTTAAGTCCTGCCCACCTTCCTATTATTACAAATTCAAATATTAACAATGTAATCAGCACTATTGTTGCTAGACACATCAAGACATAAATATCAAGCCTTCTCTATATGAGCCAGTTTTACAACTGGGAATAACAAAGCTGTAGTGGAAGACTGCAGAAAGGTTCCCACCCTAATGTATGTTTTATTTTTCCTCATTATTGCACTAGTAGTGCTGATGTCTGGGACATCACTGCTGTGCTTTATGTAATATTCTGCTATCAACAGGAGTTGTCCCAGCCTTTTGACAGCAGAGAGCCATACAGATGTGGTTGTCTAGGAATGAGAAGCCTTTGTGGGAAGCTTTCTTTAGAAAAAGGAAGATTCTTGTCCACATGCTTTTCTTGCAATACACTAATGATGGATAAAGCAAATTCCTGATGATGAACTTGCTGTTGACTTCAATGAGGGCAGTGAGAGAAAAAAATATAATATGTAAGTACCCTCACAATATAGGCACCCTCTGGAGAAAGAGACTGTGATTCTTACAGTCATTGTGCACAGTTCTGTTCTTTTTTTAGTTGGTGTAAAGATACAGACCAGAAAATAAAGGTTTTCTATTGCAAATGAAGGGAAGATGAAGAATGCAACTTCCATTGCTCATTCTTCTCCCCAGTCCAAAGGACACACACACCCCTATATGTATCCATATGTGTTTTCTCCAAACTGTTTGCTTATGTAAAGCTGTTTTTAAGTCTAAAACATTGCTTTCTCTATTTCTCTAAGAGTGCTGGAAGGACTACATCCAATGTATGTTCAGTTCTGTTTTACTTCTTTTCAGTGGTTAGCCTTATACTGCGTAGCAGAATATTAACCATCTGCCATGAATTTTCTTTACTGTTATTTTGGCTTGGATAAAATCTCTGAAATATTTTTATTTGAACTTTAATCCTCCTAGCTCATGCCCCTGGGCATTTCTACATAGGTTACTTTGGGACGCTGAAATAAGCAGTGTTGCAACCAGATCCCAAATGAAGAGCTGTACCAGTAGACCACGACAAAGCACTTTGGCACCCATCAGCTACCTTAGAAACATGCCAGAGGAAGGGGACTCTCAGGGAGAAATTCCCTTTCCTGTGCATGTGAGGGAAATAAGAAGTGCATCATTTGGAAAGGACAAGCTCCTCCATACTGAAATGCCTCACAAAGCAGGGATCTTTATGCTCCTAGAGCACTTGGCAAATTACCCCAATCTGTATGCAAAACCGTCCAGGGACTGAAAATGATTTGAGGAATACTGAGATTCCTTTTACATTTCTGATATAATAACTTACGTTCACCTTTGGGAAGTTCATAAAGGTCTCCTTATGGGAAAAAGAGGATGGGGAAACCCAACTTCTAGACCCTTCCACCATTTTTTCTATCTAGTTATCTGCAAGTTAAACATTTCTTTTCTGAAGGGAAACAGTGGTTCACTCATAGTATTTTCAAAGATGAGGGTGTCAGTCCCACATCCCCTTTGCAGCAGAAACCCATCTGGGGATCTTTCTAGCTCTCTTGTCTCCTGCTTCAAGGACCTTTGGCCTTATCTGGAGACTTCATTTTTTTTCTGTACTCAGGGTGGAATCTACATCTGTCTATAGAGGAAGATATGGAAAGTATCTGTCATTCCCTTCTCTTGATGGCATTTCTGGATTCTGGACTAGCAGCCCTCAGCATCTCACCCTCTGCAGATTTCTCTAGCTCTCAAAAATAGAAAATTGCTCTGGGATTTTTCCTGGAAGGCGCTATGAGTTAGCAAAAAATGATTGCTGCAGAAGACCTCAGCTGAATAGCAGACCTTGTGAGTGTGCTCAAGAAAAACAACCTCAGAATTGCTATGGAGTGTAACTACCCCTGTATTTTATTTATTTCAAGAATGCCATATAATATTACAGGCATAGATTAGTGAGTTAAGTCAGATGTAGGTCCTGGCTGGGGCTTCTGGCACTAGCTTGTTATGCAAATAGCAAACAGCAGTAGTATCTCACTCCAAAAGGTAATGACAACATATATCTTCTTCCTTATTTTAGCCTGCTCCTCGGAGGAGCTGTCTGCACCTTGGGGCTAGTGTCAGCAAAGACTTACTAGTTCCAGCCATGCACATGTAATATTAAAAAGCCAGGGAGCTGGAGATGGCATCTCCCTCTTCACTGTCAGACCCTCCTCCTGAATGCAGTAAGTACCATTTCACAGCAAGAAATGGCCTTGTTATCCAGCTGGGAGCGTGGCAGCAATGCGGCTGTGACTGATTGCTGCTGGACCCTCATCTGTTTGACTCCCAAACTGCTCACAACACTTTCAGCCCTCTGAAGTCTGGGTCCTGCCACAGATCCTCTTGGGTCTGGTCTTAATTCTTGAGGGAGCAGCTCATGTGAGCAACTTCTGTGCCTCACAGAGACCCCTCTTGGGCAAGGGGGTTTGAACGCCAGTTCAGAGAGGCTGAGACAGCAGGGGACTGGCTGTGGTCCTCACAGCTGCTCCAGTAGCTGCTGGAGTGTGCAGATCTGAGGTTGTCCCTGGAGCTGGTCCTTGTCAGTCTCATCAGACCGGCATGTGGGATGTGTGCTCAGCACAGCGCTGGGCTCTGGGCAGCTTTGTGGAGCTCTCTGGTCCATTCCCCTGGGAAGGAAGGGCTTTAATGTGAACTCATGCTTCTTTTGCTTTTGATCCCCCCAGGTGTCTCCATTTCTGGTGGGGATATAGGTACTGCAGTGAGGAAGGAACAGGCTGGCCTTTACAAGGGAACTGGCACTATTTTGTGGAAACATTTTTGTTTTAAGAAATGAAAGCTGTCTCTTCAACCAGGATGAATAGAAATGAAGGGGAAGGTTTTTGTGTTGGAGAGCATTGTTCTACAAAATCTCCATGCCCAAATTATTTTCGGCTTTCGTGGTCAAGTAGCTGGGTCTTCAGAGTCCAGCCCCTGGAGCAGAGATAAAATGGGAGAAAATCTCAAACTGAGGAGCCTTTCTTTTCTCTTCTGAACTTCCTCTACCCAGGCAGATTTGGCTCTGTTTGGCTTTTTTTTTGTTTTTCTTTCCCTTGAAAAACTTGACATGAAGAGTGTTAAGCAACCAGTTTTTTGACTTTGACTTGACTTGCCCTTAGTTGTCATGGAGAAGATTTTACATTCTCACCTCAGATCTTTACCAGTCATCCATGTGTATTCCCTGCATGGGCTCAGCATCTCTGTCTGTGAAATGGATTTTTGCTGCAGACCAGGATTCAAACCTTTCAGGTCTGTTCCTCACTCACAGTTTCCAAGCTCAGCTGGTGAGCAGAGGGACCAGCCCTGTGAGTAGGGGAAGATTGACCCCTTTTTACTACATTATTTTTTCTGAGGCTTGCTGCTCCATGGGTGTCTTCCTGGGTAACTTTGCTGTTCCTCAGAGGTGACCTTCAACTCAGGCTTGGCTCAGAGGGACCACCACTTTGCACAAGCACTTGGAGAGTGCCAGCTGTCACAGGGTGACCAGGTTGCAAATTCCTGGGTGCTACAAATTAGTTTTTAGCACTTCAGACAGACCCTTCAGGTGTTTTACTCAGCTGTTATCTCCATCTCTGAGTTTTTGCTGGAAAGCTTTGCCAACACAAAGCAAGATCCTCTAAATAACCTTTTCCTTCTCTTCTGGAAGGCCCTATAAAGTAGAGAAAATGGCAGGATCATTTTTGACATAAACAGATTCACTTTCTGGATCTCCTTTTACAGCTTTGATACATCTTATTGTCCTATTTACTTAAAAATGAGAATGAGGCCAAATCTGATCCTTTCCAGAAGCAACATGGGTTTGTTTATCATTGTCACAATGATGTGCAAATGCTCGTGCTTGATGGAAACTGAGAACATTTTGTAGGAGAGGTTCTACAGCAGCTCTTTCACTCAAAGGCAGGGGTATGGTCTATCACGGTCTGTACCAGTAATGGCTTGCTGTCTGGTTTAGGTCTGACTCTAGGTGCCTTTTTATCTGGTATATAGATTTTCCTATTCCTCTCTCTCACTTTTTCTCCTCAGTGGTAAAGGGATTGGAGACCCTGATGAACACCCTGATAATGTCCAGCCTCCTGCCTGAATTGAGAACTTTCTCATGTGAAAAAAATGAAAACAGAACTTTCATCCTCATCTCCATTCTACTCTTTCAGTGTTTATATCAGTCCACATGCACCCCGACAATATCCTGTTGTCTTTGCTAAGGCATTGTCCGGGTAATTTGATCCAGATCCTGATGAGCCATTTCATGCTAACTGAGAAGGATATGTGATGTTTACTCATTCTTGACTTCCCCATGACAGATGAGGTTGGAGCTTTGCCACCCTTTGCAGTAGATAAGGAAATGCAGGATATCGTGGGAACAGGGACAGGCGTGGTCTCTGTCAGCCAACTCCAAACCTGCCCACACTGTAGTGGGCACATATTTTACATCAAAACAGTACTAAGGCTGGAAATGTCTGACTAAAGGCAGCTCTTGCAACCCATTTTCAAAGTAGTGTGTGCTTAGTTTTCTCCCACTGAGAGAAAGCTTATAGATCAGAGTATGGGATTGCATTACAAAAGCTATGCATGAATAAGGAACTAGAGTTATACATTCATGGCTACCTCTTGTTTGTCTTTTTGTTAAAAAAAAATGTTTGTTTTATTTGTTTTGTTTTGTTTTCAAATTTTGTTTGGTTGAGCAATGCAGCTTTTTGAACATAATCCTTTGAAAAAGAACCCTGGAAGATTGAAATCAAATCACATGAAACCTCACTGAGTCCTTTGTACCAGCAGTCATTAGATTCCCAGTGCAGGTCTCAACCACATGAGCCCCACGAATGTCAGGGAGCAGTAACTGCTTTTTCTTCTATCTATTACCCATGAAAAAAGGACTGGAAGACAGATGTTGCTAGGGGGTCATATACTGTTTGCTAGCTACAAATGTTTGAAGGATATTTCTTAGATTTTATTTCTGACTCTGGGGACTGTGGTCACTTAAAGATGTCACTGACAAGCACATAAACTTCATACACTCATGTGGAAAGACAGCATGAGTCATTGGTGGAGACCTGAATCTGCCACCTTTCAGCTGAAGTCATGATTTCACATCTACAGAGAGTGAAATATTCAACTGGGAAATGATCCTATCTCTAAAATGGGCAAAAGTTTATATTGGCCTGCTCCTTTCATGAAGAATGAGGTTTGAGACACAGTCCTTGTCCCCAATCATATACAGGGGGAGTAATAAGGAATTCCCCTGTTTGGCTGGAATTTCAAGACAGTAGTACCCTTCTCTTCAAAGAGAGGCCAATGTATCTGCATGTCCTGTACACTGACATGGCATGTTGAGCCTTCCAGCAGAGGCTGCCACACCTTCAGGCAGCTTTGCAAGGCCAGTGCAGCTCTGTAACCCATGTGCTTCTTTGGGGCTTTTGGAGAGCATTGTCATACCTGAAGGGAGCCTACAGGGAAGATGGAGAGAGGTTATTTCCAAGGGCCTGGAGTGACAGGACAAGGGGGAATGGTTTCAAACTGACAGAGAGTAGGTTTAGATTGGATATTAGAAAGGAATTCCTCCCTGGGAGGGTGGGAAGGCTCTGGCATATGTTGGGCAGAGAAGCTGTGGCTGCCCCTGGATCCCTGGAAGTGTCCAAGGCCAGGTTGGACAGGGCTCAGAGCAACCTGGGCTGGTGGAAGGTGTCCCTGCCCATGGCAGGGGGTTGGAACTGCATCCAAGTTCTTGGCTCCTTTCAGGTACTGGGAGGCCACAATAAGGTCACCCCAAAGCCTTCTCTTCTCCAGGCTGAACAATCCCAATTCTCTCAGCCTTTTCTCACAGCAGAGCTGCTC
>JAWWMP010000001.1:114554695-114566868 GCA_035047865.1 Dendrocincla tyrannina
AAGTGTCCAAGGGCAGGTTGGACGGGGCTTGGAGCACCCTGGGCTGGTGGAAGGTGTCCCTGCCCATGGCAGGGGGTTGGAACTGCATCCAAGTTCTTGGCTGGGAGGCCACAATTAGGTCACCCCAAAGCCTTCTCTTCTCCAGGCTGAACAATCCCAATTCTCTCAGCCTTTTCTCACAGCAGAGCTGCTCCATCCCTCTAACCAGCTCGGTGAACTTCTCTGGACTAGATCCAACAGGACAATGTCCTTTCTGTTGTGGGCACCCCAGAGCTCAAGAGCTAATATATGCTTCCTGTGCCATATTATAGATATGATAAATATCTGAGAGTTCAATAAGGATTTGTTCCTGTTTGACAGAGTTGGATGCTAGTTTTAGCCTTCAAAAAAGCTTTCTGGCTGAGCACAGACTAATAGCAAATGAATCAAGAGCGAGTGTGGCAACATAAATTCAAAGCAATGTGAAAGAATTCAAAATAATGCAATACAAAGGTGTAGGAATGATAAAGAAAGCAGTCTGTGAGGTCTGTGGCCAAACAGGGAGCAGGTGTTGCTCAGCCTCCTCTCTCACCCATTGGCACAACTTGGGATGTGTGGCATTTGGTCCAGTGCTTTAAAGGTCTAAGGAAATCACCTGCTGTACCACATAATAAACAAGAGAGGTGTTGACTGACTGTGTGCTGATTGCAGTTTATGAAATGAACAGCAGGTGGGAGAGAAGCAATATGCATCCTCGGGTAGACCTCCAGCTAACAATGCCACATCTGACAATCTGTACCGTGCTAGCCCCGAAATCAAACCCTTTATACCATGCTCCTTGGAAACGGGGAGAGGTGGGAAGGAGCACACTGGTGGGGAAGAGGAAGGGGGAAGGTAGAATAATGGGATTTGTGTATGGAATTTTTTTTCTTTTTGGTCTCTTTGGTCCTTCTTTTCCTATTTCATACTCATATTTCTCTGGTGCCTGACAGTTTTCTCATTTGTCAGCCTTTCTCGAGCAGTCTGACTCCAGATGATATTTGCCTACCTTGGTGGCAGGCACCTCTCTGACTATTCATCTGTCTCTTGCCTCCTGCCTTTGTGCCTTTGTGTTTTGTCAACCTGTTTATTTCAAATCCGTTTCACTGTGCCCCGTCTTGCTCCTGTCCTTATGCCTATCCATCTATCTGCATTAAAATCTAAATATTGAATATCAATAAAAATAACACAGCCTGTTTGGGGGGGAGGTCATTCATTTATGACTGACTGTTGATTTGTGGTCAAACCCAATGGTCGTGAAAGGGCTGTGCATCAGGCAAATGACATAAAATGCACACATCAGCAATTAAAATCAGCTGTATTATCTGGGCACCCAGCAGGGCTGCCTGGTTAAGGCCCTGCCAATGTTTTGATTGTTACAACTCTGTACAAGGATTCATGCTGTTCCTCTCTCCTCACCCCCACATCTGATACCTGACCCTCCCTCTCCTTCTGTGTGGCTTCGCTGCTCACCCTGTGTTTGGATTCTCCCCTGCACGATGGAGCTTCCACCTTCCTCCCTCCCTCCAAGTCATTGCAATGCAATGCAAGGTTGTCTCTCTCCTCCCTAAGCATAGACTGCATTTCTCCACCTCAGGATTCCTGCCGGGAGTGTTTTTCTACCTGTCGTGTCCATTTCAAAAGCCCTGTCCTAGTGAAGCCTCACCTGTCTGTCTCTGTTCTTGCATCTCTGGCTCCCCCCTTGCAGGGGAAAGTGTTCCCATCACCTGGACACCTCAGGCTTCTTGCAGAGGGGTCAGAGAGGACCTCAGGATTTGTGTGGAGCTTACGGACTGCAGCAGGAGCACTGGATCTGCCTGCCTGCAGCTGCCTGTAGAGAGGCTGCATGGAGGTGGTGTCTTTCCTGATCACCTTCACGCTCACTGAACGCGCTCTCATCCCTCCTCTCAGCCTCCTCTCACTTTTCTCCCTGCTGTGTTTGACTCCCTCCCACAGGCTCTCCCTCCCATACCTTTATAATCTCCCTGGCTACTGAGCTCCACCACGGAAATGTTCCCTGAAGCACTTGTGCAACCTTCTGTCCTCTCCGTGCCCCAGGGTGTTTTTGGAGCCAGTGGGCATTCACCATTTGCAGTATATATTGAAAAAACCAGTGTGATGCACAGATATTGAAACAACTGTCTGGTTATATTTGAGCACTCACCTGTCTTCACATCACTGTAACATTCCTTCATTGTAGACTTAGGATGGTTTTAATGAAATGATTTAAGAGTGGAAACTCCATGGTGGTATTTAGTCTAGTCTTGTGGGGTTTTTTGGTGTCTGGCTGATAGACAATCTTCAAAGCAATTGTGTGCTTCTCATTCTTCACTAGGAGAGTGGTCAAACACTGGAATGGGTTGCCCAGAGAAGCATCCCTGGAAGTGTTCAAGGTTGGGTTGGACCAGGCTTTGAGCAACCTGGGATAGTGGAAGGTGTCCCTGCCCATGGTAGAGGGGTTGGAACAGGATGATCTTTAAGGTCCCTTCCAACCCAAAGCATTCTATGATTTTACAGTGTAGATTTCCTTTTGGTGAAGAAGTTGCAAAAGAGGCTGGAGAAAAGAACTTCCTGCATTCTCTATATGGTCATATCTGACCATGGAATGAATCAGAGGTGGTGTCACCAAACCACAGGCAGGTGATGCTGTTTGAGACTCTCTAGGGCTTCCAAAACACCAGACAACTGCTCAGAGATGTGGTGCAGTCCCTAGAAGAGGCATCTGTGGGGACAGTGACTGACTGATCCGTACTCCTTCTTGACACTGAATCTTGCAGTGAGTGTCAAAAATAGATTGTCCTGAGAACATATTCAGATTCTACGCTGCCACCTTCCCACCCAGTAAGAAACTCTCTTGCAAGGTGCAGGCATGGGCTGGTTTGGATCTTTGAGCTGCTTTATTATTCCCACACTAATCAGAGCATGCAGTTGCAATACATCTAGCCTTAGAAGAAGTTAAGGGAATGAAAGGGAGGAAAGCTTTGAGAGGTTTTGACAATCTCTGGATGGATTTGGAGGAACTCTGGAGAAAAGCCACCTGCTTTCTGTGAGAATTGGGCCTAAATTAACACTCTGGTAAGTCTCATGATCTTTGTTAAATGTGGGTCATTCCTGCTGGCAGAGCAGGGTAAGGGAACAATGCACCTGCTTGTGCTGCCTGCACGGTGCATAATGATGATATTTTACTGCAAATTTTGCATGAAATGCAGATTTTTGCTCAAAATGGTACAAAATAAGTTATTTTTAACTGGTAAGTTCCAAACTTTCAACTCCTGATCTGGTTTGCTTAGGCCTGTATCTTATAGAACACAATTATAATTTTCTGGTAGGAGGTTTAGAATTATCCAAAGTGGTTAAAGAGGACCACCAAGTGGAAAAAACTTATAAAACTTCTTTTATTCTCCCTTTCCTACTGTCTAGCATGAAAAGAAATAAATCAGGCAGCTGCACACTTTTAACTTCGTAATTGCTGCAGGTGAGTTCTTCTGCTTACCTAGCACTGTACTTCCATTTCCAAACACTTGTGGCTATCCATGGTTCCTGGCCTTATGGAAATCAGTGACAAAATGCTGACTAGCTGCAGTGCTACTGGATCTAATATTGATGGCAAACACTTAGGCTACAGATGGTTAGGAAGACTTCCATTTTCCATGTGCATTATTTCCATATTTTGTGGATTCACAGACATATTTTGTTTTAATCTGCTGTATTTTCTGTGATAGTGAATAGTAAATTATGCCTCAAAATTGATGCTTTCAAAGCCCTGAGGCCAGCCATAGTAACTTTTCCTAAGGTTCTCTGTATGTTTGTTTAGTGTTTGTTTAGCTTTAAAACTGCTTAAATGGGCTCAATATTGTGTGAGGTCAAGCCAGGAAGGTTATGCTGCTTGCTGAGTCACCACTAAACAGACAGGGACCTCCCTTAATTTCATAGAATAATAGAATCATAGAGGGCTTTGGGTTGGAAAGGACTTTAAAGACCATCTAGTTCCAACTCCCTGCCATGAGCAGGGACACTTTCCACTAGGCCAGGTTGCTCAAAGCCCTGTCCAACCTGGCCTTGATTTATGACAGTGATTTACAACCCATCAAAGCATATTTAGTTAAGTCATCTTGGTGTCTTCTTATGATACAACAGGAGCCAAATTAGGTGTATTTTTCCTGAAGGAAAAAACTTTGCTTTTCCTGAGTGTGATACAAACCTGAACGAGCATTTGTCCATATGCTGCTTGGAAAAGCTAAGTCAGCACCTGACTACAAAGGGAGCACGTTAAATGCTGTTAGTTTAGTTGGAAAAGCAGCTGCAAGGCCCACCTGGCCAAAAGTGTTTCCCACTCCTTGCAAGTGTATGGCACAAGTGTGGCATCACACTCAGGAGTGTCAGCAGGGTGAGGCACCTGGGACTGTGAGTTTTCCCTCCTTAGCAAACAGTTCTGCTGCTGTAAAGCAAAGAGGGAGGAGATGGAGAGGGAAGAACTGTGCCACAGAAGGGGGGATGCCAGGCAGTGACAGGGAGAACAATTCCAGGGCTTAATTGGAGTGGCAAGACCCAGGAAGAGGATGAGACAACAGCATGGAGGACTTGTTGCCCCCAGTTTGCAAGAGGCTGTGTTCCATGGGCTACAAGGGTACCTGCCTGGGGAGGGAGGCAAAGAAATGGCACCAGACACATGGTATCATCAGCACGTCAGTCATGAGGCAGGGACTCAGCAGAAGGGTGCTTTTAAGCAACTTGCCTCTCTTTGCAGCCTTTAGCAGCCTCATCTCTACACTGTGGCAGAGTCTGGAGGGACGTGAGGGCTGTGCTGATGAAGGCATGGTTATGGTTGTGCTGATTGGGAGCTTCAGTGGTGAGATGCTTTCCATCAGCATGCAGGTGGCTGGTGATGCTCCTGGCTGCTGTTTGGGAAGAGGTGCTCTGCTCTTCTTTTAGTTTAGAGGAGTGGCCAAATACAAAAGAAATTAAACATCAAAGATGCGTGTCAGGAAAATCCAAGATGAGCTAACAAAAGCCATGGAAATCCAGGGCTACCTCCAGTTAGGGCTGTGATTTTTACCAGCCTGGGGAGAACAGGGAAAAAGGTAGTCTCATGGTCACTTCATATCACAGGGCTTTGTGAAGCACTGCTACTGTGAGCAGAGGAGTTGGGCTGGCAGAGGAGAGCTGCAGAGGTACAGGCCTATAAAATGCATTATTAAAGAAAATCTGAACGAGATGGCAACCAGAATGGAAAATAGCAAATAATACTTACAGCATTAGAAATTCATTTCAGTTTTATGGACTGTAGCTTGGGTATAAATATAAGGCATTAAAATTCATGATAAAAGATTATAGTCTTCTCCCCTATCTGTACCACTGCAGACATTGTACTCGCAAGAGAGCTAAGCTGGGCAACTTAGGGACAGGGCTGATAATTCATGTGGCAGGTCTTGGTGGCTCCCTCCACTCACCACTTCCAAAGCAGCCAACAAGTGGCAGCACCAAGCCCAGTGACAGCCATCCAGACGATTCAGCCTGACATCAAGGGTCAAAGTGCTGCAGGTGCTGAGCGACGCTGAGAGGAGCTGTGCTGATGAATGGCAGGAGGGGAGATGGAGGCACATGCCTTTCTCCACCTGAGCTTCATCTGTCACTGCCAGTTTTTGATCTCCTACAGTCTTAATGAATTATTTTCTACATCTGTAATGCATTCTAATTCCTTTTGAGATTATTCCAGCTGAACTGGACACGTATCCATGTGAAACAGAAGTAGCAGCAGCACAGCTAAGATTTTGCCACAATTTTCCTTTTAATACAGCTTTGCTAATCTCCTTGCTCTGTTGCTACTCGAGGTTTTTTTTGGTAGTGTCCTGAGTGAGAGATAGAGATTGCTTTCTATTTCCCAGAATTTCCTGGAGAGCATCATTAAACTCTCAAGGTGGGATGGGAATGGGTGATGTTACCCTGTATGTGGAGGGTAAGGATGGATGTGGATATGGCTTGTTGCTGTTTTCTTGTAGATCTGAGTTTGAATTACTGTTCCTAACATGTAAGGATGACGGGGTAACATGTTCAGCAGCCTCTGATGGGACATCATTTTTCAGTCAGTTGACAGATTTGAGAAACTTGCCTGAGGTATTTATTATGTTGGAACAATATTGTAAAACACGTTTGATATCCAAACTTCATGATTGCTGGCCTGAGCTCCAAGTTCATGTGATGTTTCTTGTGAAGCTGATATACAACACAGAGCTATTTTGCATTAGAATACACTTTGATTTAGCAGTGTGAGTGAAGTGCTGCTGTGGGGAATACCTGAGCTGAGGAGTTATCTGAGTTTTCTTTTTTCCCCAAAAAGACAGGGCTCTTCAAAAGGCAGTGAACATTTTGTAGTGAACATTTCATAAGACATGAGCAGCGTTAGTATTGTGATCTGGAGAGGCAGGGGAAACTCACAGTTCTGGTTATCATGGGTTAGGGCATGGATGTGCAAACTGGAGAACAGAGTCAAGGCAAGGAAGTAACAGCATTGCCCCCATAAATACCTGGGGGTATTTACGTATTTATGTATCCTGTTGAATGCAAAAACCAGAGGAGATGTGCTTGCTTTCCTCAGACAAGCAGTAGGTGCTGCTCAGCACAGGTACAGCCAGTCAATATTTAACAGTAATTGCCATTACTATTCCCATGAGGGGCACTGGGGAAGTCACACAAGGACCTCCCAGCCTGACCATTCATGAAGGCACCTCAGGGTGTGGAGTCTCCCCCACTGGAAATATTCCAGAAGTGTCTGGACACAATCCTGTGCCATGTGCTCTGGGATGACCCTGCTTCCACCTTGACTCATACTGTGACTCTCAGTGGATGTCAGCCCAAGGGAACTACCAAGAGTTATTTTTTTTTTTAACTAGCAGGCCTCTGAGGGTCTCTGGGAAACAAGGCAACTCTCTCTTACCTATGCATGATGTGCCTGCATGAAGGTTTGTGTCTCTGAATTAGTGTTTGATGTGATAAACTCATATCGATCTATGTCAGTTCATGCATTTTATTTGCTACATACAGTGAGGAAAACTTTAATGGTCTCTAGTTTTGTGAGGATGTATCTAATATCATAAATAAAAATAGTTGGTCCTGTTCATCAGCAACATAACCTTGGAATGAACTGCCTGGAGGATCTGAGCTTCAAATTCAAATTCTGAGCATTGTGATGAGGAAGAGCACGTGCAATTGGAAATGTTAACATTGGCTCCCTCGCTGGCTGTGCAGCTGGGTGTATTTTATACTGGACAAAGGTCCTTTCTGGGAGAGGGAAGAGGGATGAGTTCCCCATTGAGGGGCCGCATTCAGCAGCTCACAATCCCCAGTGAGTCAGTCTGCAGAGTGTGGCAGGGCAGGAAATCACAGCTGGCTGCAGCGAGTGCTTCCCTGCATTGATCAAACACTCCTCCTCTGCCAGGAACAGCCACCCACAACATGACCAAGAGGTAATTTTTTCCATCTATTTTTTTTTCTAGGTCTGCATGGCTGAACCAAGCCCAGTATTTCCACCCCCTGTAGCTGCATGGAGAGCTTTTTAAAGACAATGACATAAGCAGTGTCTGCCCCGTGTGGTGACAGCTCCTGTAGGCAGCGATCAGGAAGCGGCAACAGCCCTGAGATGTATGAATTGCCAAGATTAATCTTTTGGGTCAGTTTGAAACCTAAAGTTGGGAATGGCTAGTGCAGCTAATTTCACTGCTAATCAATTTAGCAGAAATGTCCAATTAATATAGTTATGTATTAATCCTAAATAATTTCCTTGGACTTTCCTGAGGGCCTCCAGTATGATGTTCTTTGATGCTATAAGCTCTGATTTTCTCCCCTTCATTTCTTACTTTGAATCTGCAATTTTGCATTTTCAGAACAAAACTGCAGCATGCAGAGCACTGATGCTACAAAGCAGGGTAAAGTAAATTAAATTAATTGCAGTATAGATAGTGCAGTACATACTGCATTAGTTTATTTCTTTTCATGTTTAATTCTAAAAAAAAACCCTCTACTGCCATTATCTGATTATTTTTCTCTGGATGGTACTTCACAGTCTTTCTTCAGATTTCTAGCCTAGTTTGCTGGGCATTCACAATTTAAGAAAAGCCTTGATTATAGGCTTATAAACAAAGTAAATATATTTGAGGGCAGGAGTGGGGATAAAATAATAAATACAGCAAAGTCTACAGGAGGGGAAGTGATTGGATGCATTATCCAGTTCAGTCATCTGGATGTGGGGGGGAAAAGCTGGGAGAATACAAACCTTTCTCTGCCATTCATATGTGAATTTCTAATGACTGGTCATGGTACTTAATGCTGTGGTCCAGCAGACAGGGTGGTGTTGGAAAAGACCTCCAGGATCATTGAGTCCAACTTTTGACTGATCTCCACCTTATTGACTAGAGCAGAGCACTGAGTGCCACATCCAGTCATTCCTTGGACACCTCCAGTGCTGGGCACTCCAAACCTCCCTGGGCAGTCCCTTCCAAAGCCTGACCACCCTTTCAGTGAAGAAATGCTTCTTGATGTCCTACCTGAACCTTTCCTGGCACAGGTTGAGGCCATGTCCTCTTGTCCTTTCACTACTTTCCTGGGAGAACAGGCCAACCCCCCACCTTGCTGCAATCTCCCTTGGGGTATGAGCAGAATTATGGACATGTATAGATTTGCTATTTCCCATATGCTTTTTCAGTGTTATGCAGGAATGAGTAAAGAAAGAGAGAAAACTGATTTGCTGGATGTTTGTTTCAAGGGAATTGAGATCACCTGTCTGCCTGATAAAACAGCTGATGAATCCAAACTGGAAGTTTAAAGGGGAGAATGAAATACAGCTCCTCCCATACTGTGGAAATGAGCTAAACCCGAGGAAGCAAAGGGCTGAAGGACACAATGCAGCACGAAGCAAGGCTTACAAGTAGTGCAGCCTGGCAGATTTCTCTTTAGATGATCAGACAGGAACAGGACAGGATGGTATGTACACACTCTCGGAGCCTTAAATCCTCTCTTTTAATCTTTATCAGACACAACTATTTCTAAGGAATGAAGGCACTTGGTAAAAGAGAAGGGCAACATGACAGGAATACTTGTAAGCAGAAGCTGTCATGTGGTTTTGATCATTTTGCTGCTGTAAAGAACATCTTGATGCATCTTGTCTTTCAAGAAATAACCATAGTTGTGTCTCTCATTCTGTCTAGTTCATGTTAACTCCCACTTCTCCAGACCTTTGTGTTTTCCAGCTGCTACAGGTGGGATAAGCTGTGGTGCCAGGTGGCCTTTCCATGTTTTGGGTTTTCCTGTGTGGAACAAGAGAATATATTGAGCTATAAATGGTGATATATCACAACAGTGATATATGGGAGACAACAGGATGGGGCTGTGGGGATGTTGGAGGGGTATTTATTTATTAAGTCTCAGAAAGTGACATTGCAGAAATAAACAATTTTTCAAATTATTTTATTACACAGTAGTTCTGGAGCCTTTAAGAAAACCAACAGAAATCAGTGGGCTCACCAATCCAATATGCAGTTTTTTATAAATGTGTCAGATGGTGACCAAAATGTGTTCAATTGCA
Source organism: Dendrocincla tyrannina (assembly GCA_035047865.1). Lineage (NCBI taxonomy): Eukaryota > Metazoa > Chordata > Aves > Passeriformes > Dendrocolaptidae > Dendrocincla > Dendrocincla tyrannina. Next base: position 114,564,291 of record JAWWMP010000001.1, read on the forward strand.
AATGCACCCAAGGAAGCAAGAACACACCTACGAAAGAAACCGCAGGCACCATCTGTCTTTATTTAGGAAGTGCAGTCTTCCCACTTCTTCCCCTTTCCTTTCCCCTCCCTTCCTCTTCAAATGACTTCCAGCTATCATACTGTCCTTGTATAAAGCTCTCTAGTTCTGTCAACAGTTTTTAGTGCAATAACAACAAAAAAAAACTTAGTTTTTTTTCCTCCGTTATCCTTGTTTTTTTGAAGTTATTCAGCTGCTGAAATGAAATATCCCCCTTTTTCATGCTGTGCATTCCCTTTTCCCTGACAGGGAAGCGAGTTGTGGGAGACAAGGATCACAGCCAGTATTTCTCAGAATGCTTATTATTCATTAGGCTGTTATTAACGATCAAAACAAGCTGTTATTGTTAATGGCAAATAACTATTCACACTGCACATTCAGTCCAACAGTTCACTTGCACAGCCACGGATCGCCCAGCTCCCAGCTGGAGCAGCAACTTGAGGCCATTTACTCCGAAGCAGAGGGTTGTACTGATGTCCTGGTGGCTCCTGGGTGCAAGTGACCTTTAGCAAATGCAGCAAACTCTTGGTCCAGTGTTTGTTGTTCTTGCGGGTTCAAATGGTTCTTCAGTTCTCCAGGGCTAATCAGTTCCTAGAAAGTTTTCACTCCTTACATTCTCAGCATGTATTCTTTCTGGCGTGGCATTGTCTTGCAACTTCTCTTTCCATCCAAATTTGTAGGTACCTGTAGTACCTCCTCACACAGAAAGGGCCTTTATGATGCTGAGGTTTTACATTGTCAGCTTACTGCATATTTTATTACCATTAAGAGGAAATACACTAATGACATGGAAGTAAAAGGAAATGGTGGTAATCATCACATGCACCCTTCACTTATGCCAAACACTGTGCTGCAAGGAGCACAAGCTCACAAAATACTTCTTCAAGCTGTGCTCTGCCAGTCAAGTTTCTGCAGGTTTGCACTGCAAGATCAACACCCTGACTGCTTCCTGTTCTGGATGAAATGGTTGGAACAAACAGACCCACCATCATCTCAATGCTTTTCTCCTTCCACAAAAGTGAGGCAAAAGCCAATACCTTTTTAATGGTTAAAGTGTAAGAATTGATGTGAAAAGCCTGACATGAGCAATAACATCCTCTCTACCTTGATGATACTCAAATGCTGACAGTTTGAAAAAATTGTGACTGCATAGAAAACCACTGTGTTTGCCCTCTGGTAATTTTGGAGTGAGGACTAATTTTGCACCTGCTGGAGTGTGTCCAGAGAAGGGCAACAGAGCTGGGGAAGGGGCTGGAGCACAAGTTTGATGGTTGGACTGGATGATCTTAGAAGTCTTTTCCAGCCTTAAAATTGCTACGATTCTAAATCTCTCCATTTCACGTGTCAGGCTCCTTTCTACATGAAACAACTTTTCCAAACATCTCTCTTGGTTGGACTTTCTCAGCAAGAAGAAATTAGGGTGGTTCTAATGTTTAAAATAATGAAGAGTGAGAGGAGATCAACAGGGTGACTTTCCACAGCAGGAACACTCCACAAGGTCAGAGAAAATGGTTGAAGGATGAAGAGACTCTCTGCCCTGGACAAGCCAGGCAAGGGAGGAGCAGCCCTAGATGACCTTAACTGCGCTCCAAGCCATCCCAAGATTATTGTGGAAACTGAGGGCAGGGAAGGCATCAGAATGTTTGCCTTGTTTGTCATGATAGCTGATTCTGCAAAATCCTCTGAGGATGTCCTTGAAAGATAAACTTTGTGCCAGAGATGCCTTGGATTGCAGAATCAAGGAAAGATGTGCTTTTTTCTGTGATGTTTGGATCTGCACACATCTTGGTAGACACCAGTAGTCCTCTTTCTCTGGGTCTTTGTCTCGGAAAAAAAACGGAGAAGGCAGATGAAGAGGCACTGCTGGAGTGTTACTAGAAAAGGAGAAACAGAAGAGCACATTTGTCTACAACGGAGAAGACGAAGGACTGAGAAGGTGGTGATACCTGACATTAAAGTCATCCATTTAAGCCTGGGACAACATGTCCTTATGGCACATATCTGAGGAGCTGCTATGTTTTATGAACACTGAAAGACATGACTTGTATCATATGTTTTCCCTGAGGATTGTGTGACTACTCAAACAACATATGTTTCACTGTCCTTGTTCATCACCAGAACATCTTGACAGAATGATGGTCTGTAAATCATTCAGTTCTTTCTCCTGTTAGTCTGTTACATGGGACATGTCCTTCTCTGAAGTTTTAGTCACAGAATCTCAGAATCACAGGATGGGTCAGGTTGGAAGGGACCACAGTAGGTCATCTGGTCCAACTTCCCTGCTCAGGCAGGGTCATTCTATGTCACATTGCCAAGGTTTGTGTCCAGGTGGTTCTGGAATATCTCCAGTGAGGGAAAATCCACACCGTCTCTGGGCAATCTGTTCCAGTGTGTGTGGTTAATCCTACAGTAAAGAAGTTCTCCCCCCTGCCCAGGTGGGACTCGCTGGGCATCAGTTCCTGCCCGTCCCTCTTGTGCCAGGGCTGGGCCCCCCGAGCAGAGCCTGGTCCCTGCTCTGCCC
>JAWWMP010000001.1:114566968-114684555 GCA_035047865.1 Dendrocincla tyrannina
CCGCTGCAGGAGCTCCATGTCCCTGCTGTGCTGAGGGGCCAGAGCTGGCCCCAGCCCTGCAGATGTGCCTGCCAGGGATGAGTAGAGGGGCAGGATCCCCTCCCTGACCTGCTACAAGTGAGTATGGAACAAACTGCTCTTCCTACGTTTTCCTGCAGGGTACTTGCACCCCCATGGGCTGATCTTGCATAGACTGGCTCAAAGATGTTGTGCCTGTGCATATACATCATGATGCATATACATTATCTCCCTGCACCTTTGTTACAACATTCACCACTTCCAAGTGACATTTGTCATCTTCTTGGCAGTGTGGGAACAGAGAAAATGTCAGAATTAAACAGGAAATATTTTCACTTTTTCAACCTTTCCTTCTTTCAGAAGAGGATAAGTGCACCCAGAAGACCTGCAAAGAAATACAGGAGAACCAGAGGACTGCAAGAAGTTACACTGGTGGCCATGAACAATTCTGTTTAATTTTCTGTTTCTGCCTGCCAAATCAGTAATTAGGCACATCTTCACATAAAATCATAGAATGGCTTGTGTTGGAAAGAACTCTGAAGATCATCTCAGAGCCCCATCCAACCTGGCCAGGGTTGGGGCATCCACAGCTTCTCTGGGCACCCTGTGCCAGGGCCTCACCATCCTCCCAGGAAAGAATTTTCCCCTACTATCTCATCTAAACCTCCCTTTCAGTGTGAAGCCATTCTCCCTTGTCCGGTCACTCCAGGCCCTTGTAAATAATGTCTCTACATCTTTCTTGTGGGCTCCCTGCAGGTACTGGAAGGCCAAAATTAGGTCATCCCAAAGCCTTCTCTTCCCCAGCCTGAGCTCATGCCCAGACTAGCAAGGAAAGACTTTCTTTTCCCAAAGTTCAGTTCCAAACTAATTTCCTAGTACAATTTATTACAGTTAATCCTATTGTTAGAAGACCACCAGAAATGAAGCAGTTCACATAAAGCCCTGAACTAGACAAACTGGATTCTGTGCACTTTTCCAGGTCCTCGATTTCCAAGCCATTTGCATGAGGTTTTAATGCAGTTTGATTTCCTGAGACCCACCTCTTCACAAACATGTGCATTCTTGTCCACCAAACCATACCATTGTGAGTCTTGCAGAAATCTTGTTCCTTTATGAGCAAGTCCTGTGTTTATTGACATTAAGCTTGTGGAATTGGCTGTGTTACTCTGTTAACATGGTTTTTCTAGTGAGTGAAGTCCTTTGGTTTCACTGGATTCAGAAACTTCCTGAGTCTCTGCCTGTCTCTTCAGTTTGAGACCTCTGCTCTTCACAGATTTCCACAAGTCTCCCAGAGTTCTGTCTTCCTCAAGGGAGATCTTGGCATGTTTTCACTGCTTCCCCAACCAACTCCTCATCTCTAGCTGAGACCAGTGTTGCATGTTCTCTCAGGAGATTGTTAATTCCTTTGATCCACGGTCCATGCTCCTCCAATGCTGCCAGGCACATGGTTTGTTTAATTTGGGATGAGGCCACACTGGTGTCCAACCCAGCCTGGTGTCCACCATAGCAAATAATGTTCAGCTCCTGCTGAGCCAGTTGCTCCTCAGTTGGTACCAATGCACAGGTTTATCCCATCCCCAACTGCAGAGCTTTATTATTCTTCTTGAACCCCATAAGGTTCCTGTTCACCATGACCTCAAATTTCTCCCAGCCCCACTTATAGGGGACATACAAGGAAGTTGGAGAGGGACCCTTCATCAGGAACTGTAGTGACAGGGCAAGAGGGAATGAGTCATAGAATGGCTTGAAATGGAAAGAAAGTAGTTTAGATTAGATGTTAGGAAGAAATTCTTTGCTGTGAGGGTGGGGAGGCCCTGGCACAGGTTGCCAAGAGAAGATGTGGATGCCCCATTCCTGGAAGTATTCATGGGAAGCTTGGGTGCGTCTCCAAACAACCTGGTCTAGTGGAAAGTGTCCCTGCCCATGGCAGAGGGATTGGGATGAGATGATCTTTAAGGTCCCTTCCAACCCAAACCATTCCATGATTCTGTGATTTTTCCCCTGCCCACACAGCCCTGCCATAGATGGGTGTGGCAAGGAAGCGGAAGAGGAAGGGTTCCACATCTGCTGCATCCCTCAGAAAACCACTCTCCCCTGGACCAGGCTGTTGAAGGTGTTTCTGTGCCTGAGAGTTTGGCACTCTGTGCTGGTGTCTCCTGGGCTTTGGGGAGCACAGGGCTCCTGGGATGTGTTATCCCTGCACACTGTACGGGCTGGGGGAGCAGATGGACTACCTAGCTCTGTCCTTGTCTGCATCCGCGGAGATGTTTGTGCTGTCAATAGTTCCTGGGAAATTCATCTGTTAGTGAGCAAAATGTGGCTTCTCCATTGTTCATTGGGTAATACACTCTATTGATCAGATTCCTTCACTAAAGCACTGGTAAAATGGCTAATGACATGTCTGAGAGAGGAGTGCCTGGTGCCTGTGGTCCCTCCTACATTGGACTGAAATGCCCTCTGCAGTCAGAAAACCTAAAGGCCTTTTGACAGCTGAACTCAGTCTATAGCAGCTCTTTCAAAAATGTTTGGGGTGTGTGTCTTTTTGTGATTCTAAGAAAATATCACCAGCAGCTTTTTTAATGAAGCCTTTGTTTTGGACTCAGCATGTTGTATAATAAAGCTGAAAATAGTTTTTTGGGGTTTTTTTTCTGGGTCAGCTGTCTGTCATTTCTGCTGGTTTCCATAATCCTGGTGACTTCTCTGAGAATGCTGAAATCATAGAAAGCATGCTATAAGAATAAACAGATCAGTCAGGTTGCTTTCATTAAAGATTTAAGGGGTTCACTCACCATAGGCTCTGTAACTTTTTCTGGTACTGTACTCTGCACTTCCCTGCTCTTGGTTCCTCCTTCTCTTTCTTTAGCCAGCAGGGGTGAGTGATCCCCTCCACTCCCTTATCTTCCTCTGCCATTGGAAATTTACTTTCCTACCCTTCCTCCAGTCAAGGTGTTGCTCAAACACCCATAAAGAAGCCTTCATCTCAGTTTAAAAATCTCAGTTTCTGTCCAAACCCCTTCCCATCCTCAGATTCTTCTCTGTACCCTCCTTTCCTGGTGCACAATCCCCATGTAAACAACCCACTCTGACTTTGCTGTTTTCTGGAATAAAAGTCCTACACGTCTATAACACTGTACTCTGAGGTACAAATCCTGCACAGTGGCCTCTGTGTAAAGACCTGTATAAACCTTTTATGAGAAAAAAGCAGCACCTGAATACAGAAATGTATTTTTGACTATGGCTCAGCCTTCTGAATGAAAGAATAAACGCCAAAGATGATGAGTATGAAGCTACAGTATTTAAGATATTGTTAAAATACAGGTGAGGGTGCAGCAATATGTTTCTGTCTTATGTGTGTTATTCTACACAGAGAATGTGAAATGCTGGGCAATGATGTCATGATTTGACACAGAAGAAAACGGGGATTTTATTTTTAACAGAGCTGCCTCTTGATCCATTTCTGATAATGTCAGGAGTTCCAAGAGGGCTGCAAATCCATGTGGTGCCAAACAGCCTGGCAAAACCCTGCTGGGGCCTATTCTGAAGCAGGAATAGACGTAGGTGTCTATTTGGAAACATTGCACTCGTGTAGTGCCTTTCAAGTTGCTGTCCCTGCTCCCTGGGAAGTTGTCCTCATGCCCCATTTGAGAGGTGGCCTCATGCTGCTGCAGGAAGAAATGCAAGCTGAAAAAAGAAACTCAGAGTTTGCTCTTTCAGAAAGGCTGCCTTGATCCTATAATTTCTATTTAGGAATAAATGCTGGTGAAACCAAAGGATTTCTTCGTCAGTAAGAATTAGGTGGTCTGGTCCACAACAAAATTGATTTGTCTGATTTAGGGGGTACCACAAAGACTATGTAGATATTATATTAAATAAAATAGATTATATTATTAAACTTACGCCTGTCATGATTTCCTGGAATCTTAGTTCTAGGGAAACAGAGGCTGTAAAAGTGAAAAGGAAGGAACCTGTGAAGATTTCTTAAGTGACACTTAGAACAGAGTCTGTTCAATTCACTTTATAGGACATTTATACATATAATATAACATGGTATATTTTGTTCCAAATGTGATATGTAAGTGGAACACAACCCTGAGTTTTCTGACTCTCATTAGGACTCTCGATGTGGAGCATCTGCCCTTTACTGTTTCAATAGATTGTCTAGACGGAAATTTCAGTCAGACCCATCTGGGAAGTGCTTAAAAAAGATTAATGGATTCCCTTAGTTGTGCCTAAGGAGTTGACTGCAAATTTCAAAATACTTTTTGTATTTAGATGCACATGCAAACAGTTTTCCTGAAGTTGCCATCAAGTATTACACAGACACTGGTGCATTAATTCTTCCTAAAATCAGGGGGTCTTGAGGATGGTGATGTTTATGAAATAGTATTCGATTGATTAGCATCATGACTGTATTTTCACAGAATCACAGAATATTCTGAATTGGAAGGGACCCACAAGAATCATTGAGTCCAACTCTTTTTTGATGGTAGGAAAGGTGATATCTTTGCTTTATTGCCACGCCATCCATATTCTGTTCTTCCAAGTCAGTAGCTGATTGGATCTTTAAAAATCCAAAGAAACAAGTTTGCTGCCTTTTTTTTTTTATTTTTCCATATGGCTACAGGTTCTTTCTAACTAACTCTTGATTGTATCTCTGCTACTCCTTAATTTTCAACATTGTTCATATCTTGTTTTGAAATACTTGATTTTTCCACGCTTCATTCCTACGACCCCTCCCACTACTTTCAAGTTTAAGCATATTTAAATGGATGCATTCATTCAATGATATAATCACTACAGTTAATTGAAATGGCTGGTGTTTTTAAGATTGCTGTGAAATACAAAAGTTCGAAATATTAAAAACCCCAGAGCATTTTCTATTTTTTTTTTTTTAAGGTGAACATTTCTGCCCATTACCCAGTCCCTCTTGGGGATAATTTTGAATTCTTTACAATTTTGATGGGGGAAAAAAAAAAAGAGAAACAACTTAGGCTGTAGATATGATTTCAAGTGACAGCATTTTCTGTCTCTCTAACAACCCCCCTATTTGCAATTCAGTGGTGGTATGGATCATCAGCTTTCACTTTTTGCACAGTAGACTGCAAAAGAGCTACTCTGTGTATTGAACACTGAAAATTCAAGCTGGTGATTGTTTTTATAGAGAACTTCATTCTGAGATGCTGTGCCTACCCACTGGAAATTTCTAGTTCCCCCTAATAGTTCACAATTCCACTGTTTTCCTATTATGTATCCAGTGCCTATGGATTCCATTTACTGTTTACTTCTGCAAACATAAAAAGGCTCCATTATCCTCTTTCCCATCCCTGTGTTTCAGGCTTTACTTTAGTTGTTTACTTAACTTTCTCAGGATGTACAGCAAGGGTCTCAAGTTTGTCACTAATACCCTTTTAATTTTCAAAAATAGCTTTCGTTCACTGAGTGAAAGGATTTTTAAAGCATTTACCTGAATGTATACTAAGAACATGTATTTCAGAGGGATATAGGAATTCAGCAGACTGGGATGAAAACAATAAATCAAACTCTTATAATCTCTATTCCACCTTATAAATTACTTCTGCGTTTCATTTTTAAGAGGTTAACATATAGCTCTGTGTATATATACATATATTAAATCATGGAATAGTTTGGGCTGGAAGGGACCTTGAGTGAAATGAACAATATCAACTGGTTTTTCCACGTTCTCAGGATGGCAAATATAATGTTCACTTGACTTTGGTCTGACAGGGATACATGGCCTCTATAAATCTAATATTATTCTTCCATTTCTTAGCATTTACCTTTAAATTAATGGAGGGGTACAATGAACAAAGTAGTTCAAAGCTAACTCAAATATCAAGAGCCTGCTGTGTCTCTGCTTTTCCTCAAATTGCAGATAAAGTAGCTTTCTAAACAGCTCCACTCACTGAAAAAATTGAAATCAGATATCCCTACAATGTGTTTCACTTGATAATGAGCATCTCCCATCTGAAGGACAATGCATGTTCACATTCACATCTTCCCAATATTTCCCCATTTTCTAATGTTTTGTTCTAGTGCCAGAAATAGTGCAGATAAAATGTGGGTATAACTGATTTAAAAGCCTTTGTGTTACAAGAACATATCTAAGGAGGTGGGATATAACTCCTCAATATGGACAAGATTCTGGTGCCCTATAAATTGGCTCCTTCTTTCAAGGGTCCTGAGCGTGCTAAAAGGCCTGAGTGGCCCTGACTGGTCTCATCTTGGACCCCTACCCTTTGGCATGGAAATGGGCATGGAAATGGACATGGAAATCAAAATTCAGCCCCACAAGGAGGTAATATAAAAACCTTTCACAATAAGGAGCAAAAGACTTTTCATTTGCTGATAGTGGCAAATGCTAATTTTATAACCATCATGAGTAAATGAAATAGTGCAAACTGCTCTGGTTGAAATATTCCCTGCTATTATTCCTGTAGCACCCAGAGGTTTGGATCAGGACCCTTCCAGGGTGAAATTCCAGTGGGAGACCAGCTCTGACTCTGAGGCATTATATGTAAGTAATGAAAGGCTGAGGAAAGGGAAAATCATCACCTTTGCAGGGAAGGAGCACCAAGATATAAAAGGTCAAACTGATGCCAATCAGGATTATAGAGACTGAGCTGATCCAGCACTGGCGTGGGGAAGCAGGAGGTGAACTTTTCATTCCCTTTGGAGACCCTTCATAATAGTGGGGTCAGCTGTTTTTTGGTTTAGGGTTTTTTTGTTTGTTTGTTTTGTTTCTAAGATTCGCATGTCTAGTTTTTTAGATTAGGGAGCTGGTGGGAGTGTGGAAATGGAAATGTGGGAGGAAATGGGAGATCCTGGAGTATGGTGAAGTTCTTCCTCAATCCTGGCTGCCTGAACAGCTGGGAAACTTTGCTGCTGGGAGCACAGGAGTGATTTTAGGTCCACAAGCTTAAAGAAAGCCCTGGAGTGAACACAGATTTATTGAATTTATTCTTTTTTTCCCCTACTTTGAACAGATTTGGGTTAAGACAGTGTTTGTTCCTGATTTGGCAGAAAACCTGGGACGACTGTCAGATTTTCCTGAACAGGGTAAGGCCTGTCTGTGACATAGTGTATCAAAACTGAAATGGCAGAAACATGTGCCACTGGGAGGTTTGAGACATCTGCTTTGTGTGTTTTTGGTTACAAAGCTGGGGTTAAGAATACTCTGCATTTCCCTTGGCAGTCTCACATCAGATCCTTTAACTCTTAAAAAAAACTTCCAGAAAACCCACTGGTGTACACAGAAATACCTGTGAATAATGCACAATGATCACCTTTTAAGAAGTTTCACTCACTCATCACGCAAATAGTCAAATATTGAATCCCCCTAAGCTTTCTCCTAAAACTTCATTGTTCATAAAGTTTCTACTGAAGATCTTCCATTGCTTGGCACCCCTTCCCTGCCCTGTTTGGCACTTCCCTTCACTCCTGTCCTGGCTCAGATTAGGAGTCACCTGCAGACACAAGTCAGTCTAATTTGCCTTTCTAGCTGGGGACAATGGCAAGGAATGGTTGGTGCTAAGCAGAGTGAGTTGGTTTTCCTACATGTAAACCTGGAAAACTGTCTGCAGCTGCAGCAGGATAAAATCTGAGTCATCTCTGGTTCAGTGGTGGTGGTTCACAAGGTGGTTGTGAACTTGAGATGTTCCTGTTGCAGAAGAAGATTGTTCTTTTCCTGCGCAGAAAGTAGAAAAAACCAGTAGTTTAGAGATCTGGTGGCAATGCCTTCTCATGTTTGGGTTATACTTCCTCTGCCAAAAAAATGTACTTTTTACAGAAGGAAAAGAAATACAAATAGCTCATTTTGGAACAGATTTCTGAAGAAAAAGCTCTGTTTCTCACCTCAGAACAACAAATCAAGCTGAACCTTATAACAGGGACAGAAAGGTTGGGGAAAGAGCCTCGAACTGACCTTCCCAAGCCCTGCCACAGTCGAGAGGATCCTACTGGGACTCTGAAAGACACAACTAATGCCTGACTGGGTATAGCATCTCCTGCTGCCCCACCATGGCTCTTGTCACTGCAGGTGGCCTTGAAAAGCGTGCTGGCTGATGAAGGAAAGCTCATCTGGCAGGTGCTGCAGAGGAGCTGCTTTACCTGCAGGCTGGACCGGGGCTGTCTGGGGTAAGAAGTGACGTGCAATTCCCTCCATTACTGGCTCTGTGGAGTAACAATGTGAGGGCCAGAGCCAGGAGCTGAGGGCTGAAAATATCACCTCAAAGGCTGCCTTTAGCTTTTGTGTGGCCTCTGGGCAGCCTGGCATCATTCACCAGGACTTGGATGGTTGTTTCCAGTAACGTGTCTCCTCCCCTGAGGTCTCTCCTGACCCCACAACCCGGTCACTGCTAAGTCTGTGACCCTGGAGCTTTTTGTCTTTTTTAGGCATCCTGCATTTTCTAATGTGAAGAGAAAGCTCTGTTGGCTTGCTGGATTCACAACTTGAGTCACTGCCATCACATCGGCCTCTTCTTTCCACAAGCACTAAATTCACTTTAAAAACAGCCAAGGAGTTTTATGAGAAAAGCCAATCTTTTTGTAGGTGTGCCAATACAAAGAAACAGTTATTTCCCTTCTGGGATCTCTCTGTATGGTAAGCATACATTATTTTATAATGCATCAGCTTTAATAGGTGCTCAAGAACGCTGAAAATAGGACCATAAATTTGTAGGAGATAAAACATTTTCACAGAAAAAGAAAATTCCAACAAAATAAGCAAGGTTTGGAATGTTCTGGCACCCACTTGAAAAAGATATTAAAAAATCCTATCCTTCCTTTTATTTTATGACCATGTATAAGAAAGCTGAAAAATTCCCAACTTCCAGTAAAAGATAAAAGATTAAAAATATACTTTTCCTCATTTTGTAGAAAACTGCCCTGTTAAATCTAAAATTTAAATCATAGTGTTTGATTATCAGTGCTCACCAAGAGGATTACAGAGCAGTCATTAAATCTTATTACAAAGCGAAGTGCAGAAAGTAATTGCACATATTTGTAAGTAGCTTAGAATTGATTAAAAATGCATAAAGAAAAACTGGAAAGTTTTCTGCAGGCTCAAGGCTGCTAACCCCTCTGGGCAACCACACATCAGCTCATCCCACCAGGAAGCTTCTCTGCTTCCTCCCAGTGTGGCAAGAAGAGGATTTCTCCCTGTTTTAAGGACAAGGACTCTGTACTTGTGATCACTGGGATTGCTGTGAGCTATAGGAGATAGGGAAGGCCTGCAGTCATGTTAAAGTTAGGAAGCTTTAGGAGAAGTTTAATTTAAGCTGTTCCTCGGGCTAAACCTTTCCTTCCCCAGCCCCATCCTCCACTGTAGGCTGCTTTAAGGCTGCATTTTCAAAGCAGCGTATGGGGAATTAAGTGCTCCAGTTCCATGGATGTTAATGTGATTTTGTGAGCAAATATCCTCTACTCCAGCACGGCTGAGGCTGTGCTCTGCTCTGAGGGTTTGTATACGCCTTGCAAGCAAAGGAGCTGTGCCAAAGCACAGTGACTTTGGAAGCAAATTAACTCTGTGTAAGTTAGGGGCACAGGGGGCTTTGGAGTGTTCACTTGCCTGGTTGTTTGGGCTGGGGAGTGAGGCAGATTTTTCCTGCAGGAGCTGAGCAGGAGATTGGGCTGGGTGAGGTGAGAACACACTGAGATGCTGGAGAGTGTCTACAGAAGAGCAATGGATGTGGGGAAGGGTCTGGAGAGTAAAGTGTATGGCTGGGGGAGTTGGGGTTATTCAGCCTGCAGAAAAGAAGGTTCAGAGGAGACCTCATGGCTCTCCACAACCACCTGAAAGGAGGGTGTAGCCACGTGGGGGTCAGCCTGTTCTCCCAGGGAACAAGGGACAGGACAAGAGGAATTGGCCTCAAGTCTGTTCCAGGGAAGGTTCAGGTTGGGCATCAGGAAAAATTTCTTTACTGAAAGGGTGGCCAAGCATTGGAAAGGGCTGCCCAGGAGTCCCCATCTCTGGAGGTGCCCAAGGGAGGACGAGCTGTGTCATTCAGTGCTCTGGGCGGGGTGACAAGGTGAACATTGGTCACAGGGTGGGCATCGGGTACAGGGTGGGCTCCATGGGCTGGGAGGGCTTTTCCAACACAAACAGTTCTGTGATTCTGAGTGTGCTCACCCTTGAACGCCACGTGATGGAACAGCTCAGGAAGCATCCTGCACCCCCTTTGGCTCGGCTCTGATGGTTTTCCTCCAAGTCAGCCCTTGCCTAAGCCTTGACAAATTCAGCTCATAACACAATGCGAGGAGGAGTCTGATCCTCTGCAGTCTGGGTCTCAGCATGCAACTTGTTATTTTTAACTTTCCATTTAAGCTACTCACACATCTTCTCTGGCAGCGTTCAGAATATTCCTGAAATGCTGCATTGTGTTGTGGTTTGCCTTTCCCTTTGGATCCTCTTTTTTCTTTCCAAAAGAGTGGTAGGTGGTGTTTAGGAGGAGATGGAGGTTTTCCTTGCATCCTATTTTTTTCTCCCCTTTTATAAACAGTGCTTTCTCTGGCCTAAATCATACAAACCTCTTATTTTTCACACTGGCCCCAAACTTTTGGGAGAGAGCAGGGCCAGTGCACAGGAAGAGAAGGGATGTACCTTTTCTATCATCACCCTTTTACCTCTCAGTGGCTGGACAGTGACAGAGCTGGGACTGGAGTCTTTAACCTCTGGGAATGAGGCAGAGAGAGCCATGTCCTTGAACCTGGTGAGCATACATAAGGTCACCTGCAGTGCAGGTTCTCCAGGGTCACCTTTTGGATCCAATTCCCACAGCCAAGGCAGTTTGGTTATGCCCTGCTGTGCCCATTTCTGGGGGTGTCATAGCAAGGGCATGTTGGGTTTCTAATTACCAGTCCCATACTTTAAATTTACATTTTATCTTATTTTCCTGTCTCAGCTCTGACAATGATGTGAGAACCGAACTGGAGAGATTACAAAAGATTTTGCTGTTCTGTATTCATTTAGAACATCTATAAGGGGGTTTTGAATAATCTTTATTTGTAACTAGGAGGAAAATGCACATTTTGTCAACTTATCTTTAACTCACTGCATGGGACTAGACCTGGGTAGCTGTCCCTCAAATGAATACAAGCTTAGGAACTAAAGCACTACATAATGAGTTGAGAATAAATCTCTCAGAGTTTACTATTGATTTACTGTCCTAACATTTCTGAGAATAACGCACTGCATAATCTATGGAACCAAATGATTTCTTTGCAAGCTCGCTGCTATCTCTTAAGGTTTTATCTACAGCTTTGAGAACTGGTATTTTTTGCCTCAAAGTCATTTAGGAATCTTTTCTTTCCATGCCAAGAAAGTTTCTTGCCACAAGGAGTGTGGAGGAAACTCACAGATGGGAATGTCAGGGAGCAGTGAAGGTGTAAGGACCAGGGAGCTGGGCATGGAGATCACCCTGGCACTGCTGTTGTCCTGCATGGACTGAGCATGGCAGGCAGACCCAGGAGGTGATGGGATCCATCAGCAGCCCCTGATAAGTCAAGGTGGTGATCCAGAGCCAGGAACCACCCAAGGGGACCAGAAAGGAGAAGCAACAAGGCCATGTGAGTCCACCTAGGGGACAGCACCGAAGGTGATGCAAGGGACAGGCTACAGTCTGTGTTTGAGAGGTCCATCCAGGAGATGAGCTATCACAGCCCATCCATGGGTGTACCTGGGCCAGAGGCTCATGGGTGGGGGTCCTACATGAAGCTGATCAGAGACATTAGGGACTATTAGTGGATTTAGGTCTTTTGACGCTGAACCTGCCAAAGACAGCTTCAATCAGAATATAAACTGAATACAAAGGTGGGGGTTTTTTAACTCATGATTTTTAAGGGAGTTTCATTGACAGGGAAAAGACCAGGTTACTTCCTGAACCTCAGGATGCTGAAGATCAGAGGCTGCACCAGAATCATAAAATGGTTTGTGTTAGAAGGGGACCTCGGAGATCATCTCATTCCAACCCACCTGCCATAGGCAGGGACACTTTCAACTAGACCAGGTTGCTCAGAATCCCATCCAACCTGGCCTTGAAATAGAAAAGGCTCCCTATATGCTTTCCCTGCACATGCTTTGTCTTTTTTGTGTCTTGTAGACTTCAGCATTGGTGACTTCTTAAACCAGGTTACTGCACTAGACAACCCCACACACAGCGTGTCCACTCATATACCCTTGTGTCCCTCTCAGGGGATATTTACCAGTGGCCTGAGAACAATGGCTGCATTAAAATCAAGGAAAATAGTACACTGGGTTTCATTTGCAGAGTATTTACACCAAGCAGCACCAGGATTTTCTAGTGAGCTTTTGCCACTCTGGTGTGTGGGAGACACTCCAAATCCCCTGTGAAGAATGGGAAGCTGAGTTAAGCCCACAGAGCTCTTCTTACCACAAGGCCTGGGGGCTCAAATGTCCCTTAACTAGACATCTACATCATCCTGAAGTCTTTACTTTGGTTTCTCCTCTCTCTGTCCATAATAGGTCTTGTGTAACAAGAGGATGCTCTTCCTCTGCATCGCATAGTAAGTCCTATACCCTTCAAACTCCTTCATGAGTATTAACCCTGAGACCCCATGGGGCTGATGTGTCTCCTGTGATAGCTCAGGTCAGGTCAGGTCAGGTCATGTGGCTCTGTTGGCTCTGGCAAGGTTATTTGGGTTCATACAACTCCTCTCCTTCCTTGGTGTTTCTTTGTGTTCATAGAGAGAAACTCTTAAGCACATAACAATACCACAGAACAGAGACACCTCTCTTCTCTCCTTGCAAAGGTTTGAAATAATTATTTTTGTCCTGAAAATAAAGAATTGCCTTGCTTTAATAGGTCTTCAATGTTGAAAATGATGTGGTATGTTTAAATCAGCAGCAGACCACTGTGTCATTGGAATGAGGGGGTAATGTCTGTTACATTCACTATTAATGTACTTTCCTTTGTTTTGGAAAACAGCAACAAAAATAGTTTAGTTCATCTCAGCATTGGGAGGATTGTGTCCTGTGGTGATGCCACTAGATAAATTGTTATTACACAAGGCATAGATTGGAACTCTTTTCTTTGTTCGTTTTGCAGTTGAGAACCTGTTGACTTCCACCAGCCCCTTGAGCCAAGTTATGAAGAAGCTCTTTTTGACCTCACTTGTGAAATAATGACCCTATTCTTGACTTTAAGCACTAGTTGAAGGTATCACTGATTTTCAACTTGTGGGCCAGGAACTGTAATTTAGGATTGGTCAATGTGAGTATAATTGCACAAATAGCAGTGCGAGAGAGAGGTGAAGGTTTCCCTAGGAATGCAATTTCTGTAAATGAATAAAATAACATTCATCTCAAATATGTATCATAAGCAGGACCCAGGGAGGTTTTGTGTGTTTTTTTCAACCATGTCAAACAAAGAAACACCGAGAACAACTCCCTTCCAAGCCTGGGGCTTATTCTGGCCAGTGACCTCTCAAAAAGCTCAACCCCTTTCTTCCCCTATCTGGCAGCTTCTGGGCCAGCCTGTGCCATCCCATCACAAACCCTAACCTTCTGCAAGGGTGTTGACCCTTCTACTGGTTCCTTCTTTTGTGACACCTTGTTTTTAAAAAGTCAAGGTCTTACCTTCCAGAGGTGGGAGAGCTGCCTGAGGGAGTTTCCAGGGACTGACTTGCAGCTGTCACTCTGACTCTGGGATGTGCTGTCAACATCAGGCAGCAGAGACACTCCTGATATAATGACAGAGAAAATGGTGAAACAAACCTCTGCATTGCCTGATACCTGAAAAAGTCCCAAGCCAATGTCACTGCCTGCCAAATTTTGAAAAATTTTATCTTTTTATAGTAGTTTTTGACATGCTGGATACACCAGGACTTCGGTGGTGATGTGGGTGCCGTGGGTTCTGCAGAAACCAATTGGTTTCCATGATTACAACACGATAAATTCCTGAATTAATTCCCAAGGGCAGTCTTAGGTCCCTCTCAGACCCAGTACCCTGTGCATTTCTTCAAGTTCAGCAGTCAAAGGACATCCTATATCATCTTGCTCACACAAAGGAAACGTGTTATAACTTCCTTTATTCAGCCTTGAAATGCACTTGGGAAAATTGGGCTTTTCTTTGGAGTTTCTGCAAGTTCTTACCATATTGTTTTTTGTGACTTAGAAATGGGAACTTCTATAACAGGATAGTGTATTTTTACACCCAATACTTAGAAAACATGTTTATTGTATTTTAAACTCTCAATCCATTTGTCCCTATTCAGATATCTCCAGCTGACTTATGACTTTATATTTTATATCAGACTAGAGATTTCAGTGGTCCTGTAACACTTTCAGATTGCCGTGCAGTAACATTTCACATGTTCCAGTTGTGTCTCAAAGCAGTGAAAGAACTTCCAAGAAGCCCCAGAACTGGGTTGGCCTTGAGAAGCCTGAAACCAGTTGTTACTACTAAAAGGGGTATTTTCAAAATGCTTTTATCCTGATTTAGGAAACCTTTTCTAACCAGGAACTTCACTTCAGCGTGTGTTTTAAGCATGTGGTGAAGCCATGGAAATTAAAATGTCTCTAGGCATAAGATTCAGTGTGATCCTGAATCCATCCCTTCACTGGTAAGATGTATTCTTTATCATTTTCACTGCTCTGCATTTTTCTATACTCATAGTATCATTTGTTTATAAGAGCCAAGGAAAATGGAGAAAAACTGCAGTTTGTTTAATCACTGCCTGGAGAAAACTGTAAGCTGATCCTGGTATAAATGAGCAGGCATGAGAATTTGCTTTAACAGTTTTCAGTCTCTTTGGTAAAGCAGAAATTTTGTTTGATTTTTGCCAAGTGTGGTTTGTTTTTTTTTTTTTACTTAGTGTTTTTAGGTAATCACTATTTAGCTGGCTTATATTCTTGGATTTTCCTTTTTTCTCCTTCCCGGGAGATAAAACCAGTAAAATCCTCCCCTATTGAAGTCAGTGGCAAAACTCCCACTGAATTCAGGGTTTTATTCAGCCGGAGTTTCTTGCAAATAAGGTATTTAGATACTGCACTCTGGGGTGATATTCATAAATTTAATGCTGTTTCCTCAAAATAAAAATTCATATATGTTAGTGAGCCTCTGTGTGGCTCTGACAGAAACTCTTCTCCTTGAAAACCCATTCACTGTCCTGAAGCTTAATGCTTTCACCAAAAGCCATAAGCCAGCAGTGAACCCAGCTGCCCTGACTGCTTTACGTGGTGCCAGTAACACCATCAGTGGTTTGAAAGGGAAAATAAACAAAAAAAACTACGAATGAGTCTTCGTTTCCTGCCTGGAGAGTTCGGACATGCTCAGATATGGTACACTTGAGTAAATCTCAAACAGTGGTGACAGATGAACCTGCTTTTCAGGTCCCAGAATCACATGATCATTTAGGTTGAAAAAGAGCTCTGAGACCACTGAGTCCAACCTGTGACTGATCCCCACCTTGTCCCTCAGCCCAGAGCACTGAGTGACACATCCAGTCATTCCTTGGACAGGGATAGGGACTCCTCCACCTTCATGAACCACCCCTTCCAATGCCTGACCACCCTTCCCAGGAAGAAATTCTTTCTGAAATCCAACTAAACCTCTCCTGGTGCAACTTGAGACCATTTCCTCTCATCCTGTCACTTGTAGCCTGGGAGAAGAGGTCAGCCCTCAGCTTGCTACAACCTCCTTTCAGGTAGAGAGCAACAAGGTCTCCCCTGAGCCTCCTTTTCTCCAGGCTAAGCACCCCCAGTTCCCTCAGCCACCCCTCATATGACTTATAGGCAGCCTTAATAAGGTGCCCCGAAGTCATGTCTGCGTGGGTGACACTGCACACTTAGCTCAGGGACTTTTCCAGTGCTGGTCTCACTCACCCAGACCTTTCGGCTGTTTTCTGGCCCCAGGCTGAAGATCCCCTGCGGTCACCAAAGACCAATCCTGTGAGTGCATATCTTCCAGGATTTTAGGCATCACCCGCATGGAGTTGCCTTCCAGGCAGTGGAAAGTTCAGGTGACAGGGTACAACAGGGACTGTCCTTTCTGGCAAGGCTCCTTTTGGGGCAAGTGCTCATATATTGGCTCAGGACCAGTGTACCTGCAATGCACAAAGTAATTTATTTAAGAAGGAAGCAGAGTTACTTTGTGCTTAAGACAATCCCTCAGACCCTCCACTGCCATGGTGATTGCTATTTTCATGCTATCTGGGTGGCATTCTACAGCTAGGGCTGCAGGGACTGTAGCGTTGCTGATTAAAAGGAGCTTCTTTAAATCTGAAGAGATTAGGCACATTTCAGCTTTGTATTTCTGTCTTCCACGCAGACCCGTTACTGCACAGGGAGATGCACGATGAGAGATCTGTGATATGGGCTAACCTTTAAAAAATGACTCCTGAGTTTCAATGTCTCCGTGGCTGCATGCCCCTATGGACAACAGTCAATGCATCCTGGAAATTATTCCTCCTAAAGGTGTCTCTGGGTATGCATCCAGGAGGAAAAGGCACACAAAGCCATCGGTCATATATCTGAGATAAGCATCAGGAAGCACAATTAGAGAGCTGCATTTTCACATGTGCCAACATACACAGATATAGATCTGACTGCTGATCCAACTGTAAAGCAAACAGGTGAATTCTATCTGTTGCTCAACTCTGCACCAAACGTACCTAAAATGTGCTTAATTATGCTACATGAGTTCTAAAAATAAAATATTAAGGTAAAATAATACTGTACTTTTTATACAAGTACTTCAAACGGAATACATAATACAAAATATTGATTCAAGAGGGTTGGAGTATTGAAAATCAAATGAGTTTTTGCCATTGCTGAGAGCACAGAAGCCCAGTGTAATCAGCCTGTTCAACTAATCATTACAGCCGTGCTGTTTGTGGCACTCTACTTAACAGTCTGTCAGCAATTCCATAAAAAAGACCCCTTTTTTTTTCAGGGATTTATATTTTGGCCATAAAAGGCTGCTCCAATGTGAAATTAGAAATACACATAGAAACGTGAAAGAACAGAGTCCTCCATTGCTCCACCCAAGTTGCTTTTGAAAGGTTTGATTCTGGGTCACCAAAGACAGCAGGGATTTTGCCTTTTATGCCAGTGGGAGCAGAATTGGGATGAAAGGGTCTTCTGGTGATTAATTGCAGTTAACAGGAGCTTTGCTTTTGACCTTAGCTGAGCTTAGCTTTGCCCATATGTTTTAATCACCACTGTGTGAGGAGCTCTGAGGTGCCTCTTGGATTTTTTATTTTTTTTCTTTTTTTCCTCAAATCATTGTTTCCTCTCTGGTACAGCCCTTGGAAAAAGGTTTTCTGATGCGACACTTCAGTCAGTGAAGGCAAATACTGCAGCCCAGATTTCAAGTGCAGTACAAGCTGTTTCCTCCTGTGCCAAAATGGAACCTTCCCACCACAATTTCTCCTGCTGAAAGCTGGCACCAGAGGCAGGAGAATTCAGGACAGTGGAGTAAAGCATTAGTTTGAATACTCCTGACTACCTGCAGTGTGACTTTTATAAGATTTGACACTCAGCTGGACCAGATCCTGAGCAACCTGATCTGATATTGATGTTGGACCTTCCTGGGGGGTGGAGGTTGAACCAAGTACCTCCTGAGTTCCCTTCCCTCTTCCATTATTCTGTGCCTCTGGGAAATTATGCAAGACTGCAACATCTGCTGACCAGAGACCTGGTCAGATTCCAATTTAGGGTCACCTATAAGTATAAAACTTCCCATTGCTTTAGGATATTTAGAGTCACAGTTTGCTTTGGTGCCTTATAGCAAAAGAAACGGCTTGGATCGCTGTTCTATATCCAAACTGAGTGATTTATCTGACAAGCCGTGGATTCAAATGATTCATTTTTTCCTCTCTCTTTGGGGACCACTTAAAACTTTATTTATACAAAAATGAGCTTGAATTAAAGCATAGAAGTGCTTCTGAAAATTTTGCCCTGTAGAGTTACATTAGCAGTAGCATTATAATTATCTTTCCTTTCATTTTCTCTGTACCACCAAGCTGCTAAAGCTGCACTGGTGTAGTGGAGGTTATTGAAAGGTATTTTTTTAGATTTCTTATAGAGTGACTAAGAAATAATATGGTAGCTACGAGAAAATGATCAAAATCAAGGGCCATGTGAGCAAAGTATGCCACAATGCCATAAGCCATGCTAGATCTTAATGAGAAGTTAATTTACTATTTGCATTCATATAATATAAATCACTTTGTTCTTTGTTCTAAAGAAAGTAAAACTATCAATGTGATGAAAGAAATATCAGTTGCCAAGTAAAAGTAATGAGTTTTTTTGGAAGTTGGCAAAGCTCTGTGAGTCAGAGAGAGGAGAATATGACCCTGGGGAAAATTTGAAGTGTGATGACTTGGTGAACACCAGGACTTTACTTCCATTCCTAAAATGGGACAGCAAGCTTGTATTCAAGTTCTGACAGATATTATGCATCAGAGTGAGAAGATAAAAATGAACATACACAAAGCTCTGTCACTTTGCAATGTAAAATATATTAACAAGTTCACCTATGGTATACAAATAAAACAAAAAAGCTCTCTAGATGTTTTTCATTTTTTATTTAATTGTTTGCTGTCTCAGGAATGTACCTGCGAACCTGTAGAGAAGCCTTTCTCAAATTCCACACAACCTTTTCATCCTTGTCTACTTACATTGAGGCATGTCTGATCTTTCACTTACTTCTAGTTCCCAGCCATCTTACAGACCTTTAAAATACTCATTTGCTGCCATCATTTCAGTGACTGCTGTTTGCCTCTGTTGGATTTCTTTCGTTTAGCGTTCAGGTAATCTGTAACATTGAAAAAAATGGATGTTTAAAATGCAAAAAACCAAGCAAACAAAAAAGGTAAAAAAAAGAAAGTTGTTCTATTGTGTGGATTAAAAAAAAAGTTAAATAAATAAACAAAGAAACAGTAGCTCAGCCACTTTGCAGTCTTACACCTTCCTCCTGAGTCAGCTCCTGTGCTTGTTTGCTCCATCATTATCCTGGCGGAAAAATGTCAGAGTGATGGAGTACCTGTGAGCAGCTTCCCAGAGAAAAAATAAAGGGATTTGCTGAGCAAGCATGAGACGTGTTCCACAGAGAATCCTAATATCTGACGACAAATCCAGGACAGAAGCAGGTCCCCTTGCAAGGAGGCCCCACTGATGGAAGCACGGGAGTCACAGGAGCAGAACTGCTCCTTACAGTTTTTATTTTTCTGATGCCTGTGGCATGGCCCATGTATATATATATATTCAAAAGAATGCACATATATATTTATAAAAAATTTTTTTTCTATACATATATATATATTTAGAAGAGAACCACATCCCCAAAATGTCATAAAAATAAGGCTTTTGAGGTCCACACACAAACCTTAGGGGTTGCCAGGATTAAGATGTATTATAAATAAGGTTCCCCTCTGTATGTTGAATGATATAATCTTTAATTACATGACTGCACACTAATTCTTCCACGGGCTGTGCCCTTCAGCACATGTAGGAGGCAGAGTCCTTGGAAGGGGGTGAAATTCTTTGTGACTTGCCTGACTTTGGTGGGGTTTTCTGGCTGTGTGGCTGAACAATACTTAACATCTGAAACATAAAATAACCTTACAAAATAATATTTCCCCTCATCATCCCTCCTCTGCCCTTCCCATAGACAAATGAGTCAGCTGTAGGGTTGGGTTATAAATTAATAGCACAGTCTTCAAGCAGCTGTGTGTAGCTGGGGCAAGGAAAGCCTGGAGACACCACTTTGCCAGAAGTATTGAGTGAGTGAGAAAGTGAAAGAGAGATCTCCAGGTCTCTGCCACAGTGCTCATCATAGATTAGTTTGGGTTGGAAGGGACCTTAAAGATTATCTATATCCTTTCCCCCTTCCATGAGCAGGGGCAGCTTCTCCTTGAACAGGTTGCTCAAATAATCTTTGGAGCTTGTCCTAAAGAGCATCTTTCCACCCTTTTTCTTCCCCAGTCCTTCCTGCCTCACAGCTTCCTGCAGCTCCTATTTCTGCTTATTTCTTTATTCCTTATTACTCTGCCTCAGCCCTTGACATTGAATTTGGCATGTTTCCTTTCCTCAAAGCTTTGAGGCTCCAGACAAGTGAAAATTTGAGCACAAAACAGAAATATTCCCCTTGTTTTCTGCCCCTATTTCTGGTATTCCAGTAGGAGGGCTTGTACGTTTAGGAGGAAATCTCATACTCCACCTCCACCCCCAGAGTGACATTTGTTCAGTGGCAATGCAAGAATTTATTGTACATAACACCAAATTGCCCTAATGGAATATGGAATATGTCATTAGTGAACTGGAATTTTCATTTTTCTCCTGGGGTTGACTCTTAGCCAGACTCAAGCCCCCAACATGTCACTGAGGCTGGAGCAGGTCAGCCTCCTTCTGCCTCACCATCATGTTACAGGTTACTGGATTTCAACACAAGAATACTTAGAATTTCCAAAGTAAATAGGTATGATTCTCGCCTCCCCTCCCCCCAAGGATGGTCAGTTGTATTTTGCTGAGAAATACCCAAAAAGCTTTAGCTGAAACCTCTTGATGGAGGCTGTGAAAGTTGAAATTGGGGTGGTCTTAAATGGAAAATTCTCTTTAGCTGCATCCAGAATGTGTTGCACAGATGTCCCAACCAAACAGCACTGGAGGGAGAGGAAAGGCTTTAACCTTATATATTGACAGGTGTAGGGGCTCAAGTGCCTATATATTGTCAGATCCAAACCATCACAACCATGGAGAACAATTCATCATCCCATGTGTGCCAAAAAGAGACAACCCCCAGGCTAGGGAGCTCCAAATCTTTCTAACCCAGCTGTAAAACAGTGGGATCTGGCCTGTGATTCATACTGCATATAGCTGTTCACATCCTCAGGGATCCTCTTGCAAGGACCAAGAGCTAAGGGTTGTGCCCGACACTGCTTTAAAAATTAAAACAATTCAGCTTCCTCCCCCTATGCTGATCTGAAATGAAGAAGAGAAGGTGTTCTCCCATGTGCTGCCTGGTTCCTTGCGTATTAGTTTTTCTGTGGAAATTGGCTCTATTTTAATGACAATTATTGTGTTCCACCGATGGCAAAACTGCCAAAATCCTTTGTGGAGGTAGAGAAATTAATTATTTTTTTACTTAGGTCTGAGAGCATCAGAAAGGGAAATTTGAAACCTTTGTTCTGTGCAGTTTTATTCCACCCAGCTCTGAAGAATACAGAATGATGCCGTTCACTGGAGAGAGATGTACTGTATTATTTCAGAGGTTTATTGTTACCAGTATAATTTGGGAATGTGCTTTGCTCCCTATGGAAAAAGAGCTGTTTCACGATGTACTGTACTTTCTCTTCTGATGTTCTTGGTCCTGCTGGATGCAAACAGTTTGGATAGGACATTCATTCTCCTACAAAGCAGATAAAAATTATTCAGTGGATGTCTCCTGGTTGCACACTGATCCTGTTTCTCCCACGGTAGAACCCACAAAAAGGTATGGCAATGTCTGCCACCTCCTGTCTCTCCCTACTTCCCATGAAAGTAGGAATCATGCAGGTGAAGAGGAGGTGGATATCAAGCTCGGGGTTGAAAGGTTACACATGGACTGTGTTTATCCTAAATCCTTCACAGGCACAAACTAGAATAACAAACTTTATTTCATAGGGCTCCCGTGTTTGGAAGTGCCCATGGGATGCTTCAGTACCGTGAGATGGTGTAAGGGAACATGAAATATGAACCCCACAGATGTCACCCCCTGACCACTGGGGACATCTGATCCAGGGATGAGAGCAGGTACCCAAAGATCTGACTGCTGATCCCAGCTTTG
Source organism: Dendrocincla tyrannina (assembly GCA_035047865.1). Classification (NCBI taxonomy): domain Eukaryota; kingdom Metazoa; phylum Chordata; class Aves; order Passeriformes; family Dendrocolaptidae; genus Dendrocincla; species Dendrocincla tyrannina. The sequence goes on from JAWWMP010000001.1 coordinate 114,588,790, forward strand.
GTGGTACCTGCAGCCAGGCACCGCAACGCCCCTTTCAAAGCTCTCCTTCCATTTGTAATGAGATGCTCCATGAAATGATGGGGGTGAGTGGGTGCTTCTGGAGATAGAGGAGAATTTTTGATTTGTTTTCAGTCACATTTCAAACAATAATAATGTTTAGTTGTCATTGTACTGCTTTAAGGAGTGTTATTCCTAAGCAGAGAAAAACCCATTCAATATGAATAAAAGGAAAATACAGAGGCTGTTCTTTTATCTCTTTTTCAAGAATTTTGGAGGAAAACTTACTTTTAGGCAGAAAAAGAAGCCTAAATAAAGCCATCCCACCCCCCTCTGGCTGCATTTCCACCCATCAGCCACCCTTTACTTCCTCCTGCATTACAGCCCAGGCCTTGGTGCGCAGAAGTTCACTTCAACTGATGTGCTGCAGCTGCAAGGGAAGGTCCCCCACTTGCTCAGGAATGCAGCCAATCCAATGTGGTTTGTTTAGGATGGAGTCAAAGTTACCCTCCAAAAATGCTTCTAATTGAGTATCACTTTGGTTAAAGTGGAAAAAGATGGTCCAAATACACGTTTTTGCTCAAGAAATGACTGGATGTGGCACTTAGTGCCATGGTTGTAGTTGATGAGGTGGTGATCAATCAAAGGTTGGAATAAAGGATCTCAGAGGTCTTTTCCAACCTAAATGATTCTGTGAGTTTTGAATGACTGAAGAAAACTTTCAGTCCAGTTTTCTTAAGCTAAAGACTTCCCTGTATCCCTGTATATATACTCCTTTATCAAGCTCTAGTGTAACAACTAATTTACATTTCAGAGCATTTTTTTTCTGATTTAGAACAAATATGGCAATGAAACATTTCATACTGCTGCAAGAGGGGAAAAGTCATGTTCTCTTTAAATCTTAATTTTAATAATTTTAGAGTGAATGTCAAAATTAGATTAAAATTAGATTTTAGTGCAATAGGTGCACAAACCAGGTAGGGAAAGTAATTTAAGAGATCTGTTAGTTTCAACTGGAAATTTTGCCACATAGAAAAAACCTCATCCTTTCCCTTTCATAAAGAGCTTGGTCAGGAAAGTTTGCAGAAGCAAACTGTTATGCCTTATTCATCTCGCAAATGGATCTCAATCTCTTGTAACCTTAATAGCAAAGGTTGCATAAGGATTGTTCAAAATTCAGTTTTCATAAGGAAAAACCCTGGAGAACAAATGATATTAGTCCCGAGGAAATTACTTTTACTGCATGTATGTGACTGTAACAGACTGAGAACAAAAATCGATGGCTTATCCGCACACCAAGTACCCTCGAGACTATGAAAAAGCAGGGCCTGAATAACTTATTTTACTTTCTGAAAGAGCACTGGGACAAACATAAAACAAAACCAACAGGAAAAAAATCCAGCCATTCTTTGTGCAACCTTCAGTGCTTGCTGCAGGCTTATTTTCCCAATGTCTATTGCAATGCTGCAGAGTCCCTGTGCCTGAGGGAACAATAACCTTTTCCTCAGGTGCGGAACAAGAACATGAGAAATGCAGGTTTTCGCTCCAGTGCAGATTTCCTGAGTGATCTTCAGTGATTCATTTAATCTCGCTGTGTATCAATTCCATGCTATAAAAGGGGGCTGTTATTTTCCATTCTTCTCAGCGATGTTGTGAAAATGTGCTGTAAAAATTGTAGTGTGAAAATTTTAGATGGTAAACAGTCATGGGAAGTATATGTGATTGTATGTGTATATATATATATATGTATAAATGCTTCTTTCTCCCCTTTTTCTATTTTCTATTAGACACCTTTCTTTTTTCTGCTTTTAGTAGAAAGAAATAATATAGGAGCCTGTACTAATCTTTGGTGTCTTGAGAACTGATTGCATTGGGGGTTATTTCTGTGTACGGAAATTGGGTTTCTCTTCTGGCTTGGAGCACTATAAAGCTGGTGAAAACTGCCCTAGAAAATACACAGGCTTACTGGCTTGGTGTGCGTTTATATGGTCATTTGACAGGGGAACATTGGGCTGCAAATTGTTGTCATTTAGGTCAGTTTCTGTCATAAATTCTTGGTTTACTGTCTGGTCTGGGCAACAGATTGATGTTAGCTTTGAGTTTCTCTACAGATGACTCAGCTTTGCCGAAGTAATTTGCAGTCCAGGTGTCTTCTGGGTTTCTGTTAAGTCAAGTGGGTGATTTTAAGGGGGTTCTTCTGCCCAGATCGATTAAAAAAATAAAATCCTGGCAATTGCTGTTGTGCCATGGAGTTGTTAAGTCAGGGTTACTCAACCTACAACTGCTTTTGCTATAAGCATGTAAGAAATGGTGTGTACAATTTAGTGACTCTTCTGTTCAGGTTTGACTCATGTAGGTAAAACGGATTTATATATTTTTAAAATAATTTAATAATTTTTTTCCCACTGAAAGTTCCTTTGGTGCTGGGAGGTGGCATAATGCTTCTGAGGCCTGTTTGAGTCTACTTGCACATTCAGGCTGTGTTGGGGAAGCGGATCCTCACAAAATGATTTGAAGGTTTTATTCCAACACCCCAAACTCATTTTGAGCCCATGACAGCCCAGGACCACATGATATCTGGCCATATGGCTGAGTGAAATCAGGGCTTGACAGGGTGACTGGCAGCTCTAGCCATTTGAGGTGATGGTGTGATGGGTGTGTGTCAGCCTGTCACAGCACACACTGGCTCTGCGCTGCCTTCGAGTTGGAAGCCCCCTTTTCCTCTCCATTTCAGCCTTTTTCCCTTTTAATCGCAGGTTTCCCCTTTTGTCTTTCCCAGGCAGGGTTGCCATAGCAACGGTGTCTCTTGACCACCCTGCCTTCCTCCCTACCCCTGTCAGCCTCCCTTCAGCGAGGTTTCACCCATCTCAGAGGCTCTGCCTTAAAGCCTCTTTCCCAGCACACACAGGGGAAGTTGATGCACTCTGCTGTCGAGGTGTCTCTGGACATTGCAAGTGGAGCTGCTGGGCTGGCCCCCAGGTTTATGTTGCCTGCTGGCACAATTTGCCATGCAAAGTGTCTGCAGCAAGCTGCTCGGGAACAGTTCAGCCAAAACTCGAGGGATCTGTCAGGGTTTGTAGGCAGGGTTACATCACAGCAGACACAATACTCCGGTTCCTTCAGTGTTTGCATCTCTCTTTTAATAAGCCAAGAGCTTCTCTCAAGTGATGTGCTTATAACTTTGGTTTGTGGAACCCTTATCCCTTGACAAAAAACACTTTTCCAGTATTTGTTCAGGTAGGTCAAATAGAAACAATCCCTTCCTCCACTGTGAAAAACTTCTCCTATTTAGACTTGACCTTATCCTGATGCTCTCCAGCATCACTTTACCAAGGTTGAACTTGCAGCTCCGAAACCACTTCTTATTTTCCCCAGAAAAAAAATTATAAATATAATCATAGAATGGCCTGGCTTGGAAAGAACCATAAGGTCATCCGGTTTCACCTCCTGCTATGGGCAGGGGCACCTTCGACTAGCCCAGGCTGCTCCAAGCCCTGTCCAACCTGGCCTTGGACTCCTCCAGGGATGGGGCAGCCACAGATTCTCTGGGAAACCTGTGCCAATGCCCCATCACCCTCTCAGTAAAGAATTTGTTCTGAAATAACAATGTTACTGGTTGGTCCTCAAGCATCTTCCTAGAACCTGTTTGATCTATTGCACTTTTGAAAGGGATTAATTCAGAAGTTGCAAATTTGTCTTCTAAGTAAGATCCCTGTGGGGAAAAGAACTTTTTATAGGGTTTGATGAATGTATAGAAAGGATTAATTAAAAAAAGGTTTCCACAAATATCTAAGTGCATAAATGAATATATTTTTAATGAATTATGCAACAATCTGTCATGACAGGCTATTTATACAAGAGACTTCCATTTGACACAAAGTAATGCATCTGTTTATTAAAATAAGTATTAATCTCATGTGTGTTATGTGTTCATGACATTTTATATCTTTTCACAAAGGTATAAAAGTTCAAACTTAAATTATAAACCTCTATATGTGATGCAGCTAGTGAACAGATAAATGGGTCTGAGGTGGGTGGAAAAGGATATCTAGAGAGAAAATATCTGGGAATCTACAATATTGTCTATTCTGAAAATGTTGTTATTGAGCAATAATTTACATGAATCAAAGCTGAGAGATCTGCAAGGAACAGAATCAAGAATCTAAGAGAAAATTGCCCAGTAATGTGTTAGGAAACTGAATTTCCTGTGGATGTAGTGTAGTCACTGGATATCTGGGCCATGAGTTGTGCCTGACATTTCTAAAAGTCCTGTCCCAAGGTATTGCTGTATCTGCTGACTGGTAACCCAGTAGATGGTAAAGCTGGTTAAAATGGTAACCTATTCCTTTAAGTGATGGAGTGGGTAGGATTGTGCCCAATATATCCGATGATTTTAAGTATAGGAACATGATAGACTCTAAATTAGCTGGCTAGCTCTAAATCAGATCTTTCTTTCATTGTGAATAATCCTCTGAAAGCATCATCTCAATGTCTGTGGGGTTCAAAAAACAAGTTGGATCAGGAAAAGAAGAAATAAAGGCAAACTGGAAAGAAAAACCTTGGGTCTGTACAAAACTCCTTTGTGTATTTATATCCTGAACACTTTGCAATTCTGGTCATGGTGTCTCAGAAAGAACCTCACTGACTAAAAAAGGTATGGAGAAGGGAAGATGGCCAAGGACATAGAAGAGCTTGCCTACTGAGTGAGAATAAAATATGTTATGCTTTATCTTGGAAAGGAAATCAGCACCAACAAGGAAAACAGGACATGAATGCTGTGAACAGGGTGAATAGGGAATAATACCAAAACTTGGGATACCCAGCAAGATGATTGGGTAGCACATTTAACACACATACAAACCAAAAGTCGGTTTTCATTGACCATTTATTGACCTTGTAGGGATCATTTCCACAGGATGCTGTGGATGTTAAACCATAATTGGTCCTGAAGATCGAACTAGGATTTGGCAAATTCATGGACGCACCTTGATTAAGGGCCACTGAATGAGAAGTTGAGATGCAGCTGTGGCTGAGGACCTGTGTGGTTTGTTGAACCCTTTCCTGAAGCATCCACCACTATGAGTGGAAGACTTTTCATGCCAAATAGGCTTTTGGGCTGGTCAAATACAGCTGTTGTGATATACCCTCTGATGGGAAGAGATGGAGACAGAACACTGTCCTGCACATATGAATGTGTATTTCTCAGTTTCTGTGATTATGGTTTTATGGAGACATAGCCAGTGTCCAAAATATGTATCTAATTGAGAGGAAGTTTCTCACTTACAAAACCAAAAAGTTTAAGTTATTTTAGTCTGTTACTTAGTAATGAACTTATAAAATATTTTTATAACTTTTAGTATTTCAAAAAAATTAAAAAATAGATTATTTCAGTAATTTTATTCAAGTAAGAGTATATAAGATTTCTAGCTGTTACCTTAGAAATGCCTCTGACCTATCAAGTAGTAATAAAATGAAATAGAATAGGTCAAATTCCTGTAGAAATACACAGAAGTTGATTGTGATTTTAAATAATACTTTACATCTTTTCTATCAAAGCACTCGGAGTACTTTGGAATTATATGGCTCAAATCTCCGTTGGGTTTTGAAAGCTTTTTTCCTAAAATGTAGCACCATAAAATGGTATTTTTTTTCAAGTTCATTTTTATAGACCTTTTTTTCCCCTGCTGTTGCTTTGGGCATGAATTACTTTTCCATTCCTGGGAACTAAAGCCCTGGGTGGCATTCGCTGTCTGGAAGTAGCTACAGGAAATGGAAAAATTACAGTTTATTCTGTTACAGTGGGATACCTGTGAAAATGTTCGTAGGCACTGCAGTCCTATTGAGACTTTCAGTCAACTGTTGTGCTGTTCCTTAATTACAGAGAAAATCAGGTCAAGAAATGGATTCCATCCCCAAAGATTATTATATTCCTGCTGCAGCCACATTGTGGTAAGAAATAGCACATCCCATCTTTTCCCTTGAGATAAATTTCAGTTTGCACTGTCAGATACCAGCATGTGGTGTGGAACCTAAGCCAACCTGTGGACCAAATGTCTCCAGGCAGACCTAAAATTATAGCACAAACAAGTCCCCTCTGTGTATATGCAAGAATTTTGCTTCTGTTTGAGACAATAGTAACATAATTTCTCGATAATACCTGCTTAAAGATGTGGATGTTCTTGCTTTCTCATGTAATTGTTCTCTGAATGAAGATGTGAAAGATTCCCTTCAACAGTGATGATGGACCAAGGGCTGGAGGACCATGACTATGAGAACGATCAACCCCCAGCTGACCCTGAACTTGTGTGGGATCCAGCTGTCTGGATTCCTACAAATCTCTGGGACCTGATGGGATTCAACTCAGAATCCTCAAAGAGCTGCTGATTTCTCTCTTAATGATTTTTGAGTTGTCTTGGGAACCCAGAGGGGTCCCAGCTGACTGGAAGCTGCTAAATGTTGCCCCAGTTTGCAAGAAGGGCAAGAAGGAGGACCCCAGAACCTACAGACTTGTCAGTCTCGCTTCAGTGCCTGGTAGGGTTATGGAGAAGGTTATTCTGGGAAGGATTGAAAAACACCTGAAAGATGAAGCAGTCACTGGTCACCGCCAGCACGGCTTCAGGAGAGGAAAGTCCTGCTTGTCCCACCTGATTTCGTTTTATGACAAGGTGACCCACCCAGCTGATTAGGAGAAGCCAGCTGATGTGATCTTTTTGGATTTCAGTAAATCCAAAAATTCATCATTCCATACTGTCTTTGCCAGGATCCTTCTGAACAAACTGTCCAGCCCACAGCTGGATAAACACATCATGATGTGGGTGAGAAACTGGCTTGTGGATCAAGCACAGAGGGTGACAGTGACTGGGGTGACATCTGACTGGGGACCTGTCACTAGTGGGTTCCACAGGGCTCCACCCTGTGCTCTTCAACATCTTCATCAATGACTTGGACATGGGCCTGGAAGGGACACTGAGCAAGTTTGCAGATGACGCAAAACTGGGAGGAGCTGTTGAGTCCCTCAAAGGCAGGGAGGTCCTGCAGAGAGACCTCAACAGATCAGAGGGCTGGGAATCACCAACCATGTGAGGTTCAACAGGAGGAAGTGTCACATTCAACACCTGGGATGGGGCAAGCCTGGATGTACAGACAAACTGTGGAATACGATCCTGGAACACAGTGCAGGCAAAGGGCCCTGGGGGTCCTGGTTGGTGGCCAGTTGGCCACGAGTCAGCAGTGCCCTGGATACAGGAGGGACATCTCTGTCCTGGGGGGATCAGAAAAAGCATCACTGGCCAGGAAAGGGAGGGGATTGTCCCACTCTGCTCTGCACTGGGGTAGCCTCACCTGCAATATTGAATATTGGGGCAGGTTGGGGTGACACAATGTAAGAAAGGTAATAAGCTCTTGGAGAGTGTCCAAGTGAGGGCAACGAAGATGGTGAAGGGCTTGAGGGGAAGCGTGTGAGGACACTGAGGGCACTTGGTGTGTTCAGTTGGAGAAGAGGAGACTGAGGGGAGATCTTACTGCAGGTACAACTTCCTCAGGAGGGGCAGACACTGATCTCTGCTCTGTGGGGACCAGGGACAGCACCCAGGGAATGGCCTGGAGTTGTGTCAGGGCAGGGTTAGGTGGGATCTCAGGAAAAGGTTCTTCCCCCAGAGGGTGGTTGGGCAGTGAACAGGCTCCCCATAGTGGGCACAGCACAAGCTTGACAGAGCTCAAGAAGCATTTGGACAACACTCTCAGGCCCATGGTGTGCCTCTTGGGGATGGTCCTGTGCAGGTCCAGAAGTTGGACTTCATGACCATTGTGGGTCCCTTCCAATGTGGCATGTTCTGTGATTCTGAGATTCTGTGCCTCTGGTTCTTCATTTTGCTTTCAGTTTTGGGGGAGCAAAGGAACAAGGCAGATGGGAGCTCTTATTATGTTTCAAATGTTTATGCTGGGGAGCTGTAAGTGGGATGTCACATCCTACTTCATCCGTCATAATGAGTCAACGTATGTGAAGAGTTCAAGATGTTCCCTTCAGAGAAGCGAGGCAGAGCTCGCCAAGGAGAAGAACTCGGTGGTTTTGTGTTCACAAATAACTGTAACTACTTAAGGAAATGACAGAAGTACAAACCTGAACAACGTAACGCTCTCCCAAGGTCAGACAGCAGTGCTCAGAGAATAATAATGAAGGGTACAATGTGCTAACCTCGACTACTGCTCAGTTCTACTTGTCCCACCTAAGCGAAGAGGAAGCAGAAGGAAGGACGCAGAAGTGACAGGGAAAATGATTAACAGCATGCAAAAAGTTTCTTGAAAGAGAAGATGATATAAGGTAAAAGTAGCTCATTCCTTGAAAGGGTAACAGGAAGAATGGCAGGTTTGTAAGACGAGGTTTGAGGAAATGGGTTGGTCTCCTCTGTTTACTTTGCTGATGGATATACAGAGTACTATGTAAATAACTTTAAAAATTCTATCCCATTGTCTTCCCTTATATTATTCCACACACACAAGAAAACCCCTGATGGAGATTATAGAATAATAGAGTTGTTTGGGTTGGGAGGGACCTTAAAGATCATCTTATTCCAACCCCCTGCCATGAGCAGGGACATCTTCCACTAGTCCAGGTTGCTCCAAGCTCCGTCCAACCTGGCCTTGGACACTTCCAGGGATGGGTCATTCACCCCTTCTTCAGGCAACCTCTTGCAGTGCCTCACCACCCTCACAGCAGAGAATTTGTTCCTAAAATTAAACAAACAAACAAACAAACCACTTACTGCTTTTCTTTTTAAAAGAAAAACCTACTGCTACAGGATGTTATTAAAACAACGTGCTGATGGCAGCGAATAGATCTGCAGCAGAGTATGAAAAATGGAAGCCTTTACTTGTTTTCCAAAGGACACAGTTTTATGAGAGCTAAACACTTGCACTTCAGGATATAAATTAAGAACTAATTAAGAGGGAACACAAATTAACTTTCATCTTAGTCATGAGGTTGTTTATTACTTGCACCCTGTAACTCACTGTAAAGCCTTGTCAGACACTGGCTAACATTGGTGACATGTCTGACAAGAGGCGACAGCAGCCTGATGGGATACAGAAATATTCCCACAAACTACAGAGTAGTGGGGTTGGGTCTTTTCTAGCATATTTTATCTAATATGGTTGTCAACCCCAAAACTGATGAAGTATGAAAAGATTATGTTTTTAGGAAGCTTCATGTACTGAGCTGAGACTGAAGCACAGAGCAAGGCTTAGGAGTCAAATTTTTAGAATCTGAAGCTTAAGGAAAAGGAACACAAAAGCCAGTAGATTTGGAATCAGACCCCATCTGTCTGATCCATTCTGTATGATGTGGAGTTATTTTAAATAAAATATTTTTTGAAGTGTTGTCTTATGATACTATCATAACCAGAAAGGCCCTCAGTTGCTCATCATAAACCTACAAGAACTGCTGTCCATAAACAGGTGGGCTTGGGTGTGGAATTGCACAGGTGACCTCAGAGCTCCACCTTTCCACAGGTTAAAAACCTGAGGAGTCACCAGGTTTGTGGGCAGCCTCTGCAGGCTGCACTGAGCAACATGGTACTGCAGGAACATTGCCATAATCTATGGAAAGTAACAAAAAACTGGGAGGTAGGTCAGGGTAAAGCCGAAAGAGGAAATCCATGGGGATAAGATGATCAGCTGTGATGGCAGGAAAGAGCGGAGAAAGGCTGAGATGAACCACTGAGGAGAATCGGGTGATGGCATCTGGAAAAGGGACACAATTTCTGGACTTGCAGATTAAAGTGGAAGAGCTGGAGGGGTCCCTGGGGTTTCTGTGACCCAGGGAGAGATCTATGGGGTCTGTGGGGGCTTGTTTGAAGGGCTGCCACTGCTTACAGGGCTATTTCTCTCTCTCTTATCCCTCAGCCTATAATTTTCTAGAAGAAAACCTTCTGCTTCTTTATCTGTGACTCCCTCCCATCTGGTACTTCTCCTTCCCCAGGTGTTTGCAAATGAGTGGTTTAGTTTGTGTAAAGAATCCCTGTCAAAGGTATGAGCAAAAGCAGGTTTAATATAAATTTGAGAACGTGTGATGAAATTTGATGACCATGTTACGTGTGCATCCCGGCCAGAAGTCCCCTCTCCCTTCTGCAGTAATGTCCTGTTCCTGCTGCAGCCTCGGGAGCTTTTGCTCACCTGAGATGTTGCTGTGTGAGAGGGAAGGAAGGGGACAGGGCAGAAAAAGTGCAAACAGAAGTGGGTGGTGAGAATCCAGATGGGAGAGCAGTGACAGAGGACTTTGGGGGTCACATCTGGAGGGTGAACACAATGTGCTGCTCAGATGCTGGACCTTCTCACTCCTCTCTTCCTCCAAAACAGGGACCCTGGGGTGCTCAGCAGTCAACTGCCTGGGGCAGATCCAGATTTTGTCTATACATATATATTTGCAAGGGCCTGGAGTGACAGGACAAGAGGGAATGGCTTCAAACTGACAGAAAGGTGAGATTAGCTGTTAGGAAGAAATTCTTCCCTGTGAGTGGGCAGGCCCTGGCACAGGTTGCCCGGAGTAGCTGTGGCTGCCCCATCCCTGGAAGTGTCCAAGGCCAGGTTGGAGCTCTGAGCAAACTGTTCTAGTGGAAGGTGTCCCTGCCCACGGCAGGGGGTTGGAATGACATGATCTTTGAGCTTCCTCTCAACGCAAACCATTCCATGATTCTGTGATTCTTCCTGCACCCACAGAAAGCTCCTGCACATTGCCAAAGTTGTTTGTCTAAGTCTCAGACAAACATCTTGGAAAAATACAGTCTCTTTTCTTGTGTGCATCCCACAGTCAAAGCACAGGCACGTATTTATCAGAAACCTATCATATGCCAGATGGCAGAATAAAGTGGTTGTTTAAACACACTGTGACTTAGGGTAACCTGGCATAGCACATTCTCAAAATATGCTGCATGTGTTTCTTCACAGATCCCAACTTAAGTATAGCAATGAATAACTTCTTAAAAATCCTGGTACAACAACATGCCTTTTGTTTCTTACATGTTATCTAAGAGTTGCTGCAGCAAATGCAAGGAAGGAATTAGACCTGGAGTTGAGCTTCACTGAATACGATGCTGAAAGAGGAGTTTTCCTTTGAAGCACAAGTCTAAACCTGCGCAGTGGGTGAAATTCTGAGGGACTTGCATTCTAGAATCTACCCAAACACCTAACCTGTCACCAGATTGTCTGGCTGCTCTTCACTGCAGGCCAAATCTGTGCCCTCCCCACTATTCTGGCCCAGCACACACACAGGAGTTCTGCCTGTGCACAGAGGTTTTGGCCAGATGTGGAGAGAACATGCTCGTGGCAGAAGAATTGGGGGCTGTGGTGGGGTTCTCATCACTCTGTTTTGGGTCTCTGAGGAAGCTGTGCTGGCCCATGTCATGAAAATGCTCTTTGCCAAACATCTGAGCAAGAAGGACAGCCCTCAGTGCCTACCTGTTGGACCTGCTTCCATTCATGGGTTATAAAATAAGCTCAGGAGCTTTATAAGGTTTGCAGTAATTCTCTTTAATAAATAAAGCAAAATCTTTTTGGGGAAAAGGCAGCTTGCTCTCTGTTTGCAATGTGCCAGTGCCTTGTATTGATGGGTGAATATGCTGTGATTCAGAGACCCAGATGAACTCCCCAAAAGTTTAATCATTGATAATCTGCAATGTATTAGGAACCAGCTTCCTTGGGGTGAGCTTCTCTGAGATTATGGCCAGACCCACTACTTCATAAAATAATGTTCTTATTGAATTTTGACATGGACTCTTCCATAGTTTCTTAATTACTTTCCCCAGTTCCAAAATCTTCAAGCAGAAAGAGAAATGGAAAACATTTCACATGAATATTTGCTACAGGTTTGATTGTTTTCCCTTTTCTCTCCATTACATAACTGCTTTTCCCTTCACTTGGAAGAAGTGTTATTACTCACATGTGATGCATAATCCTCTCCCACACCTCCCATCTCTGCTTTCCCTCCCGAGCATGATCTACTAAAATTTCTGAAAATATTTTTTGAATTACTTTCCATGTCTGCTAATGCTGTGAAGGGAATACAGGCAGCACACAGCAAGCAAGTCTCTGCTCACACTTCCCTGTTATCTGAAGAATTACAAACTAAATTCTACTTTCAGGATCTCAACCTCAAATAATGGCCAAGGAGGCTTTTAGACATCAGCTGCTCCTCCTTATAACAAATATTGGTTGCCAGATTTATTGGTTTGATGCCAGTGATAGAGTCTGCAAACCTGGCTCAGGATCCAGAGGGTGACAGTCAGAACAAATCTCTCTGTAAACGGAGTGGGCTGGATCTGAACGTGACTGCAAGACAATGAGCACAAAGCCCTCACTGCAGCTACTTGTGCACAATCTCTCTCTAGAGGAAAAACAACAACTTTTAAATCTGTCAACAATAGTTTTACCAGGCGATGAGGTTTCTTGTGAGTGGTACCCCATTCTGTCAAGCATATGGTCAACAACTCGCTGTGTCAAAGGAGCAAGAGCATGAATGTGTGTGAAATACGAAACACCACAGGATCAATTCAAGCAGCAGAAATATTAAATGACTAAAATGTATTGCAATGTTCTCTTCTGCCAGTGCAGGGCCCAGCATAAAACATCAGATTTCTTGATTCCATTTAGCATTTTAACCTAGGTGATTACATTTTGCCCCCATTAAACCCATTTAATCTTTGCCTTATTTACATTGCTTTGTAGAATTATTATTATTTTTTATAATCTGTGTCAGCACTGCTCTCTCTCTGTAAGCTAAGCATACGTAGTGTAAAATGGTTTGCCACTCTCTGAAGGCTCCTCTTCCGCCCCAGCTCTGAGAATTAGAAATAAATAAATATATCTCCTTCAGTTGTCTGCCAGAACTTTATGATGGTTTGGGACTAGAGCACAAGGAATGCTATCTTGATACCCTCTCAAGCCTTGTATTTTGTGACCTCTGTGGTTTAATTTTATTGCATCTGTAATTAAAGGTGGTTGAGGAAAGAAAATGTACGAAATCCAGCATTTTGGCATTTAAAGTGATGATTACTGGGCACTGCAGTCTCTTCTCAGGCTTGTGCTCCCCAGGACAGGGTTTTGTAGGGGCTGAGGAACCAAAGGCAGGAGAAAGTCTGGGAGACATTGGTGGGGTAACCTTAGAGATACATATACCTGTGGTCTGATGTCTCCACAAACTGGAAATCACAGGGGGGAGAGTAATTCATCAGGAGCTATTCAGGAGTTAATTTTTATGTTAATTCCAGCAGCAAGGAGTGAAACAAGTCAAATTATCAAGGATGGGAATATCTATTTTTTTTTTCTAAGCATATTAATTAATAAATAAATGTAACACATGGAATTATTGGTAAATGGTGTTCATGGGATTCCTACTCCATTCCTATTCCATTTAGGGCAGTAAATGGGGTTGTTGAAAGAGAACAACAGAACAACACTTCAAAATCAAGCAAAGCTTATTAAAGTAATTTAAAATAAATAATTAAATGATTTAAACTTACAACTTCTAAAATATACAAATGAATAAAACTTTATGAAGTGAAAGGCAAATGAGTGAAAACATATTTATTGAAATATATATTACTTATTATATATTATAATATTTCAATAGTATGTGTTATGTATATCACATATAATAATATATATGTTACATTATATATGTCATTAGCTTTAACAGTATTTCCATTTTTATCTGAAAGAATAAACTTTTATTTGTTCAATTTTCATATAGTGCTGAGCATTCTGGTCTTACAACCAGGTCTCTTGGGCACTGCAGTAATTAGTAATGAATTAGCAAAAGAAATAATGGGTAATGTGGAAGCCAATGTCTTCAATAAGAAATAGGATTCCAGCGTGGCATTTTTAGCCTATTACTAAGAACACAGAAAACTTCAAAGGATACTTTCATTCCACAGTTGCAAGACAAGAGTAGGTCATTACTGAGATAATTTAGTAATCAGACTTAAAGGGATAATTCAATAATATATGTTTAGTTAGTGAAGAAAAATTGTGTCAAGCAACACTTGTCTAATTAATATCAAAGATCATTAAAAATAAGGACAAAAATAAATAGGTTGGATAGTACAGTACAGTTAAATTAATACAGTTAAACCTCTTAAGAAATGTTTTTACTAAATCAAAGTATAGGATTTAGAAAGAATGTTCAAGGTCATTTGCCAGTGAGTGCTCAAGGTCATACAGGCTCCTCGTGTACATATTCCAGAGAAGGCAGAATAATTTTCAAGGGGGTTGAGTTGCAATAACTCTGTTTTGTAAGAATGTCAAAATGGCTAGAGGAGCTCCAATTTAATAGAGGATTAGTGTTAAAAATAATAGGAGGTAAAAATCCATTCAGTTAAGTCCCATATAAGGAGAAAGTTGAAATTAATTAATATGGAGATTGCTTAAATGCTTGCAGGAAGCTCACTGAGGTACTGCTGGTGTTATTCTGGAGATTTGAGACCATCTCCCAAAGCATTGTCATATGCAAAGCCCACAGGACAAAAAGGACTAAATACTGCCTAATTTAAGGTGCAGAAAATAAAATAAAATAAAAAAAAGAGGCAAAACTCAGACTCTGTTTTAATTATTGAGCCAGAACAGAAATACAGCAGAATTCAAAAGAAGGTGGTATTTGCACACCTTGAATGGCTTCCATAAATAGAAATTCAGAACACACTGAAAATGAATGCAAAAATGGGTTCTACTTTTTATTCAACACAGCATGAAGGTTTAGAGAAAGTCTAGGAATGATGAGGAAATTCTCCTTCCTTTGCCCCTCAAGCACACAGACAAGAGCTGTTATAAGAGCCAGAGAGGGAGTTTTTCTTTTGCTTGTGTGACTTGATATGCAAACACAGATCAGAAGATGGGCTGGGAATGAGCTAAGCTGAACTTGTAGGAAAAGAAGGAGACTGCCAGTGTTAGTAAATCCTCAGCCATGTTCAAATTGGTGATTGATTTTGGTCATAGTAGTATGGCAGCACTATGTACGTAGGAGTATGGCTTTAGTATGGCTAAAACCCTCGGCGTCCTGACAATTCCTTAACCTTTAAAATTAAAGGTTGTTCTAAGACGACCATGAACTCAAAAATGTGACATAATGCATAGTACTCTTGGGTACATACATTGCATATTATTGTCAGGCAAACAGTCACTGCAAGAATTATGACTCTTTTGTAATTTAGCAATATTAAGACCAGTGAAAAAGGTAAATTAGTAAGTTGGGTTATGATTAAATTCAGTTTTAAATAAACAAAACATCAACCATGCCTTCTTGCAGTTGCAACATACTCCATGTGTGTTGTACGTGTAATTCAGACAATTAAATTAGTTACCAAGGCAAATTTGTCTCAGATATCAGGTGTAAATCCTACAATCCAGCCTGATTATTGTTTTCAAGATGATTTAAAAACCTGGAGACTGCTTTGGAGTAGCCTCTTTTCTCTTTTGCTTCTGGCATAGCTTCTCAGTTAATACATGGAATGAGGGCTCTGCACAGAAATCTGTGGAGGCATGCTAAGGGTATTGATTTTGGCTATTCCTGAATTTTTGGAACAAGGATTTTGATTCCAGTCATGTCACTGTTCTAGAAAAGCAGGGGTTTTTCACTCTTCAAGGACAAATTTTTATATCCTTTGAAGTGCAGAAATTCCCAGCAGAGTTTTTTACTAATAAATATTGATCCATCTTCTCTGTGTCCTTTAGACTGATTTGCAGTAGCCCCTCCCTTAGATGTCCTTGCCTTTTTTGATATGATTGATTGCTTATGTTGGTACCTTTGATTGGCAGGAAAGCACCAAAATCACAAATCTCTGTTCAGCCAGGTGGGTCTTCTTGCCCAGCAGTTCATCTTTCATCACAACCTCCTCCTGTGTCTTGAAGATTTCCTTCTTGAAGAATCTCCAGCCTTCCTGGACTCCTTTGACCTTCAGGACAGCCTCTCCTGTCACCCAGGCTCCTAAGTTCAAGGTTGTGCTGATCCCCATCCTCACTTCTCCAAGAATTGAAAAAAACTCTGTAATTTCATGATTGCTTTGCACAAAACAGCCTCCAATCTTTACATCACCCACCAGTCCTCTGTTCATAAACAGCAGGTCCAGCAGGGCACCTCCCTTGGTTTCTTCCTCACCATCTGTCCTCCAGTGTCAGGAATTACCTTCTACACATTTCAGGAATCTCCTGGACTGTTTCCTCTCTGCTGTGTTGTGTTTCCAGCAGACACCTGATAAATTGAATCTTGTAAAGAACAAGGGCTAGCAATCATGCATCTTCTCCCAGCTGTCCATAGAGCATTTCATTCATCTCCTCATCCTCCTACCCCAACAGCCTTGTCTGCCTTCCCCCTGATTCTTCCCCATAAACACTCAACCCTTTCATCACCATCGTTTAGCTCTAGGATTAGGGGCTACCCCACTCTTTCTCCTTCTTTGCCTGTCCTCCTGAAGAGTTATAGCCACCCATGGCTGCATTGCAGTTGTGTAAACCCACCATGGCTGCAGTTACACCACAGTTTTCCAGCTGTGCAGTGGCTTCCAGCTCATCCTCTTTACTGCCCATGCTGTTGGCACTGGTGTAGATGCACTAAAACTGCACCATTGCTGCTGCTGCCTTCCAAGGTGACCATTTTAATGTGCCTCTGTGATTTCTTGGACATGAACCACCCTTGTGTCTTTGCTGTGCATGGATTTCATCCCTGCCTCCACTGACACAGCAGACAGAAGGACCTCATTATCACCATCCCTCAAACATCAACATCCCACCACAGACTTAGCTCTTGTGAGCCTGGTTTATCCCCTTCCCCCATCAAATCTAGTTTAAAGCTCTTTCAGTGAGCCCTGTTAATCCTGTACAAAGATTTCTTTCCCCTGTCTGTCACACAGGCCAACCCAGGACCAAAATCCTGACAGTGACACCAGGCTTGGAGCCAGGTATTGGTCTGCTGGCTCTTCCTGTTCCTTCCCTCATCATTCCCTGCAAATGGAAGGATAGAGTGGAGCACTACTTGTGCTTCTGATCCCTTAGCCAGTTGTTCCAAGGACCTGAAGTCTTTCTTGATTGCCATCAGGCTTCTTGTTTCAACTTCATTGCTGCCTGCCTGAAAAATCACTAATGGACAATGACCTGAGGGCTGTACCAAGGTGGGAAACCTTCTTTGCACATCTTTAACCTGGGTCTCAGGGAGGTAGAACCCTTAGAACCTAAGAAGTGGGTCTGGTCTGCATATTGGGCCTCTGTTCCCCTCAGGAGAGAGTCTCCTATGACAGTGACCCTTTTCTTTTCTTTATGGAAGTAGTTTTGATGCAGGACAGACCAATTTAAGCTTGGTGACTCCTCCAACCGCAAAGAACCACTGTCCTCATTATTGTCTATTTTCTCTTGTACTGGAATCACTTTGCATTGCACAACACTCTTGGCATCATCTCAGGTAACTTTGAAAATACCTGCAACAACGTTCTTATTCACTTTGCTAACAAGAGCTCCAATTCTCAGCTTTTGGTCCTCATCTTTATAAACACTCCTATATGAATAGTGAATTGTTCCTGCTGAAATCCACATTCATCACTTCACCTCAAAGGTCCATGTTTGCTGCAGTCTGAGGGTCTGTCCTACTGAGGCAGTAGAAACATGCAGCTCTCAAAGGCACAGAAGGGAGTGATATGACTGCTCTCACAACTACTGCTCTAACTTCTCGTCCAGAATGACTCATGGCAGGGCTGGAGTAGAACTGGATATAAAACTGAGACTCTGTCCATAGCGAGATGTGTTCATGCTCCAAGTTTTTATCCTCCGCCATATCACATAACTGTTACTGTAAAATTGATAAGAATAATGTATAGAGCTTGCAGGACTTCTGGCAGTCTCACATCATGGAGCTTTGCATAAACATATAGTTCTTATAGGATAAGAATTTGGGAGTGTGGGCTGGTCTCTCAATACAAAAAATTGTGTTTCTATGGTTGTGTGACTAGAACAAAAAAATCACTTGAGTGTTTACCACAGTAATCTCAAAATCTGGGAACTTCTGTGGAAATAGCACTTGTTTTGTAGAAATAGCACTTCCTTGCACATGTCTTGAATCACAGGAAGAGTGGTAGACTGGATGATTGGTTCATAAAGAGAAAAACTTTCCCCCAAATAAAGTAGAATGATTGTGTTAGTCATTCCCAGCAGTTTGGAGGCGTGCCTGCAGCCAGTCACACCATTTGTGGCTTC
This sequence comes from Dendrocincla tyrannina, assembly GCA_035047865.1. Classification (NCBI taxonomy): domain Eukaryota; kingdom Metazoa; phylum Chordata; class Aves; order Passeriformes; family Dendrocolaptidae; genus Dendrocincla; species Dendrocincla tyrannina. Next base: position 114,607,012 of record JAWWMP010000001.1, read on the forward strand.
CTGAGTGTATTTGAAAGTGCTCGTCATAAGTCTCATTCATTTTGGTACACAGAACATTGAATCAAAGCACTCTTTATCCAGCTCTTGAAAAGATGCTGTTGAAGTTGTTCTTTGAGAATAAATACAATTGAATCTTTGGTCCACTATATCTTATCAGAGAATTAGTGAAGCAACACATTCACCTCAACAGCCAAAGTTTAAACTTAGGCATGGGAAAAAAGTGGAAGAGCAAAAGGCTATCTTTATTTTCTGTCTTCTGGAATATTTTAAAGAGACTATCTGTGATCAACAACAATTATATATTTTTCTCATAGAAAAGAAGATTTACAGAGGCCAGAGGGCTCCAGCTTAGGTTTCAAAAACCCATTAAAAAATAAAAAAACCCAACATACTAACCTTTATGTCAAAAAGACGGTGGTGTATGAGACTCAGTTTGGTAGAGGCATGCATGATTCAGATCAGGCTGTTTGCTAACACAGATGAGCTCATTTTTAAAGTGGAGAATGGCAGAATTTCATATTCAACCAAAGCTTCTGTACCAGTGACATCACAGCAGCCTGTTTCATAGCTATTTCTCAGCTCTTGAGATGTGTTCTTCCAATGACTTCATACCCACTCTGCATTCTGGGCACAGGGTAGACTGCAACCTCTGCATGTGGAGACATGACAGAATAAGGCTTGATGAAACATCATTCAGGCAGTCTGGGCTGCAGGCAAAGCTACCTCCGTGTAAGATTCTACTCGAGACTTGCAAGAGAATCGTAGAATCCCAGGATGATTTAGTTTGGAAGGGACATTTAAGATCATCTTCTTCCAACCTGTCTGGAAGGGACACCTTCCATTAGTCCAGGTTGCTCAGAGTCCCATCCAACCTGGCCTTGGATGCTTCCAGGGATGGGGCAGACACAGTTTCTCTGGGCAACCTGTGCCAAGGTCCCACCATCTTCACAGTGAAGAATCTCTTCTGTAAAAACCAACTTCCCCCAGGCCATTTGTGGTTGAAATAAGCCTCCTGAGCTGGTTATTGAGGTGTGTGCTCACAACAGCCTGTGGATACTGACCTGCTCAAGAAAGTGGGGAACTGGATTTTATGAGTGCAGAGTCTTTGAAGCTGCAAATGAGCCAGTCCCTGAACAAATGCCCTCAATAACAGTGCAGGTTGCAGAAGAGGGAAGTCCTTTGGCGTGTCTGTCTTCTCTAGGCAGTGTATTCACTTCACTTGTGCTATGCCTTGAGCAGTTCCTCATTTGTCACATGTTGCATCTGGAGTCACTCCAAGGAAACTGGGAGAGAGTCTCATTGACATCTGGTTGCTGACATATTAACAAGGACTTTGGCTTCTATTTCTCACTTTCCTTCCTGAGATCGTTATATGTCAAATAGCACCAGCATGAGGATCAACAAAACTTCACAAGTTCCTACAAAATCAAGAGCTGGTCACAATTCTCAGAGTGTTTCTACTCCATTACATGATAAAATATACTTTTCTCCCTTTTTTTTTCTTTCCCCTTTTTGTGCAAATGTTGGTAGAAAAAGAGCTTGCAGTTTGATTCCTTCAAGTGTTTGTGTTGGGAGAGCTCTTGTCGCATATGTTCACAGAGAGCGAACATAAAAGGGGCCTGAGGATAGACAAAAAATCTGTTTGACTATCTGACAAATAGTTACAGAAACATTTTGCATATTTACCCATCTTCTAACAGAAACATATTGCTATGCAACAAAAACGTGTTTACTGTAAAATGACATAGACAGTAGAGCTTAGAATATACTTGAAAGAGTTGGATTTTGTAAGCAGCTCATTTGCATAGAGACACAAGAACATTTGAAGCCTAAGAGACAGCATCAGGGAATAAAAGACATCCCCTGGGACCAGTCTCCATTAACCTTAGGCTTGCATGGCTTTCTTTTCCTCTCAGGACTGAATATTTGTTTAACTATTAAATCAACTCATTATTGGAGTTACTGCCATCCCACCAAATTAGTCTAAATTCCTCTTGGACTGGTGCTAAATTTGTATAATTTTGTTATATCACTGGCAACTTATATTTCTATAATTTCATGCAAAATAAATTCTTTCTCACTTATAGGGTAATGCTCCTTCTCAGTTACAGCCTGAGACCTGCTGATTTTTTACTTAGTTATCCCAATAAATGGTTGGCATTCATATTCATTTCTTCCTCTCTCCTCAGCCAGGCTCTGCCTCAGTGAGGCATCAAACTGAAGCCAAATGGATGTAGCATATTCAAATTTCAACCTTGTTACTGAAGAGAATGCCAAGAGTTTAAAAAATGTCAGGCCTTTGAGACTGGAGGATAAGATGCTGGAAAAGAAAACTTTCAAACTCAGCAAAATGATGATTTTTGCCTCTGGGAGTTGGATGTAAAAATCTCTTAAGTAGCTAAATGAAAGATGTCCTCAAGCACTGATGATAATAGAAGCCTAAATGTAGATATTATGATGCATATAAAAACCAGCAAATAATTTCATTATGCATTAAAGTGGCTAAAATCCTTCTTCCCAGTCCAATACTTTGAACTGCTACATGAGAAAAGAGGCTGTGGAAATATAATCAATATAACAAGTTTAAGCTACTTTTAGTTAATGTGAGATTAAACAAATTTTGCTCAGGGATTTGTTGACAGAAAAGAGAAATTTTTCATTTCTGGATACCTGTGTCAGATCACACCTGGCCTTAGAGCTGAAAGCTGTTGCCTCTGCTATGTAGTTGTGTAGTAGTTTCTCTAATTTCCTGCATGGTTTTGTGATAAATACAAACTTTTTTCTGCTGGTTGTGGTGCAAGAGGTTAAGGTTTCTTGTGATTTGATTGTACAGCTCATGGACTTGCAAATTTGAACTTAAAGGTAAAAATAGAAGTCTCTCTGAAATATTGCTCTCCCAGGAAGCATCTAGAATTTCCAGTGGTACTTGCAGATGCTGTTGCTATCTCTGATTTATGCCTTAAAAAGTGACACTAGAGCTGTCTGAGGCTAAACAGGAGACTGGATGCCAACCAGTCTAGGAAGGGAAAGCACTGAAATGGTGCACGGTGGATGGTCAAGGTGAGAAACAGCAAATTAATTTTGCCACAAGGAATATTCCTGCGGGTGTGCATGATACAGGCAATGTTCTGATGATACCTGCAAAAGTTGCTCCTTGTCTATGTCTTTGGAGATCTTAAAGAACAAATTAAACTGCCACCTGTTAGTAGCGACAGAATATTCGCAGTGACCCTATTTTGGGATAGGGACAACCAACTAGATTAGCTTTGGTGTTCCTTTAAAGTTGTGTTTTCCTAAGATTCAAGGTCATCTCTGTCTACGGCTGCGCTTTCTTAATCCCTAATATTCACACGACAGGTAAAAAAGAAGTCAAATAAATCTGATAACACCTTCTCTGTCTTTAAGTAGGATTATGATGACAGTTTAAATCAAAAGATATTAATATATGTTAATAATAACAAAGAGGAAACTTAGGTAATCTAAAACCAGGCCAAGGAAAAGCAACTAATACCTTTATTCCCAGTAGAATCAGTGTCCTGGGGGGCTTTATTGTCCTGTTTACAGGCTGCATCTTCCCTGCACCAGCAACACTACATGAAACGGAGTTCTAGCTGAGAGACATTTAATTTAGAGCAAATATTGGAACTTTACAGATGCTTGCCTGCAGCTGTACAGAAAAGACAAACAGCCTCCAGACACGCCAGCCCCACAGAGCTTTTCCCTTGCTTAGTTTTAGCAAGATAATATGAATATCTATGCAGATGGAAAATGAGAGCTGGGATGAGACATTAATAGAACCCACTGGGAATCAGAGTCCTAATGTTGCCAGAAGCAAAGTCCCTTCAACTCTCCATGCAGTGGGAGAGATGTGACGGTGCACAGCACTCTGTTGAAACACACCACGGAGAACAAGAACTGTCAAAGTCCCATCCTGGCAGTGCCACAAGCTGGAAGGAAGCAAGACGGCTGAGCAAACACCTATGGAAATAATGCATGGAAAAGAGTCAGAAGGGAAAGCCTGCTCTGGCACTGAATGTATGTCACTGAAGAAGTTTTGGTTCTGACCAAAGCAAAAGAGGCCCTGACCCAGCAATTCAAACTCACAGCCCAGAAAGACAAACCATACCCTGGGCTGCATCCAAAGCAGCATGGGCAGCAGGTGAGGGGGGATTCTGCCCCTCGACTCTGCTCAGGTGAGACCCAACCTCCAGAGCTGCCTCCAGCCCTGGGGTCCTGGCACAGGAACAACATGGAGCTGCTGGGGAGTCCAGCAGAGGCACCAAGACGATCAGAGGGATGGAGCAGCTCTGCTATGAAAGCAGGCTGAAAGATCTGCCTGTTTTGAGTTCATGATAAGAGAAGGCTTTGGGGAGACCTTATAGCAACCTTCCAGTACCTAAAAAAGTCCTACAAGAAGGCTGGAGAGAGACCGTTTACAAGGGTGTAGTGATAAGACAAAGTTGAATGGCTTCAAACTGAAAGAGGATAGTGTTAGGTTAGGTATTAGGAAGAATTTCTTTGGTGTGAGGCACTGGAACAGATTTCCCAGAGAAGTTGTGGGTGCCTCATCCTTGGAAGTGTTCAAGGATGGATTGGATGAAGCTCTGAGTGACCTGGTCTAGTGGAAGTTGTCTCTGCCCATGGCAGGAGGGTTGGAATGAGATGATCGTTGAAGCCCCTTCCAAAACAAACCTGTCCCACCGCTCCAAGCAGAGGCAAGGCAAGCAGGAAACACCAGGGGACAGCCCCAGCCATGGGCATTGGGCAGCTGTCTGGGGATGGGGTGTTGTCCCATGGATGGGGACATGATCATGACCATGGATGGAACCAGGATCAGATCCAGCCCCTGCTTCATCAGCACAGGCTTGGCCAATGTCCAGCTGTCAGTCCCAGCCCTGCTGCCCACAGGACACCCACAGTTCTGGCCAATGCTGCTCCCTTGCCACTCAGCCTCTCTCTTACTAATAGTCACAAACCTGGATGTGGTTACAGAGGTTTAGTCTCACCCAACTGGAGCTTAAAATTCATAAATCACGACTCAAAATTCCTCTGCCTTTGTGACCACAGCTGTCTATCTGACCACCACTGCTGTGCCACTTCCATCTGTACCTCTCCTTAACTTCTGTGAGGACAAATTTCATGCATGAACAGCCCCCACAGCAATTCTGAAAAGGTGATAACCCAACTGCAGCTTCTGCCTGCCCTCATCCTTACGGATAGTGCCGGTCTTCAAAGCCCCCTCAGCCCACATCACAGGAGCCTCCTCTTTCCTTGCCACCTCTGAGGAAAGAGGATGTGCCACGAACCTTCCTCCTCTCTGCTGGCTGCCCCCAGCGTGGGCTGACAAAGTTTTAACTTCTAATCTGGTGGGGGAGTTTGATCGACAGACTGCAGCTCTGACACAGGAGGCCAAAAGCCTTTGAGGAATACGACTGCCTTGCTTATTAAGCCTGTCCAATTCCAGCCAATGAATTCTCAAACTAATCTCTGGTAATAGCTGCAGAAAGGGTCGCTGCTTGAAAGAAATGGTGTGATCAAGTGTTCCCTGGTGTTCTGCTTTTCCATCTTCTCTCTTCCCTTTGAACTGGAAGACCGTGGGCAATAGGGATAATGTTTTCTCCGTGTATGTGGAAAATACCTTACTGGGAAAACTAATTTATTCAGACAGAAATATCATCCTTTTTTCTGAGTATGCAGAAAATAAAACGCACAGTGGAGCAGTAAAAAGGAGGGTTTTCCTTGGTTACAGTTTATTGCAGTGAAATTCTCTACTGTGCCAGAAGTAATGTCACAGTAATGAGTAATGTCACTGAGGTCCCAGAAAAGTGCAAATTTTGGGTGAATATCATGCCATATTTATTGTGAAACACAATCATTGTTCTTAGGAAAGTTGAAAATGAGCTTTTCTGCAAAAGAGCGTATTTTCCTCCCTTGCAAATGTCATATACATTTTGACATGTTAAAAGTTGAAAAGAAGGAAAAAAGGGCTTGTACACCAGGAATATATAAATTGATTACATCATTTCTGTTGAAGAATATTCTGTATGTCAAGAACATGCTATATACCTCTTGATGGTAAGAGTCACAGAGTTCCTCAGTTAAGCTGGAAATAATCTCTTGGGAGGTTTCTTCACTGAAGTTGCAGGCAAACAAAGGCATTTTAGTTTCAGAGACAGTGGAGTAAACCAAAGAAGAATCTGAATTTCTGTTAGTTTCCTGAAGTGCTCCACAACTCTGTGTAATATGCACATAGGGAGCTTTTGATTTCCCTCTGTAAACATGCCTGGAAAATCAGCATTTTTTGCTGTCCCAGATCCAGCATTTCCTCTGTGGTCAGAGATTTTCAGGGCTTATATGATCCTAGTACAGGTCAATGACCTAAGTGCTGAGGCTTATTTCTCTCTGATGGGTAATTTAAAAACTGTTGTATATGAAACGAAATCAAATTTTGAAACCATTGAAAACGTTTACTGCCCATCCAACATCTTAAAAATACTGTTTGGTGTTTTCTTGCAGTGCTGTCATTTATTCAGCAACAGACTCAGCGGTCCAGCCTAACAGATACTGTGGTCAGGTGGTTTTTACTGCACTTTCAAGCTGTTCTGTGTGTGGGTTTGTGTGTAACAACATGTGTGTACACACCTGAAAACATCAGCATGTTTGGCGCTGCATTAATAAGAAAATAATTCTTTCTGTCACCTATGTGAGAAGCTGCAGCAAAGTATGTGTAAAAAACCTATTGGATAAATACATTCTGTGCCATAAAATTCTATCACCTGCAAGAGCAGGTGTTGATGCTTCGGGAATACAGACAAACAGAGTGCAGACGGTGTTGCAGGCTGAAACCTGGGGTGTGTTTGTGTTCTTGTAGCTATTCCTTTAACATTTGATTATTTGTTCAGGGCCACTGTGTTGCTGCTGCTTATCCATATATTGACATGATTGGTTCCATGTAGAGCACTTGCTTGTTTCTAACTTTGTTTGCAAAGACTATTTCACCATGATGCTGGTGGGGGTGGGGGCGTGAGAGGAAGAAAATATTTTTAATTAGTTTTGTGCAGGCAGGAGGGAGAGGACAGACACACATCATAAATGTATCATATATTTTTTTACATTTTTCTTGTGATCTCAAGCAGCAAATAGACTGATCACAACAGCCTGGTAGCTTTATTTGTTCTGCTTTTGGAGGGCTTGGCACTGCTAAGCACCCTTATTGTTGTTCCTGCTTGACATTCCCTGTCCTTGACATCTCCCCCTCCTTGAATGGATGATGACTGCCATCCTAGCCCTCGGGCTTCTCCATGGCTGCTTTCAACTGAGCAAGCCTCGTCCCTTATTTCTTGCTGCCCTACTTTTGCCCCTCGCCACCCCCTCTTTTAAAGTCTCCAGCAACTTGAATTCAGCTTTGTGAACGTGTCGTGGAGCGATGTTTTGAAATGTGAAACCCTGGTGGAAATTTCCTCGCATTGGCGGGGTCGTTGAGGGGACTGTCTGCAACCAGCCTCGTCTGACACAACATGGCAGCACCGCCACTTGCCTGGAAAATACATTTAAATATATATAAAAAAAGCAGTTTATGGTGCCACTGCAGTTTCTGGATGGATATGGCTATCATGGGGTAATCGTGCCCATGGGGGATCGAAAGCTCTGGTTTCTTCTTGGTGCCTGATTACACCCCAAGGACATGATTATGCCTCGCCAGTAGTCATATTTCTTGTCATGTCTCATGGCTTAATTGCAACAACACAGCAAAAAAATAAGGAAAAGGGGGGAAAAAAAAGAAAACAGAGCTCAGGTGAGATATTGCTGAAATCACCGTAAGAGGCTGCGATGGTTTCTGAGCTGCCAGCTATGTATGTTAATTAACCCTTCTCTGAGGAAATCCACCGAGCCATAGTTTCAAGAGAGATTTCCCCCCGCCTCTCACACACACAGATATGTGCTACAGTCTCTCTCCCGGTATCTCATGCACTGCTCCAGGCTCTTGATGTCAAAATATACCAGCTGAGAATGTAGGATAAGAACAGCCGAAGGCTTTCCCCTGGTCCTCAAGACATTTCAAATCGAGACTTCCCTGATTAGTATAATACCCTGCTTCATCAGGAGCACAAATAGGGTTTTTTTCCTCCTGGTCTCCGAACGGGCAACTTTTACAGCAGTACGTGGACAGCTTTAAAATGAAGAAAACAGAACACCAGAAAATCCACCTGGGAGTCCAGAGCTCTAACCTATATTTACTTTTTCCATTGTGAGAAACATTTAAACAATTCCTTTACATTTATAACTGCACATCTGTTTGAAATAATTGAAACGGAAACGTTAAAAGAAATTACATTTTGCTAATCCATTTACAATGGTATAAATTGCTTCTCATAGCCAACTGCCAGACTGGCTGTTTTATTTAATAACTTTAATTCTGAGGTTCCCCGAGGCAAGGAGACAGTTTATCCCACCAACTGCAGGAGGTTTTACTGGAGTGTCCCCTGGCTATTGTCCAGGGAGTGTGAAGGAGCTCAGCTGACAGGTTCACTTGCATTCCCTGTCTCTGGCAAATAGAGCTGTTACATGTTTTAATGCAAACTAATTCCAAGTGAAAGACAAAAAGGTGTAAACAAGGCATCCTAGCAGATCAGGCTGTTCTATAAGTCTATGATAGTGGCTGGGTGGCTAATAATTTATCATTGCAAAATATGCTGTTATTACATTTTGAGAGCCAGTGACTGAGCTCTCAAATGATCATCAAAAGCTCATCAAATGATGACCTTTCTCCCCAGCAAAATCACAGAAACATCTCAAATTTGGAAGACTCTCAGGCAGAAATAGTGTCCAGTAGGAAAACTCCCAAGCAAAGCCATTTGATAGCCATTTCCTTACACACTACAACTGCATTTATAGCTTTTATTCTCACATTCAGGAGTGTCATGGAAGATAACCCTTTTCTCCCATGTCTCCACGAGGAGCTGCTGCATTGGCCTGACTTTCTTTTCAGGCTGTGAGTAAATATGATTTTCATGGCTATGACCCCTTTTTTGTATGTCTTGGTTTGAGTGGAATCACTCAGTGCAGGGAAGATCAGGATCCAACCCGTTTCCCCTGTTGTGAACTCTCAGTCCCTTCTGCCATCACATGAAGTACAGGGTGAGATTCAGGCTTGGCCCCTTTCAGTTCAGCATATTGTTAATTCCTTCAGCATGTGATAGGTTAGAGGGGCCTCAGATTTCTCCAAAATTTGGAACATTTGTGCTGACTAACACAGGTGAATCCACTTTTACAATGCACTGCTCTGCTCTGCATGTTCAAATGCTGCCAAACTTAAAGTGTTTCTGGGGCTTAAAAGAATTTGCACTTTCCTATAAAGTGGAAGACTGAAGAAACACCTTTAAAATTTCTTTTTAAATAAGTCTCATACACAGAAAACAAGGAAATTAGCAGAGTGCTTTAAACTATGTGGAATCCATCGTTTTGATTAAAAATAATTAAACACTGTTGAAAATAGCAGAGACATTATCAGCTCTGTCTGTGTTTTCAGCTTGTATTGATCATAACTGCTAACCATCTATGACTTAGATGGGATCATGACTGCTGCTTTTTATCATTCCTCTCAAAGAAATACATTTTTATTTTTAGGGAAGTTGCCCTGAGGCAAAGACTAGAAATTGTTCTCAAGCAGATAGTATAATTAAGGATTGATCTGCACAGTGGGGAGAAGTCAGATGAATCAGACACTGACATTTCTCTCTTTTCACTTTTTCTTAGGACTGAAAGCCTGGATTCCTCCCAATGAACATAAGACACTTAACTATGTAAAAGATGGAGAGTTAGGAGTTTAGATATCCATGATTGTCAGGGATTGTCAAAGCTGCAGAGCTGGCAATTTATCCTGTACCTTGTCATTGACTTTAGCAGAAGCCCAGGGCAAATATTCTCCTGATATCTCAAGTAGGTGCCTGAGGTTGGAAGTGGGATGAAAAGCAGGCTGAAAATTTTGGCTTAGGTTAGCAGAGAATACCTGGTGTCAATGACCTGATGTGGGAACAGTGATAAATATCCACATAGCAACCTGTAGTCACAGATGGAGGTGTCTGGCTTGTCTTCAATACCTTGATTCCCTCCTTTAAAAGTATTTTGGGATTAAGAATTGCTCAGCACTATGTCACAATAGGGATCCCCATTGAAGGCATGAAAACTTTTACTTAAATGCCCCTAGTTTGATTCTAGCTCTAAACAAATTTAGTGAGAAATGTGTGCCAACATTGTCAACATTGTTCTGCAGCAAATTCTGAGGTCATTGTATTTGTGCATGTTGGGATATCCAGGGAGATGGATATCTTGTGCCTTGTTCCTTTATGCTGCAGTAGAAAGAACCTGAGGAGATGAGGAATTTAATCTGCTTTGCCATGCGTGATATTTGCTTTGTTGAAAATTATTTCCCTAATAAATCAATTAAAGTCTATATTTAATGAGCCACAGGCATTCAGGAAAATATACAAGAAGTCTTTCAAACTGGTACCACTTTGAGAAGATCTAAAAAATGCACCCCAAAGAAACGAAAATAGTTTGGTTTCTGTGCCACCTATCAAGCTTTTTCTGAGCAATATGAAGCTATCTCTCAATTATATATAATCATGTTGTCACATACGACAATGAATTGCAAAAGGCCATAAAATAACAGCACAGAATATCATAAATAACATTTATGTGGCTTATCTGACCCAAGACTGAGGTGATCAAGAGAGAGATACAGGTCATTATCTACAAATGCTTATGAAATTCATTTTGGTTGCAATGAGGAGGAAATAGGAAGATAAGTCTCAAAATAAAGTGGAATTTAATCCAGGGATATTCTGTAGATTGACATGACTCAAGACAGCAAACGTCTTGTGCTCAGTGAAGCCTCAAACAACATCTATCAACTTCATACAGCTGGTGATGGTCTTGAGTAAGGAATCTAATTATTGAACTTTATAAAATATTTTTGTCTTTTCATCAGTGCAACTCAATAAGCATTTCCCTGTAATACTTTTTATTTTTTTAATGCTGTGAGAATTGATCATATCAAAATACACTAAATCTGCCAAGAAAGGAGATTCATGACGAACAGCCTTTCCCCTGGATGAAAGGACATTATCTCTGATGGGCTCTTCACAGGAAATTGAAGGAGAAACTCAGTTTGTAGCACTGCAGATCAAAGAAATCAAGATATCCTGAATTCTTTGTTGTGAAGAGAAAGCCAAAATTTTGGTATTACCTTACTGACTTGAGGAAACTCCCTGAAGCTTGATGAAACCTCTTCAGCAATACTTTTTGGCACCCCTGATTCTGAGTTCAATCCTGAGCCTTCTGGCTTTAAAACGGGCCAAACTATAGCTATCTGTCAAAGCAGAGAATTTATTTAAGAGACTTAGATTATGATTTGGAAAATTGAGATCACGAGCAGCTGATTCAGCAGCTTGTTCAGGTAACAGTTCCCTTCAGTGCCTGGCCAGGCCATCGCTTGGACCTTGATGACGCAGTTTCCCTCTGGTGCTGCCTCTCCCCTGGCAGAGCAAACCTTTTTGCACTTTCCAATTACAGGCAGGGCTGCCACAATTCCAAGGCTGCCATCTACACACTCCCCCAGAACAGGTTTCCTTAGTGCCATGGCAGTTTTTCAACTTTTCCCCCTGATTTCCTTCATTTGTTCAGTTTGTTAAGTTGCTGGGTTACACCAAAACTGAGCCCTGAACCCAAAAGAAAATCCCCTTTGTTATAACTGTTGTTCTTTCACGCTCTGGCACAAACCCCATCTCTGCTATTTCCCCACTTTACATGCACCATAATTCCTGTGCCACAGGTGATTTCTGAGGATGCTCTTTGCTTGCAAGTCTCTTTGGAGCAGCTGTTGAAGTTTCTCACCCAATCCACGGGGAGAAAACTGACAGAGAAGATTCTCTGAATCCCAAACTGCTCGGGAGGAAGCATAAATTTACTGTACACCTCATAAGTGAATTCCTTTGCCTTCTGAGGCCTTAAGGAGACAACTTTTCAATCTGTCCTCAGCCACATGCATACAATCTGTAGGTGAAATTATGATCCCCTTAACTAACATGTTCTGAGAGAGTTAATAACCCCAGTGAAGACAGATCCAAGGTGACTCCCTTGCGGCGTGTTGTTGCACACAATATATGAATCAGAAAAGCTCTGCTCATGGAAGAGCTTGCAATTCATCATCATGCTGGACCCAGCAATCTCAGTTTCCTGGGGGAAAAAAAAAAAGAAAAAAAAAGAAAAAGAAGGAATCTTACGGGCTAAGTGAAGAATCCTGCTTGAATTTTGATAATGCAAATGCATTTTGGTTTATTACAGTGTGGAAATCAAGCAGGGGAATAACCTGGGGAATAACCAGGGGAATAACCCATTCCCATGAATGCCATGGAACCAAGAGCAGCCAAATCCAAGGGAAGGGAGGAGGAGAAAAAGACTGGGGCAAATATTCTCTCTCAGTGCTCCCTGTGACATCGGGTGTATGAGGTGAATGAGGCATCACCCATAAAACCAGGCAAGAGTGATGGGGAAAACAGGAGAAAGTGCCCAGCTGGTAAATTTTGATGTTTTGTGGCTACTAAAAAGAGTCCCAGTATTTGGTTGGTTTGTTTGTTTATTTGGAGGAGGTTTTGGCTTTCTTTTGTTTGTTTTTTTTTGGTGGTTTTTTGTTTGAGTTTTGTTTGGGGTTATTTGTTTTGGGTTTTTTTTAGGGCTTATAACATGTGTTGAAGCCAGATGCCCTCTCAGCTCTGTGGTCAGAAGCAAGATTCTTTCTTCCTGCATCTTTGTTATTGCTAAAAAGTAGTGCTAGAATAAATCAGCCTTGGTTGGTTATTCGTTTGTATGCTTGTTTAAATTTATTTTTTAATTGGCATGATTTGTGTACAGTGTTTTGAATTAGGATTTTCCTAAAAATACATATTTCCAGGAGGCATTTCAAAAATTTTGATTATTAAACAGAGATGTGAGTAAAATAAAATATTGCTGCCTTTAACTGTTGCCAAAACCTGTATTTTCAAGGTTAGCTCTTCTTTCTCTTCCCTGAACCAAAGAATTCTTGCTGGTTTTCACAGAGTTTTGCCAGCTTAGGCTATTGAGTTTGAAGGTAGTGATGTTACCAGAGAAATTAAATTAGGTGCGGGCAGACAAACATTAAATACACTGAGTTTTCAAACACTTAACATGTGTTTAACAGAAAGTCAGAGACACTCAGTGCAGACAGCAGGGTGTGATTTTCAATCAGTCTCAGCTTTGGTCAAACTTTGTTGCTGTTGAGGGAAATGGGACTTTTCCCTGTATCCTCGCTGAGTGCAGGAGTTAATGCACCACTTAATCCCAGGTTATCTACTAGAATTCTCTTTCCATGGTCCTGAAAGAAACTCAGGAAAAGGTGGACTTTTGATATATTGATATTCTTGGCCAAAATATGAGCATCCCTTATGGCAGGATGCAGGATGCTGGAGTACAGACATGGAGCAGTTCATGTGTCTGTATCAATGCCTTGACCCTGAGCAGCTTTTTGAGATTGTTTCAAGATTAACAAAACAACCAGGATGGGAAATTCAATGATTTGGTTGTTGCTAAATGAGAGTTGTCTCGGCCATGACAAATAAGATAATTGGGATATAAAGTGTGCTGCTCAAGGGGGAATTTTTCATGGTTCAAAGTAAAAAGTGATGACAAAATCCTGTAATAGAGGTTTAAGGTAAACAAAGTTGCTGATCTGCTTCCAATATATGCTCTAAGTTCCTTAAGACATCGTTTTCTTGAAGCTCTGGCAAAATTGTAGAGAGTTTATATCCTTAAGGACAGTCATTTTATCAACATAGTGAAAGCTCAGGGTTTGCTACCATTGTAAAATCTGATTTAAAGGAATTAATGATATAAATGAATGCCCTTAAATAACAAGGATAGCATTCAGGGTCCTAGGACTGAAACAAGTTATCCTGAAATGAGGCACATGGTGTCTCAAGATAGAGAGGAGATGCATTCTCTGCTGTTTGTTAACAGGTTTATACATTGTTGGGGTTTTTCACGCTGTGCAGCAGCCACATCAAAAGATGTCTATTTTTCAGAGAAAAAAAACCCCAAACCAGGCATCAACATTTTATTGTAATTCTAACAATGATTTTTCCACAATTGTATGGTTGTGAAGTTATTGAGAAAATGTGCTATTTTACTCTCAGATATTTTTCTTTTACCTTTTCCATCATTTCCTTGCCTTATTTTGATTATTTGAGTATTGTTTAGTAAAGCCTGCAGTCGCTGGATTTTGCTAAGTGCTGTGAAACTGCTAAATGTAAAAATCAGACTGATATGTAAATTAATTATTAGGATGTGAAAAAGTGTTTATCAACAAAAACAGCAAAAAAATTTAAGTATCTCAGTGATAACTTGGTGAGTTTTACAAAATGTTTACAATATATTTATTTCTGGGGGTGTTTTTTTATGTTTCCATGTGAATACTGCAGGATTTTTTTCACACATAACCCTTCATCTCTTGGGTCTGAGCATCCTCTGAATTACTGGAGGTAATTGCATGCAGTCAGCCCCTCACGGACTCATCTGGATTTACAAAAGTCTGCAGCAATATCAGCTGCTGCCTGGGGAATTCTGGTGGAAATGCATCTTGCCACAGGGAGCAGAGCAGGACTTTTGACCCCGTGACAATTCTGGGGTTTGTGGCTGCTGAATTTCAAAACTTGTTTCAGTGTTTGCTTGATTTAACCTTTGAAAAATCTCTTGTGAAATGTGTGATTATAAAATTAATTAACCCAACACTTTTTCTAAGCTTTTTCATTTCTCTCCTCCTTTGTCATATTTGGTTTCTGTCATGGAATGCACTTCTGGCCTGGTTTTTTTTATTTCCTTTCTCCCTGGTCTGTACAATTGTCTGTACTTGTGTGTGTTTGTGTGTGAGAACTCAAGGTATCAAGAATGGACTTGCATATCAGGCACAGAGTGTTTCTGTCACTAATAAAATTACTATTTCCCTCCCCATTGTTATATATTCTTGGTATATTCAGTATAAATATATAATGCCTTCCCTTGACCTTTTTCCTTGTCATTCCTTGAAGAATTGTTATATTTTTCCCTTTCAGGAAAACATAGCTATGCTTTATTTTGTACAAATACTCATCTTTCTGACCTTGTGTTAGCACTTTCTTTTGTCTGCTGCTTTCCTTTCAGTGAAATCATGTCCTTTTGGTGAAAATGTTTTTCAGTATTTTCCTATAAAATTCAAAAAAATCAAGAACAGATAAAATGCTAAAAAGTTGCAAAGCAGGTACTGAACAGACAGAAGTTTATATATATTTTCCTTGCCATCACTTTACAAAATTCTAGTACAAACAGACTCTTGAAGTCCACATACCATGAAAATCGGGATTTTCAGATTATATAAAAATGAAACTGCAAATTATCACATTAACTGTGGGCTAATTTTCAAATTCTCTGGATGCTTTGTTATTCATTGCTTAAATACTTCACAGTTCTCTTCGGTTTTGTTGTTTGGGTTTTTTTCCCTTAGATTAGCAGTGAAAAATCTTCCACCTGATTTATAGTTTATGCAAACCTACTGCTAAAAATAAAGAAAAAGGGAAACCATAAAAATAGGTTATTTTAGAAGGAGGCATAAGCAACAAAACAGGTTTCTGGATCAATTAACTTTTCCATAAAAAAAACCCCAAAACTTTCAAGATATTAAAACTTTTGGAAGCTTCCATTTTACAGTGTGCTACAGTACAAGTAGCTATTCTTCCTTGAGAATTTATTTATTAATTAAGAGAAAATTCAAAGTCTTTTGATCAGAACACACAACTAAATCACAGTTTTAAGATTTGGGACACACTAAGTGTAATCCCATATCTGAACATGGCTAGAGGCTGGGGCAAGACTTTTTGACTTGTGATTGTTCCTGCTTTTCCATAGGAGACTCCGATGTGGTTTCAGTGTTTCCTTTGGACCTTCTAAAAGGAGGAATGCTGCCAGTGCAGCCAGTGATGGTGACACACCCACTGTCACTCCTGGAAATGGGACTTTGTCATTCACAGGGCAGTGAATGCTGCAATCCCCCCTTTGTGCCTCCTTTGAACCAGAGTCCAACCTCACGTTCAGCTGGAGCCTTTAGTTACCTCTCAGTCTGATGTCTCTCTTTCAGTCTTTGAAATACAGTCTTGGCTGGACATAAATCTTCACGTGATAAACAGATTTTGGCTTCTCTTCACAGGCTCCTCAGACACACAACAGTCTCAGGAGGGAGAAGATAAGAAGCACCCTGTTTGTCAATACCTGCTTTGATAGGTGGGATCAGCCTTAATCTCACACATAAATCCTGCCTTCCACCTCTGTTCTGATGAAGAAAGGGAAGCTCGTTTTACTGGGTCTGGCTGAAGGTGGGTACAAGATTAACTCCAAATATCAGTGTGGATGAATCTTGAATGTCTCCTCTGATAGAGAGATGTGTATTGACTATTCAGCTAAGAGTGAGTCTAAATAGGAACTGTCATGTATATGGGGGACCTTCTGGGATTTGAAGGGCAGTTTATCTCAGACCTTGGAGCCAGCTTTTTGTCTGACTCATATGAATGTGTGGGAAAAAAACTTCTTTACCTTGAGGATGACAGAGCAGTAGAACAGGTTGCCCAGAGAGGTTGTGGAGTCTCCTGCCTGTGCAGTCTGCTCTAGGTAAACCTGGTTTAGGAGCGGAGTTGGACTAGATGATGTCCAGAGGTCCCTTCCAACCCCAGCCATTCTGTGGTTCTGTGGTTCTGTGACTCCATGCCATGTGTTGTGCAGTCAGAGTAAACATGGAGTTGCCACAGACCCCAATTTGAGGCCCTGCTTCATCATCTGAAGCTGCAAATGCTGCTGCTTTTAGTTTTGGAGTTCTCTGTGTTTGATCTTGAACTTGATATAAGTGGTGGTCCTTGAATAGACCACACGTTCCACTTATGAGCTCCTTGTGTTAGGTTTTCACTTGTGGCTAAAAAAGAACACTAAAACCAAAGCACCTTTGTGTTTATTTTGTACTATCCATGCAAATCATGTGAGATTTATCAATTTTTTTTTTCAAACTGTAAAAACCCACTGCTGTTGTAACCCCTCTGAAGTCAAGCCATGGTCTGATCACTCCAGACTGAACAGCAGTGCAAAAATTTTTCCACAGAGTGTCAACTTTGGTTCGTATATCCTACCTATGAATATGTGACATCTAGTGGCCCAGGTCCTTTAAATCTTGGTGTACCTGTGTGATCTTACTCATCTGAGTTAAGCACATGGATGAAGAGAAGAACTTAAGCAATAAGGGAGAAGAGACAGAGTTAAGAGTAGTCAGGCACTTCAGCACTTATTGGTGTGTCAATATTAATGTGGAAAAAAATAAAAATAATAAAAAATCAGATTTCCTTTGTCTGTTTGCTAGAGCGCATGATCTTGGCTTTAGCTTGTTGAGCTTTGCCTTGTGGCACAACATCACACAAAAAGTGGCAAGTCAAAATACCCAGGCCCTTTGGAGACTACATGTTTGTGTATCGGTCAGTTGGGGATGGCTCTTTTCCTCCTGAGTGATTCCCAATAAGAATTCCTGTCACAAATACCAACAGGAATTTACTGGAAAGTAATTAATTGCACAATCAGCCAAATAACAGTTGCAGCTGTGAGACACAACGTAGTTTTTTCTCACTAATGACAGTGTTATACTCAACTGTTCTGAACATTTTGCATGTCTGAGAATATTTTCCATCCCCCTCCAACAAATTAATCTTGGCATTTTCTATGAGAGTCTTATTATGGTAAGAGGAAATTGAGAGAAATTGGGAGAAGGAACAATGGGAAGGGGAAAATGTAAGGATATGTTGCCATTCTTCTTTCCATGGCAATCTGCAGTTATTTTGCAGTTGTTCCTAAAGTACTTTTCAAATAAAATGGAAGTTCTCAATTTCTCAAGTAAAATGGGAGTTGGATATTAGTTTTGAGATAACAATATTGTTGTATGTCTTTTCGGCATGTGCATGTAGTAAATCCTTTTATACATATGACATTAAAATTAACTGTGTAAATTTTATTTGCAGTCTCTGAGAGAGGATAAAGACCTGAGAGATTATATATTCCTTTTCCCTATAATTTAACATGCATTCCTACACAGCTTTAAAGAAGCCATTGTTAAAAAGCAATATAAACAAAATTAATTTAGATTCCTTATTGGCAATTCTTCTGCTTCCATCACTCATTACTGGTGTGACCACAATTCTTTTCCCTACTCCATCCTTACACCAAGAAACCCTGTCTTTCAATCAAATGTTCCCTTTAAGTCTTCAACTGAATAGCTGAGAATTACAAGATCCAGGACTACATCCCAGAGAAGCTCAATAGAGCTTTTGAGACAAAGGTTGGCAGGTTTAGGGAAAGAAAACAAAAATTCACTGTGAAAAAAAAAAATCACATCTTTAAATGCTCCTCAGTCCACCCGAGAATTACTACTCATTCACTAAACATACCCTACAACTCTTGAGTTTGCTCTGCTTGCCGTATTGGCCCCAAAATGACTTGCAAGTGGGCAGCAAGACAAAGTTCAACATTGACAGTCTAAACAGACATGCAAGGGGAGAGTAATTAAGTAAAATACATAAAAACTGAGTTAGTCTTCTTTAAGTTTACGTCTAAAAGTACTTCCAGGAAAATAAGCATCTAATATGTGTTCTGATTTCTTTATTTTGGGAAAGGAAAACAAAAACACCCCCCAAAAAAAGAATAAAAGGAGGGGAAATTAATCAAGAAAAAAACAGTAAAGTTGAATGAAGGACAGTCATGAGAGAGAGGGTAAGTAACCTATGCAGGGCATGGCCAGACAGCAGTAAGAAACAGAAGCTGCAGGAAATGCAGGTCTGACAGGATGCTGGAAGCATATGCAGGATACAGGAATAATCAGTGCCAAGTCCTGCAAAACTCCCCATTCCTGAAGGTCACTGAAGGCATCAGAAAACGTGGTCCTTACAGAGTGAGAAACAGCCCTTTCTCATTTCCATGGTTTAATCCCAGAAAGGTGAAGATTACCTCTTTGATTAATAACTAGAAGTGGCTTGTGAGAGATTGACCAAGCTGCCTTTTTACTATCTAAAAACAGTTCTGCAAGTTCTGCTCGTTCAAGAAACTCAGACAACAAGCAGGTGTAGGTGCTGCCACTGTGGTGAGGAGACACAGGCTGAAATTAATGTGTCACCAGCAAGACTGAGCTGACCAGGTGAATTAAAAACTGTAATTATGACTCAAGCCTTTTAAAATATTGTTCCTGGTTGATGGTAAAGGAGTAAGTCCCAAAGCACTATTATTCAGGCAGCAGTTCTGCTTCCATTGAAGTTACTGGGTAAGAATCTCTTTAATTCTGTGGTACTGAGCTAAGGTGTATTGATCACTGTCAATTCACTTCTAATTCTTTAATGCTCCCAACACAGCATTTGGGAGCTGACAGCAGTGGGGAGCAAACTGCTGCTAGTCTTTTCTGTGCATTGAAATGACAGAGTATTGAGGGGACTGGAGGAGAAGGTGCCTGCACTTTCATGATTTCTACATTTCCGTCTTTGGCTTTCAGAACTGGCATCTCCTTCTTTGTGCTGCAGGTCCCTGAGGGAGAGCCCCAGGCTTCTGTTCCAAGTCTGTCCTGCCCTGAGTTATAAATGGACTCCAAAGCAGATCCTCCTTTACACTGTGCTTTGAATCCTGTGACTTACAGTCACAAAAGCTGCCTTAGCCTTGCAGTAAAACTGCTCCTCAGCTCTCTCTTCTGTACTGCCGATGAGGCAAGGGGAAGGGAAAGACACCCTTCTCTGCTCTACCCATGCACTGTCAAAAACCTGCCAGCGGTTCTTCACGCAAATGAGTTTCCAGCTGACAATGTGTGTTTTTAATTTAGCTCACACCGTTATACACGGGCAGGTGAGAAGGGCCCGTTTCCCTTTTTCATTTCTTTTTTTTTCCCTCCCCCCCATGCTGGTAAGTGCATTTCATCTTGTAACTCTTAACTTTGGATGAAAAAGCTGTTGCCTTCGGCGGTAAAGCAGCACAGCAGGCTGAGGAAAGGAAAGCTTCCTTTCATTGCCATGTTTGAAACTAGAGGAAGTCATCATATTACTTTAACAAGCAGAAATGGATGGAAATGTTTAATAGGATTATGCAAGCATGAGTAGCTGTATGGCTGTGTTCTAACTGCCACGGATTTTGGTCCTCGTGATTCATCCTGCTGGTGGATAACGTGATCCTCTATTTTCCCCTGACAGCCAAGTTAGGATTCTGTGGTGAAGATCCTTGCAAGGTGAGATCTCTCCAGTGATCTCCCTTCAGAACATCGAGTCCTCAGGGCTGAGCTGCAGATCTGGCACCGGGTTTTGCTGCCACCGAGCATTTCATACCTCTCATTAAAATACCACCAAGTCTTTGCACACAGGCAGGAAACAGTGATGCTCTTCTGTCCGAGCTCCTGTTATGGTAACGTGGAATGAAAATCGGCTCCTGGTAGTCCAATCGGCTCCAATTAGTTGGCTCTGGATACATGGATACACAGCACGTCGGTAACTGATGTGTGTTTCAGCCCTGGTGAGCAATGTGGGCGCTGACTATGATTTGGTGAAGAAGATTGGAATTCATCTTGTCTAATTTTGGATGTTGAAATGAGAGCTGGCTGCGCTTTGTATGCACTGGAGAAAAAAGGTGCAGCTAATGTTACCAACCTCATTTCTGGCTCAGCACAGAATGAATTTCCTTCTGGTGTTGACTATTTTTCTCTAATGACTGAATTCATTCCATAAATTATTTTTCTTTCTCTTTAATTGTTTTTATTTTGAAGAAATTACAGAATCTGGGAATAACTCAGGTTAGAAAGGAGCCCTTGAGATTGTTGAGTCTAGTCCCTCTGTTGAAAGCAGGGTCAACTATAACAGACTCTTGGGATTGGTCCTGTGCAGGGCTAAGAGTTGGACTTTATGATCCTTGTGGGTCCCTCCCAGCTCAGAATATTCTGTGATTCTGATTCCTTAGGACCAAGTCCAGTCAGGTTTCTCATGTCTTCAAAGATGGAGTACTTGACAGCTTTTCTGGGAAAATTGTTCCCACTGTTTGATCACCTTTACAGTAAAAACGCCATAATTATTACATTAAAGTGGAATTTCATGTATTTCATCCTGTGCCCCTTTCCTCTTGCCCTTTCACTGGGCAGCATTGAGGTCACAGCATCTTCTCTACCCCTCCTGTCAGCTGATTTTACACAGGGTTAAGATCTTGAATCTTCTCTTCTTCAGGCTAAATAGTCCCAGCTTTCTCAGTCTGTCTTCATATTCTTCAGTCCATTAGTTGTCTTTGTGGCCCTTTGCTGGGCTCTCTCCAGGATGTCCAGCTCTTGTACCAGAGAGCTGGACTTCAGGTGTGACCCAGCCAGTCCTGAGCAGAGGGGAAGGATCATCTCCATCAATCTTCTCACCTTGATCTTCCCAAGGCAGCCCAGGCTGTGTTTGCCCCACAACCCAAACCTCTTCTGAATTTCCTCCCAAGTGAATGTTTTCTGTGATATTTCCATGTTTATTATCATGTCATTTTTATGCAAAGGACCAACTCCAGCAACAAGCTTGACAAGTCCCAGCAGCATTAATAGTGTTTCTCATACCTGTTCTCTGACACAGATGGGCCTGACTTCACCCACACTCAGAGCTTGCCTTGTTAGTGCAGTAATTAGTCCACGGTGATAAGACCTGTCTCTCAGTGCCTCATTAATGGGGATTTATGGCTTTTGGACTGGAGCTGACTCAAACCTGGCCAGAGCAGAGAGTGGGTAGGATTAACACACAGCTGTCTGCCTGTGGCCTCACTCCTTGGGTTGGAAATAAATTAGGGGAAGAAGGATTGGTTACTGTGAGTGATATCAGGGCATTGATTATAATCGAGTCTTTAACATGCAGATATAGCCTGGATAACCAATGAAAGCACAATGCCCCTGCTAACAACCTCATTGTTTGAGAGGGGGCAGTGATTTTGTTAAGTGAACTTCTTTTAAATATCTTAGGCACGTGGCTACATGTGATTTACTGTTCTTTTTTTATCAACTAGTAGTTGTTGTACTACTAGTAGTAGTAGTTGTATGATTTAGCCTTGTGACTTTTCCTAACCCTTCACCTTTCTTTTTACTCCTTTTATTTAAGTTACTTGGAGAGATACAGTAATGTACAAGAGCTGTTTTCCTATTAACCACTCACTCAAGTTTTCTTTTTTGTTCCAAATTCCCAGAATAATTCAAAGCCAAATATGTATAAGAGAGTTCCTGTAAGCTTGTAAAAATGTATTGTGTTGTTTGAGCCCTAACTAAGAAGAACGTGCATGTTCTATTAGGCTCATTAAAGAAAACTAAATTGAAAAAATAAAAATAAATATACATTCCCAGCTGTAGAGAGCACAGAATATGCTTCAGACAGAGAAGAGTTGGTAGGCACAAGAAAAAAAGGGTGTTTTGGGAAGGCAAGTGAATGCTTAGAGAAGAATTCAGCAAAAGTTGCAGACTATCCCTTTCCCAACTAATAAATGACATCAGCATGACATCATCCAGGTATTGTGACAGAGCAGGACTGAGAACAGATGGAACACAGGATGGTTTTCATTGATCTTCCAGGATATTTTTCCTTCCACAGAAAGGAAAGCACGAGAACAAGAAAACAGCCATATGGTATCATATATGGATGAACGAGACTTGGGAGCATGAAAACTAGAACATATTCAGGGTTCTTACTGGAAAATGGAAACGTTTGGGGGGTTTGGTGTTTGTTTTGGTTTATTTTTGTTTTGTTTTCTGTTTATTGTGGCTTTTTGGTTGTGGGGTTGTTTTTTTCTGTAGTAGGGAGTTATGAATGGAGGTGCACAAAGTGTGTTTGATGGATCATAGTATCGAAAGGTTCACTTGAGGACTATTTTATGTTGTGAATCTTGGCACCTTCTTCATCTTTTATGAGACATTATTTCACACAGTCAAATGCATTGAGGTATTTTTTTTTAAATTTCCATAATAATATTGGATGCCAAATTTTTTTTTTTTTTTTTTTTTTAAATGGTCTTCAGCTCATGTTTTCAGATACCTCTGTTGAGAAGGAAATCCATGTATCTTGTGAGGATAGAAGGTATTTCTAACGAAACTTGAGTCTTCCTAATTTAAAGGATTCATTTGGAGCTGAAAGACTGTGATTTTTGTCACTAAAAACACATTGGCTTATGTAAAAGCAGGTGCATGTAAGTTTAGCACTTGCATACATCCTACTTTCACTTCCTTGTCGATGAATTCTTGCTTTCCAAAGGTACAGCACATTTTGAGAGTGAGCAGTTATTCAGTCAACTAGCAGTTGCTAATAAAAATAAAAGCAGTGCAGATCTTGCTATAGATGTTATAATTAATCAGGCACAAAACCAGGCTTTCCATGAAGCCATAGGAATCTCAGTGGGAACAGGTGTTTTAGGGATAGCACTGAAGAGGGTTTTTTTTTAGTATAGAAAAATATTTCACAGATGATTTCTTAAAAAAACGTGAAGTCATGAAGTTTTATCATCAGATATCATTCACAAGCCTGGTGTTTCTCTGTTTTCCCCCAAGAGATATAAATTAAGACATTATCACTGCAGTATTTGTAGATGAATCTCTGCAGCTCTGCCTTGCAGAGATGAAATAAACTTGGAGAAAACTCAGCATTCATAACTAATATCAGCTTATCCGCAGATAACAATATGGGATGCAATTTGAACCATTTAGTACCAGGCTACAAACCTTTAGCAGCCTGTAAATCAGAGTTTTATTTTTATGCAGCAATGTAAATTGCTGTGGCTTGATGGCTTGCTTTCTTTGGGTTGACATAAACTGTGAATAAAATCTGCCAATTTTTTTTATGGCAATATGATTTTTAGACATACATTGTTGAAGGAGTTGGAATATTCAACACCTCTTGAGGCCAACATGCACTGCCCAACTACAGCAAATAGTGAAATTCTGTGAAAATTGAACTGTAGCCACAAAAGCTCCGCTCTTGCATTGAGGTGAGGCAAAGGCTCTCATCCCTCCCCTTTCTTTCCTGCAACTTTGCATGTGTTTTTCAGGGTCCAGATTAATTCAAAGCAATTGTGCTCGAGGCCACGGGGTAGGGCAGCACAGAGCTGATGGTGAGTGTGAATCTGATTGTACAGGCTGGAGGGAAAATGTTTTTTTTCCCCCCTTCATCTCACCACATGGAAACTGTCAGTATTTTAAATTCCTGGTAGAACACTAGGAATGTGATGAGCTCTAAGTGTGAAACTCTTATTTTCAGATATTTCTCCTCTGGGAAAAAAAAAAATAAAAAGGAAAGAAAAAAGATACAAAGTAAGAAAATAGAGGTGTAAAAAAAGCATAAGCCTTCTCAGACTCAAGTGACCTTAATTTCATCCATGGTCCATTGGAAGTCCATATAAGGTGCAAATATAAAACTTTCGATCTAAGTATGTCACTCTGACTGCTAGTAATTACAGATTTTATTTAGACTGAGGAGTTAATTACCATGGGAAGTCATTAAGGGAATTCTAAGCCTCGTTTTCCAGAGTTTAAGACTATCTTCAATTATGGGAGAACAAGGCTTAGAATTCCTGAGAACTGCATGAAGGTTGAACTCCATGGTGAACCTTGATATGGTCTTGGCCCTAATGACTTCTATGGGCCATGAGTTTCATGGTTTAGTAACACGTTGTGTGAGGAAGAATTTCCTCTAAGTGGTTTTAGTCATACTGACAGACCCAACTTTCTAAGTTTCTTCTTCATTTCTGATGTGCCAGTTCCACCTCCTTTTGATTTAGCAGCTATGAAAACTAACAAAGTTATACATACTTGTATATTCGCAAAGCTATACACACTTTTATATTTGCAAAACTATACACACTTTTATATTTACAAAGCTATATATACTTTTGTATTTACATTCATATTTATTTTATACACAGTCACTTTCTCCTTGAGAAGGGAGAACATGGCAAAAGGGAATTTTTAGAGCAAGAAATGTTATTTTAAAGAACTGAACTGAGTTGAATGACACAATTACTTGTTTGGCAAATGTTTCCACCTTTGAAGCAACATCAGTGGAAGCCTGGGGGAGACAAAGTTTCAGAACATTAGAGCCACGAACTTTCTTTTTAATAATACATGAAGTTGCCTGAATAAATCCTTATGGAAACTGTAACAGCAGCAGCTAATGACTGGTTTTAGTTAATGACCCATTAACGTGTTAGCAAAGCAGCCACTAACTGTGATATTTGGCGAGAATCAGTTTCAAAGGGACAATTAATATTAAAATCGGATGTTGATTTATTAACCAATACCTTTTCAGGTATTACTTTCTACCTGGAGCAATGAGTGCACACTGCAATGGCACGGCTGGTAAATCAGTAATAATCTGTTTTGCTCCAATCAGACGACAGGAAAAAGAAGCAGCTGTCCCTCCCCACGGGTGTTATTGCTGAGATAAACTTCAGCCTTGGATGATGCTTTAAAACAATGTTCCTACTGTGGGTCTTAACTGGACTCCTAGAAATCTGAGCCATCCAAAAGCAGCAGATATGAAGACCTAGTTTTGCCTAATTAGGTCAGAGGAAAGAACCTTCCATCACCTCTTCACTGAGGAAGCCAGTAAAACAAATTACACAAAAAAAGCACAGGCCTCTTGCAGCCAAAAACCTGCATTGGTTGAGATAACTGAACTCACCTCTTTAATCTAATTATTTATTGACCATTTTTTTGTGCATGTGTCACAGGTCAAAACTTTTAGATCTGTAGTTTATGCCTGTGCCTGTTAATTCTCTTTCTTTTTGTATTACAAATCTACATCATGGATATATCTGCTTTTGCTTTGTTTTCACCTCAGATGAGGTTGAGCCAAAGAAGTCCACCCTGCACTTTGGGGGAAAGGTGGCAAAACCTGTGTTGGTATTTTTTGAGGAGCAGGTTCCATGCTCTGGGGTGAACCTCATGAAATTGCTGTATTTTGTGCAGGAAGTTTTATGCTGTTTTATGAAATTCCAGAATTATCGATCATGTCTTTCATCTCCATTGCTTCTCAGAAGCGAAGGCTGTAAATTCCCCAGAGGAACCTTTCCTTGAGTTCACACAAAACTGGAAATCAAGCACATTCTTGATGCATTCATTAGCAAGCCCTGCCTGCCTGAGCAATCACCTGATCTCAGCAGGCTTCCTTCCCTCCTTCCTCTCTTCAATGTGCATCAGCCTGTGCTGTGTCCTGGATCCCTGTGGCCCTTCCTTCAGGAGAGCTCCACTGCTTTGCAAAGAAGGAAATGTTTTTTCCCCTCCTTCATCTCTGCAAGTGGAGCCACTGAGGCAGAGAGAGACAGAAAATACGTGGCCGAGGGCTACTTGTTCCAAACTCTCCTAGGGCTCTGGTGCCATGGCACGTTTCATTTGGTAGTTGGATCCCTTTCCCTTGTCGGTAAATAGCACTGAGGAAGGGTTCAGGTGCTCCAGCATTTCTCTGTGGGATACACAGCAGCTGAAATTACAGTATCAGTTACACCACTGGAACCAAGTGAGAAGCAAGGTCTCTCCCATCCATCACAGGGTGACAGACAGTAAAGACGTGCCAGGAGGTGCTTTCCTGCCCGGGCATGTTGAGGCACAATAAAACATGATGAAGTGGTCAGTTAACAGCCATTCCAAGCCAACCATCGCTCTGACTGGCATCTGGCCACCGATATATTGGCCAGTCAACTAAAGAGAGCATTCATCCGATGTTGACCCACAGCATTGTTTTCCCATTGTGGTTTGTGTGTGCATATTCCTGTTTTCAAACACTTTGACTATTTGCTAATGGATTTGAGATGCCTGTCTGCAGAACAGTTTACTTCTGAAGCCACCTGACCTCCTGTCTGCTCACAGCCCTCTTAGATACGAGGCTCTACAGGGATGGTGAAGGCAGAGGGAGCTGAAATAGAAGGGAAAAAGCAATTTGTCCATGAAGAAATGACTTTTTTTTAACCCCAAATCCTTTGCATTCCCTTGAAAAACTTCATATACTGACAGCATCACTGTGCAAAGGTAATATTAATAAAGGCGGACCTGGTTGATGAGTCAGTCACAGATCCACCAACAGTTTATTACTGACCTGTTGTTAAATGAAGCTTCCACATGTCGATTTTCTCAATATGACACCAGAACATGAAACAACTGACCCCAGTGAAGAGTTCCCCACATGCAGTACTGTCTCGAGCTTTGCCTCTTTGAAGAGAAAGCAGATTTACTTGGGGTTATTGCCATGTCAAAGGAAATTAGTTCAGTCATGCTGTTTCCTTATTGGTACCTCCTACTGTTTGCAGTTGCTGAGAATCACTAAAAACACTCTAGATCTGCTTAGTTGATACAGATAGTGTTTTATTTCAGGAGAATGAGGCCTGCCTTTTTTTAAGAAACATTATTTAAACATCTGCTCAAGAAGATGTCTTCTGCCCCAAATGTCTTGCCCTATTTTTGAGGTTTTCATACTCTCTTTTCGTAGGTGAAATGTGTCAAGACACAGCTCTAGGAACCTAAGGAGTTCTCTGGGATGATAAAGGGAAGTGGAGCCGAGGCACACGCAGAAAGTCAACTTTGCTCTTTAATTCATAGCAGCAAAAGCACCCCAGCAGCAGTTGCTTGTGACAAAAATTCTAATGCTGCCTGCTCTGAGAAAACCTCTCCATGTCAGTGATAACACTAAGAAAGACGCTGGCCATTTGGCTTCAGGCTTGGGTAAAGCCTGGCACTGAGCTGTGTGTATCAGCAGGGGTCAGGTAGAGATGACAGTGGGAGATTTTTATTCAGCTTTGGGGTTTTCTTAGATTTCTTGGCCCAGCTTGGTGTAGCTGATGCAACCTATGTTTTAAAATTTATTTAGGGAGTGATAGCAAAAATCACATTGCTGCTTTGTAGCATCACAGGGATTGATACCCTGCAGTTCCTCACCTGTCCTGAGGCTCTGCTTGAGGAGGATTCACAGCTCTGAAGTGACCCCCCCACTCTGGATGTTTGATGTGCAGCTAAGGCAGCTGAGGAGGGAAGTTAAAATAAAAACACAGGCCTAAGCTTACTTACAACACCCAGCTTTGATGTTCACCTCATCCAGCTCTGATACTTAGGATGAGCACTTTGGTTGGCACCTAAGTGGGGCTGGGGCTTGGATAAATGCCAACTTGCTGATCCTCTCTCTGATGAAGACTGAGGAAAATAACTGGAAGATTTGGCAGAAATTACATCAGAATCCCTGATTGAGAGTGTGCACCTGCCACTTGTTGTTCAGGTCAATAACTTGGGGTTTTCTAAAATTACACCTGCTCCTTTTGCATGTTTAGTTAAAACTTATTGACAAGATTGTGTTTTATTACCTGTGCAAGTAATTTTTTTCCTAATGTGTGGTGGCAGGACACAACCCGAGATGATTTGGAATTTCAGCCAGCCTGGATATGAAGAGAGACCCTGACATAGCTTGTCATGTGCTCAGGCACGTTTAACTAGACCCAGATGCTCCAGTGAGAGGGGGAGAAATGACAGACTTGAGCATGAGCATGAACAAGGTTGCTGAATATATGCACATTTGGGGATGGGAAGGGGCCTTGTTCACTTAGTGAGCTGCTTTTGTTCCACCTGCCTACAGGTTTCAGATGGTCCCATCCCTCTGCAGAGGACTGGAATCCAGGAATTATGGCATAAATCTCTGCGAGAATGGATCCTGTGGAATAACTGTAGGTAGACGGATTAAAATATGTTGCAATAAGCCCTGGTGCTGGGAGGAGTTAGCTGGTTATAGATGAACATTCCTTCCCTATTCTTTCTTCCCCCTACTCTCTGCTCCTCACATTTTATTCTTCAACATGAATTGATTTAGAACCAAGAATACCTGAGATAACAGTTCTGCATGTTGTTCATCCAGCCTGAAGAGAAGGTCGAGGTAATTTTAGCTAATTACATAGGGCAAAACTGATCCCCAGTTACCTTTGGTAAGGTATTAAAATAGCTTTCACATGAAGATAAGATCTTTCATAAGATCGTTCATAATGTTATCTCTTAGAACTATCTCCATAACAATATATATAGTATTAGAGAGATATATATAGTTGTACTTGCATTTTTAATGACTTGGGTACTTTCAGAAAAAAAAGAAAGTGCTAGGCAGACGACAGAAGGACTTGAGAACAAACTGCAAGGAGGCTTTCATGAATTAGAAATTGAAAATTATGTTTAGAAAATCACAGGGAATGGAAGAGTCTCTATAAATTCTCCTGTTAGTACATATCTTTCTTTATGTTTTTGTGAAAAGCCTTCAGCACAAAGTATCACTGTAGGACTTGATAGATCTACAGTCACCCCCTGGATTTCTGGCCCCAGAGCAGGCATGAAGATGCTCATGTCCTGAGGGTGCTGATAATCCTGGCTTGCTCCCCAGCACATGCTGGTCTGCTGCCCTTCTGCCATGTGAAGTGTGGAACTGGAGTAGAGAAGGTGTCCTTCCTCATGCCCCCATTTGTCACCCCACACTCAGAATCTGAGAGCACCAGCTTTGAAGGTGGGAGATCCACGTTCCAGGGCATTCCTGCTTGGTTTGGAGAAGGGCTCCAGCTCCTTTCCCTCAGAGAACATGAGGTTGCTATGGCATCATATGACATCATCTAAGTCACCCTTGGTCTATGTGAAGAAAGCATCGAAAAATACTACTTTGGAAAAAAGCAGGTGCTGTGTGTTAAGTCTCCTAGGCAAGTGAACTACCACAAAAATAGGATAACTAGGGTCAACCATTTCTGCAATATTTGTCAGGTAATAATCTGAACCCAGCTCTCTCTGTGTGGGGTGTAGAAAAAGAGCAGAAGCCAATTGTCTCCTCTTCTGCTTCTCCAGCGAACCTCTGGGCTGCTGCACAGCGGATGTTGGGGCACCCCCCTTTTAGGTGTTTCCCAATGTGCCTCTCAACTTATTTTCCTTGAATCCCATTTTGCAGTACCTAACTTTTCTATATGAACTACCAGGACATGCGGTAGTACATAAGGTTGTGAGTTTCAGTATGTCTGAGCCCACTTAAAACTTGGCTTTGCACAACAGGCTCAATACCTGAACTCCTTAGTAGATAAGTCCTTGCTTTCCCTGGACTTCAGTCCTTTAATACAGAAATAACAACATACTCCAAACTTACAGGGATGCTGTGGAAGATAAAGGCACAAAAGATTGTCAAGAGTTCTGAGAAGGCAATAGAAGCGGCTATAAGGTAAGTAATGAGGAAGAGTGCAGACTACAATCCTCCACAACAAACGTATGACTGCAGTCCGTCCACCCTGAGGAAGCCCAAAGCACTGCCTGTGCAGTGGGATTCCACATATTCAGATGTTAATCTTTCCAGGAATTCTTCTTGCACTCAGACAAAGCATCAGCAAGACCACTGGGAAGTCCCTCCCCAAAGAAATGAGCACAAAACAGTGAGAACTTGGAACGAGCCTCTTGTCATTAAAAGAAAAATACCTGTGCATAATCATTGTGTTTTAGCAATAAGATGCATTTCTAGATGTTTACTGCATGAAAGTTTATGCAGTAGAACTCGCAAGTTATACAATCAGGAAGCCAACTGCAAAAGTATTTAATACAAAAAACAACAAAGAAATTATCTGACAAGTTGTTGTTTTTCCTTTTTACTGATTTAAAGAAGCCATTTTGACAACTTCAAATCAAAAGGAGAATATTTATTTCACAACTGATCATTATTTCCTTTTGACAAAAGTGTATGTAAAATATAAAGGAAAATATTTCTGGATACAGAACTCCTGTTATCCGTACTATAGTAAAGAAAATTGTATTAGTCTTCAGAATATTTGCTGATATTTTTCCTTATTTAATTTATGGAAGAAGCAAGAGGAACCCAAGCCCATATTTAGAATCCTACTAATTATTAATTCCTTTTCATTCTCTTCTTCTTTTTCCAACACTTCTTTATAAGGTATTATTGAAGCATTGCATTTGCTTACAGGGTTACCAATATGTTCTCAGAAGAAGACTGAACTCAGAGATTTCCACTTAATTTGTAGCCAACAAAACCAACTGTTCATTACTGTTTTGAGTATTGAGAAAAAAAATAAGACATTCAACTAAACAAAAACTTAGGGAAATCCATTTCTTCCCCTTCCCAAGACTCCAGTTCAGTCCAGGCACCTCTCTTCACCCCTCCTATTCACCCCTGCCCTTGCTTTGCTGCAAATTACACTCAGTCCCTTGAGTGATGCCACGGGTGGTGCAGGAGTTTGGTGTCTGTGTGTTGCCGGGGGGTTTGCCGCTCGTTTTTCCTTGCTCCTTTTTTCCATGGATCCCTCCTTCTTACTCATTTCCTTGCTCTGGCATTAATTCCTCCATAACACCAGCATGGGGACACTCCCTGGGGTCCTCCCACTCAGGGCAACCCAAATCCTGCCAGATACACCCATATGGAGAAGATATATAGAGATGAATTAGCTCCATCTCTAAATACCTTGTCGAGCAGCTAATCCTATTGCCACCAACCATATCCATGCATCCAGTTGTCTCTGATTTCCATCCCTGTTCTCTGTCACTGCCAACAACATTTCCATCCTTCCTGCTGCTCTTAGCCATACTTTGGAGTTTGTTTTTGACAAGTCTCTGAGCTCATGTATCCAGAACTTTCTGCCTTTTACTCATCACAAGCATTATCTACCATTTTTCCTCCCATTAACCACATCATGTGTCCTGTTCTCCACTGCAGATATTCTATCACTGCAAGGGCCATCCAAGAATATATGTACAGACCTGTCTCCTACCAAAATATACCCCAGAAGATAATTTTCCCTGCCAGTCCAAAAGGTAAAACAATAAATAATTCCATATTTTAAAAGCTTTGGTAAATTTGCATCTTCTATTTTGTCTTATTAATTGATTCAACTACTACAGTGTCCATATTTTTTGTCTCATTGCTGTGGCTTTGTTGAGGAGTTTTATGCCTTTATCACAGTCTCTTCCTCAGGTCCCTATACTTCAGATTTTCTTTCATACAGCCTCTTTATGGTGGTGCTGAGTTGGTGGGACCAGGTGATCTTGAAGGTCTCTTCCAACTTTGATGATTCTGTGATTCTGCCCATCATGAAGTTCCCAAGACCAATCCCTTTTCTGACCACTTGAAAGGCCAGTTTCTACTCTCTTGCCATCCAGGGAAAATAATATTTAATATCTATTTACCTTAAGCTGCTGCTCATCTATTCCCCTTTTCCCATGCAAAGAAGGAGCTATATGTCTGCATGATCCGGGTCTGGGATCTGTGGTTTGGTTCTCAAGCCCAAGTAGTGCTGTCACCAGTCTAGGAGAAAATACTACATTCTGGAGAGCACCAACACCCTCTCTTTGACTTACATACTTCAGTGAGAAATCAAGCTATTCCATCCACTGAAAGATTTACAACTCAGCGAGGATATTACAAGTAGGAAAAGTCAGTAGGAATATAAGAGTAGAACACTCGTATATATATATAAATATATACAATTTTTTATGATTGATCAAACGTCCTTTAAAACAAGAAATCACTGTCTTATACATAATCCAACTCAATAGCTGTTCCCACTGGTCACTCCAGAGTGCCATCTGGAGCGCGCTGATCACGGTGAAGCGAGCGCTTTCCGTGCACACACCGATATTGTCATATTACAGCATCTATCACCAGCACGGGTTCCTTTGCTCTTGCCTTCCCTCCTCTCCCGCTGCGCGGACTTGGTGGTGCTTTAAGGCTGCGGAGGGCTGGGGTTAGCGCTGCCCTGCGCAGGGGAGGTGAGCGGCGGGCTCAGAAGGAAGCAAGGAGAGGAGGCGAGGAGAGGAAAGGAAAGGAGAGGAGAGGAGGCAAGGAAAGGAGGGGAAGGAAGATGTGCCCGCCCGCCGCCGGGCCGAGGGGAGCCGTGTGAGGATCCGTGCGACGGGAGCCGGCTCGCCGCCGCGGCCGCCGCCGGGGATGCTCCTGTGGCCGCGCCGGAGGATTTTGTCACCTGTGGCCCTGCCCCCGCCTCCCCGAGCCAAGGACACACCTGGGCTGAGCGCTCCCGCCCCCCGCCCCCGCCGCCGGCCGCCTCTTCCCCCGCCCGAGCGCCGGGCGAGTGTCGGCGGAGCCGCGGGGCTGCAGGCGGGGCTGGGCGCTCGCTGAGGCTCCGAGCAGCCACCAGCCGAGGGAGGAGGAGGAGGAGGAGGAGGAGGAGGTGGGGGAGCGGCGGGGGGCATGTGGATGTTGGCCGTCGCCTTGCTCCACAGCATCTCGCATGGTGAGCCCCCGCCGGCGGGCACCTTTCCCTTCTCGCCCTCCCCCCGGGGAAGGGGAGCGGGGTCGCGGCTGTGCCTTTTTTCGGGTTGGATGCGTGGCGCTGGCTTTGGGCAGCCCGAGAGGAGGAGGAGGAGGAGGAGGGCGAGCTCGCCCTGTGGTCATTTAAACTCGCTTGCCCAGCAAAGTGACAGCCCGAGACTGAACGGCATCTCTGCAAACATCAGAGCAACCTGCGCGGGGGGTGGCACTAAGGGCACCTTTTTCCCTTGTCATCCTCCCGTCCCCCCCACCCCCCTTTTGGCAAAAGGACATGTTCTTCTGAAACAGGAGAAATAGCCAACCCTGTGCCATTTGCCGCCCTGCATAAGAAAGAAAACTAATATTTATGGTATTTGGAAGGTCTTAGTTTGTGGTCTCCTGTGTATTGAAAAGATTATACGTGGTAGCTGTATGTGTTATTTCTGCTGAGCTCTAACAGTTCCCTATTAATCCTTATATAAACATATCTTCCAAGGAACTGAATTTAGAAATAGGTTTAAGAAATTATGTATTGCACTCGCAGAAGGGTATTGGGTGCAAGAATTCATTGGGGCAGGCTTCCAAGGCACGGAGGAAAATTCTGTTCCATGATTAGGAAGTCTTGACTTCTCGAGAATTCATTTATTAATATGAACTATTGAAGACAAATGAGATCTCACCAAACCCCCATCAGTCCCCTCCTCATCTTGTAAAGGTTGTTTAGGGGAATCTGATTGTTATTTATGTGAAAAGTCTGTAACACTTGAGCTGGATGTATACATGTAGGCATTTTGCCATTTTCCCACAAAGCTTTGCCAACTCCCATCAGTCACGACCTGGAACAGCTGCTGATCACTTTTGAAATCTCCGAGTGCGGAGATTTGTCTGTGCCACGATCTGTGATAATTATCTGTTAGGGCTTTAAGTGAGGTCACCATACTTTTTTTTGTATGTACCTGGAAGAAAATCTAAATACAGACATAATTAGAAAATCCATCCGTACAGTGAAGGGTTTTGTATGTGTATTAAAGCTATTTGAAAACCAGAAATTTAATTTAATGACAAATGCTAACACGCAATAATTTTGGTTCTAAACTCACAGAAAACCCAAACTTCATACAGAAAAAACCTCCTCAGACTGCTATGGTCTATTTTATTCTCAAGCAATTGTTGTCATTTGAAGATTCTAGTCAAGAAACTGTATTGAAATTTGGAACTTACATGGCAGAATGTTTCAAACATATCGAATTCAGCTTTTTCCAGAAAGGAGGTCAATTAACTTTTTATCAACCTTAAACTTATACTTAACATGAAAGTTAGCACAATTCAGTAATTCAGTGCCTCAGCATGTACCATATTCTTTGGGTTATTATTTTTTAAAAATAAAACTATTTTAATAGAATATCTTCTTGAGCCATTTATTGACTTGTAACCAATTAAGCATGACTTTGTATTTTTATATCCATGTCTCTGACAAGAGCAAGGAGACCAAAATAATAAGAAGTTATTCTCTGAACATTGCTGTGCAGGAAAGACAGGAGATGTTACGCAAGACAGGTGTATCTTTTTAAGATTTCTAGCTTAACCTTCAGCTAAAAAAAATGCTTAAAGCCCATTGTGTTCTGGTTGTATCATTTCAAAGAAAGAGATAGCAGGAACAGACAGAATCCAGATATACACAACAGGAGTGACAGAGGCAGGAAGAAATTTTGTGTGAGAGGAATATAAGGTGGGGAGGGAGGAAACATGCTCGAGGAAGAGATGAATCAGCAAGGATATGATAACTGTGTATAAAACAGGATGTATGAAATGTGCATCCCTGTCTTTCTGGAGGCAGACACTGGCATTCTGTGCCATGTGTCAAATACCAAAATCCTCCTGCCCACAGGAGTGTGGCCTGCACGCCAGCCCTTTGTACTGAGGTGGGTGGTGGCATGTGGGGATTTGTTTTCTCTATAGTTTTGGAAGAACTATTCCAGAATAGTGGAAAAAATGCATTTTCAGCCTACTTCCCATTCCACTGAACTGCAGTCCTCTCCAGGAAAGGCAGGCGAGCTCTTTTTACTTGCCCATTTTGTCTCTTGCACAGATGACATTGATGCTGTTTACTTAGTGGCAGTCACTTTATGAGCACTTAAACTCAGAAAAAACCCAACTGTGGTAACTGTTAGTAAATGAAGGCTTTTTAAATGAACCACCATTATCTAAAAATAACTATTGGTGGTGAAGAGACCACTTTTTGACAGGTGGCTGTACTTAAAAAAAAAAAACAAAAACAAACACACTAAAACCCCAACCAAACCCACAAAAAAATCCCCAAGGACATGAACAAGAAGTACCACAGCACCAATCTGTGCTGGACCCAGGTCAGCTGCTCTGTGGAGAATGGAATTACTGGTTTTGCTACAGATCCACAAGGCTGGCCTTGGGAGATCCAGACCAGCCCTGCTGCCCAAAGCAGAGTCAACCACCACAGCAGGACTGTGTCCTGTCAGATTTTGAATAACTCCAAGGATGGACACTCTACAAACTCTGTGGGATACCTGTGCCAGTGGTAGACCACCCTCATCATAAAAAGAAATACATTTTATTAATATATATATATAATCTTCCATTTAAATAGAGCTTCTTGGTTTCCGTTTGTGTCTATTGCCTTTTGTCTGTTCACTGAATGCCACTGAGAAGAGTCAGGCTACAGCCTCCTTACATCATCCCACCTAGGATTTTTGCTCATTACTAAGATCCTCCTGAGCCTTCTCTTCTCCAGAATAAACAGTCACAGCTCTCTCAGCCTTTCCTCATATTTCAGTCTTCAATCCCTTAACCATCTTTGTGGTCCTTCTCTAGACTCACTCCAGTATGTCTGTGTCTTTCTTGGTCTGAGGAGCTCCAGATGTGTTGTCACAGGTGATGACATGATAAGTTTGATTTTTCTCCTTTAATCACAGTTCAATGTGCTGCTGCCACTGATGTTTACCCAGCCTTTCATCTTAAAGTAAAACCCTTCACTGGGAAGGATATCCCATTGCTTCTCTATCACATGTTGTTCTCCTCCACTGCTAAAGTCCTCCACGACACAGCCCTACCAAACTTCTCCCATGAAGTACTTGGAGTCATTTTCCATCTCTAAAGAGCATATGAATTTCCACTTTTTTGCCAGACTTACAGTCAATTACTTTCCTGCTCTTGTATAAGAATTTCCTCCCCAAAAAGCCAGATCTCCATTAGCTGCCTTCAAATCCTGCCTGTGGGCTTGCTGCTATTTAAAAACTCGGCAACAGTTGGCTGCTGTGGACATTGCTCATCTCGCTTAATTTAAAGTGTTTATGGTGCAATTCACTGTGGCTTCTCCACATAATACATGGAGAGAGAGGAAGAGGGGTTCCCAGGGTCCATTTTCTGTTTTAGCTTGGACAATCACTTTCAGATGGGAGAAATCATCTCTGAAATGTGCTTACCCCTCCCTTTTGATTATTAAAGGAGACACAGATACCTGCACGAAAGAAAGAACTGTCTGCTTTACAATCTTTTGTGTTTCTCTGGGTGACTTCGTGACCTGAAAGGCACAGAGAATGTCTCTATTTTACCTGTGAGCAATTTGCATTGGTAAAATTTATGTTGCGTCCTCAGAAGTAAATGCAAATGCAGTTTCCTCCATAGTTTTCTGTTTCCTTCTCTGTAATTGTAAACAATGATAGGTTGTAGAAAACACATTATGGCATCAAAATTATTTGTGCAGTGGTGTGTAAGCCCACAGATTGCTGGTGATCTGAGATAATGGGTATAAAGTGTGGACAGACAAAAAAGGGTCAACAAAAGAAGGGGGATCACAAATAATTTTTGTGACTGGACTTGAAAACCTTGAGTTGCACCAGGTAAGAGCAGAGCATTGCAAGGCTTTGCAGCTAGAATTGTAGCCAGGTTTGGGGAAAGCTGGAATGTGGGGCACGGCCATGAGGAGCTGGACTAGTGATAGACTGTCCTTGCAGAGTGGGGCTTGGGATCCCTGAGGTCAGCCTTCATCAAAGTCTTTCCAGTATATGTGGTCCAGCCCCATGAGCTGTCAGAAGCTTTTATTTTTGCATATTCCATTCCCTCTCAGACTGGTCCCTCTTCACCAGAAGAGATGAAGATCAAAAAGGCTTTTTAGGCTGTTGCCCGAACATTTTGTGAAGGCCTCCTCCTCTACATCATCTAATGTTTATGTCTCGCAAAATAGAAACAAGAACTTTATGTGGAAATAATACAGAGGCTCTATTTGTTGCACAGAAAGCCTGTATGGAATGAAGGAAAAAAGAGGTCCCATACATTGTGTGTGTTTCTGAGGCAAACGGTGCACCAGAGGCAACATCAATGATACAGTTGTGTGAAGAAGGAAGCTCTGGCTTTACTTTGTATTCCTGAGTCTTGGGGCAAGCTGCCTGGAGAACCCATGGCAGCCTGCTGCTCTTCTTGCTGTCTTATCCATGACAACAAGTTGGCAAAGAAGGTATTTCTTATGGTTCTCCCCGTTGCAACCTGCTGGAGGAGCCGACTGGAGCTCATGACTCAAGACACAATCGCGGCCAAATCCCCTCATGGAGCCCACACCCATAACTCCATGGAAGTAGGAAGCAAAGCAGATGGAAGGGGCTACTGTGGCCCCACAGGAGCAAATACCATTTATATCTGTTTCCCTTCCCCATTTTAACTCCCCCCTCCAGTGTTGGCTGTTGCTTGGCAACCCTGCATCCTTGCTCCACCGCTGCTGTGCGGTGCTGCTGCTCCCCTCTGGCCCCCTCCTCTGCATGAGGCTTGGGAAGAGCCATGTTCTCACGTGCTCCCAGCAATCTGCAAGCAGAGATCGTCTCTTCCTCAGGGATTGGAAAGCAGGTGGGAGCCACCTGAGGAAGATGAGAATGCAGAGGATGCTGTGAATCGCCTTGGACGTGGCAAGTTCTGCTCTTCCTGGTGCCTCCTGTGTCTTGACTCTGGTCAGGGGGGTATCGGCTCCCAGTAGTTCAGTTCTTCTTATGTTTATGTGGTTGCTATTCTGTGCAAGCCACTGGCATCTTAGGCAGGTAATAGATATCAGAATTTGGCTCAGGACCGGAGATAACCTTCATTCCCATATAATCACAGCACTTAATGGATTGCACTCTAACAATTATTAAAGGCAGATCTGCAGAGGCTTGAAACCATCATTAATTTTTATTAAAAAAAAGCCTTGTTGAAACTGTGATATTCCTTCAAATTTCCTTTTTCCCAACACTTCTTTTTAATAAGAAGCAGTTATGTATATATACATGCCCACATCCAATTCCAGAGTAGTCCTAACTGTCTTGTTAAAAGGCTCTGACTCCTAATCCAAATCATGGAAAATCAGATTTAGAAATGAAATAGTGCTCTTGACTCAGCCCTTTCATGCTGCAATGTTATGATATGTCCTGTGTGCATAGCTATGCCTATGATTTCAGTAAATGTAAATCATTCCATAATATCCTGGCGTTACAATCATTTAATGCCGTGGTCTTTAATGTCTTGTCTTTACACATACATCAGACACACAAAAGGGTTTAGCTCATCTTTATTTGGAGACTTTTAAAGGGATATCTTCAGTGCCGTAATACTTGTGTGTCATGTTATGCCACTTTCTCTTGTGAGAACCAATTAGCACCAAGAGAAGCCTTTCTACCCTTCTGCAAGCCCAGATTTTCACCCAAGACAGTTGTTTGATACACTGTGTGCTGTGTCCCCAGCCTTCATCTTTAGTTATTTTACATGTCCCCCCTGCTCCCCTATCCCTTTTCTGTGTTAGGAACAATTTTGTCTGTTTAAAGAAGTGAAAATTTTTTTTAAAAATATATTTCTCCTGGCTTCTCCTTCTAAAAGAAATATTTTTTCCTTTAGTTTAGTTTTTTAAACAGAAAGAATCTTACCTTCTCTGTTTTCAAGGTGCAATGCAAAAAGAAGTCTACACCACAAAAAAAAATACTGTCCTGTGTTTTGATGATGTTACTTTAAATAGAGAAATCTGGTATTCTCTCAAGAAAACATGAATCATACACGGGGCTTTAAAATCCTTCCCACAGACTGGATTTTTCCATGCCTTACTCTAGCATGGCTTTCTAAGAAACATCTTTGTCAGCTGCTCTTCTCCCTCTCTCTAATAACTTTTGAACCTGCTGTCCAGTTGGAATCCATTTGTTTGTTGGGTATAAGTAGAATATAATTAAGTCATTGCTTTAATATGTGTATAAGTATATAAACATTCACGTGGGCAGAGGAGAGGGAGAGACTAATCCCACTCCAAGTTCTGGAAAGCACTGGAAAAACTAACAGACATCTGACTTAGGTCTTGAGTCTTCTGACCAAATATCCAGAGGAAATTCTTTTTTCCACTGCTCTGTGCTCACAGAACCACCCAATGGGCTAAGTTTGATTTTTCACTTCTTCTAGATATTACTGGAACCCTGGGAATGAACTGTACCAAAACAGTAACTTCAGGCAGGGAGAAAAAAAAAAAATCTCCATTTTCAGGCTTAAAGCTCAGTGTGTATTAAGCCATCTAGAGTGTTTTGAAAGCTGCTGCTTTAATTCATGAGCATATCAAGACTGAATGGCTAATTGTGTGTGTACTGTAAGAACAGGTCATGCGAGAGAGCACATTTTTGTGCCAGATAACAATATTCTTGCACATTATCAGCTTGGAGTAGTCAATGGATTCAGTTGGAGTACAGGAAAGGAAGGGAATTGTACTTTTCCCCTTGTATTTTTGGGATGGACTACATAAGTATCAGCAGCATAGGTGCCTTCACAAGTAGTTGCATTGCAGATGGTTAGATTTCGTTTCTCCATCATGTT
Organism: Dendrocincla tyrannina; assembly: GCA_035047865.1. Taxonomy (NCBI): domain Eukaryota; kingdom Metazoa; phylum Chordata; class Aves; order Passeriformes; family Dendrocolaptidae; genus Dendrocincla; species Dendrocincla tyrannina. Next base: position 114,647,211 of record JAWWMP010000001.1, read on the forward strand.
CCCAGCTTCATAGTAACAAACAGAGCTTTTCAACTGATACCTTCTTAATGGTACTTAGAGAACTAGAAATTCCTTTGCAATTCTTAAGTGTCTCATGGAAAATATTTAATTTTTGCAGCTTGCCCTGATAAAAAATGGCTGACTGTGAGCTTATAGATATAAGCATTAAGCTTGGTAGCCAGTGAATATCAGAAGGTTTAGCGATTGGTTTTGACAAGCATTCAACATTTGTCTGAATCTTTCCAGTACCAAATCAGGCATGAAGTCTTCTGAGGAAAACCTGTTCTCACAAGGCTTTTGATTCTCCCATTTCCAGACTGATGGAAGCTACTAAAAAGCTTTCCCTCTTCTGCTCCTCTTCCCTTCTTAACCCCTGGTCCCTTTATCACTCTTTGAGATTATCTTCCTTTATTTTGGCTGCAGTGGCAGAACTTTAGTTTACCTGAAAATCTGGGGAAGAGTTGATCAAACTTGCAACCTTCAGCTTTAAAATAGATGTGAATCAGAAAGAAGGCAGAAAATACTTGATTCAGAAGATTGAGATTTGAATGCTTCGGACTGTATTTCAGACAGATATTCACAAATCCTTTGCACAACGCATCTTTGCATGTTTTCATTAAAAAAGGGAAAAATGTTTATTGAAATATTCCAAGTGTGTTTCTTTACTGTCATCTCAGGGTAATATGCTTCTTCCTTCGGTTTTGGTTTTAAGCTGACTGGGACTACGAGTCCTTTCTCAGTAGAACTGAAAACATTGTTAAATCTTATTAAAATGAAAATGATGAATGAATGTAGAACTGAAGTTAGTTTACTTAGTTGATAGCCCCCAGTGGTTATCTTTGTCTTGTCTACAAAGTAATAACCAATATTTTCCTTTCAAATAACTGTGCTCTAAGAGCATAGTCAAGTAGAGTACAGTCAGGGAAGGAGGTCTATAATGAGGAGAGACAGAATGGTTTAGAAACTGAGGGGTCACCGAGCCAAGGTATCATCTCTTCCAGAATCTGGGCTGATCAGTTATTTAGATTCTGATTTCATGCATGTCCATTTTTTATTATTTCCCCCTCACCCCAGGTCTTCTGACTGCTGAGAACTTCCTCTCTCACCACGCTTTCTCTTCACTTCCTCTCCGCTTCCCTCCCATTCTTTCTTCCTTCAGGTACTTTTAAAACCATTTTCAAAGCTGAAATTGCAAATGAGGGTGTTCTTTTTTTTAATGTCCTGAATGGCAATGAAGGGCTCTGTTTGAATAGCTGAATGCTTCAATGGCAGGTATTTGACCGAGTTCCCTAAAGCCCAAAGCCTATGAAACCATCCATGATCTGAATAGAACCAATTACTGCTGCTGCTCCCAGCCCGGCCTCTCCTTGGAAGATTCTTTCGTTTTTTTAAAGTCCCAGTCAATGCAAGCTTATTGTAGACAGGCCATTTTATCTTCTTTCGCTTTGGAAAAAAAAAGAAAAAAAAAAGAAAAAAAAAAGGCATTTCCCTGCAAGACAGGTTAAGGAATTTAGAGACCAGATACATCATCTTCCAATATGGGAATGTAAAACATTCAGCCACTTAGATCATGGTAACCTACTTAATTTTCACAAAGGCATCTTTTCATGAGTCAGCTTTTACTTGGTCTGCTGTGGTCATTCATTGTGTATCTGCTCACCTAATATGAGAATATGACACAGATGCCTTGGAAAATTGGTTTGCAGACCTCAACATTTAGCCCTTTCCATTGTTTTCAGTTGAACTTCCCACTCAGCTGAAAGCTGGTGACTGGGTGGGTTGTTGGCAGACTGGTCATGCTGGGGATGTTTCTGTATGCACTTCATGCTGGTGGCTCAGGGGAGAACTGGAATGTGTGTGGCCAGAACTGTCAGAAGGTATATTGGTGTTCTGGATGTCCCACTGGGGTCAGGTGGCTCAAATGCATTAGGGTTTCAGTGAGGTCCTAATCCAGAAGTCTTCTCCTTGTGTTTCCTGCAGTATAATGTGCAAAGCTGAGTGTCTGAGATACATCTAGGGTGGTGGTCAGCTGATGTGCACTGTTGCCATATCTCTGTTAACTTCAAGAGGTGTTCCTCACAAAGTTTGTGTGGTACCTGCAGAAAGCAAGGATGGTTAACCTGATACAGGTAACCTGTACAAGATCTAAACCCAGTTTAAGAACTTAAATTAAGACTACTTTTAGATTTTTTTGCCCTTAATCACAATTAAACTAATAATTGCATGACTTTTTTTTTTTTCAGAGAAGATAAAATTATGTTCAAAGTCTAATTGAGGTATCTTTCTGAAAAATGATTAAATTTGTTTTAGGGAGCATTAAATAATTTCCAGCCACTTAATCTAGGGCATTTTAGTTTAATCAAACAAACAACAGAAAAAAAAGCATATATGGGGATTCTCCTTGGTTCATGACCTTAACCAGCCCTGATTGAAGCTGAAGCCTGATCATGCTTGATTTTTCAGACTTGAAAAGTAGCATTCTGACTGATTTCATGTACTCTGTGTGGAACTTATCATATGGTCTCCTTTCTCCAATTTGACAGATTGTTTAATTTAAGTTTCAGTCAGGTTGTTCTCTGAGCGGCAGAACCAGTGAACCCTGCTTGCATGCAAAACTGCATCCTGCCTTCCCCCTCCCTCCTTAAACCCAGCCCAGGACAATGATTACACTGCCTGGTTGGCTGAGGCTGAAAAATGTTATATACCTGCTGAAAGTTGGTCTCTTTGCCTTTTGTCACCACACAAGAACAAATTAAAGACCTACTTTTCTAGTTTGCAGCTGCTGTTGTTGTTGTTTTAAAGGCATTAAAATGCACAGAAACTTGATTGAGACTGCTCTAAAGGAAGCTGAAATTTGCAGGGACTACCAGAGTTATGTAGATGAGTCAAGGAGGAAGAAAGGTATAAAACAACGGTATGCTGATTCTATGTGGTAGAGCATTGTATCTCTTAAGCCCCAAAACATGTTTTGGGCTTCAAACTGGGAAAACCAGCAATTCTGAAAGAGCTGCCTGAACAAATCTGTCATGAACTTCTCCAAAATGCTCTTGAATCTATACTTAAGCATTTCTGCTCGTTACTAGCTCTCTTCTAAACAGTGATTATTGTTATTTTTAAAAGAACTTCACTCCAAATAACCCCAAAATTCTCTTCTTTTTTTCTTTTTCCTTTTTTCCGCCCTCCCCTAATCCTCCCCAAAGACATTTGTACTTCTCCCTTTAACTTCTCTTTAAGAGCATCAGACTATTTTCCCCTGAACAGCTTCCCTGGTTACCCACACCTTTTTCTTAAGGGCAGTCACGAGTCCCTGCCCAACATTGGTCTCATCTCTCCTCCTCTCACTTCAGGGCTTCAGTCTTTCCTGGCTGATAGCCCAGCCCAAATGGGATGAAGCCATCAAGCTCTTGCATGATGGCTTTAACTGTGCTTCAGTTCGGACTTTGATTTTCTCAGGAATTAGAATGAAGGGCCTTATACAACGCTTTGGGAGTGCATTATGCTCTGCCCTGTATGGCTTTAGAATTTTTTCCAGAAAGATGCTTCTCCTTGTCCAGTTCTGTTGCTGAGCTTCACGCTCATCCCTGTGTCTTTTTGGGGAACGTCCTTTCTTTGGCTTTCATTACAGTGCACAAGACAGGGTGTTGGCAGCATGGCAATGTCTGGTGTTATAAAACATTTTTTTTAAAAAAATGCCATCCCCTAAATGTGAAGTCATCCTATTGGTAACACACTGGGGATTCTGCAGGTTGAGATTCCTTATTGCTTTGTCGTGTTTGCTTTTCATCTTTCAGCTTAAATTCAGAGTTGCCCTAATGCTGTTATGTATTTCACAATATTGATTTTTTTCAGCTGCCTTCATTTAATATTTTTCCCTTTTTTCTTTTTTTTTTCTTTTTCCCTTTTAGACCAACCTTCACATCACAGATGTGAAGAAAGAATAGATGCAGAAATTGCTTTTAGTTAGAGAGGCTGTAATTTACTCTTTCACTACAGGGGGAAAAAATTTCTTTACTATAGAAAAAGGTGCAGATGAAAGGCTAAATAGTATCTGGATCTGTGTAAGCACTGCAAGATGTGTATGTGTGTGTATATATATGTATTTTCGTTCGGTTTTGCACAGACTCCTAGTCAATTATTTGATGTGCTCGCCTGTCTGGGCTGTGACCTTCTAGAAGGGCCCCCTCCTCCAGTTCCCCCCACACGACTTGTCAACACATTAGTCATATACAACTCAGCTGATGCCAAACGGCCGCAGTTCAGCCAACTATTGAGAGGCAGGATATTCTGCTGCCTTCTTCTATTGGTCTTGGGTTTTTCCACTGTGCGGACTTGGTGGTGCTTTAAGACTGCGGAGGGCTGGGGTTAGCGCTGCCCTGCGCAGGGGAGGTGAGCGGCGGGCTCAGAAGGAAGCAAGGAGAGGAAGCAAGGAGAGGAGGCAAAGAGAGGAAAGGAAAGGAGAGGAGGCAAGGAAAGGAGGGGAAGGAAGATGTGCCCGCCCGCCGCCGGGCCGAGGGGAGCCGTGTGAGGATCCGTGCGACGGGAGCCGGCTCGCCGCCGCGGCCGCCGCCGGGGATGCTCCTGTGGCCGCGCCGGAGGATTTTGTCACCTGTGGCCCTGCCCCCGCCTCCCCGAGCCAAGGACACACCTGGGCTGAGCGCTCCCGCCCCCCGCCCCCGCCGCCGGCCGCCTCTTCCCCCGCCCGAGCGCCGGGCGAGTGTCGGCGGAGCCGCGGGGCTGCAGGCGGGGCTGGGCGCTCGCTGAGGCTCCGAGCAGCCACCAGCCGAGGGAGGAGGAGGAGGAGGAGGAGGAGGAGGTGGGGGAGCGGCGGGGGGCATGTGGATGTTGGCCGTCGCCTTGCTCCACAGCATCTCGCATGGTGAGCCCCCGCCGGCGGGCACCTTTCCCTTCATCCCCTCGCCATCCTTTTTCCCCGGTCGGGAGAGGGGAGCGGGGTCGCGCCGGTGCCTTTTGTGTTTGGGAGCATCGCGCGGGCGCCGGGCGAGCTCGGCGTGTGTGACAGCGCTGAAAGTCGCGCACCTCGCCAGGTGACAGCCCGTGAGCAGCCGCGTCCCTCCGCGTCTGCATCCCTCGGAACACCACGGGGCTCGGAGAGGCTGCGGGAGAGGCGCTTCTCCTCTTCTTCCCTTCTCATCTGGAAAAGTACAGAATTTCGCCAAGTGCCGTGTAAATCCGGCAGAGTGCACGGGGATGGTTTGAAGGGCTTTCATCCTAAGCGGTCGTGTTGAGATATTGCTTCCTTCTACATTATTTTTTTTTTTAAGTCGCCCTCTGCTTTCACCTTACATTTATATATATATATATATATATTTAAGAAGCTATATTTTAAATTTATTTCACTTTCATCATTTCACCGTAAAGGTACCTGCTCTGAATTTTTTTCCCCCCTCACTCATTTATGTAAAAATATGCACGGATAAGCATTACATCATCTGGAAATGTCGAAGACTTTCAGTCAATTATAAAGTTAGAAAGGGGAAATTAGAGTGGGGATAGAATAAGGGTAAACCTGTTCTTTTTAGTTTTTCTTTTTCTTTTTTTTTTTTTTTTATTTTGCCTTTTTCATTCTGACAACTCTTTGATGGACAAACGTTTATTGCAGTTTCTGTGTGTTTTTAATAGTGGAGGGGGGTGTTTGGAAACATTTAGATGTATGTGATTGCAAACTATGGCATATGTGAAAATGTGCTTAAATTGCTTAGGTTTTAGTAAAATGCAGATTAGCATTGCAGTTTTAAGGGCAGAAAACAAATTATGCCGGGGTTCCAGCTATTCTATTGCTCTGCTTCCTCCTTCTCAGATTTGAGAATGTAACGTTGCCTGTAATGCTTTACATCCTGACAGATAAATCAGAGAGATTAAACGCACAATTCTCCAAACAGGCAGAGCAGGTAGAATAGGAAGAATATTTCTTGTATTGACTGAATGAGAGAGGAGCACAAGGCGAAGTGTAAGATTTTCCTGAAAGATGGAAATAATTGAACCTCTGGCGGAGGGTGAGGAATGAATGCTGGATGAGGGTGCCTTCACATCTTCTTAAGGATACGCTGGACGAGAAAATGCATTGACAGGCATGGCTAGTCCAGTGTGAATAGCTGGGTAGGTCAGAAATTGGGAGGTGAATCTTAAGTGTGTATTTAGAGCGGTCTTAAAACATTTTCATCTTCTCCGTGCCACAGAATGCAAAAAGGATTGCAAAACCCCAGACTGTAAACTTTAAAATTTTTGCATTTCTTTTAGCAGTCAAACGACTGCAACAAGTTCTAACATTAAGAATTTATTTATTTATTTATATTTTTTTGACAGGCAGCACTGTGCCTTTCTCTAACCTCTTCAGCCAGATACCTTGGAGACAGAGATTTGCTGGTTCTAAGACAGAAAGAATCAGCCTGGAAGTGTGTGCTATGACCAGTGCTACTCACTTAAAACTAGATTTGCATAGGAAAGAACCTTGTTTCTTTCCAAAAATAGTATTTTTTATTTTAAAGCATGCATTTTTTCCTACTGTACTCATGCTAAAAAATCATGTTTTAACCTAGTTAGTCCTGCTTGCAGGGTCTTTTGAAGAACAGAATAATTTTTGCTTTATGAGGTTGAAATAGTATGAAAATTACTTTCATTTATTCCCTGATCTATGAAGTCAGTAGTGATTTCACTTTCAGTTTCCATGTGCTTTTGGATCACAGTCAAACCTGAATTTGTATCCCGAATATTTAATAGCATAATGTGTACATGATAGATGCATCTGCATGGATTCTATGCTGCCACACAGCAACATCTGCACGTTTATGACTCTTAGAGGACAAAAATTAAATGTTTTTGTGTATAACAGTATTCTAAGGTGAAAGTATTCTAAATACGTGTAGTAGGTGGTTGAACAATTCTTTGCAACTTAAAACGTGTGGTTGTTTTTGGCATCATACTTGGTGTCAAAATGCATGTTTTTAGGGTCTTTTTAAAGGAATTTTTTGAAAATGACACCCACCTGCATGTTCAGAGTCAAAAACATGGTTTTGTTCATTAGTAACACTTACTAGGACTTATTAGGACCATTATATCAGAGTCAAGAGTCAAAGAATAATATTTTTAAAGGACTTCAGATTTTAATGGAATGTCATATCAGATATGTATCTCTTTGAAGGAAACGACTGCATATATAAGTGGATATGTCACGTACACATTTATTTTCATTTTTCTGTCTATGACTATATCTGAACTCCATTGTGTGACAGGCACTATTCTATATTTCGGGGGGGGGGGGGGGGCTGGTTGTGGCAAGTTTCTGCTTGGCTTCTGCCATTGCCATTTCTGAACCCCTTATGGAACCGTGACACATTTACTTAAAACTCAAACCCATGTATAAGTGATTTTCAATTAAGTGGTACATCTCATTCTAATTTAACTTTAAAATGTGTAAGATCGTTCAAGTTGATGTTGTTTTGGTTGGGTTTGGTTTTTATTTTTGTTGTTGTTTGTTTGTTTTTTAAGGGAGAAATAGCTTAAAAAGCAAACCCACATGTTATGGGTTTAACTCTGCAATCGTAGTCTTGGGCTAAATTCCTGTTGAAGATAATGGAACCCATCTGAATAACAATAGCAAGGTTGGCCCCCATATTTCCCTACAGTCTCTCAGCACAAATACATTTTGTCAAATTGGATATGAGCAGTGTCACTGGGTAGGCTTTATGTTTGTGAAATAGCTTCCTACTGGGGACAATAAAATACTGACATGCTGTTACATCCAATTAGTAGTTCTGAAGCCTGAAACAAAACCTCCCTGAATACCTGGTTAAAGAGCATGTATTTTGTAAAGGCTCTAAGCTCTCACTGCTGTGGGTTCCTTAAAAATCCAGGTAACTATTAACCATAAATGCATTGCAGCCTTGGAAGGTGTGTGGGATGATATAGACATCAGTGGGAGCTCTGCAGCTGAATTCACTACCTTGAAAGCCTGAGTCATGCAGTTATAATCCTGAGCAATGCTTTTGAGTTACCTTCAGGGTTACTCTACCTGCACTGCCTTCCCTGTTACTATACCTGGGATTCCAGAAACGAGCATTTCAAACGAACAGCAGAAGTCTACTGTAGCCTGGTCATAATTATTAAGGGGGCATTTCACTAATTACAGTGGGAGGAGGAAGGAGAAGGCAGGGGAGGCTCTGAGGGGAGAATGGCCTCCTTCAAAATCCTGGCTCTCCATTGTAATTACTGTGATCAGGCTGGTCCAGAATTAGGATAGTGTTTTCAGAAACAAGTATCTCTCAGCATCATTCAGTCTCTGCTGTAGGGATGCGGAACCCATTTGCAGGCTTCTCTCTGGCTGCATTTCTTGTATGCCTGTTGTCCATACAAGCTCTGCTGAAATCAATTGAGCATCAGGAGGCACCCAATACAGCACAGATGACACTATAAATAAATTTCCATTAAAATGCTTTCCTGTTTGAATCCTTTCCCTGCTGTATATTTATCAATATGAGTTTTAGCAGCATATTAGAAGGCTGAGGAGGATCACACTGTACTGAGAGCAGGGGCTGGGCTGAAGAACGAGTAGCAAAAGCCACGGTGGTGCTAATGACCCTCTCCAAAGAAAATGGTGACTCTCAGTGTTGGGGGTGAAACATTTGAGCTCTCTTTGTAGAAACATATTGTGATACGTGCATGGCTTATGTGGAATTGTGTGAAAAATTTGCCTTAGAAAGTTGAATGCATGTGCAGAAAGCATTTAGCTTGGTGTGTGTTTGTGGATGGCACAGTACAGCTGATGGTGTTTTTAATCTGGTGTTGTTCGAGCTATGAATAGCTATTAATTAATCACCAAATGCCAAAGAGAGAAAAATTGCTATTGCTGGGCAGCCAGAGCATGTTGGAAATATCTATATCTGTTTCAAAAGGTGTGTTTCTCCTCTGCTGGGGATGTGCTGATCCAACCCCAGGTTTTGGGGCTCGCTGGTGGGGTTTCCTCCCCTCGGAATGGGAAGAGAGCTGTGCCTCCTGCCTGGTGACACACGACACTAGTGGGCAGCAAACCACACGAGTCACAACGATTCTGGAAGGCTGTGGGAGCACACAGAGCCTGGAGAGGCATTTTGTCTCTGTTTTGTTTTTTGGTTCTTTTTTCTATCAGTGCTTACTAAACTTCTTGACTGGTGGATGCTGTGTCTTCTTTCCCAGCATGGAATGTCAGACGTGTGACAACAAAGGTGTTTTTGGTTGTGGTTTAAAGTGAAATGTTTACCACAAATGGTAAAAACAAAGCCATAAACCCTGTTAAATAGGGTTTTATTATAGCTTACAGCTCTTCACTGTGATTTCATAGAATCACGGAGTTGTTTAGGTCAGAAAAGACCCGCAAGACTATGGAGTCCAAGCATTAACCCAGCGCTGCCCAATCTACCACTAAATCATGTCCCCAAATACCAGAATTGCAGGTCTTGTAAATACCTCCAGGGATGGTGACTCCACCATTTCCCTGGGCAGCCTGTTCCAAGGCTGGACAACCCTTTCCATGAAGAAATTTTTCTTAATATCCAATCTAATTCTCCCCTGGTGCAACTTGAAGGTGTTTCCTCTCATCCTATCCCTTCTTACATTGTGAGAAGACTCTAACCACCACCTTGCTACAACCTCTGGGCAGGGACTTGCACAGCCAGAAGGTCCCCCCTGAGCCTCCTTTTCTCCAGGCTCAGCCCCCCCAGCTCCCTCAGCCCCTCCTGCTGCTCCAGCCCCTTCCCCAGCTCCATTCCCTTCCCTGGATATGCTCCAGCCTTTCCATGTCTTTCCTGAAGTTGAAGACAAGATTCAAGGCGTATTTCAGTGGCATTCTCCTCAGTGCTGCTGCATCTCGAGAAGTTTAGAAGTTGGTTTTAATTTTGACTGTTCTTGAGTAAAATTTGCCATGCAATGTACTGATAATTTGGATTATTTGGGAAAATCTCCTGGGTTTTGATGAGCAGCTCACCCAGAAAGTTCCTCCAGCTCATGAGGCTCTTCACATGGGAGCTGCTGGGCTCAGGCTGGCCTTCAATTTTTTGTCTTTTCCTGGATAAGTCTCCTAATAAAATACTGCTCTCTTAGCTGAGGGGGTTGTTTGGGTGGGTAAATAATCACCTTCACAACTGAAGTGACAAAAAAAAAAAAGCAGAAAGCAACAAAACTAAACGTCTTTCTGGAGGTTGGAGATCAGGGTAGAGGACTGAGGAGCAAAATAGATGGAGTTTTTTTCCTTTCCCCTTGAAGTTGACTCTGATTAGCAAGTTTAGGTGTTTTTAGAATCAGGGCCCGTTTGAACACACCACTCATTTAGCCTTTGGTTTTACTTGGTGCCATTTATCAATCTCTTGCTCTAGGAGTCTTTCAGATTTGCAGTAAGAAAGAATAATTCTACTTTAAAAGCTGAAGAAGACAGAAGAAACATTATATTCAACTTAATTATTCTAAGGAAATTTTTTTTGAATGTTACTTCTTTTGAGTCGTTGACATTCTAAACATACTACAAAAATCCATTTAAGCAACAAACATGGGTCTGTAGATCAGAACGTTTAATTATTTCAGGGTGAATGTCTAGGTGTCTGCAGTTAAATTGCTTGTTTCACAATATAGTTTGAGATATTTCATAATCATATTTAATCATCACTTTCTTTTTATTTAAACTGTTATGAAATCAGTGAAATGAAGATTTCCAATTATGTTTTTCTTCAAAAGAAACTCTGTCTTTGCATTCTTCACCTCCCTGTCCCCCAATACGTTTCATCAAACACTCAGTGTTTTCAAAAATAAAACATAAAATAGGAGATATTTCATAAAAAAAGCCTTTCAGAGCACAATATTTTAGACTGCTGATGAGAATACTATTAAGAATAAGCTCCTGATTCCTGAGGCACTTGTTAGCACTGTGAGCTTTTCTTGTCATTGCTTGTCTTTTGATACTGCCATTCACAAAAATATTCTTATTACCTCATAAGTTTTTGTGTGTTTTTTTTTTTTTTTTTGTCTTCATCAGGGCATTGAATTACTCATCAGAAAAAGAGAAACTAGGGTACATCAATATATGCCTTTCATAATGGTGTGGGCAATGTTATGGTACGTTCTGAGGAAAGAAAGGTAAATGGATGGACAGACAGGCTGACAGAGATTAGCAAGTCTTCCCAGCATCCCTATTTAAGCTATTTTTACTTGGAAGGCAGGGAGTAAGACTTAAGAGTGAGCCAGCAATCCTATTTATAGAAAGCCCTTTTTAAATGCAAAGGCTTTGAGAAAGAGAGTCACCTCCATACTAAACACCAGCCTCCCTGGAGCTTCCTCATAATTGAGGGAGAGATCAGCCCGGCGACCCGAGCTGCATCACTGATGTGCCTCTACCGAAGCTTCCAGAAGGGCAGAGCCTGCAGAAATTCAGGATCCTGGGCCATGGGGCAGCCCAGGAGCCCACCTGGAAATGGCATTGTCCATGTGGCACATACAAAAAGGCACAGACAAGGATCACCTGAGGGATTTTTTGCCCAGTGCCTCTACGGTCATGGCACTGTGTGAACTGGAGACAAGCCCTCCTGCTGGTGTGGCTCTTAGTGCAGTATGTCAGGAATACAGTTCCTTCTGAGATATTGAAAGATATGTATGTTTTTCTACAGACAAATGCATATCTGTATAAATCTGGAATACAGTGCCTTCTGAAATATTAAAATACATATATGTTTCTACACATAAATTCAATGATATTCTCAGGCACACGGTGTGACTTTTGGGGATGGTCTGGCACAGGGCTAAGGGCTGGACTCGGTGATCCATGTGGGTCCCTTCCAACTCAGCATATTCTGTGATATATATGTGAATCTATGTGGCTTATAATTGCTTAAAAACTACTGTGTAGGGAAAATTTGGCACTTGCTTTGCTGTCTGACTATACTGATGCTATTTTCTTCCAATTAATTACACAGTAATCCCATGCAGAAGATTTGTGGCTTAAGATTTATATTTGCACTAGGCTAAAAATTATTCTCAGTTACTTTCTGTGTCATCTGATTTTTTTTTAGTTTTTTGAGCAATTTTGGGGAGCCCTCCAGTGTTTTAAGGATATCAGAAACACGGTTCTTGATATGACCAGGGATACTTCAATACAACTAGAATATAATTATGTGGCACTGTAGCTGCAAATAGTTGCCTATCTACATAATCTACTCAGAGTGATTCTATAGATAAGATTGTAGGGTTGCTCTGTCTATATAAATATCTGTTGGCGTGAAATCCTCTCATGTGGTTTTGCAAATTGAGTGGCTTATGCTGAGCCTGCACACTGAGGGTGTTTGTCTCTCAGTATTACACACTGTCAGCCCTCAATGTCTCCATTCTGTAGGTGCCACAGAATTAAGGGGCTGGATGGGAGGGTTTATTTCCTATTCTGTTCCTTAGGAGAGTGTCCATGATAATAAGTTGTTGTTAGTTGAGTTTTCTAGAGATTCAGCAGTTAGTGGGGAGTTCAGATAACAAATGTCAGTCTTTGACATGTGGCTCTTGGTTAAGCTGGCTCTTGTTTCAGCTGAGAAGGCTTGCTGGGATGCTGAAATGTGTAGGCTTGGAGGAACCCATATGTTGTTGTTCCAGTGTGTACTGAACCCCACAAGTCACATGGTAGGATTTGGAGGCACCAAAATGCTGGTTGGTTGCTTTTTCCCCACGCTATGGGAAGGTGATGCATAAAGTGTAAGCTCTGGCTATTGCTAAATTCTCTTGCATGATTGTTTTTTTCTATCAGAAATCACTGTGTATTGGGGTTTGTTTGTTTCTTTTTGCTTTATGGTATTACCTTCTGAAGTCTTTGGAGTTTCTGTGTGATTATTGTCAGGAGTTTTGGTCCTGACTCAGAAAATACTGAGAATGCATAAGGTCAGTCTCTTGATAATTAAGAGGTGAGCATGTGACATGCTGTTAGTCTGCTTGTGACTTGAGCTAAGGACAGAGGAAGTCCTTGACAAAGTCCTTTTCGTTATGAAAAGCAGATTCTGGTGTCCCTGGGATCTTGGTGAAAAAAATGTCATTCAAGCAAACCAAGCTTTAGGTGGACCTCAAACAGAAAAAAACTTCCTGCTCTTCACCATCCAGAGGGTCCTGCACACACTGCACATTCTCCAGGTGAATTTGTCCTTCCCATTAGGTGACTTTTCTGTGCCACAGTTTAAAAGCCAGTTCAAATACTATTTCTGGATGGGTCAACCATAGTTTGTATTTTAACTACAGTTGTGAAGCACAGAGCAAAGCATTTGCTATGTCATGATATGAGGGAAGTAATTTTGGAAACTGTCAGTAAAGTACAAGTTCTCTGGTTATGCCTGTAGACATCCAATGCAGAGGGAGTGATTTTCAAGTGTTTGGAGTAGTATTTGCATTTTACTAGTTCATACTTTTAGTTGTATATATTTAGGAAGCTTTCTTTTGTATCTTCCTGGTTTTGTTGTGTGACCTGAAGGTTTGTCTCCCACAATGCCAACCTTTTTCCACAGCCCTGTTGTGCAGGGGTTCTAGAAACCACATTTTCACCGTTCCAAGGGAAAAGATGAGAAGCATGGAGAGCAAGGCTCATCTCACCACGGGAGCTGAGTTATGGGCAGTGCTTACCATATTCTTTGTTGTGTCAAATGTGGCTGAGGCTTTTTGTTCTCAGCTTTTTGTAAATATATATATATATACATATATATATATATAAAATGCAAAATGAATGTTTGGAGGAGGGGGAGGGATAGGGGTATGAACTGGATTTTTAGTGTGGAGCATAAAGGGATAAAAAGGGTGATCTTGAAACTACATGGGTACCCAGATAGCATAAGGAGAGGGAGGGCATTCACAGAGCATTATGAATCCCTGTGGGACAGTAGGGAGGCAAAGTTTGAACTGCACCGTTCATGGTGAAGGGCTCTGAGGTCTTGGCTTTGGTTTGCAGTGGGGAAGGCAAACCTGAGCTTGTTCCCCTGTGAGGGAGGGAACAAAACAGCTTTGGGACTACCCAGTGCTGGTCCCCATGACTCTGTGCTGGCTGCTGGGCTGTGCCAGGGAGGAAGCTCTCCATGGATCCTACTGTGCCTAAGGAGGGGATGTTCAAACTCCCAACTGCCCTTGTTGCTGCATTCAGATTTTATTCTCATTTGTGTCTGCTCTTGCTATTTCATCTCTGATATAGGCTTAGTGTGAGGCCTACAACCCTTCCCCTCCCCATTATTCTTAGTTATTTATATTTATTTTGGTAGGAAAAGTATTCCTCCTGTCCCTAAAAGCTTTTCCCTGAGGCAAATGGATTTGGGGGAGTGGGGGTGTATCAAGAATGGAAAGCAATCCAAGGAATGTCAGTGCTGCTGTAGGGTAGGATGTGCAAGTCCCTCTTTTGAGTGAAGGAGGAAGGAGCTGAGCTCCTTTATTCTGCAGGAGGGAGATAATTAATCCTCAGCAATAGAGGCTGAGCTGTCAGGCTTTCAGAGAGGCGCTGGCAGTGGTGATTTGCTGTTCAGCTGATGGGAGCTGGAACTGGCAGGTTTGGTGCAATGGGGTCTGCTCAGAGCATGTGCCAGAACACCCAGCCTTGCTCCTGGGGCCTCTCTGGATGTGTTCTCCTGAGAGCACTGGAGGATGTTTCCAATTCCCCACTGGAGAACAGCTCTTTGTCTCTACAACAAATTGGAGAGCTGCTTGCTTAGCAAGTCCTGGGGGAGACTGAACAGTTATGGTGGAGACACAGCCTGGAGTAGGGAATAGTATTTTGTTGTTTGTTTTTTCTTTTCCTGGGGAAGAAAGAAAGGTTTAGGTTTTAGGTTTTCTATCCTGGTCTAGAGCAAATATCTTTTCTAAATGTCTTCTTTTCTTCAAAGTTTTTTTGCCTTTATCTGGTGCCTTCATGGTTGAGAAGGAGCAGGACAGCATCAGAGAGATGGGACTGTCCTGTTGGAAGTGTTACGTGTGCTCAAGCTGTGTTTGTCCCACTAGTGACTGAGCTGGAGGCCTTTGGAATATCCAACCACTGGCACACATGAAGGCAGTGCAGGGGAAAAGCAATGCCTGCCTGAAGACACTCTAGCTGTGGCACTTCAGAACATATTTACTAAGTTCAAAAGTTAGTCCCTCGTGGATAAAAGCAATTACAGAGTTCCTCACAATGCATTTGTACAGAAGAGGAGAATGCTGATTTTTAGTAATTACAAGGGGGGCCAATAAGGTTTTTTAAAAATGCTTTCCTAAATAATAGTAGTCTGACTGCTGCTTAATTTCAAGAATTTTTGAGAACTTTTGGTGTCAATAAACTGTATTCTGTCTTGCCTGTGTACAAAGATAACAACTTTGTTTGCCCACCATGTAATGCAGTTACTCTTCTTCTCCACATTGTTTCTGCTACTTTCAGTCCCTGGTGTGGATAAACATTGGAATAATTGGTGTGGGGGTTAAGGTCGGCTGAGCATCTCAGCTCTGGCATTTCCTGAGGTGTGTGCATTTGGCCTCGTGCTCAGGAAATTTTATATAAAATAAGGAGCATGTATTAAACAGCTTTCAAGTGGAAAATGAAGGCATTATGACATGGCACAGTGCTGGTACTCTTACAAGTGGAAGATATGGGGAGCTGCCCTTGTGATTGCAGCAGGGGATGCTGCCATTTGGCTCAGCGCTGTTGCCCTCTCAGAGAGCAGGGACAGAAGAAGGATTTAGGGATCAGTCTGGGGAAGTGTCTTGTGTTCCAGGCTATGTGTGACCATGGTGCAGTCTCAGGAAGTGTTACCAGCTCTGTCACTCCTCTCTCACTTTGCCATATTGCAGTTTTTGAGAGGTGAGGCAAAAATCCCGTGAGTTTTTTTTAAGTTGTTGCTTGGAAATAAGCAAGCAGGGATTTAAAGCTAGATGTTTTAAACAAGCAACATATTTGAAACCCCCTAACTTTTTAATTTTTAATGGAATTAATTCCACTTTTTAATTAAGTGGACTCTATGTATACTGGTATATGACCTCTCTCTCTGAGGCAGGAATGCTGCAGTATGGTGGTTCTACCTTTATGTCAGTGAGAAACAGGTCTTGTAGAAGGTGTCCATGGCAGGGGCTTGGAACCAGATGATCTTTAAGGTCCCTTCCAACCCAAACCATTCTATGATTCTTTTATTAGTTCATCCATCAGTCACTTATTAAATGTGTGACAATGCTTTAAAGTGATATTCAGCTCTTTGTTGCTGGGATGCTTGCTGGAACCGTCACCTGCAGTGGAGAGTTGCTTGCTGCTCTCTTGAGAACTTCCAGACTCTTCACACTGATTGCACACAGGGGGTGCCCAGTAGGGACAAATCCTGAGTAAATTTGCCCTATGCTCTTACTGGTTGCCTTATTTTATTAATGTACAGTCATTGTGAGAAGCTGAAAGGATTATTAGTAATAGCTCTGTAAGAAGGATATAATCAATTTAAATTAGCTCACGGCTGAGCCTGTATGATCTGGTGTCTTTAAAATGTAGGTAAGCAGCTCATCATTTTGCTTCCTTACGTAACATTGTAGGAAACTTTTTCCCAGCCCAGTCTTGTGGCACGCAGGGACATGGGTTAGCTGCAGACTTGGCAGTGCTGGGTTAGTGATTGCTTTCAATGATCTCAGAGGTCACTTCTAATCTAAGTGATTCTATGATCTTATCTATAAATGTTCCAGTTCATTACATTTAAATGTTTTTAATGTCCAGAAGAATTATCCATTTGGAGACCTAAACAGTTATTAAGAGTAATTCAATTATATTGTTTTGTGTAAAAATTCAAGCAAGAGGCCCCTCCAAAGATGCTTTTCGCCCTCTGACATTCTGCTTCTCCCCTTCCTCCTTTCCATACAGTCCTGCAGGATTCTTCCTGCCCATGCATCTCTTCCTGCCCTCTCTCCAGGTACAAAAGACATTTTATTTCATGGGTAAACACCAGGAGGGGTTTTTCTGGTCCCTCCAGATTTCTGCTTTACAAAACTGGCATGATTTTACCAGGAAAGCTAAACAGCACTGCACAGCAAAGCTCCCTTAATATCTCTTGCTCTTCCATTCTCACCCGCTCCGAGCCAAAAAAACCCCCAGCTAATTATTTCAAATGCAGTGTGTAAAAAGGCACTAATACTTTGCTGTATCCCTGAAGGTCATCTAAGTGATCCATAGTTAAACATTCATGTGGGAGACTGGGGGAAACAGTGAGGGATGATTATAATGGGAACACAGTGGGCTGAAGTCTGTACTCATGCTCAAGTCTTCAGAAGGCAAACCAATGTAGTGAGGTGTTCCTGTGCTTGTACAATCTGAATAAACTGAAGTCTGCAGACCCATCTCTCATGCTGGAGAGCTGTATGTGATCCTGGACTGCTTTAAACTGCTTCTGCAGCACTACCATTCTCAATCTCTGTTGTGTTTTATTAAGGAGAAAAAATTATCTGTGCATGATCTTGCGTCATTAAAATGTGCTGGGTGCCCAAGGTGTTTCTTCGTCTGCTCCTCCAGCAGCTTTTCCCCTCAAGTGATTATGCTAATTAGTGTTTGATCAGATGATTAAATTATAATTCGATTAATCCTACGTGCTAAACGCTCTGAATGCATTTCCATCGCCTGAGTGCCTTGTGCTTAAGCATCCCTGTTTGCAGCTTGATAGGAGGCTCTCGCCTCTCCCCGTACCTAATGGATTTTCTGTATTAAAAACACTTCGGGATACAGAGGAAAGGGCTTTTTGTTTTCCTACCCTACTGAACAGAACCAGAAATAGGTAGGTTACCCCTAGATGATCTGAATGTTGCTAGGGATTAAAAATAAAGGTACCAAGCCTCCCCCCGCCCCCCATCCCCGTTAATCTGTACAAACCTCATGTCCCATTCATAACTTACCAAGACAAAACACTGTGGTAAAGCTAAATCCTCTCTCTGTTTCCATTCTGAGTGGTATTTCCCCCCTTTTCCAAAGCTAAAATGTGTTTTGGTCCACAGACTCTTTGCTTTGCAGAACAAATTGTTCTCTGTTTGTGTGAGAGAGGAAGAGGGAAGGTTGTTTCTCCTCCTGCTACCTGCTCTCCCCTCCCTTTTCATCCAGGTTTATTTTTGCATGTCATCTGTAGGAGATAATCTCCACAAGGGTGTAGAGTGGAGAACACACTAAGAGATTAATGCTTAGCTGCAGCATCACTTTCTTTGTCTTTGGGGTCCTGCATTTTTAGGTCATCTAATTTCATATGACTCAGTTTTACATATTGGAGAAAAAGAAAAACAATAATAACAATAAAGCTTGTAAAGAAGAAATATTTTGACTTGGAATATTAAATATATGCAGGTGTTAGCTAAATATGTTGACTGATTTCCCTGTTTTTATGGAGGTAGACACCAAACTCTTCCTCTGTCAGAGACTGAGCTCAGGCCACTCATTACTATCAAACAGAGACACAATGTTAAATTTAAATCTTTTGGTTTTTTCCATTCTACAGTGCAAAAAACACTATCATGGAGCAACCTCCCTCCCTCTCTCCCTCTCCTGAATTTGTCTCAGGGGAAGTGTGAGACAGATTGAACACAGGGTTGCCAAGACCTGTCTAGGGGGATTTTGCTTTTTTGTACCCCAGGTGTGGGAAGGTAGAGCAAGGGAATAGGGATGTAAAGGATGCTTTCTCTTCCTTCTCCCTCCCTTTGTTTACCTTAAAAGCTGTCAGAGATTCACAGAGCTCCTCTAACATCTTATTTCACCCCTTTCAGACAGCCTAGCAAACAATTTTACCTGTGAGGTGACTGGCATCCTACAGTCTGTTGCCAACCATGAAACAACGTGGGGTAAAAGTCCCTCTAATTAAAGTCATAGAGCACCTTCATGCTATTAGTCTTTAAAGTGCAGCTGTGTGGCTTTGATGGGATATTGAGATCTCATCAAGCTTATAGTTAAAGAAAATCCATGCCTTGTCCATGAATTCAGCCTCATCCATACCCTATGAGTCTTGTTCTCACCCCTGGCTCACCAATTTACACTTTTGCCTCAGTCAAGTAAGTATTCCACGCTGTTGTCCCGGTTGCTTACTCCCTCCAGTCAGGTTGTGGACAGATGTTTGTTCTGTGAACATCTGTGCAGATTTAAGGAGTTACAGGCTGCGTGGGGGAGGGGTTATTGCCCCTGCAGGTCACCCCAAGTGGACTGGTTTGTGTGAGTGATCCTGGATGAATTCAACCCCCCTGGTTTATACTGAGTTGTCTGCCATGAGTCACTTTGCTGTCATAGCTGTGTGGGGCAGGAACCTCCATGTGGAAGGCAGTAATGAGTAGCCAAAGGCAGTAATGCCTTCAACCCCTCCAGATAAATAGATCTGGAAGTAGGCTTGTGTCACCATCCTCATTTTAGAACTGAAAGAATTAGGCTAAGCTGAATTAAGGCTCTAATTCTAAATGAAAGTGCTAGCTTAGGATGCTGCTTAGCTCATTCTTTTTAAAAGTTTAATTTCAGACTCATTTCCTGAGTATCCCCATGTGGACAGGTCCTCAGACTCTGCCTGGCCTTGGGTAAGCTACTTAAGCTTGTGACCTGAGGACGTTGCTGCAAAATAAGCTAAAATGTGTGTGGGAAGTGCATTAGATATTCCATGGGAATTAATTGTATGTCTCTTTTTTTCCCTTTATGGCAAACATCCTCTATATGGTTCTTCCCCAGCAGACAGACATGAGCTGTGTAAAGGTGATTCTGAAGCAGGGGAAGCACATCCAAGTGGGAAACTGGCAAAATGGCTGTGCAGGGTGAGGTACTCCAAGTTATTCCCTCGAAGTCTTTCGCTCAATTCCCTGTCCCTGTAATGGGGACACTTCCTCTGCCCACTGACAAACGCTTTTTTTGGGTGGATATGAATATCCTTAGAGCTTTGAAATTCTGGATGTAGAGGAATTCATATCGTGCAGTATGAGAACTCTTGAACATGCCATCTCTGTGTTACTGCAACATCCTTGTTCTTTTCCTGGGAATTACACATGCAGATAGTCCAGCAGCAGAGGTCAGTGCTGATTTGCATTGGAGCAGCAAACCTAAGCTAAGAAGAGAAGGAGGGGACAACATATCCACAACTACTGTGTACCCAAACACAACACTCTTTGTTGCTGCTGCTGTCACCTGCTTAAGTCATGTTTTCCTGTGATGTCTTCTTATAAATCCTGCGAACTGTTGACAGGATAACACTGTCCTGGTCCACACGGTGAGCTGTTGCTGTTTGAAGCATGTAACTCTTCTAAATACATTTGAAGCAAAACTGAATACATCTGGACTGTAGTCAGTCTGACTTCCCACCTTCAGGTAGCTACAAACACATGAAGAGATTCTGAAGAGGCTCTTTTTTGGGGGAGAGGAGGAGGGAGACATGGGATGACACGCAGTTTTGACCTCAGTTAAAATCTCCTGAGTAACACACACTTGATGAACTTTCACTTCCTTTTTAATTTTGGCACCAGAGATTTTTATGTTCTTTGTTGCAGGCATATGCTGAAACAACCCTTAGTACCTTGTCGAATTTTTCAGGCCATTGGTGTCCTGCCTGACGCACATATTGCCCTTTCTGGGAGCAGCCAGGCTTCCTTGGCTAGTTTTATTGGTTGCAAACCTTTCTCTGCTTCTCTCCCTGACTTTCACACTTTCTCAGTGTACGTGGGGTTGGCTTGGTTGCTTGATTACAGTCGAGTGTGGTGTTTTAAGGTTGGTCCCAGTCACTTCAGATCAGGCTGTTCAGAGTTGCTGGAGCTCTGGTAGGGTGGTTGGGGCTGCACATGTTTGCATTCCATAGTGGGGAGAGGAGAAAGAACAGGTCAGCAAGCGGGTAGAGCCCCTTCCATCTCATGAGAACTGAAGTCACCGCCCCAAGGTTACCCCACTCTCCTGTATCCAGTTTACATCACTGACTGCTAAAACCTTTATATTTTCCTCCCAGAAATCACCACTCATGTGTTGGACAGTGGCAAGCTTAGAAAACTATTACCAGCTGCCTCTGTGTCTTGTTTTTGCTGGGAAGTGTGGATTGTATCAGGTGCAGCTTCAGACTGACCCCAAATCCTGGGAATAGTTGGGAAAAGCACATGTAGTCAGTCCTGTCCAGTCTAACTCCCTGAAACCTCCCTGAATTTTGCAGCTGTCTCAGTTCTCTGCTGTTTGCAATATCTATTTTCTGTGTATCGCAGGAGAAAAAAGAGGGACAGGAGGTTATTAGAATGAGAAAATGATCATCTGGCACTAACCTGGATATTTTCTTTATATAAACCAAAACAAAACAAAAGCCTGGAGCTTCTCCTTGGAATTGCATCCACGAGCAGCTGACTACATTTGCCATGAATGACAATTAGTAATGCCTAGAAAGAACAACTAAACGGAGCAGAAATAAGATCATCTGGGGAGAGGGTTAAAAAAAAACAACAGCAAAACCCACTGGATAACCCATATGCTGTATTTTCAAAGTGGAATTAACGAATCAAAACTATTTAGCTTTTTTATGCACTTAAACTCTGGACCACCCATGTGTGTGGAAGATTTTCCTGGCTGGAGGGCAGGGAAATTTAAATTTCTGTGTCTTTTTTGCCTTTTCCTTTTGCATTAACAGCTAGTGCAGTACTAGCTCTCACCTCAGGAGGAAAGGCTCCTTCCTTCTGCTGCCCTCCCTTCTCCTGCCCAGGGCTGTCCCTGGTGCCATCTCACAGCTCTTGTCAGGCCCCAAAAAAATTGATTTGAAAGTGAGGAGAGTAAATTACCTCTGTTTTTTCTCTTTCTCCTATTGCTCCCCTTTCTGTCCTTCCCTAGTCATGCCAGAAATGTAAATATTCAGGGATGATCCACCCTCAGAGGTGACTAAAACTGAATAAGAATTTTTTCTGTAGCTCTGCCAGAAAGAACCTTGGATTCACACACCTGGAGTGACTTGCTTTTATTCCCTCTTGGAAAAACCGACTTAATGAAAATAAATATGCTTCTACAAAGTCAATTTTTCTTTCAAGTTCTGCTTGTGCTTTCATCACCTTTGGGGTGTGTATGTGCGAGAATGGTTAGAAAGAATATTCAGAAAAATGCTTTCTGGCAAAGGAAGAGATCACAGATCAGATCAATGAAATTTCCACAGAAAAGAGAATTGAAGTGATTTAATTTTATCAACCAGAAATCTGACATCTGGGACCAGTTATGTTTTACTGGTGTCTCTAGCAAATAAACTTCTTTGAGAAAATATCATAGCAAAATAATTTTCTGAAACCTCAAAAAACAAAGCCCAGCATGCAATTTCAGAATGAACATATGCACTTCTATAAAACCATTAACATGAATGGCTTGTGATGTGACAAGCTCCTAGAAGGTCCTAGAAAAGTGGTGTTTAATTATTTGTTCTGTTGCACATGATCATAAATGTGAAAATGTTTTTGAGGAAACCTGTCCTTTGACGACTAATGTTTCCAAGGGACAAGTCATGTCAACAGTGATGCATTAGCAAAAGAGAAAAATGTGTCTTGATTTAGTTTTCTTTATCAGTGGACCCAAACCATTTTAATCCTCTCATTTATGAGGCCCTAGGTAGTTTACTACATCTGACTGAAGTGGCTGCATTAGCCCTCCAACCCTGCACAATTTGGCCTAAGCCACATGAGGAATTGGCCTCTAAGAAAAGCTTTTATTCCTGTCCTGCTCTCTCGTATCCGTTCAGGAATAACAGAGCTGTTCTCTTTGTGTTGGGCGGGAGCAGTTGGTGGTGATCAGTCTACACTTTTTTATGCATGTAAATTACTTTTTGGGGATTTATTCCAGAATAACAATGTTATAACCACAACTAATGAATTCTTAAGTACAAAAATTAAGACTCCTTTCTGGATGATGGCTTTGGCAAATATTGACACCTGACAGTGCTTCTGGAAAAAGGCCTCTTTCTATAATATTTTTTCCCCACTAAGAAATAAATGCAGATGGAAATGCTCTTGAAGTCCTCTTTGTATGTGAATTTTCCCTGCTGACCTGTCATAGCTCAAAATTCCTTTTGCCTGGAATGGGAAATGCACATTTTATTCCACATCATGGAATGCTGTGGTGCTCCAGAACCCAGGAAATAGGATTGAGGGAGCATTGGAGCCTCTTGAGGTCTTCCTAAGTAATAAGTATTAATAAAGGCACTTGATTTTGTGCAGTGTTGCCTTATAGAAATTCCTAAATATTCTAGTACACATAACAAGGATTTGCTTGCTCTTGACCATAGCTCCTTGTTAAGTTTGCTGTTACACAGCTTCCCCTTTCATTAGGCTATTAATTGGAATAAGCAACACCAAATAATATAGTATTAAAAAACAGCTCTCACTTCCTAGCCTGCCCTTCTCTTCATTCAGAACAGAAAAAAGGTGATCACATTTGGTCAATAAACAAAAAAAAAGTTGTTATACGACCATTTTGTAGAACTGTGGAAAAAACCCCCCCACATATAGACTATTTCAATTTTGTGTTCACAGGTTTAATGTATGTGACTTAAGAAAAACCCCATCACTTTATAGACTCCTGATATACTTTTAGACATGCTGATTGACAAGTCATAAGTAGTGCTCCCAGCAACATTTTAGTTCTGTGGATTTACAGCTCATTATCACTTATGCTCTCTGGTAAAGATTTAAAAGTGGTACATTTTTAGAACCTGAAGCAGGGGGGAAAAAAGTGACTAAAATAATTACCTCTGAAATGTGTATTACTGGCGTTATCAAATCCTTATTTTAGCAGGAGTATGTATTGGTGTTTTAAAACCGAGGAGCAATTGACTCAGTGGAAATATTTCTGCCTGGATTTTGAAACTGTGTTTGATCTTAATGGCTCCATAATGAGTCAGAAGAACAATGTTACGTGGTTAGGCATTGGCTTAGAAGACCTAAGCTTAAATCCCTGCTTGTTTTCAGATGGGATGTCAGAAGAATCCACTTGGCTTGTATGGGTGCTGCTTCCTTCAAAGATGGCAATATAATTGTGCTCGGGAACACGATATGTGGCTGCTGCATGGAAGTCCAAAAGAAAAACCAAATTAATTTACTGTTGGGTGAATCACTGGTAAAGAATTGCCTGCAGAAATGCTAATTTGAAGCAGTTTTAGTGTTGTTCAGCAGGCACTTCAGAAACCTTGGAGGGGATTGAAGAATGAGTCGTGGGGATGCAAATAAATCAATCCCTCCTGTGCACTTCAGTCTGAAAACCACAGAAAACCCAAGCCAGAGTGTGTGCACAGCAAACTGCAATGCAGCTCATGGGTTGGAGGGAGAAATGTGCTGTTCAGGTGAGAAATAAGCTCCCAGGTATCAATTTTATTTTTTATTTTCCCCCGGATCAAGAGAGCTCTTTCAAGGTAATCTGATTTGAGCGTGCCCTGTGAATTCTGCCGGCTGCCTCTGGAAAGCTGCGCTCTCTGTGCCAGGCAGTAATTGCGTTAATCATCCATTTTTAAATAACTGCATTTGAAGTTAAGTTGAGAATTGCTTTTCAGATCTTTAATTTGCTTTGGAAAAGTGAAATAATTCCCGCAAGGGTTGTGCTAATCAATATTCCAAAGGCAAGTAACCTTTGCTAATACTTGAACAGGGGGATACTCTATATTCTTCTGCTTAAGGAATTCTGGGGGAAAAATACACCAGTTCTGTCTGTAATTTGGCAGGTTAATAACTTTTCTGACTGCCAGGCATAGGGGTTTTTAGTCAACAGGAGATTCATCGAGTACAAAATTGCATTGTATTATCTTCCTTTCATTGGTGTTGTTTTTATTTGAAACCTTCGTGCTAATATAAATGATGACAAATTGCATGGCTGTAAATTTGAAAGTCCCTAAATGGCATTTTTGTCAAAGCCTTTACGCTGAAATGCTTACTTGGAAAGATTTTTAAACCTCAGGAGCTGGGGGAGGGGTTTTAATTATTATTATTATGCATCATGACACAATGCATTATGCATCATGGTTGTTTTTCTGCTTTTTAAACACTTGTTATGGATGATGAAACTAATATAAATGGACATACAGGGAGAGCTTCTGCAAAACCTTCTCATGATGTCATATTCTGTTTCTAAGGATTCTCAGCCCTTGGAAATGGGAGGATAGGCACACTTAAAAAGGCACTTAGAAGCATCCTACTAATTAGCTGACAGGTAGTCGTCAAGGGAAAGTCACCTTTTTTTCAAAGGTGCCCTCCTGTTAAAACTGGATAACAAACTCATGGCTGAAAAACTAAAAATGACAGAACGTGGGCGTTGCTGTCTTAAAGTTGGGAATATTTGACCCTGCTTCCTTTGAAACCACCTGCAAATTACTCCTGAAGCTCAGAATTTGCTTTCTTTACCTTGTTTCTCCCGCCCAGACATGCACAAAGCTGAAAAATACACTAGTATTTGGGACTATGTGGTAGTGGGACTGATTTAAGAGCTGATGGGGTGCAATTGATTCAGTACTAGAGCTGCTTTTCCTCTCTCTCTCCAAGCCAACATTTCCTGTTCCCTTGAAATCAGCTTGGTATTTAGGTTTTGCACAAGCAGAGGAGGAACAAAGGAGAGAATTGTGCATTCATTTATTTAAACTTTATTTAAAACTTAGTTTTTAAATGGTCATAGAGATTGCCTAGGCTGCATCCTGTAAAAATTAAGGGACAGAGAGAAAGTCTGAACAGATATTTCTGCCCCCAAGCAGTGGGGGTTTTGTCATGGGATCATAAAGTGAATTTGTATTGTTCCTTTTTTGTCTGTATTTACTATCCCCAGATTTCTTTTTTAGCATTGTGTTTACAGGTTGATGATTGTCTACTCTCCCCCACCCCATGCTGCTCAAATTTAATGAAACAATAACATCCTCGGTGTTATGTTTTTGCGTCTCACCTATGCTGGGCTAGCAAAAAAAAAATCAATTTTAAGATCCTGTTATCCATTGTTCATAGATTTCTTTGTGCTTTTTTCCCTCTCATGAGTATTTATAGAACCATAGAATGGCTGGGGTTGGAGGGGACCTTAAAGAACATCCAGTGCCACCCCCTGCCATGGGCAAAGACACCTTCCACTAGCCCAGATTGCTCTAAGACCCATCCAACCAGACCTTGGGCAAATCCCAGGATAGGGAGGTCATAACTTTTCTGGGCAACCTGTGCCAGGGCCTCACCACCCTCACAGTAAAGATTTATTTAGTATCTGATCTAAACCTGCCCTCCTTCAGGTTAAGGCCGTTCCCCCTTGTCCTGTCACTACAGTCCCTTGTGAAAGTCCCTCTCCAGCTCTCTTGTAGCCTCCCCCCGCTTCAGGTACTGGGAGGTGCTCTAAGGTGTCCCTGGAGCCTTCTCTTCTGCAGGCTGAACGACCCCAAATCTCTCAGCCTCTCTTCATAGCAGAGGTTCTCCAGCCCTCTGATGAACTTGGTGCCTCCTCTGGACCCTTTCCAGCAGGTCTGCAGCTTCTTTGTGCTGGGGCCCCCAGGGCTGGAGGCAGCTCTGCAGGTGGGGTCTCACCTGAGGGGGCAGAGGGGCACAATCCCCCCCTCCTCTTCTGCCAATACTGTTTCTGATGCAGCCCAGGACATGGGGGGGACATGGACAGATCATGTCCCACCTCTCACCCACCAGCACCCCCAAGTACTCTCAGTCAGGGCTTCTTCACCAGTGTCAATCCATTTTCAATCAGTAAGAGCTCTGTTCTGCATCTAGGATGTTTGGAAGAGCCTTTGCCATGTCAGCTTATGGGCTGACCTCTTGGTGACTTCCACCTCTCTGCTGGATCACGAGCGATGATGCTTTCCTTCCAGTCTAAAATCCCTGCTCTCACCAGGACGGGACTCTTGCACCTTTCTTTTTATCAGGAATGGTGTTTGTTGCCTTTAGCAATTTCTGCACAGGGTTGTTCGATTCTGACACACTTCACTTAGTCTGAGGTTTCTGAATGTGTCCTGTATAAAATTTGAATCCTTATTGTTCTCAGGCTGAATCAACGGAAATTGTGATTCTATGAGAAAACTGTTGCTATATTATTCCCTCTTTGTTGTGCCCCTGCTGTTTAGACATATCTTTGAGACATCTTTTGAGAAGAAAGCACAACAAGGTTGCGTTGTTGTGCTGTTTTCTCAAATCTGAGCATGTTCAGCACATGTGCCTTGTTAGTTTGGTCTCTGTCCTATTGAACTCACAAGATTCCTTCAATCAACTTCCGCAGGAGTTGGAGAAAGCTGATGGTATTAAATGTTTTTAAAAAGAGCTGTGCTGGTTTTGTTTGTCCTTATAAATATTTTATGGCCCCGTGGCTCTGTAAAAACGCAGCAGTTTTGTACAGCAAACCGAAATAACAATAAGTCTGCACAAGGTATGTTTTATTTTGTGCATCAAAAGAGAAAAGAAGAGCAAGTTAAAATGCATAATGAGGCACAGCATGTTTCTAGTGCTGGGTAACCTGAATTGTTGGTATAAGATTTAGTAGAAAGATTTACTAGAAAATACAGTATTCAGACTGAATGCTAACAGGGAATGATAAGGTGTTATTTGTGTTTGTTATTCAGGCTGGTGATGGAGAGAGCTGTGGGCAGTAGTCAAAGATTGAATGACAAACTATGACTCAGAGTCCTTTTTTTAACCCTTACAACTTTCCCACCTCGGTCCACTAGCCTTTTCCACTGCAAAACTTGAGTGAGACTTCTTGTGGTTATTCTAGAGATTGCTTACTTTTTTTTTCTATTTGGTTTTTGTGATCGGTTTGTTTGTTTTTTGTTAGTAATTATTTTTTTTTAACGAACTAGAGAAAAACTAAATTCTAGTGAATTCTTCTTCCTGGATTCCTTTATGCCTAATGGCTTTGTTTTCAGAATCTGCCTGTACCTGGAAATGTGTGACTAGAAGTGAAGGTGGAAGAAAGACTATCCCATTCTTTACAATTAAACAAAAATATTCACAAAACTTTTAGGTAAAAAATAGAGAGGAAACTAATTTGAAAAATTTCTGGCACTTCTTGTTTAATAAGAAACTCTTTCTTTGGTGTGTGGGAAATAAAGCATCCTATTGCTATTAATTCCTGACTGAGAGCTAAGTC
Source organism: Dendrocincla tyrannina (assembly GCA_035047865.1). Lineage (NCBI taxonomy): Eukaryota > Metazoa > Chordata > Aves > Passeriformes > Dendrocolaptidae > Dendrocincla > Dendrocincla tyrannina. The sequence goes on from JAWWMP010000001.1 coordinate 114,675,244, forward strand.
CCTCCATTTTAAGAATATTTCCTAAAAGTTTCAGTCAGATGAAAATGGCATACTGAACATGAGTGTTAAATAGGTTTTTCCATAATTAAGAAATGAGCAGCAGGCTGTGACTTTGCATGTTTGCAGCTCAGAATGAGGATTTTCCTATTGCTGAGATTCTATTAAATTTGACAATGAGAGAATTCACGGTTGACTTGCTCTTGGTGGTCTGTCAAGTCTGAAGCCGGTGCTGTTTATTGAGGTTTATAAACTCCTTACAGATATTCCTTTGCACAAAAACACTGCTTTTTGCTATAGATTAACCCCCTTTCTGACTTATCATCCGTGCAGTTAATATGTGTTTAATGCCATTAATTCAGCAGCAATGCCTTATGAGCAAAGTAGCCACTGAAACAACACTGTGTTTTACTGGACTGAGGAGGAGGGGCTGTGGTAGGTGCAAAACGTGTGCCTTGGCCAAACATATCTGACCATGCCCAGTTTCTCAAATTAAACTAAATGTTTTTAACTGTGGGAAGTAAAGGTGGGAGGAAAGCTGTTTTTCAGAGTGTGTAATATCTGGATGCACTACTTAAGCAGACAAATGCTGTGAGAAAGTAGAGGGGAAATTGCTATTTTCTAAGAGATTTTCAAATCTATTTCTTGTTGGAATGTTTTTTCTACAGAAAAATAAAGGGTAATCATAATTTTTTTTTTTTTTTTTTTACTTGAGTGGAAGTCTCGAGGTGACCTGCACTATATGCAAGGGCTGGGCAATCTATCTACTACTACTGATGAATTTTGCTGTTTTCTCAGATGTTGTAAACAACTCTAATTGAGCTGACAGTTACTATCCTTAGAGTTTTAGTTGCAGGAAATATACATTTCCAATAAAACTAGATTTTATACTTTAAAATATGGTTCTCATGAGTTCTATTCTTTGTCAAAAGAACAATTTTTCTTCTCTGCTTTCCTTGCACTTCCTTTCTTTTGATCTCTCTCCTCTTCTCTGGAGAAAAAAGGCATTGAAGACAAAGTCAGAGGACACTGGTGTGGAATTTGAGGATACTGAATGAGTAAAACAAACAAGATGTTGTTTGTAAAAAGTAGTTTTTCAAATTAGAAAGGCTGCATCATGAACTTCGGTAGGACTTGAAGACATGACTTGGTGTCTGAAGAGTGAAAGGTGATGGTTCATGAGCCTGAAGAATCACAGATCAAGAGAAGTGTTGTTTTGTGTCCTTAACTCTGGCCTTCTCTGCAAACACAGCTGGATGTTCTGTCAGCAGCTTTGACCTACAAACCCAAGATCACTTGCACCTGGATTTTTGTCACCTGTCATGGGCAGGGACACCTTCCACTAGCCCAGGTTGCACCAAGCCCTGTCCAACCTGTCCTTGGACACTTCAGGGATCCAGGGGCAGCCACAGCTTCTCTGGGCAACCTCTTCCAGTACCTCATCACCTGCACAGCAAGGAATTGCTTCCCAATATCCCATCTAACCCTACTCCCTTTCAGTTTGAAGCCATTCCCCCTTGTCCTGTCAGGTTTTAATGTGAACCTTTCCAAAGGATGCACTGCCTGTGGTGACATGTTCCTGCATATGCTGCTTTTTTCTGGCAAGTATTTTGGTAGAATTGGGAGAAAAAAATATTTGAAGTATTTACATCCTTTTAACAAAACACTAACTGAGCTGCTGATGTCTTTATACTTTAAAAATAAGGAAAATATTTAAAAGTTTATAGCAGTAAAAATTCTTTGAAAATTCCCAATCTCAAGGTGTGGCAAAAAGGTTTGTGTGGATTGATGCAGAGAGAAGAGGAAGAGAGGGTAAAACTGAGCTGTACTTTTGATTCACAGGAGCTAATTCAAATTACATATGTTCTGTAATTATGTTGCCTGGAGCTCACATTAATGTTGATGAGCTAAATGTATTTATCAGTGGGAAAACAGGCTTAGTTTCATACATCTAAATAGTTTAATGTTTTTAATGTAGATTGTGTGATTTGGAGAGGAAGTATCACACGAAAACGACAAGGTAGATGAGGGATGTGGGATTTTTCTGGAGCCTGTAATGTGCTACCAATTAATTCTTTCTAAAAGTGACTCTGAGTAACCTGAGGTTGTTACTGTGTAGTGGAAAGTCACTGCTCTTATTGGGGGTCTTCACTCAGCCTGTGGGTTATATGACTTTGTGGGTCCATCCTAAAAAACCAGGACAACTGGGAAGTTGCCTCTGATGACAAAAAAGTGTCCAAGGCCAGGTTGGATGGATCTTGGAGCAACCTGGTCTACTGGAAGGTGATTCTGCCCATGGCAGGGGGTTGGAATGAGGTGATCTTTGATGTTCCTTCCAACCCAAACCATTCTATGATTCTGTATTGTTGCTGCACTTTAAAACAACGGAGTTTTTGGCTCTTAAGTAGAAGTGAGAAACTAAACTGACTGCAGGATTGTGGTATTTTGAAAATACTTGAGGGCAAGAGCCTGAAGAGCTCTGGCTCTTGTGGAGGAGTGGATTTCTTTCTCATCTTCCCCTGATGCTTTCCTTTCCTCTTTCTTATAACCACTGAGCTGGTATGAAGGATAATATGAAGGATACCCTTTTTTCCCAGCACTTCAGAACCAGTGAGATGACTTAAAAACTGCCAGTTGTGCTCCCATCTGTATGTATTTGGACTGCAGCTCGACTGTATGATCTAATTAAAACAAACCAACCAACCCCCAAACAATCAAATAAGCAACAAGGGGTTTTTTTTCCTCTAAACTTCTCTAGCGTGGGGAGCTGTCCCTTCCTTCCTGCAGGTGGTTTCTTAGTACAACTGGCTCGTGTTCTGCAAATTTTGTTCCATAAACAGAAAAAGGGGATGCTGTTAAGCTTTTCTTGTCTGACAAAAAGACATTGACTTCCACCCCTGCCCTGCTCTCTTTACTTAAAGTTCTCTCTTAGTTGTTTTGACTGGGAGATTGGCTCTCTAAGAGTCTGAGGCCAATATTCAGATACAATAATTCAATTCCACAGCATCAGCTTCAAGTCTTTTAAAAAGTCAGCTCTGTAGGTGAAATAAATCTTGCACAAGAGAGGGTGAACAATTAAACTTTTCTTTCTCATGTGATTTACGCTGTTCTATGAGTCACTGCTGTTGCCTGTTTCATCATTCCTCAAAACTCATCAGGATTGTAACAGCGTTTTGGACTCCAGAATTCCATGGCATCCCTTCCCCAAAGAAAGTACTATGGATTTATAGCAGGTGGATTGGGATGATCAACTGGAAAATAAGCTTATGGGAGTTCTTCATGTAAGAACTCCCACCCCATTGTTCCCATAAAACTCAGAGTGGGGTTGTGGGAGTTTAAAGAGAAAATCCCACCTGGCTCCAATAAATTAATGGGATGGGAATGTTTTCCCTGCACTCTGCACCTCTCCCTGTGCTCCTCAGAATAGGGAAAACCTTAGGATTCCCTCAGCTCTTTCAGCTTATCCCACTGAGGGCACAATTCAGTCTCAGGAGGCTGCCCCAAAATTTGGGTGCCGGAATTCCATGGCAACTCTTCTCCAAAGAAATTATCACCAGAGTGGATTGGGATGATCAGCTGGGAAGTAAGCTAATGGGAGTTCTCCATGTGAGACAGCATTGGGATAGCATTCGCTTTGGACACTTTGTGGTCTTGTGGCCTTGCTCCAGCAGTTAATGCACCTGTGGATCTGGTGCTTTTTGAGTTCCAGAGATGTTTCCACCTCTGTGGACCCTTCAGGGGGAGGTACAGAGGGTCTCTAAGTGTCTGACTGCTCAGTTGCACAGTGTTATTGTAGTCTATTTCTGTTTAAAAGCTGAGAAGTATAATGTGGTGTAAGTTCAAGTCTGGTACCAAATCACAAGGCAACTTACTCATTTCCTTCCTTCCATCTTGCCCTCCACCCTCTTTTTAAAATTATTTTTATTTTTGTCATGAATGGCCGATCACCTTGAGATGTCCCCTTGTAACCACAGGATTACACTTATCATGTACAAGTCTATATAAAACATTAATCCTCTGGACAGGGCTCCTTGCCAGGGAGTTGCTGGGAGGGAAGGAATCATAAGTCTTCTCCCCCAGCACGGGGTCCTCCTCAGCATTCCAGGGTGGCTCCTGCATCTCTTGGTGGAGCGTGGGGTTCAGAATCAGGCACGAAATCTGTGACAGCAAAAATACCTGCGAATGATAGGAGAGCACTGGAGATCCCTGCAGGGCTCTACACCACCACCAGGCAGACTGCCAAACCCACAGCTTTTTAACTAAACAAACAAACAAAAGAAGCCCTTAGGCCAAGGAACAAGAAAGTTTGTGCTTCCTACAAAGAAAAACAAAAATTTTTTTTTTTTTTTTGGAAAGGTAGGGTTTGTGTAACCAACCGAATTAAAACATTGTAGTACCTGAGGGCACAGGAATCCCCCTGTGGGTTTGTGGCATCAAGTCTTATTTGCATGAGGATTTGTAAAACTATTTTTGACCTACATAAAGCATCAAGCATAATAAGGCTTTATTTTAGGAGGAAGATTCAATGGGAGATTGTCTGCTTTGAAAACACTGAAAACTAATATGGTGCAGGAAACATCAAACAAGATTAAATCAAAAGGTGAAATAGAGCCCCCCTAAGGGGAGGAAGAACCACATGCAATCCTATATAACTTTCATATTAGGAATAAACAGTTCAATATAGCATCTTTGCACAGAAGGGCTGAAAATCACATTTAATTTTTGGGAGAGCTGAATTGCTCTTGCATTTCAGGTATGGCTTACCTTGGGTTCACATTCAGTTGTGTCCTACAGACTTGTATTCCTCACGTTTTCACTGTTCCCAAAAACTCTGAGCAAGCTATGCCAGCAAAACACACACTGCAGAGGAAAGATGGGCCCCCAAATCTCAACTGATCTGCTTTCATTGCCCTTCATTTTATATTTGGTTTGGCTGCTGACCTTTAGCATCTTCTACTCTACTCACAGGATGTGTTTGGGAGCTGCACTAAAGAGGTGATGATGGCACGTATATACTGAGCTTTCTTCCTCTCTTTTTTGGGGAGAGGGGTGATGTTTGTAATTTTTTCCTTCATTTTTTTTTTGTTCTTCTGTATGAGACACTGGTGCAGTGAGCCTTGGTGGGCAGCAGCAGGTAGGGCTTCAAACCTCCTGAGGATGCAGCAATCCCTGGGATGTGAGGTGAACTTCCATGGGCAGCACCTGTGTGAGCTCCGATGTGCCACTGAGCTGTGACTGCAGTGAAGGACAGAGAGGGAGGAGGATAAAGGGAGTTTTTTATTAATTTCTTCCTATCAGTTCAGGTCCTGGGACCATGGCAGTCTTGTGTGAGGGGCCCTGGAGATGTTTTAGTAAATTCTTCCCTGTGAGGGTGGTGAGAAACTGGAACAAGTTGCCCAGAGAAGTTGTGGATGTCCCACCCCTGGAAGTGTTCAGGGACAGATTGGATGGAGTTCTGAGCAACTGGGCCTTGTGGAAAGTCCCATGTCAGGGAGTTTGGAACTAGATGGTCTTTAAGGTCCCTTCAACCCCCCCAAATTCTATCATTCTGTGATATGATGTGCCACTTACAGGCGTGGTTTAGTGGTGTGCTTGGCAGTGGTAGGTTAGCGCTTGGAGTCCATCAGCTTAGAAGCTTTTCCCAACCTAAATTCTATGTCAGATGTGGCAGGGGAGAGGTCTTCTGGTGGTGTGTGTGCAAAGGAGCAAATATTTCCCAAGACAGAGGAGTTGGAGGGAGTCAGAGGGAGTGCTCAGGTTCTCGTGGCTTCTGGATTTGCAGTGCCAGAGTCCCTCTGGACTTGTTGCCAGCTGAGCCCCCCAGACTGAACCCTGTTTTCCATGCTTCCCACATAAAGCTGCATGCTCCAGAGGTGAGTGTGCTGTCTGGGGCTGTGAAGGACACCCTCCGGCAGCACTGGGTTACCTGCCTGCAGCCTCCCTCCAGCTGGGAATGCACAGGGATGCTGCAGCCTTCCCCCTCAGCTCAGCTTTAGGATGGAACAGCTCAATCCTCCTCTCTCCTTCCTTGCAGCAACACAACCAACCCTTGGAGCCTCCCCTTCCCTGAGTGCTGGCAGCAGAGGGGATTGCAGCTTCCCTCACCCCCATCCATGAATCCTGTGTTAGTCCTACGTGACTGGTAGGTTTATCTCCTCAGAGATGTTGTGTGCACTGTTGACCTCCTGGTGCAAAGAGGGAAACAGCAGTGCCAGCCCACTGAGCTGTGTTAGAGCTGCCCCTTCCCACTCCTCTTCTCTCTGCTCTTGCTGGAGTTCCTAAAAAAAAGCTTGGTAATTCTTTATAAGCCCTCTGACTTCTGTAAGACATGGCTATGAGTATCTTTGTTACTGGTTTTAGGGGTTATCTTGAAATCCTGATATCCTTCCCTCCCAGTTCAGTGGTGCAGATTTTAATACCCATTTCCATTGTTCTTCGTGGTAAGTCTTAGTGGTTCTAAGTGAATTGTAAAATGAGGCAAGGTGTTATAAGTGTTAAAAACTATAAAATTATATGAGAATTAGGGTGTTAGGGCATGCTGAGATCTTACTGTCTTTGCAGTGTTTTCTGCTTTCTTGACACCTCACAGTCTGAGGTTGGTGATTTATACAGGAGCAATGCAGCTTCTGTTGTATTGTGCCTAGATACCTTGGAAAAAAGGAGGTTTAACAATTTCTTAACCCTTTAAAAAAATACACTTCTGAACATTATCCAGTCCTAAGTGTTTGGGTTTTCTTTTTGTTTTGTTTTGTGTTGTTTTTTTAATGTTTCTCTTGTTTCATAAGCGTGGCAACTTTTATTCTTTTATTTGTCTCTTACAAAAAACCCCAACAAACCCTTTTTAAAGTGCTTTGGATTTTATTTCGCAGGGAAATACTTTTCTTTGAAAAGGCCCATCTATGTGTGGAGCCCTGTGATCATACAGGTTTGTCAGCCTTTGTTTAAAAAGAGGGATGTTCCTGACCCTTAAGAGCAGGGAAGAAATATTAATTTCTTTTTTTTTTTTTATTTAGGATTTTAAAGCTAATCATTTTAATCTGGGACAAAAGGAAACCTTAAATTCTTGATTTTTTAATTGTTTATTTTTTAAGATGCCACTCTGAGAGGGTTTAAACTCCCCCTCCCTTCACTTATTCACCCAATACCAATGTGTAAAAATCAAAAAAAAAACCTTTTCCCTGTTTTCTTCCAGATATGGATATGGTTTTCTTCCAGAACAATATGGAAAACCTGATTTCTGTTTTCTTTTCCTTCCTTTCCTACCTGAAGGGAGGTTGTAGCCAGGGGAGTGGTGGCCTCTTCTCCAAGGTAGCAAGTGGCAGGATGAGAGGAAATGGCCTCAGGGGAGGCTCAGCTTGGACATCAGGAGTAATTTCTTCATGGAAAGGGTTGTTGAACATTGGAAGGGGCTGTCCCTGGAGGTGTCAGAGTCCCCATCCCTGGAGGTGTTCAAGAAATGACTGGATGTGGCACATCTGGACCACAGGGTCTAGTTTGACAAGGCAGGGAACAGTCAGAGGTTGGACTTGATGATCTTGGAGGTCTTTTCCAACCTCAGTGATTCTTCATCTCCATGTCTCCCACGCTTCTTGTAAGCAGTTTCCCCTCTTTCATTCATAGCGGAAGAAAAGAAATTGCTTTCCTTGCTCAACACCAGAAATGTCTTTGGTGTCTCTCCACCCAGGTACAACATTCTCCTCTTGTCCCTCAGTGGAGATGAGGAGGAACGACACATGTTCATCTGGGATCAATCCCAACCTTGCTCCCCTCACCTGCACACCCAGAGCAGCTTGTACACACGTGGCTCTGCCTCATGTCTCTCCCTGGAAAGGTTCCTGCTGTCCTTTGTGTCTTGAGACGGTTAATGCATTAAAGCTGACCAAGATGTGAATGGGACTTCTCTGAATCTCTAGGGCAAACTAAAACAAGAGTGACATGAGAAAAGCAGTCATCCATTGTTGCCTGATGATAGAGAAGTTTTAAAAAATCAAACGCTCCAGTATAGCCCGACTGTGCACAGAGAAAAACCTAATTAATTATAAATAAGATGGATAAATAATTTAAATGTATCACTTATTTCTCCTTTATAGTTTAACTCATGAAAAAATCATTTCAATTAGAAATTTCAACTCAATCTGAAATGCAGAGAAGCATGATGGTTCAAGATGGATGTGAAGTCCTTTATGATTTTCTTTCAAATATGTGAGCCGATTTTTTTTCCCCCCAACTTGGGTGATAGAAAAAGAAAAAAAGAATTCTGAGACAGAAACAAGCAAAATTTCCTTTGATAGCATAACAGAATGTATTTTTAATTTATGAATTAGTAAGTATGTTTTGTGCTGTGTCCAATTTGTCAGAAACGTCTTGGTTCCCTTCTCATTCATGTTATATGCATGAAATAGATGCAGTTTTCCCCATTAATTATAATATCCCATTTCCTCAAGAGTAACGAGAGATGATTCATTCCTCTCCTCTGGCCTCAACTGGCTCCTTGGCATTACTGATGATGGGTTTTTCCATTTATTTTTGACCTTGTGAAACTGTTTATGTTGGACTCACTCATGATGAATGGAGTGGGAACCGGGTGGTTTAAGGGTGAGAACATGGAATTAGAAGGTTCTTGTCCCCTCTGCTCAGTGGTCCCACCTCCCATGTCACTCTTAGTACCCAAACACACCCGAGCTCATCTTGCTCTTGGTGGATCTTCAACCTTGAAAATGTTGCCAGTTGTCTGCAACTATAAAAATAATTTGTGATGCTGATTCTTTTCCCCCTCTACTCCCATGTCTCGCTTCTAATAATTTCAAGGGTTCTACATTTAGGACTATGTTTATTTCTCCATAGATTTCTCCATGCTCTTTATGTCTTTTTATTTGTTTTCTTCAAGTTTAAGGAGGTATATATAGTATCTGTTTGCTGATGGCTCTCATCTGAAGCACTAAATATGTCCTAATTGCCTCAAATTACTGCTTTTCCTTCCAGTAAATAGTCTCCTGTTTTGTTTCAGTTTCTGCTATGCAATTTTCCTGTTCACTGGGAACTATCGCTACAGTATGTGTGAAATATGTATATGGTTACATCTGGGGATGGTTGCAAATGAGATATATTGAATGTGGTGTGAAACAGAGATATGAGTAGAACTTGATTGGAACACTGTCAAGAGGAGACCAAAATCAACAGAGATGGAAACAGAGCACGGGAAGGACATGGAGCTGCTGGAGAGAGTCCAGAGGAGGCACCAGGATGGTCAGAGGATGGAGCAGCTCTGCTGGGAGGGAAGGCTGGCACAGCTGGGATTGTCCAGCCTGGAGAGGA
>JAWWMP010000001.1:114686536-114706493 GCA_035047865.1 Dendrocincla tyrannina
GCCCAAGGCAGGACTGGCCGTGGCACTCAGTGCTCTGGGCTGGGGGACAAGGTGGGCATCGGGCACAGGGGGGGCTCGATGATCTTGGAAGTCTTTTGCAAACTTTATGATTCTGTGGTTTATCTAGTTCAACATCTGCCTTTATGTCCTCTGACAATTGTTTTAGCCACTCTGCATGAAAAGCTGCAGCAGCAGCTCTGGAGAGGCAGCACCACTTCACGTGGTCTGTTCAAGGTTTGTGTCCCAACAAAACATGGTGGTGCTGGTTTTCTTTTGTGATAAAATGGCTGGGGAATAGTTTCCCCCTCTAATAATTCCTTTGATTGCAGGATGGGAAAGGTTGGTGTTTTGGGTTTTTGTTTTGGGTTTGTTTTTTTAAAAAAAAGTGAAGAAAAATAAAGGAGAAATAAATCTTCTTCGAAGACTATATAAAAAACCATGTCATTGAACTGTTCTGAATTCGTTTGCAATCCTGATGAGCACCTCAGTTACAGAGCTGGCCTCTTCACTTTTGGGTTCAGTAATAATTTCTGATTAGCTCTATTTGAAAATGAGCTTCAGCTGGTAATTGACACAAACTAAAGCTCATCAGTCTTGCAAATCTAGTCAAGTAGTCCTAATGTGGCAAGTCTCCAAGTGGAATATGCTCAAAATGTGGTGGAAACCAGTGATTTGGAGCTGCATGTTAAAATTTTACTGTTAATAATAAACACTGTGATCTTGCTAAATTTCATAGGAGAATCTTCCAGCAGACTGAACAGCACTGCTGGTTGCACTGGGATAGACTGATCAGGACAGACATCAGAAAAAATCTTTTGTGGATATTTTTTTTTTCTCCCTACTGAACTTGAACCAGCGACTTCAAAGCGAGGATGGAAAAAGAAAACAGGCAGAAAGGTTTTCAGGAGAGGGTACAAACTGAATAGTCCAGGCCAAAATCTCTTCTGTAAGAAACATTAAATGTAATGTCAAAAATAAGAATGAAGGAAGATTTGTTCAAACTAAATCCAAGCACTTGGGATGCTGGGGATAGGCTCAGGAATAAATGGAATGATCTGAAGATTTCAGAAGTTCAGAAAAGATTACTAACAAGAACATTTTACCATTTTATTTTCTCACCTTATCTGTTAAGTGTAGTTCAAGCATCCTGTGGAGAAAACCTTGAATGCCTGGAGATACTGTAGATCTTTGTTAAAGTCTATACCCAAGCTTCTAATCACTGCTATAACTTCCATCCCCATTGTGGCTTTTTTGTGGTTGTTTTTTTTACTTAAAACCATTTTCTGTGTATGAAAAGGTAAAAAGAACTCTGAGTAATATGGTAAAATTGTATTAAATGGGACTTTTCTCTAAGGGGTGAAGGTGAATATTGTGTGTAGTGGCTGCATCCACAGCAGTTGCTGGGATAAAGCAGGGAAGCTGACTGCAAATAGGAAGGCAGATAAACCTATAAACAAGATTTCTGCTCTGCAAAATAGATGGTTATCTGCTAAATACTACCTGAGATCGGTGTGTTAGTCCTACCGTGCTTGACCTCAGGCCCTGCCACAGCACAAATGCTTGGAGAAGTATTTTTTTGCTGTTCAGGCTTTGGGCTCTTCCACAGCGAGGGAAGAGAGCTCCTAAAGCCTCTCAAGTAATTTGACACACAGCTTTGATGTGAGGCTCTTGCATGTCAAGCAGATTTCCAAGGAGTAGCCGTGCAGGTTTGAGCTGCAGCCTTGGACATCATTGCATATTGATTGCATGCTGTTGCATATTCAGAAATGAGTTCAGCATAGGCCAGACCCCATTAACCTCTGGGGTCTGGGAGATGAAATGGATTCACTGCCCCTTTCCTTTTGTTTGCTTGCTTTGTTTTCCTTCGGGGAAGTATGTCAGACCACTCATAGCTTGTTTCTTCTGGTAGTGAAATATTTGTCTGAATCTCGATTAATTCCTACAGTGAGCAGTATGAACTATGTCCTTAACCCCCAGCCTTTCCTCCTTGGCCTTACTGAAGGGTTTCTTTAGTACCAATTAAGTGTAGAGGGTTGGATTTTCTGTGGCTACTTCACTTGCGACTCTGGTGTCACAGGTTCTCATGTGGTATTTGTGGGAACATGAAGTTGGAGATAATTCCTGTTTATTCAGCTCTGTGACAGCAAGCAATGATATATTATCATGTAATCTTCCTCTTGAACTGACTACTTGGATTGTTTGGCCTTCTTAGTTGTATGGAGAGAACTTGATTTATTTTGGATTTAAACCAGCCTTCTAATTTCTCACCCCAAATATTTTCACAGCCAGCTTTGTTCTTCTACCAGTATTATACTTGAACTTAACCATCTCTCCTACTCCCTCAGTGTGCACCTCTCTGATATAATTATGCTTGGAGGAGGACTGTATTTATATATATCCATTAACTTCTGTGCATTAGAAATCAGATACAAACATAATTGAATGAAATTAGATGCATTTTCTTCCAAAGAGTATCACAGAGTGAAAAATGAATCATTGAGCATTTTATTTTAGCTCTGTCTGGGATTTGCCTGGCACCTTTTGACACTTAATTTAATTTTGTTAAATTCGATACTGAAATATACATGAAAATTCTTTGATAAAACACTGTTCTTCTCTGCTTTCTTTCAATCACACCTTTGAGAAGAATCAACTCTTTTGTGTGTATAACAATCCCTTTTAAAACAGCAAAGGAAATGTTTTAAAGGAAATTTTCCAAAATGCAAAGGAAAACACTCATTTCCTTGAGCAGTAGGATGTAGAAACACTGTTGTGGTTTGGAAAGGTGTGTGTCAGTGCACTTGTAACAATTCCAGTGCTCATCCTGGCATCGGGGCTCACCTTTTTAGTGCAGGAATGAATATATAACCTCAGGAAATAGGGTGGAAAATTTGCCTGTGTCGCTGTATTATCTGACATTCTAATCACATAAGCAGTTCATCAGTGCGTGTTAAGGTAGTGGTTGATTTTTACCCTAAAATATTCCCAGCTTCCTATCTTTGTTTGTTCCCTGTTCTCCAGTCACACTGCCCCTGACATGAGCATTTGTTGTACACTGAGAGAACCTGCTGCAGCCTCTCTCTGTCTTCCCCTCGCATCCTCCAAGGGGCACAGATGCTGCAGGAGTCTGAGGGAATATTCTTGGAGATGAAAAATTATGTCTTAAAATTATGTCATAAAATTATCACTCAAAAGCCATCCCGGTAAGATCATTTTACATCTTGGAAACGTGCCCCCATCCTTCTCTGTTCTCCTGTGTCACAACTTCAGTTTTAAAATAGCAGTAAATGTTATGTTCATATCTCCATTAAAATCACTCCTTAATGTATGTGTTCATGAGGGTAAAATAGAGTACCCTAAAACATTTCTAACACTGAGCATTGACACCAGGGGGAAAAAAAGTCTAAATTCTACTTAAATGACTATTAAAATTTGTAATATTCTTTTAAGACAAGTCACTGGTGTCTATTCTTTTCTGGTGCTCTGTGCTTTGCAGCTCCAGCAACTTTTGTCTGTATTCTGCATTAAACTGAAGCTAGTTTTGAAAATTTTTGCTGTTAATTATGTTGTTCAAAAATTTGTGAAACATGAGCATGCCAAAAACTCTCTATTAAGATATTGGGCATAATATATGCTCATTAGATCATAAAGTAACAGCAGAATGGTATAATACTATTTTGTAAATCAGAGTGAGATTTCTAACATCTGTATGCAAATGAAATAATGAGTAGGTGCTTCTTTTGTCTTTATGAGTATTTCTGATAGTATCTGATGTTCTGGTTGACCTATATAAGTGTTCTTTTCTGTGGTGATCAAATTTTTGTCACTGTACATCTGCCATGGTCATCCAGGGGCCTGTGCTTTATTGGGATTGCCCGTGGAGTTTGAAGGCACTAATAAAACATGTATTTTTAAGATTTCCCAATTTTCTCCTTTAGATGGGCATGCAGTATTTCAGCCCTGAGTCCTCCCTTGGCAAGAAGTCATGTGGAATGAAAGCTTTTGAAATGAAGATCTTTTCAGTGGTTTTATACTCTTAAATTGTTGTCTCTGCACTTGGAATAACCTAAAAGCACTTATAAATATTTGATGGCATGGTGAAAGCCCTAGGTATGGAGATTTATGGAAGCCACAAATGGCTCCTCTGGGCTTTAACATTCTTGGTCCCTGTCCTTTAACCAAAGCTTGGAAGGTGTAAAGGCAGGAGTGCTGGGGCAAACCTGTCCCTTAGAAGGGGATTTCCGTACTGGACCTAATCTGATGAAAATATACTCCACTGCAATCTTTTTCTCATCATTTGTAGGCAAAGCAGATATGAAATAAAATCCTTTGCATTTCATTTAGAAAGCAATACAAGATACAGGGTATTTTTTTTGTGTGTGTGTGTGGTCTTTTCTTTTAATAGCGTGGCACAACTTTGCAAGATTGTCTACAAATGTTCTCTTGTCACTGGAATCTGCATGTTGAAGAAGGGCTTGCTGTGTTTTTAACCGAGTATTTTTGATGGGAATGCACTCTGATTTTCTAAGCTAATGGCTTGTAAGAAATTAGATTTGGGATCTGGAAAATTTGGGTTAAGGAAAGGTCAAGGAATTAAAAGATTATTATAGGCTATAAAAACTAGATGGAACACGGCATTATGTGGAGAGGAATTTCTGGCAGGCCAGGGCATAGGACAAGTGGAGCAATAAGGGCGAGGGGGGGAAAGAGTGTGTGTTTTGGCACTAAAAAGCCACGACCAGCAAAGCAACTGGTTTCCATGTAGAACAAACATGAGACACCCCCAGTCTTTGTGTCCTTTGTGTTGGTGCAACACCTGGTGCCAGACTGACACCTGTAGCACGTGCTGCTGTCACATGCTGGCCATTGCCATTGTCACCTCAGTCTGACACCACTCTGGGAGAGCAGGACAAAGGAGCTGAGGGAAGGGTGGGCACAGCATGGAGGGGCATCTCCATGGGCCAGAACTCACATGCTGGCAGCACCAGCAGCCAGGCAGCTCAGAGACAGGGCCATTAATCTGTTCAGCCTCGCTGTCTGTCAAAGATGAAAGTCAGACTTGCTGTGGGAGCCCTGCCAGACTCGGGTCACCCTCGTGCCCGCGGGATCGCCCTGGAGAAGATTGCGGCTTGCCCTGGGAAGATTAGGCAAGAGTGACACAATTATATTTTTGTTCCGGCCGCACTACACCAAATATTGCCAATTCCACATTTGTCCCGCTATTTAATTTGCTCTGATGATGAGATGATGTGTGTTGCTCCTTCCTAATGGCTACGTTTCCGTGGTGCTTCTGCAGGAAATTATTAGGACAGTGTCTCTCCAATTATGTAATGCAGGTTACTTAAGCCTATGGATGTGTTGTTGGCTATAATGAGAGCAGGGATTAGGAGCAGCATGTGTTCCAGGATAAAGGAAAAGCTTTGGACTGGCCCAGAAATAGTTTATGTTGACCTTATGCAGCTACAGGAGAATTTAGGTAAAGGTGAACTTTCACTGGTGTTAAGTTGTGATGGCTCTACTGACTTTGTACTTGCAAAAAGAGGTCTTACTTTAAGAGGACAAACTCTCTAGAGAAAAGTTTCTTGTTACTACAATGGAAAAATCCGCACGTTGAAACAAAAATATTGTGAATTTGTGTATCTGCTCATTCTAGTACAGAGAAGAGGCGCATGCTGAGGCCAGAGCCACATCCCTGGCAGTGCAGATGAGGAGAGGTGCTTCGGTGTCCTTCCTCCATGCTTGGAGGGTGATGATGATGGGGGATGTGCCCAGAGGTGCAATCCTAAGCTGGAGAAGTGGACTGGGCATTCACAGGCTCGTGGAGGCATCTTGGTGGGCTGGGCTGTGAGTTGGAGCATTTGGGTTGGGTGTCCCGAGGGCTTTTGTCATGAGGACAAAGGGTGAAAACTCCCTCCAGGCTCTCAGTGCATGGAATTTGCTGCCAGTGCCGGTGTTGAAGTTGTTCCATGGTTTGTGGAGCACAAGTGGGCAGAGTTTGGACTTTACTCCTCAAAACTCAGTAATGAACCTCACAGGAACATCCTGGTGTGGTCATTTTCATGGTGTGACGTGGTTTGTGGTGATGTTTTTGTGTTCGGTGGGGTCTTGTTTGTTCTGGTTTTTATGGATTTTTTTTTTTTAAAGTTTAACAACTGCAAAAATGGAGGCAGAAGAAAATCCCTCTCATTACTGAAGAAAATCCAAAATGTCCCTTTTTCCACCCTCATTAACAAACTATCACTTTCTTTTCATAATTGTATTTTCTGTTGAGACTTGCTCCAGATCAAAACCAGGTCAAAGACTTTGTGTTTAATGTGGGAACTCTTTTGATAAAATTCTAATTAAACAACATGTTCAGTAAAGTTGCAAATTTTTTATATCACTTATTTGAAAAATGCCAATGAAAATTAGCGCAGGTGAACTCCCGCATGTGCTTTCAGAATAAAGCCAGCAGGTTCCATTGTGCCATCTTTAATACAAAACTTCATTGAATTTTTTTTCTAATCAGAATAAAATTGTTCTGCTTGGGTTTTTTGTTTGTCTGTTTTTGGCTTGAGAGATAAAGAGGCCAATCTAAATATTTTTATTGCCTCTTTCATTATTGAATAACACTGAAGATTTATTTCCTGAGCAACTTCAGATCTCCACATTTTCATGCTTCTTTTCCCCCTAATTTATTTGTTTTAAATATATGTTATTTCTTGTGTGAATGTTGCTGACTTGCCCTTTTGGTGCTGAAATGACACTTGGAATCCTATGGCTAGAAACAACACAACTTAGCACTGAATGTCTCCATATTTATTGCTTGAGCAGTCTGTAAGGTAAGATGAGCAAAAAATGAATTTAAAATATATTTGTTAATCATTTTTCCAGCAAAGGGAGGTCATATTTTGTGTAGTTTTACTTTTCAGGGTTTTTTGGGGTTTTTTGAGGGCTTTCATGTCCTTGCTGGAAAAATGACTGTGATATAAAGGGTTGGGATTTAGTTCTGTTGGCCTGAGAATGGAATTCTGGTCTCTTTTGGAATCAAATTCTGACAGGAATGCTGGATGCATTTTTATAACTACTCTTCTCTTGCCTCTACCCTATTTTTCATCTTCTTATTTCCTTCCTTTTATTTCTCTTACGTCTTTCACCTCTTCCCCTTGTCTCTTCTCTGCGGGTTAACATCCCTCCTGCTTGTCTCTGTCTGTTGAAGCAGCAACAGAATCAAAATGACTGAATTGAGAGTTCTTTATAGTAAATTAAATGTTAGAAATGAGGAGGAAAAAAAAAGGTTAGAGTAGATTTTGTGGCTGAACTTCTGAGTTAAAAAAGGAGATGAAATTAATTCACAGGAGAAACATTAAACACTTCATCAGGGCCCATGGATTGACTTCACAAAAGTGTTCCCTGACCTCATCCTCTTCCACCCAAGGGAATGTCCTCCTTGCTGCAGCTTTTCTCCTTGGTCTTTGAGGAAAGGGACTGGAATTCCTAAAGGCTGATCATGCTGGTAAGGACTGAGACAAATAAAGCACTCTGTGCCCCAGCCTTTTCAAATGAAGGTGTCAAAGTCTTTGACAGCCTTTTTCTGTCAATATTTGACTTTCATTTAAAGTAAATGTAATTTCAGGCAAATATCTTTATCTGGAAGACATTGGTGGTTAGAGAGTTTGCTGGAAAGAGGACGCAGCTAATGGTGGTCCTGTTGGCAAATTCTTCTTGTGAAATAAAAGCATCTGCTTTTTGTTTGGGCTTGGGTATCTATTTGTCTTAAGTTCCCTCCTGCAGGATCTTCACTGTGTTGGAAGACTCTTAGGTGTGACAAAGCCCAGATTTGGTACCTTTCTGCCTTTTCTGCTCTTTTTACTCCCCCAATTTGAAAGCAGCATCTTTCTGACTTTTCAGAGATAAATATAATGAAAAAGAATCATTCTGTTCACAGTTACTGGCTTTTTGTTTCCATTAGTAGCAAAATGAAGACTCAGGTGCAGGGGTCAATTTGGGCAAAAGGAGTGTAGCTCTAAAAATGTTACCTTATTATTCTACTCTGGTGTTTATTCCCTATTAAACACATTCCTTCTGTGTTCTCCTAGTACCTATTTCTGCTTAGGTCTTTCCTGCAATCCTATTTTCCGTGTAAAATCTCTGCCTTTTGCAACTTTTCTATAACGTCAAATGCACAAAAATTTGGTTTTTCTGGTGCATTTGGCCTCTAAATCAGTCCCTCTGTTTTGCCTGTTTGTAGTGAATGGAGAGTTGCTGAGGTAGATATGATCTATAGTTATTTGCATCCTATTATTTTTATTCTAGCTATATTCCTGTAGACAGGATGTCAGATTTAGTGTAATGCCATGTGTTGTCTAATCAATAATAATAATACTGATAATACAGCTTTTTATCCTGATGGCAGCTTCATGGAGGAATTTGGAAACCATTTGTTATCTGAATAGTGATATGAAACCTTAACATTAATGCCAACTATACTGCATGTTCCATTCAAGTTTTTAGTGCATTGTGTGTCACCTTCCATTAAGTTTTAACATGTCATGCAGCTGTGCTTTAAAGAGCTTTGCTTGTCCCTGTGTTCAACACTGGAGGTAGAAGAATGTGTTTTGGCTTTGCTGTGCTGCCAGTGGATCACAGGAAGAATCCAGCTTTCCTCGGAGTTGTGTTCTAATTGCTGCTTATTAAAAATAATGAACTATCTTACTAGTTGTACTTTTCTGCTGCAGATTTAATTAGTGTTCACCCCCCACCCCCCCTTTGCCTCCCCTCTCCCCAACTCCTTTGCTAGGCTGACAGAGCTGAGAGGAGGGAAACCGAAGCAATTTGAAACCTTGTTAGAAATTTATGAAGTGCTAAAATGTTTTATTCCCAGAGGCTGGTTTGCCAGCTGTCACTGGTAAGCCATTCTCTGCCTGTGATAGCAGGGGGAGGCAGCAGGCCACAGCCAACATGAGCGTGTACATCGTTTGGCAGATTATACACTCTGTAATTAGCAGGAAGTAGAGTGAAACTAATTATTTTTCTCCTCAATTGGGCCAATGACATTTGAGAGGAGGACGGATGTGGTGCTGGATGGGAAAGTTGTGGAGAGACCAGAGGTCCCTCTCTCTCCAGCTGCGTGTTAGGCAAGGAAAGACACCTGTGCCTCTCCCTTGGTCCCAGTCTGTGGCCAGCAGAAGGAAAAGCTGGGTATTTGCTCTACAAACCTCTATTTTTTTGGTATTGTGCATTGGTAACATTGGTCTGTGGAAATGAGCCCTACTGACTGCGGAGAAGTTGGACACTGCTCAGCGCTGTGGGTGACTCCTTGAGTGATGCTGCATAGGGCAGGATGGCTTTGTTGTCCTCTCATGAAGTCTTCAATGGCTCTGAACTTCATCAGGAGGGGAAGGCACTGATCTGATTCCCTCAGACCCCAGGGAATGGCCTGAAGTTGTGTCAAGAGAGGTTTACAGGGGATTTTAGGATAAGGTTGCTCCCCCAGAGGGTGGTGGGCACTGACCAGGCTCCCCAAGGCAGTGGGAATGGCCCCAAGGCTGCCAGAGCTCCAGGAGTGTTTGGGTGATGCTCTCAGGGACTGGGGGTGACTCCTGGGGATGGTCCTGGGCAGGGCTGAGGGTTGAACTCCGTGATCCCTGTGGGTCCCTCCCAACTCAGCATATTCTCTGATTCTGTGAAATGACTGGTTGAACTAAAAAGTGCACCTCCAGTAGATCATATCTGGGAAAGTCTGTTTGTGGCAATGGGATAAGCAGTCAATTAGAATTTTTAGTTTTGATTTCCTTAACTAAAATGAAAATCAGTCTGCTTCCATTTTACAGCTCTCATTTGCAAGCAATGCAGTCAGCCCTTACCTGCAACCACAAGCAGCCGCCTGGAAACCAGATCTTTTTTCTCTCCCCTCTAAGACTGACCTTTAAAGTTCATTTCTATCTGTGCATTTCCACAGGAAGACTTTTACAAGGTCAGTTCAAAGACCTTATTATTTAAGTGGAGTCACTTGAAGTACAATGCACGAAAAGCACACTGCTAGAATATGAACCACTAGAAAATGCATTAAGGGCATTTAGAAGCACAGAAATAGCTGCTGCTTTCTGCCTTTAACACCAGGTGAGCTTCAGTGGTTTGTTTTTTTTTAAGTTATTTTTGGCTTTTTATTTTGTTTCTTTCCTATATCTTGATAAGAATGCTGCTTATACTTTAGGTACTAGCACTAGATTCTGTTTTCCACCTTCTGGGTCGCTTGGTCAGCCCTTTAATTGGAGCAAGAAGTATGGGTTGGGTTTTTATTTTGCCTTTCTTTTTCCTTTTTTTTTTTTCTTTTTTCCTATCCCCCACCCTCCACCTTGTGTTGATCCCTTGAGTATTGGATTGATCATATTCTTAACAGGTCTAATGACAGTCCCTCAGTTCCCTCCCTCAGTAGATCATTTCTTTGCCTAACTGTCCTTTAAGTGAGTAAAAGCCTAATGTGTGTAGCCTGATTATTTTCTTCCCCTCATTTGGTTTCAAAGCATTTTCTCCTCATTATGCCAAACCAGGACTGAGGAAGTTCTATTCAGTGAGATATTAAGACCAGGAAGAAGTGGGTGTTTGTGTGTACTCAGAAAGGGAATTCAACAATAACGAGGCATTTTAGTGTCAGCTGTGTATAAATAAAAGTGCATGTTCCATGTAGGCAATGTACATCCTTGAAGAATGATCTGTTTGTGAAAAAATGCATTGGGTTGTTTTTGTTTCTTTTAAAACAAGTGTCTTTTTTTAAGAGCATTAGGCATTTCTTCAAAGTAACAATGCTTTTGTGTGAAAAATGTTAGTTTATGTCGACTCTACATTGTAAAATCACAAAGGAATCTGTGCTTGAGGCTTGAGCCTTGAATACATCAAACAGGTAATGCTGCATTTGCATTAGAATGATTCGCACTGGGCCTTCAATAGCCAGAAACTTAAAGTGAGCCTAAAACCCCTTGACCTCTCCCTCTTTACCTGCCAGCTCTTTGTGTATATCCTGACAAGTCTCATTTATGGAGTGCTCTTGCCTGGTTTTCAGATCCCCATGTTTGTGTTAGAGCTGCTCAGCAGGGTCCATAAAGGAACCTCCTCAGCAGTGTGGGCAGAACTTGTGTAGGGGACTCCTCCTGCTGCGGGCAGGAAAATTCAGTTTTGTGATACATCATCTCTCAGACACCCCGAGACACCGGAGGGTGCCTGTGTGACCTCCCTGTGCTCCCCATCCTTTGGCTCCAAGGCAGTGTGCCCTGCTAGCACAGGTGGGATGGAGCTGGGAGGGCTGAGGAGAGGGAGGTTTGTGCAGCCCGAGGGACAGCAGAGATATGAAAGAGGAGTCAAAACTGCTCCTCTGCAGAATGGGTCTCCTCCTGGTAGCTCTTGGAGAAGGCAGTGCCGCTGGGTAGGATTGCTGGCTGTATCAAGGGTTGGACTTGATGATCTTGGAGGTCTCTTCCAATCCAGTTGATTCTATGATTCTGTGATTTAGTGTGCTGTGGACAATGGTGCTGCTGCTACTCCTCTGAGCAGGAAACCCAGCAGCTCACTGGTGTGGCCAGAGAAAAACCCCAAAACACCTATAACAAACCAAAGCCCAAAACAAATCTTCCTGCTCAGGATCATGAGCCAAAGTCCAAGTAGAGAAATACATGGTGTGGGCAAAGAAGGGATTATACTGCAAGCAAAGGAAAGGTTGACAGCAGAAGGAAGGCTTGCTGTTGGATGCTGTGAGGGGAGGAAATGGCACATATGTTTGAAAGAGTGTGGGAAATAAATGTCAAGAAGTAGAGATTGTGTAAACACTGAGGGATATCCCAGCACCAGTGAACTCCCACTTGACTTCACTGAGCCCTGAATTCATGTCGCAGAGAATTTTGTGCATCCCATTCCTAAAAGAAGTCCGGAGATACAATAAAAATGGTTGAAAATAAAAGGGCACTTCCAATTGACAGGGAGAGACCGGAGTGTGATTGCAGTTCTTTGCTTGAAGAGGTGACTTGGCCGAGGTGAAAGATGTAGAAAACATATAAGGAATATCCAGTGGATTGCCTTTTCTTAAGAGCCAGGAAGAATAGGACACGGAATGAAATGAAAAAGAAATACCTCTTTCCTCAGAATATAACCTGCTCAGCTCATGATCACATAATATTGTGGAGGGAGAGTTCAGCAGATCCAACACTAGAAAACCTGTTTTTATAAGATGGAGAGGTGTCTGAAAAATTTCTGTCAAAAATGAACAATGAGGTAAGGTTATAATGTCCCTCTTAGTTTTCAGAGGGGATAGAGGGCAAATCTAATCATCCTGACCAGGAAGGTCCCAGAAACAAAAAAGAAGATAGACAAAAAGAACTAAACCTAGACAGGGAGAGGAAAAAAACCAACATGTGTAAAAAAAAAAGAAACGAAATACATCTCACCTTGTAAGTATTTTTTAATTAATCAAATTATGCTTTCATTTGTTTGATGGAGGGAAATGGTCTTTAAAATTGAGTACGGACATGGGATGATAAGTTGCCACATACTCAGCTTGTCTAGGAAGTTTAACCAGCAATATAATTTAGTGTCATATGAAGCATCCACTGCTGTTACTTCCAAAAGAAGATCAGCTCCTGAGCCCTGAGGATTTTCCCACAGGAGCCAGTGAGTTCTCCCTGCCTGTGAGTGTGGACCTGGGAGCAGCCTGTGGGATGCACAAGGAATTGTAGTTCTTAACACTGTCTCACTGAGTGATCAGAAGTCATGCTTTCCTGCTGAGGGTTGAAGTTACTTGGAGGTTATCTTTTCTTTGGCCCCCACAGTTCTTTGTATATGTTTATAGGGCTCTAATTCAGATTAGACAGCGATCTCTGAAGGATCCTCCAACATGAAGTGCTGGGCAGGCATTTGGGAGGATGCTCTGTCGTCATCTTTAGCTCCAGAATATTTGGTTTGCACCTCTATTGCAATGCTTGTCTTTGGGTTTATTTTCCTTTCTTCCCCTGTTTTGAGCCTTGTCTGTACTCCATCCTGCACTGTTACAAGTGAGAGCATTTGCAGAGTGCTCTTTGTACAGAGCTCTGGGTACTGTACAGTTAAAATCTTACTCTAGCTTTTAGATTAAAGATAGTTTAGAAGGTGTCTTAAGTGACCATGCTAATAAAAAAATTCACATAGCAGTCAAATTTTCTGCAGTTTTTGGATTACATCAGGTTCGGCACCTCATTTGTGTGTTGAGGCAAAATATTGTTGGTTTGTGTCACATTTCATTTATTTATTTTACTGGTGCAGAATGTGAATAAGGGTCTCGTTTCATCACTTACTCAGCAAGACAGCTCTTGTATAACTGTGGCCAGATGGTTGGAAGGGTTGCCACCAGTGGCTCCACTTCGTCCTGCAGTAAAAGGTGCACCTGAAATGTTTGGCAGCAATTCAGTGTGGGCACTGCAAAGTAAACTGGAAAACTGTTCACTTCTTTAAAACTGTTTACTTGGTAGCAGTGGTTGCAGATACCTTTGCGTGACTAGAGGTGCACGACCATGTCAGAACAGTGCCCTTAGTGGAATTTGCAGCTGCCTTAGTCCTTCCAGTAAATCCTCGGGAAATTCATGTATTTTTGCCCATCTGCTCCCATTCCCCCCTTTTATACCAGCTCTAGATACTTTATGTAGACCTGACAACAGTGTTGCTTCTGAGTATTTTTATGTCTGAAAATTTCTGATACTTCCCCTTGTGAAAAGTCCCTCTCCAGTTTTCTTACAGCCCCTTAAGACATTGGAAAGGGCTCTAAGTTCTCCTCGGAGCCTTCTCCTCTCCAGGCTGGACAATCCCAGCTGTGCCAGCCTTTCCTCCCAGCAGAGCTGCTCCATCCTCTGCCCATCCTGGTGCCTCCTCTGGACTCTCTCCAGCAGCTCCCTGTCCTTGCTGTGCTGGTCCCCAGGGCTGAAGGCAGCTCTGCAGGTGGGGTCTCACCTGGGGGGCAGAGGGGCACAATCCCCCTGCCCAACCTGCTGCCCACACTGTGGGACCATCCCAGGGCACCGGGGGTTCTGGGCTGGGCCATGTCCAGCCTCTCCCCCACCAGTACCCCCAAATCTTCCTCCCTGTGCTGCTCTTAATCCCTTCATCCCTCATCCTGTTCTGACACCAGGGATCACCCTGGTCCAGGTGCAGCACCTTGCACTTGGTCCTGGTGAATCACTGCCTAGAAAAACCTAAAAACCACCTGCTTGCCACTCTTCTGCAGACCATTCCTTGGTGTGGCCTTTTGTTTAATTCAAACACAGAATCCCTTTATTTCCCCACTTTCAGGGTTAACATTCTGGGAGGCTAAAAAAGGACACCTAAGCTCATGAAAACTGATACAAAGGTCAATTCATCCCCTTCCTCCCCAACGAGCCCTTCATGTAATTAAATGTGCAGTACTGGAAGCTTACCCTGCTTGCTATGCTACTTTTTGTTGTCTTGATTAAACACGACAACAGATCGATGGAAGAGTAAAAACAAGCCATTAAAAATAGGTACAGGCTTAATGCAAGTGTTCAGTTTCACTGTAGAACAATAAAGCAAATCAAAATGTTCAGAGAATATTTTTAATTGGAAAAATCGGGATGTGAAGCATATAAGGTATAGGATGAAGTGGTTTGTTTGGGTGGAATATTGTTATTTAATTTTATTTTAAAGCCAGAAACCTCAGAACAACCATAGACCGAGTGAAATTCTTTGCTGGTAACCAGAATACCACAAGTTGTGGCCAATGCAACCAAATTTTGGAGGGAATATAAACTTCCAATTCTGCTGTGGTTTAACTGCAGAGAAGAAAATGAGGTTAAGGCCTTTATGAGGGAGTGGTGGTGATGAACCTGTATTTCTGTGGCTTCTTGCACTGTCATCTCTGGCCACGCAGCACCACAGGTGGGCCATTAGTTTGAGCTAATAAAATAATTCTTAGGTTATCAAGCATTGTGCATTTTGGCCATTAATTATTGCCTGTTTTCATGTAACAGGTGTTTGGAGTGTAGACCTTGGCAGGTGACACAGCAAAGTGAAACATCCCCCACTTTTGATGTGGAAATTGAAGTATTTGTACTTTGTTCGGTTTGGTTTGGTTTGGTTTCTCTTTAACTCCTCAATAACTGTCACTAAGGAAGAATATTATGATTTCTTCCTATCTTAATTTACGCATCAGTTCATCTTATCTGTGTTTGCAGTTCAAGCATGGAAATAGATTAAGATGATCATAACCATTAATGCCAGGTACCTTTCTTTAAAATCTGGATAAAGAAAGGAGAGAAAGGGAAAGATGAAAAAGAATTCATTGGGGTGACCCTCAAAATTGCTCCTCTATATCAAGAGCTCTGTATTAGGACATGCAAACAGGCCCCAGGGATACCTTGGAATTAGTCAGTGTCCTGAATTCAACTGGTGTTGCTGTACAGGCTGATATTTCTAAAGATTGCATAAGGTGTCTTCTGATTCATGTGTCCTTTGTGTCCTGTTCCCTTCACGTAAAATTTTGGGTGAAATGACAGCCTGGAAATCAGCATTTTTCATCATTGAGTATTCCTGGCCTTCTATTTTATTTATTTTGTGCTTCTTGTGCTACTTTCTCAATGCTGTATTGAAATATTAGTAAGGCCGCTTTCTGCACTTGATCCCCTGGGAAATTCTAGCCATGGAAATACTTGTTATCAAGAAACCTGTTCAACTGAATGATCTTGGGGATGGCTGCAAACCTGCTGCCTGCTCAGGCCCTGATTGTGGCCAAAACTGAGTCCTCTAGTTACCCTTTGGAATGGTCAGGAAATGAAAGCATTTACAAATGTACAGAAATTTAAAAGCAGATAGACTTTCTCCTTGCTTTCTTCTGCTCTGTCATAGTTTGCTGCTTGTCAGGTCTGTGGGAGGAAAGGAATCTTAATTCTTCCCTCATCTGCCTCCCCTTTTCACCCTTGGTAATGTTTTGTGTGTTACTCTGTCACATCTATTTGTGGTTACCTATAAATATTTATATATATCATAAATATAAAAATACAAATAAATACATGATAAATATATATATATAAAATATAAATATTAGGGGTGTGGATTTGTTTGCACAATGGGATAGAGGACTCCTATTGTAACTTTCCAGTCTTAACCTCAATAGTTACACAGCCAAGTGTGAAAGGATAAATACTAGAATCTTTGCCACAATTTGATCTCTTCACATCTCAAAAGCACTGTGGGCTTGCAGACTGTGTTTGCAGCAGACTGACCTGCCAAGGATACAAGCAAAGGCTGAGGTTGGTGTTTTGTTAAGCACTTAGGACAAATATACCGTTAAAAAAATAAAATAAAAAATTAGTAATATATCAGGCACTTTAATTCCTGTTCATATTCCTATCCTACCACAAATGTCATTAAATTGTAATAGTGATTACACATAATGACTACTTGATACTTTGATTTTGCTCAAAAGATCTCTTTTATCTCATCATTATTTACACTTTAAACTCGGCTTCAGAATCTACATTGCTGTCAATTTATATGATGCACATCCTTAATTAGCTCTGATTAGGAGCAGAAGCATGTGTGGGAGAAACTATTTTGCCACATACAGTCATTGTATTAAGCCTCAAATATTATGATTTAATGTGACTGATGAAAGAATAAAAGTGTATTTGCAGCTGGGTAGGGTTACCTTGGGCTCAGGAAACTGAGAGGGGCTGTGGTTTGGAGCTTCCAGGGAAGGGGGTTCCTCTTGCTTTGGCCCTGGCCTGGCACAGGAGGTTGGAGCTGCAGCTGTGACATTATAAGGAATAAGAGAAAAAGGTTTCCTTGGAATAGATGGTTTCAAACCATGGTAGGACCTCTCTGCTCAGCCTTGTCTCGCAGGCTCCTGGATCATCTGCCCTGTCCCAATAACTGAACTAAAACAAATGCTGTTGAAAAGAAGGAGTAAGACTTATGGGAGGAACGGGAGATATGTAAAGGTAATTTGGGATGTGATACAAACCAAAACAGGAAAAGGAAACAGATGGGTTCAAACTTAGAGATAGGGGGAGCTGAAAGTTGTGGGGGTGATTGGTAAGAAGTTCTCATGTAACTGGTGAGAACTTGTCTTCCAGGGGCTGAAATCTTGAAGAACAACCATGTTCAATCCTTCAGTCTTGGCCAAATGGTGATAAAGTGAAGGTGAAAAATAGTGAACAGGGAAAATACCCGAACAACCCAAGTGTTTGAAAATGGGCATCTAGGGTCTCAATCTTTAAGGAACTGATGCTAGAAAATTACTTTAAAAGAATTTTTAATACTTCTAAAAGGGCCAGATACTGGATGTATTCTTTCCTGCGCAGCCCATGTGAACGTGGTTAAGAAGGAGAGGGCACAGAGCTATTAAAAGCATCCTTCATCATGTGTGTTGTAGCCCAACAATACAAGTAAAAGTGCATTGAAACTGAAAGGAAAAGGAACTAATCCATTGAAAGCCAATAAATCACCAGCCATGGATGAGATTCCCTCAAGATTTATAAATAAAGATAGGTGTATAACTACTTGGAGAAATGGTGACTGCTGTAACTTTTTGCTGTTTGCTTTGGGTACTTGATATGGGGAGGTTTTGTTGCCTTCAGGGGCTAAGGTAGAGAGCAACAAGCCAGCAGGTCTTAAGTACAAAGCTTTTAGAACACACAGATAAATGCAGTGCACTGGGGGAAGAAACCCAGCAGCCTTAGCAAAGGAAAGCCAAGCAAATTATGACAGATTTTTTTGCTTTTAGGAAATCAAAACAGGTGGGCAAGGAAAATATAGTCCATATAACAGAACCAGATCTTTAAACAGAGTTCCTCAAAGTGTCATATCAAGTAGTATGGAAGAAAGATGCCATGAGGTAAGGGAGGTCCTCATGGAAATTAATGATGGTCTAGAAAAGAAATAGGAAATATATAATTGATTGTCTCGCTGGAGAGAAAACATTGTCAGCGATCTGTTCTGGTTTATGAGTTAGCGAACACAAATGAATTGAAGAAGGTTATAAATGATAAAGTCTTGTGATGGAACAGTATTGAAGATAACCCAACATGCACAGAAATAGGGCTGCAAAGAGTTAGATCACAGAGTAATGGGGGAGAAAGTACAACTGGGGCAGAAAACGAGTGGAGAACACTGCAAAGAGCAAAGGTAGTTCTGGTTGGTTGAGTGAGCTGTCACCACTCAGAAAGGATTGTGACAGACTCTTCCCTAAAAATCTTTGCTCATCCACTCTTGAGGCACAGGTGATGGGTGTGTGAACATTTGGAATAACATCTTATTCTACTGTTATGTAAAAAGAAGGGAGTGATTTATTTATTTTGTGGGTTTTTTAGAAACAGAATACTTAAGAATTCTTTTCCCTTCCACCAAGATTTATGTAGAACATTGTCATCCTTCTTCCAAAAGGGCTAGTAAAATAAACGAGTTCGTGCAATTGTTCTTAAGGCTTGGTCTTTGCAAAGTATTCACCAGGGAAGCTGGAAGGGAACAGGCTGGTTTAGACTGAGCTGCCACCAGCGGGGTCAGAGAAATTGCTGATCTTTAGTGGTGTAAGCTTTAAAAAATAATTCACTCTTGGCCATTGATGCTACTTAATGTACCTTTGGATACTTTCATTAGAAGGTTCTATAGACCAATATATGTAATTAGAGAAGGGAAATACACAAAGCTGTAAAAGCTGAGATTGGCTGCAAAAAGGTGCAAGGACTTTCTCTTTTCATTACACTTCAGTGAGGAACTGATATATGTTATTATTTTTTTTAAAAGACTGGAAAACATAGGAAAGGAACAAACACAGGTTTTCAATGGTATTTAAATGTTCGGTTTCAATTAAGTTCAAAGAAACCTGAGTTTGGCTGTTGTTGGGCTTTGGGGCTTGTGATTGCCTTGATTTGATACAGAAAATCTGATGGGGGGAGTAAAATGGAAACCCGGAATTTCCAAGTGACAGCTCAGCACATCATGTGCTGATTTTTCAGGTGAACAAAGAGGCCTTCAAAGCAAATTAGTCTTGTATTTTGTCAAAAGTATCTAAGATATAAATATGTGTAACATACTCCTTCTGTAGCCATCTCCATAATATATTCATATTTTTATTTTCCTCATTTTTTTTTATTCCTCAACTGATTAATATGGTAAACATCCTGAATGTTTCCTTGGGATCATTCAATGTGTTAAAATACTATTGAAGAACTTATTTTTATGTTGATAGGATGTATCTTCCATTTTAGATGCTATACTAAAATTGAGTTATGTTGTAATTTTAATTTATTTTAGACTTATTTAGTTGCTGCTTCTTAAAACCTTTCCTCTTCCAGCAAAAAACAACTTCCTGAGATCTTGCTCTCATCTAGTAAAAGAAATATAATGGATTGCATTTATTTTCAAAACAGAATTTTTTCTGTGCAAGTTATATTGTATTAGTTATAATAATTAGAATAATTATATAAATAATTATAATAAATATAATTATAACAATTATAGTAAACCCATGGCAAAGAGAGTACTATATTGTAGTTGTATAAGTACTGAGCATTCCATAAGTGATAGTTTGTTCGGTTTTGTTAGGAAGCAAGCTTAAAGCCTGAAAACTTGTTTCACATCTGCCTTTTTCCTTTTCTTTTACTTTCCCCTTCGAGTGATGGGTAGAGTGAAAATCCACCTTTGTTTTTGGTCCTTTTTTTGGAATTAAGATTGCAGTGGTTTGTCATAGGTCTAACCTTCTATAGCAACAGCCATGAAATTCAGAGCATTCTGCTTTCTTTTCATTTGGTGAGATCTGAATGGAAATATATCATGGTGATCTGGGAAAAAATATGCACAATAACCAAAGGGTAATGCTGCTTCCCTTCTCCATTATCATGGAATGGAATCACAGCATGGTTTGGGTTGGAAGGGACCTTAAAGCCCATCCATTCCCACCCCCTGCCATGGGCAGGGACACCTTCCACCAGCCCAGGGTGCTCCAAGC
>JAWWMP010000001.1:114709076-114738084 GCA_035047865.1 Dendrocincla tyrannina
CTGTGCTGGCCCCAGGGCTGGAGGCAGCTCTGCAGGTGGGGTCTCACCTGGGGGGCAGAGGGGCACAATCCCCCCCTCCCACACTGCTGGTGATGCAGCATCAACCCTTTCATTCGACCCATTATTGAACACACAAATAAAAGCAAACTTTCAAACCACAACCAGATTATCCCTTTTTAGCTGATGAAAGGCTCCCATCACTTGTATCCACTGCATTTTCTACCCAGCATTTGTCTGTGCAGTCGGGTCTCTGCACTCCCCCAAAACCCCACACTTCTCCCCCTTCCAGAGAGGCAACTCATCCGTGAGTTCTGCTTCTTATGGTTTCACCTGAAGACCTTTTCTTTTAATTGTGGAAGCCTGCTTTGATTTAATGGAAGTTTCTGTCCTGTGAGAATGATAATGTAACGCTGAGTGGTTTTTTTCTGTAGTGATGATTATTTGTAGGCAAAACCAACTGCATACTTAATTATCCTCATTAGTGGTTCTGATTTTGAATCTGATTCAAATGAATACCCCTTTGGAATAAAAGGTTGAGCACTGGCACTCTGAATCAGAGTAGCAATTTGAAGGAACATAATTTATTTTTTGTTCCTTTAGGTGGACACCTCATAATTTTGTACTGTTTAGCCCTAAAATACTGGCTACCATTACACAGCACACTGAACGAGAAATAGTTCTGCACTGTGAGATTATACACTGTGGAAAGAAATTTGCCTTTCTGAATGATGCCAATTATGCAATCATTCAGAAATTAGAGCAGTACAAAAACTAACCAGCACATCCATACTTGCTCTACAATTTCTGCTTATTTTCATTTCTTTTTCCCCATTGTTTTTGACTGCAGCAGCAACTGTAGCAATTCACAAGACTGCTCTGACATCAAAAAGTCAAACACCCTAGAAATACTTCTTTATTTTGAACTTTTATTTGGACAAGTCTCTGGGATGAACACTCAAAACAGGCACCTTCTTGGGTGGAGTTTGTGCAGAATGTCCTGTGCAGGGCCTGGAGCTGGACTCAATGATCCTTGTGGGTCCCTTCCACCTCGGCATGTTCTGTGATTCTGTGATTTTGAGATGCTACATTTTGCAAATTGTCAATCTCCTGATTCCCTCAGATCATTTCTTAATATGGGAAAGACTTAAATAACTGATGATGGGCCTTTGTCTCTCTATCCCACCAATATTCCCAACCCTTTCTCATTCTCTCTGCCCTTGGGAGATGAGAGGAGAAGGAGGTCTAGGGGCAGAGGGAAGGTCTCCCCTCCTCTCTTTAGTCCCTGATACCATTTTCCCTGTCCCCTCATTCTTGGGGCACCTTCTGCCACTCCTCCTGGATGTCAAGTGTGTGAGGAATTCCTGGCAGGGAGCAATAGGGATTCACTTTATCCCCTGGCTCCATCAGGATCTCTGAGAGTCACCAGAGAGAGGAAGCAAGGAGTGTTTGGGTGAAGTTCGGAGATTTTGGGTTTCCAAGTGCCACTCTGAGGTACACTGGGTCAAGGACAATCAGCATCTCATCCGTGCAACCTCACATTTGGACAGTGTAGCTTTTTCCAATTAAAGAGTTGATGAAAACTACTCTTTGTGCTTTTGCTCATTCACTGTTTAGGAGGACTCTGGAAGGAGTATCAGAGAAATTAATTTTTCAGAGCAATGGATGCTTCAGCATTTGCTGCTGGAAGATAATTTTTTTCTGGGGGAAACAAAATGAGGCTTTTCTGCCCATGGTTCTCATGAACAGCTATGAAATGACCAGTGCTGAGTTATCTTCATTTTTGTAGGAGATAACAAGTGCTGGAAAAATATGGGCTGTTTTCCTGCTTTTCTGAGCAGTTTAAAAGATAGAAACATTGATCAAAGTCACTGATAGCAAACAAAGGTTATTTCCTTGACTTGGTTTTTAAAGCTGTTGTGGGTGGTGGTGCTGAATTGGTGCTTTTGTATTTATTTTTACTACTGTGTTAGTTTCATTTCGTTGATAATTATATTTGTAATATCAAATAATTTTGTGCAGCTGGCTTAATTTTAGTTTCCCCATTAAAGCTATTTTGATTTTATTTATTTAGGGTTATTTTCACTTTTCTTCATTCTATTAATTCCTTTTAGTAAGACTTGCTTTGGAGTCTGGTCAGAGCATCTTTATCTAGTGGTGTTTTCCTGTTCTTGCAGTTTCTTATGTTGCCTCCACCTGAAAGTTGTTTCTTGTGTGAGTTGTGTTTTACCTTCTCACCCCTCAAACAGTGAGGAATATTCAATCCTTGTCGATTTAGAGGGGCATATGAAACTCCTGTCTGGAGTCAGAATCCAAGCCAAAGTTGTAAAAGGACATTTGCTTTACTTGACTCTAATAAAATTTACAATATTTATCAACCTTACATGTTAGTCATTAGATAAAACCCCTAGAGGGAGACACGATCACAGATGGATTATTGTAATGCCTCATCACTCTGATCTTTTCACAGGAGCTGAAGCAATTTCTCTAGGTCACTTTGCATAGCCTGTTACTGGATAATTGAGTAGTGATAATAACATTCTTGTTTGTAAGTGTCTAATCAGGTTGGGAGTCTTTTAAAATAAGGGCCTTTTTTTTTTTTTTTAGTTCATCAAGTGGAAATGTATTTTAGGAAAAAAGGCCAATCTAACCTTTATTTTTCTTTTTTCCTATTCATCAGTCATGGGGATACAGTATAGAATCTTCAAAAAAAAATATTAAAAATCATCCTAAATAGTGGCATAACTCGCCAGCATTGCACCCTGCTCCCACCCAGACTCTTTCTTTAGCCTTGTTCTGCGTGGAGGAAGCTGCATATTTGTGATTGCATTTGTAATGTTTCTACTACTGCTTTGAAAGGCACAGCAACGCACTCAGAAATGTTCCATTTATCACTTCTGTGTGTGTGTTTATGCAAAAAAGATTATCCCAGCAGAGTGTATTGTTTGGGTGTCAACAGGGTAATGAACCTGTAGTACAATCCTTAAATACAATTTATTGTTTAGGTGTCTGCAGCCATTTTCTAACAAATGTTTGGGGTTGTTTTTTTTTTTTTCATTTGAGTGCTTTTTAGATGAATTCCATTAAATTGTCTTAAACGATATTTGTCTTTACGGTGGAAAATCAATATTTTATTTTCCTCTGGTAATGAGGATTTCAATGTTTTTCACTGCCCTGATGGAAAATGAGGCTTAACTTTTCTGCTTTTTAAATTTCTCAATTGTTTTGCTCTGTTTGGACCTTTCATTATATTTAGGTCTCCCCCTAAGAGCTGTATGTTTTCTATGGCCATGAGTAAGATGATGTTTCCTTGCCTGCTTCCTGCTCTGATTTCAGACCAGGGAAAAAGGAGCTGTCTTGCTGATCTCAGCTCTCTCCTGAGGATTTCCATTAAAATTCCCTCCTTGAGTCTCAGCATCCTTCCCACTTCCACCTGTCTTGTTACCTTTGCCTTCCATTTTGATGGATAATCTCCTTCCTATCTCTCTTTTGGGGGTGAAAGGGAACACCTTTGTCTTTTTTTGGGGGCTATGATTCTACTATCGCTTTTTACGTGCTGCCTCCCCCAGTAAAGCAAAACAAATTCAACACGAAAAGAGCCTTGTGTTTGAATTTTCTGAAACGTGGAGATGTATTTTAGGAACTGCTGGTGTGAGGGCTGGCAAAGGATGTGATGCTTTTAGGCTCATGCTCTGTTGATATTTTGATTTTCTTAGGCTTCGATAAGAGTTTGATGCATTGATAAGACTACCTGGGTTCTTACTTCCTTAAATACTTAAGGGAAAGTGTCTCATCCTGCTTTCTGTGGCTGAGAAGGTGCCTGGAACAAATTCTCCCAACTGTCAGAACTGTCTTTTTCCTGGAATGTGTTGTCCCATCATGGCACAAAGCATTCCCAGGCATCTGCCATTCCAATTGCAGACTGCAAGTGTCAGCACAGGGAAAAACTTTCAGGAAAAGGGGTGTTCTTGGATAGCTGATTTCTGACAGAGGCAAAGCTTAGACTTTATACTGTCCTTTGGGGTTTTTTTCCTCCTCTGTTTTTATTGTACTCCTTGGGTTTGTTTCTCTGTTTTGTGTGTTTAGGTCGCTGTATTTAACAGTGAGAAATTAAACATATTAAGGTGACACCTCATATGATCTACTAAATCTGAAGAAAACACTCCATTGTTCCCCAGTTCATCAATCACAACATCAATGAGGAGAAGAGAAGAGGATATTTTGATGTCCAGGGCTGTGGCAAACCTGATGTTCCACTGTGAGACAACCAAGGCTGTTGCTATAAACCTGCTGTACTGCAGGAGTGCAGTCGGCTGCTTAATTACATAATTTATCTTTTCTGCTTTGATTTTTATTTTATCTAAATAATCTCCGTGCTCTCTTTGCTCCAGACTTTCACTTTGATTCATATCTTTTATTTTAGCTATATAAATATTTCATGGTGGATTTGATTAATCAAAGGGATGAGAACTAATTTTCCCCTTACTTTTGAAATTGTTATTCATTTAGGACCAAACTTTCCACTTGCAAAAGCATTACAGGGCTGGTGTTTAGCCCTAGAAGAGGGCAGTGAAGGTGAATTAAATACAAGTTCCAATTAATTGTTCAGAGACATTTTATTAATATTTCTGAGTATGCTGAGGTGTCTGTTCCCCAAAAGTATTTTAGTTCTTTTGAGAGCTGAAGAGGACACTGGGGCTTTAAATGGACAATTGCATTGGAAGAACATGAGGCCCAAAAAAATAACTTTTTTTTTTGTCTTGTGGAATATCCAGTGAAGCCTTGACAAAACCACACCCTTCCAGGCAGGAATACCCCAGGTGTTATTGGCTAGATCCTTGCAGAAGGCTTTCAGGGCCACAGTAGGTAGAGATGTAGGAGCTGCAGCACCCTGGAGAAGGAGTGACATGCCAGAAGAGACGAGAGACCACCTCTGTACAAACCAAAGAAGCAAGTCCAGTCATCCAGTAGGTACAGGAATAGCAAATGCCAAGGCCAGCCTGGATCTTCCCACCTCTCTGTCCATCCTGGCTGAGCAGTGCTCAGTCTCCTTGCTGAGCGTGACCAGCTTGTTGTGGCATGAGTCTCTGTAGGTGCCAGATTTTTCAAGTGCTGAAAGAAATTTCATATCTGGCTGTCCTATTCAGCATTTTCTAGGCACAACGAGGCAGCACTGGCTCCACTGAAGAGCAGGAGAAATGTCCTTGTCTATAACACTCTGTCAGCTCATCCTTATTGCTTCAAGTAGTGGAGTATAAGGAATGTTAATTGAACTTGCAAAAGGTTTATCCACCCCCTTCTCCCTCCCTTGCTTCCTCCCCTCCCTCCCTTCCTGTTTTTGAATGAGTAAGAAAATGGTACCTATTGAACCTGAGAATCAAGAAGTGTCTCTTGATCTCATAAACTGTTGTCGTGGTCCTTTAACCACTGAGTGGAGGGAACAGATCTTTGTCACCCTCTCATTTCAGCTGGGGAACCCACTGAGCACCTCTGAGGGGCTTCCTCCTGCTGCCCTCAAGAATTGTTGATTTAGTAATAAATAAGCCTCATTCAGGAGGAATCTTTGCCTTTTCTTCTCTTGCACTACCAAGCAATGTCATCTGATGTTGTCTCTGTCCAGGCCAAGTGCAGTCCCTCGACTGTGAGCCCTTTCAGTTCTGCCTTCTCTTTTATGATTACTGTTTATTTATCTGGCTCTTTATGTTTTTCTTCATGCTTTTTTACATCAATAACTTCCATCAATTTCCTCTACAGCTTTCCCTTACAACTCTTAGTCTGAGCTTACTGGAAAATACGTTGTTTAGTTGGATCATATTTTGCCATTAAGTAACATATAATTACATATCGTCTTTGAACTGCCTCAGTTTCAATTAGGTTTTGACAAATCATTTCTTCTGTTCTTCACTTAATCACTTTCTTCCTATGGAACGTTGCAGAGAAATATCTTTTTAATAAAGGCTTCTGAAATCCCACTTTTCGAATGTAGCCAAGTAGCTCACACAGTGTTTTCCACCACAAACTGCATTTGGATTGTCAGCCCTGTGTTTATGGGTGTGCATTACAGCACTACAATTATTTTCCAGGGATCTTGGTGTGTTTGTGGCTGCCATTGAGATGAATGTGCAGCAGATGCTGTTTTAAAATGAAGCACTATTGTAGAGGCTGATGGATGGAAAGTTTGTCAAAAGTAGGGAAAGCTTCTACAGGGGATGCAAAGCAGCTGGAAAAATTCATTGTTATGTGCTGCTGCTATGAGCCTCTAGTTCAGCTGTGCTGCAGTTGATTCGAAAGTTAGATTCCATGGAAGTGTCAAACAGAGCTCTTGATCTTCTCTAATTTTATGGCATTTGTAATTTGGTATTCACCTCTTTGTTCTTGGCCAGGGAAACTACCAGTTTTGCTTGAATATGTGTGAAGAAGCAGTATAGCATAATGAGAATTGGCAAATGTGAACTGTGTTTATTACTTCTACATGAATGTCTTGTTGGCCAATGGAAATGAAAATGCCCTGTTGATTGTTTCATTTGTATGTGTGGAGAATGGCTGGTACAGCACATGAACAATGCCAAATCCTTTTTTTTTATTTTCTTTTTTAGTTCTCTATTATGTTACCAACAATGCTGTTCTCTGCTTCAAAGTACAACTATAATTAGAAATGTGATTATGTAAAAGTGGCACCATCTCATTCAGTCCTGCTTCTTCCTGTGTTTAGTCCTATGATGGCTATTTTTGTTTTCCACATACCCAAGTTTCTCCTGGGTTGCACCAGCTAGGTAGAATTTGTTTCTTGCAAGGAATTTTGATCTGTACCAGCACCTGTCTTATCTACATGCAGGGACTCAGCTCCAGTGCTTCAAATGTCTCCTTTCTCAGTCTCCAAAGTGCCTTTCATGCTGCTCTGTGGTGCTCATTTATCTCTCTGTCTCCTGCATCCCAGACATCTTTACCTACTGGGGAGTCTCTCTCTCATTCTTTTTATTTCTAGGGATTCCCAGGGCCAGTTTTTATCTCTTTTGAGTCTCTCTTGATCAATATCAAGCTGATATTTAGAAGAGAACACTTTCTCACCTTATATCTTCTCAAGATATCAAAAAAGAGATGGATAAAATAGTTTATTTTGTGCTCCAAGTTGCCACAAGTGGCAGAGGTAGACAAGGCACTTCATGACTTAGCACTGGAATTTCAAGTTTTTTCTGGAGGATGAGAGAATCCTTCTTGTGCAAATGAAGGCTCCACTGAAATATGTCTCATTGATGCACTCTGGCCACCTTTTGCAAAACTTACTCCTTACCAGAATGGCTTTAGAAAATCCTGTCAGAATCTACTGCATTTGAGACACAGTGAAATACTCACGTTTCTGTGTTGGTGTCAGGAAAAACTGAAATGCAAAGCAGCGTGGTGGTATTGGAATATGTCCTACCATTTACTGGAGAATAAAAATCATGTGTTATACTGATAAGATAGAGAAGGATATGAAAGTACTTTGGAGGAATTTGGAGGCCTTCAAGCCCTCTGAAAAGCTCATGGCAGGAGTGGTCAGAAAACTAAGGCTCTGACCAATACAGATTGTTTTTCAGTACTAAAGAATCCCCAGTTTCAGGCTGGGGGGGGCTGTAGTCACATGGATGGCAGAACCAAGATTATCATAGGTGTGTTTTGCATGTAGGTTTATAGGTGTTTGTAAGAAGTGATTTGATCTATCTATTAACGTGTATCTGCATTAAGTAGATATGTATTATTATTAAGGAATTAAGGGGATTTTTTTCACTGTTTGTTCAGTTCTTTTTGTTACTTTATATATAATTTTTTTGCCATGGAAAGACTGTGGAAATAAATGTAGGGATGCTAAGAGAAACTGCCTGTGTTCCAGGCAGAAATTCAGCTGCCAGAAATTTCCTAAAAGTGGATTACTGCTAGATTTTTGCTGGCCTCACAAAGAGTGCTGCGCCAGCAAATGCAAAAATGAACCTGTATCAGATTACACTGAAAGGAGTTTCTCATTTTACTTTTGCATGGAAACCACTCGGTGCACTGAATCTGGTGATACATCGTTTGAGAACAAGATACATTTTACTAGACCTCACATTGGGATGCAGACTCTTTGATTACCTCCCTTAAGCACCACCTTTGACTTTGTGTCCGGCAATGGCATCAAACTGTTTTGTGTGTCGCTGAAATTCCTCCGATTTCCAACATGTCTTCTTTTTCTTCCCTTTTTTTGTCTTGCAGTTTTCAGTGAAGAGCTGCACGCCAGTCTATACTTTGTCAATGCATCTCTGCAAGAGGTAGTGTTTGCCAGCACCACAGGGACACTGGTCCCCTGTCCAGCAGCAGGGATCCCCCCTGTGACGCTCAGATGGTACCTAGCGACGGGCGAGGAGATCTACGATGTCCCAGGGATCCGCCACGTCCACCCCAATGGCACTCTCCAAATCTTCCCCTTCCCTCCTTCAAGCTTTAATAACTTAATCCATGATAACACTTACTATTGCACAGCTGAAAATCCTTCAGGGAAAATCAGGAGTCAGGATGTTCACATTAAGGCTGGTAAGTACAGTCTTTGGTTGGGGTTCGAGGGGGCTTGAGGAGAGAGGGAATTTGGGGGTTTCAAAGAGCAGCAGTCAGGTCAGTCAAGGGAGGTTGGACAGAAGTGTAACCTCTGAACTCTTAACAAGTAATAACGTCCCAAATTTGAATTATTTTGGTGGTGAAAAGATAGCTTTCCAAAGATCATGATCAGTTGAGTGCAAATATAAGGCAAAATGAACTGATAATGAAATCCTTGATCAAACCACGCTCACACATTAATGATCTGTGAAGGGAAAAGATGAGTCTTTGGATTTTGTCCAGGGGCTGAAGGAAGAGAGGAGGACTTGCCTAATCACATCCCTTCTCCTTTGCTGGTTGTCACTTGTGCTCTGTTTTGGGAGAAGAACTTGTGTCCTGTGCAGTGATTCAGCAACTGATGCGGGTCCACAGGCAGTGCCTTCTCTTTTAGATAAAAGATGCAAATGAGCTCGATGGTTTTGCATCTGTTTTCTGTACTGGCTGGGTCAGCCAGTGGGGAATTAGAGTGGGATCAAAATCAGGCCTTTTGTTACAACACGTAAACACATGATTGCATAGTTTGTGAAGATTTTGTCTACCCACTTCAGTTAATTAAAATATTCAAACAAACAAACAGAAAGGCGTCTGGGAGCTGACCCTCGGCAAATGCAAATCCTCGGAACCTCTTTGTTGTTGGTGGAGCTACGCTCGGCTTTTCTCACAAGAGAAGGCTCTTTCCTTTGGAGATTTGTCTTTGCAGGACTTTCACAGGGAAAACTGAACACTTAGCAAGTAGATTTGCCTGTGACTTCCTTTTTAAATAAGAAAATGCACTCTCTTCTTCTTAACAATAAGTTAACGTTCAGGGCTCTGTAGTTTGTAGGCAATTGGGAGGCAAGAATAAAAACCAGGTTTCCCTGAAATTCATTTCTCATTAAAATTTTAGTCAGGAAAAGTGGGTTTTCTTGCACAAGAAGTAAGTTAGCATATTACATATATGGGGAAGTTCTATAATGGTCTGATGCTTCTTATGAAATTGGTTAGATGTCCACAAAGAAGAGCTTGAAAATCAAAGATTCATAAGAACACACTGTAACCAACTTAATGTTTGAAACTCACTGCTGGGTTTTGTGCTTCTGGTTTTATTTCATGGATTTTTGGACGAGTTGTCTGGCAGAATTAGAGATGACATAATGTAT
Source organism: Dendrocincla tyrannina (assembly GCA_035047865.1). NCBI lineage: Eukaryota > Metazoa > Chordata > Aves > Passeriformes > Dendrocolaptidae > Dendrocincla > Dendrocincla tyrannina. The sequence continues at coordinate 114,718,820 of JAWWMP010000001.1, forward strand.
TTTTTTCATTTGTGGATTTGTTTATGGATCGCAGTTTTTAACGTCTTTTGGGCATCATTTTTTTCATTGTATTGGTTTCTAATTTTACTATTTCTTATATGAACTAAAAGTGATGTAAAGGAGGCTCAAACTTGCAATGTTGCTGGATTAGACTCTGAACTGCTGTTCATTTAGGTATAAAGGGATGACAAGATGTAGCTCTGTTTGTTGCTGACCCATTAATCCCATTCATGTTTTGGAACCCCAAAAGAAGTCTTCTCCCTCTGCTTGAGAAATAACCTTGCAAGTAGAAGAGGGACCTGAAGAAAGGGTTTTGCAGTAGGCAGCTGTAGCTCTTAAATTAACAACTCAGGTTTTTTGGCCAAGACAGAAATGCCACTTTACCTCTTTTCCTTTTTAACCTTTTACCACTCTCCATTTCACTCAATTTCTCAGTTAATCTGAGGTTTGGATCACAAGTTAAACAGGTCCTCTTCCTTCATGTGAACTGATCCCGTGTGTCAGAGCTGTCATTGTGCCTGATGGCAGACAATAGTTTCTGAGCATCTTTTCCTGAGGCCTGTGTAATCCCTCAGTCGTAGGAAAATACAATTTGAGAGTCTTCTGTGCATGGTAGTAAGTGTATTTTATGCTCAGATGATAAACCCTGTGTTGCTAAAATGTGAAATTATAAATTTCACTTGTTTTTGTGCTGCTTTCAGCTACATTTCTGCTCATGTGAGATCAGAACACTGCTTCAGATTGGCCCCAATTAGCAGGATTTTGGAGGGGCCTTTTCTAATCTCATCTCTATCTGCTCCTGCTTCCAGTGCCTTCCAACAGCAACAGGGTTTCCTAAAAATGCAGAAGCTTTGTGGAGCTTCTGGTTGTAACACAAAATTCCAGCTCTGCCCATTCTCCCAGTCAGCTTGAGAAAGTCTGGAGCTCATTTACCAGCAGGTACAAGAGCTCCAGCTCACAGATAATTGCAATTGTGATTTGTAATTTTGCATGTGATGCAACAGACCCCCCAAAAACCACAACCCCACACACAGACACCCAAACCCAGCCCTTTTCCAGGCCAGTCCCACATGGGAGTAAAAGTGCATATCTCCATTTTGCCTTCAAGCTTTCCTGTGCAGTCATGGCAGGAAAGAGTATATTATTTTTTAGCAAAGAAATTCTCATATAAATTAATGACCTGGGGACTTCGGATTTAAAAAAAAAAAAAAAAAGAAATCAGAAAGAGTAAAAATTAGCATTTTTTTCATGGGAAGCATCAAAACTACAATGTAGAAATAGCTGAGGGGCCTCGTAAATCACAATAATGTGAAACTTTTAAGCAAGGAAGTGAATAAAACTCTTCCCTATTTTTGTGCCCCATGTGGTTTCCTTATTTACAGGATGAACTGGGCAGATTTTCAGAATGGCCAACTGCTCTGAGAGGTACAAATACCTTCAGGAGTGTGTTAGAGTATTGCTGCTGAACAGGCTTCTCTGTAAATGCTGCTGGAGCAGCAGCATCAGACAAAATCAGCCTCATTGGGATGATCTGTGTGCCCTTCCCTCGGTGCAGAACAAGGTTAGGGGGCTGTTTCAGCACAGTGTTGCAAAGCCACTGCATTGAAGGGGCTTAAAATACCAGTGCAACTCTTATAACAGGGTTAAGAACCTTAACCTTTGATTAAAAATAAAGTATTGGCTTTTTAAAAATTAGGGGTTTCCATCTTATAGTAGAAAATGTATTTTTTTTTCTTTTTAAAAGATATTAATTTGGGTTTAATTAAATTTATTTTTGGTTAGGGCTTCTAGCAGTTATACTGTTATAGCAATATTTGGGATAGAGAACTTCAATGTTCCTTTTTTTGCAGTGGACCTGAAAACTTGCTGCTCTTTGCACTTGTGAAGGCCACAGTCACATCTCAGGACCCTGCTTTTTCTTTCCCTTGCAATCCATCTTAAGTGGGGCTGACATTTAGAAATTCCAGGACTCCTGTTGTATAGAAATACTTTTGCAAAGTCTGAAAAGGACTCTTCAGTCTAGAATCAATGGGGTGAAATGTCACTGGGACAGCTTGGGATATGTTTGTGGCCAGGACGTGTGGGCAAGAAATGTCCTTGCAATGTGGCATTGCTGCCTTGGTGACATTTCTGCACTGGGATAGTTCTCCCCAATAACTTTTACCCTCAGGCTTATACACGACTCAGACATGTGTAATTTTCCAGTACATTCATCCCTATTCTCATCAAAACTCTTTGTTCAAGACATACAACTGTGTTGGCTGTGGTGATTTCTTTTTTGGCACCTTGACCTTGGAGAGCCTTTCCTGCTGTTTGCCTGCCCTGTCTTACCCATTTGCATGTTGTAGTGGACAACATCTGTTTTTCCCCGCTCTTCCACCTTCTCCACAGAAATTTTCATCCCTCGTTCTTCATGGAATTATTTCAGTGCCACGATTTTCCTTCTTTCCATTCCCCTACACTACTCATGTCATCCCAGCAATATTAGGATTTCTCCAGTTGTGCTTTTTTTCCCCTCTTTGTTCATTAAATTAATTCTTTCAGAAGCAGGACAAATAATAGTCTGGATTTAGGTGTTTTTTTGAATCATGCTGGTTTTCAATAGAACATGTTTTTGTTTAATACAATCATGGTTTGTTTCTGTTTTCTTACCCTTATCTGATTTCTTTCAGGGCTGGTCAATCGAATGCAGCTCTTACCTTAAATACTCTCATTTCTCTGTGTTTCTGATTCACTTTTCCTTTTTCTCTCACTGTGACCTCCATAGATTTTTCTCCTTTCGTTCTCCCTTCTTCAAAATCCTAAATGACACTGACCTTCTCTTCTCCCCTCTGGATGTCTAATTCACACACAGTCCCTGCATGTACTTTGTGCTCTTTGATAGACCAGAAAACCCACTTTTAAGTGAAACACAGCACAAGAAACTAGACACGGAACGGAAGACCTAACACCATTTACCCACTTAAACATGCAGCTCTTACACAAGTATTTCTCCTTGCCCTCAGAATTAGGTAAGGGATGAGCACAGAAATGGTGAAATGTAGATTTTGAGGAAACAGAAAGACCTGGGAATGCTTTCAAATATTAACTTGGTGTCATTTACTGACACAGAAGAGTTCATAACTCAAGTAACCTTCTCAGGGGAGCTTTGCAAGGAAATGGATGAGATGTCTCATGGCAACTTGTTTAACAAAACCTCTTTTTTGCCTCTGCAGTTTTACGGGAACCCTATACAGTCCGTGTGGAGGACCAGAAAGCCATGAGAGGCAATGTAGCAGTGTTCAAGTGCATTATCCCCTCCTCTGTGGAGGCATACATCACTGTTGTCTCATGGGAGAAAGACACAGTCTCGCTTGTCTCAGGTAGGCTGTTCTGGGTTTCCTTTCCATTTGGCACTGATGTTTCCTGGTTGGTTTTGCCCCCCCAAATGACTGGTGTTTCCTTGGAGTCACTTATGGCTCAATGGGATGTCATCCTTCCCTTAACGCATCTCACTTTAGGGTTGCTGCACCCCTGTGACTGGGTGTGTGACAGGAGGGCTTCAGACAGCCCTGCTTTTCCAGCAAGCTGGAGGGGAAAATAACATGGATTTTGTTTTATATCAGGCAGAAAAGCAGCTTTCTGGTGTTGAGGGAGTGGGTTTGCATTTTAACTTTGATGAAGAACTCCTACATGCCAAAGACATTTGAGTGTCATAAAGCATGTGCTGGGCTGTAGTTTTTAAAAAAAAAGAATAATAATGTTACTCATGGATTAGAAGAAATCCAGAGCCTAAATTTGTTTGGTTATGTTTAAATGAGGTATGTAATTGATATTTATACTTTCATAGCATTTTAATCTCAAATATCTTCACAGATAACACTGGAGGCTTAAGCACATGGTAAACGGTGCCATAACCTGAGCATATTGATGTGAAACAATCCATACTAAAGCAGTTATATGCATTAATCTATTTACTGACAAAGTGAGGAAATGTGAAGCACTGTTCAGGAAGTGCAGAGAATTCAGGCAAAGAATATCTAACATTTGAAAGCACAAACATTGTTAGAAATTCATGGGAGAAGAAAAATGTAGGAAAAACACTTTCAGTATAGTACATATCTAAATTATATATTACACAGGGTGCAGCTGTTGTTACACATACAAGTGATTTATGTGTGATGAAATTGGAAATGTATTGTTCCAGGGTTATGCAGAATGAAAAAAACATAGTTTGAGGTGAATGTTGCTGCAGAATATACTTAAAAATGTTTGTGTTTGTGATGTGGAAATGTTTTTCTACACATCCCCAGCATATTAATGATCTTTCCTTTCTGGCAGACGTGACATTGAAGGAAATGTCTATGTCTCTACATGACTTGTATTACAGATTTCATTTCTCTCTGTGTTTTATTGATTCCTGACAGCACCGGGTTCTATTTTTTTCAAAAATGTATTTCAAAGAGCTTCCTAAGGATTTGGTAGATATTTAAGTACCATGCAGTTGATGATCAGTTGTTCTGTGTTATTGGTGCACTGCTCAAACTTAGTAAATTCACTTCCTTATTTTGCTCTTGGATTCTAATAGGATATATTATTTTTGTCCTTGAGCAGCTGACACTGAGTGTGTTTTCACAAAGGTCTGTGATATCGGAATTGTAGGACTCACCAACACTTCAGCCAACAGAGTCAGATCAGAGTTGTATTTAAATACACAAAGAAGCTTTCTGTTATTCTTTAAATAATGATACAGAAATAGGCTTAAGATTATAAAGACTGTGATTGTGACTATTTAACACATCAGCAGATGGATGTGTTGATTTTCCTTCATCTTACAATAGGCTGCTACATGGTGCACATATATCAGTATGTGTGAGTATTGGCTGAAGAAAAAAAAAGTGTATGTCTGTGTGGTTAACTCCCTCAATTTTTATTTTTTTAAAGTTTGTTCGTTATGAATGATAAGAAAAAATGCGTATTTTCAACATAGATTGTGTCCTCTCAATCTGATTTTTTTGTCTGGAGCATTAGTACCGTGTACCTGTGTGATATCTTTGAGTGGCTCAATCCTGCCCTTCCCCCTGGAATAGGGAGTAGGGCACACAGTTCTCTGGAATCCCTTCTTTGGGGAAGAAAGGATGGCAGTTCTGCAGACCAACATGGCTTCTACTTATAGATAATTTCATTTTGATTAGATTATATCGGCTTTAACCCCAAACTTTTGGGGGATAAAAGTGTGTAATAGCATTTAACTATATAGACCCAAATCTAATACTTTTCTTTCTTTAATGCAACTTCTGGCTGTGGATGACTAGGCTGCAATCATAAAAGAATCTATTACAAACTTTAACAAGTTTCTAATTATCTCAAAATCCCTTAATTCTGCAGTTGGCAGAGCTCTAAATGGAAATAAACCATAACTCATTAAAACTGATACTATTAAAAATCTCAGCTTATCATCTTGGGTCACGTCACAGAAGAGATTTAGTTTCAGAGATGAAATCACAGGTTAGATGACAGGTCAGTGCTACCTGTCATGCCAGGGCAGGAGTGAGGCAGGAAAACATTGCTCCACCTTAACCACAGTGATGGCACGATTTGTTTAATAGTGGGAGCATTTAAAAACCCCATCCCACACATGTTTCATGAAACAATTGGCTCAAGTTTTACCCATAATCAATTTTGCAATAATCTGGCCATGAACTCAAATGGTAGGTATTGATCAAGCCTGTCTTAGAATGCCAGTGCTGATGAATAAGATGCAAGACACAACATGACTATTGAGCTGTTTCCCCAATGATCAATATTCCCAGGAAATGCATATTCTTGCTTATAAAGCCTCTGCTTTCATGTTTGTTTGGTTTTTTTTTTTTCCAGTGTGCTAGACCAGATTCATTGGTGTGCTTTTTATCTCACCATTAAATGTTGGAAATACCAGTTTTGATTTGTTTCCTGCTTGTTTTTTAATGTAACTGATTTATTGGTTATTCATTAACCTCAGCAAAAATGAGAGTCATCTTGAAGGGAAACCTCTGCAGTGAAAGAGCAAGACTGTGAAAAGATACACGCCCGAAAAATGATGGTTGTCATGGCTTTTGGTGGATGAGACTTTTTTAGGAAAACAAGGTTGTATTTAGAGATGGTCTAGTGGAAGGTTCTCTGTGCATCTCAGCGGGGTTGGAATGAGGTGAACTTTGAGGTCTCCTCCAACCCAAACCATTCTATGCTTGTATGGTTTTCACTGAAGTGACATATCCATTTAAAATGGAAGGCACAAGTAGCCTGAGAAGTCCACACCTTTCAGCAGGAAATGGGAGACCCCATAACAGGGAATAGGAAAGCTTTTCAGTGGGGAAGCTTTGTAAACAAGTGGAACAACAGAGAAGATGTTTCTTTTCTTTTCTGCATGCCTTAAATCCTAGAGCAACACTCCCAAGAACAATTTAGAGTAAATATTTCATATACCTGTCTATCTGTAGGATAGAGAGATTTGCAGATGAACCAGAATCCTTTATTTCAGTGGTTACTAATCTAGGTATCAGCTCTCTTTTTATATACATGTAAATTTTTAAACAAAAACCCCCAAAAGCAGAGTTTTTACTTTTAAAACATTAAAATATCCTACCTTTTTAGAAAGAATGTTTCAGAAGCGTATTCCTGGATTAAAACCGTGTGAGGTTTTCTGGGAGTATCTCCTTTAGTCTGTATGGTTAATCTTCTGAGAGCACAGTGATGTCCACAGTAATCAAAGTGTGTAATAAATACAGCTGGCCAAAACCATCTTCTGTTTCCTGGCTGCAATTTCATGTCATGCCTTCAGGTTATTGTAAAGTAATTGGGAGTTGAAACATATTAAGACCTATTGCTGGAGCGTTCCCCAAGGAGGATCCCAGTAGGTCAGCCTCCATGTTCAATAAAAGGGAAGCTGCCCATGTTTGGGGGCAGAAACACCAATTTCTGTGAAGGTTCCATGTGCAAGGACAGCTGCAGACTGGAAAGGTGTGCATGTGCTTGTTCGTGTGTCAGGGGAACAGCTACCTAATTGGGGTTTTGCTCCTACACTCTGTCTTCAAATGTGACAGCAAATCTGAGGCCAAAAAGCTTTCCCAGGGTGTCCTCCAGGGGCTGAGGTAGCAAGAAAAAAAGATTTTTAAAGCAAGGTAAGACCAGTTATTTGGATGAATCTATTTTGAGGAGAATTGGAAAGTCCTGACCTCCAACAGCAAATACATAGAAGTATTCTCATACCGAAAAGTTCCATTTTGAATAATAATTGTTAGATGACGTATTCAGCCTTCTCCACTGGATGCAGCTGTGTTACAAACTCTCTGACAGAGAAGGACAACAGCAGACCTTTGCAGCTGTTAATGTGCATCAAGGGTGCTGTATTTGCCTCTTTGTGTCTTCTAGTAAAAGCAGTCAAACTCTGCAGAGCTGCCTGTCTTGCCAAAGCTGTGAGGGGTCAGCAAAATAGAAGGACTGATGGTAGTTCTGAGAAGGGGCTCACAAAGTGCAGGTTACTGCTGGACCAAGCTCTGCAGCTGAAATCTCAGCAACCCTTCTGAAGAGTCTCCTTTTCTAAGAATTTGATACTCTGAGTGGACTCGAAACCGAGTCTGAAATTAATTTAATTACAATAGGGACCGTAATGATGAGCACTGTTCTCTTCTATCAGTAACCAGCTGTTATGTGTTTTCATTAGATGACACTAAACAGCTTATATCATCCTAGAACATTGCCTGATGGACAGCTGCATACCTCTAACTCCAAGGTCAAGCTTCCTTTCCCTCTTACTCCTTTCCTTCACAAACCATTGCAGAGAAAGAGACTTTTGGAATCAGCTTTGTGTTGGCCTTGTAGCCATTGAGTACAGCCAAGGTCCTGCAGGACCAAAGGGTGCAGCAAAGTATGTTTTTGTATTAACAGCCACAAAATCAAGGAGCAATAGTATAGAAAAGCACCCACTGAGCAAGTGCAAGGCAGATGAGAATCTGGTGCTTGGCTCTTCTTTACACACAGAGCAGAAGCTGGACTGGAAAGGAAGGCAAAACAACTGCTGGTTCTGCTTTGCCTGGGTGAAAGCAGAGAGCGAGTCCATTCATGTCGTAATTAGACCCGGAGAGAGCAAAGGATGGGTGTGGTTGTAGGGGAAGGAGGGCAGAAAGGGATTGTTAAAATGAAGGTCAGTGTAAGGGATCAGCAAAGAGAACAGAGCAGAATGAAGAGCAGATGTAAACAAAGAGAAAGGCTGAAGAATTGTCTTGGGTCTGTCAGTACACACTGTACTTGTGTTATGAATCCCCCTCTCAGATGCTGATGACTGCAAGGGATTTTGAGGTTTTTGTGCATCTGAATAGCTCAGTGCCAAGAGCAGGATCATGAATAGGTTTGTGCCCTGACCTTTCTGAATTCCCATTTTCCCGTCTAATGACATACCATGCAAGAATCTCTCTGGTTTATACATGAGGAGTGACTGCTTAAAAAAAGGTGGAAAAGGAGACAGACAGATACCACCGACTGTGCACAATGGCATGTTAAAGGCTGCACTGGAGGAGCAGCAGCTCAGAGGGAAGGTGGGTGAGCACGGGTGGAACGCAGTTCCCTGAAGGGCTGGGATTGACGTGCTGGTGACAGCAGATGAGCCTTCCAGCCAGAGTACTTCCCATCAGCCAGGAATCAGTCATGCTGGACCACGGCTTGAGAAGTGTCACTGATGTACAGTGACCTACATGTGATTTAATGAATTGCATTATTTATTTACACACAGTTCCTCAAGTCTCGTCTTTAAAAGGCTCAGGGGCTCTTGGATCTCTTTCTGCACAAAGGGCTTTCCTGAACTGCTGCAGTTGCCAGTTAAACAGTCAGTGTTTGCCAGTAGTTATCACGTGGTGACATCTGAAATACAGCACTGCAGTTTTCGTTTGTGCTGGGGTTTGGAGATTAAACCAGGGCTTCTGCTCACACAGAGCAATCACTGTTTTTCCAACCAAGAGGTTTGTACTTAGAGGAAGGAAAAGAAATGTCTCTTTATGGAGAGTGGTCCTGTGTGTGGAGTACTGTGATCAGAATTAAATTGTTGCTGATGATACCAAGGATTAAGTCTAGCCAGTTGATTGGAACTGTGTCTAGCAGAGATGAGCTGTGATCTTTCCTGCTTTAGTTTGATGTCACTGCTTAACCAGAATTGCCAAAAAACAGGCATTCAGCACACATTTAACCTATGCCAGTGAATGCTGTAGATGCAAGATTTCTTCCCATTCCAGGTGCAGTGAGATGAAGAGCACAATTTTTCAATGCTTAGATATTTGAACTTATAAAAAACTAAAACATTCTGGGTGTAAACTACCTTCCAGCAAAAATACGACAGCGAGGTTTAATTCTGCTATTCAAAGCTGTGCCAGAAAGAAAAGCAAGGAAACCCTTCCATGGGCTGAACTTCCCTGACTCCCTGGAAAGCTGCCGTGAGTCAGACACGCTCAGGTCAGGCTGTAGGTTTGCTGTTGCAGTAATGTGTTTTCCAAGCTTCTTGAAGACTTGTAAAGTGCACTTGCCCGTCTCCAAAGACAATGTATTGCTCCCTCGCTTTCTCTTTCAGAAAGGTTATTTTCCTAAGGGACCCGGGAAGAAGTTATTTCCTACATCATTTAACAAAAGGCCAGTTTTCAATGGTTTTCCTGAGAGCTCTGCTCTTTTAAGAGGACGGTGTCTTACAATACTAGAAAGTGGAGATGGGAAAAACTTAGCACTTCTTTCTCGTGCAAACACTTTCTCACACTCTCCTTTGTCTCATTGTAAACTGAAATTGTAACTGAGCAAGGAGATGTACTTAAAACTGTGCACTGAAGGAAGTTGTAGAAAGATGGGAGTTAGTCTCTTCACCCAGGTGACAAGTGATAGAACAAGAGGAAATGGCCTCAAGTTGTGTCAGGGAGGTTCAGATTGGATATTAGGAAAAATTTCCTCACTGGAAGCATGGAACGCCATTGGAAGAGGCTGCCCAGGGAAGTGGTGGAACTGTCATCCCTTGGAAGTGTTAAAAACACCCATGGATGTGGCACTCTGGGACATGGTTTAGTGGGGGACTTGACAGTGCTGGGTTCATGGTAGGACTTGATGTTCTTAGAGATCTTTTCCAGCCCAAATGATTCCATGGCTCTAGGACCTTTCCCCTCGCTACTCTGCAGTCAGTGCTCCGTGTTTGCTTCCTGCTCCATTACACTGAAATCTTTTGATCAGGTGAATAATTTTAACATCAGGGCTGTGGTATCAGTAGTATTGGATGTAAGGATTTCAACAGCTGTGTTTGGAATGACTTGAAGGGATGAAGATGGAAAGCGTCTGATCCACACGTCAAAAAATCACATTTTGGTATCAGAGAGGGGAGCGAGTGATGTGATTGTAATGTAGGGCTGGTTTTTGAGCCTTTAATCAGCACAGGGAAACATGTGAAATGGAAGTGTTAATATCAGGGAGACTGTTATTTTCCTGTGGAGGGAACTTGCAGATTTTCTTGGATGTTTCGGTTGGTTTGAGGGCATAAAATATTGGCAGCTGTTTGTGAGAGATGGAGGAGAAAAGTATCTTTGAGTGGGGGGTCTTGGTGCTTGAAATTCAGAAAGCCAGAATTTGCTTTGTCTCACTAAATCCAGAAATTTTAATACCAATGGGATTAACAAACAGTAGCTGTGGTTTTTGCATTTCAGTAATGAAACAAATGTATCATAATATTTTTCCCGCTCTGTTGCTGCTCAGTTTTGCATAGCCCTCCATTTCCATCACTGGGAGGGATCCTTTCCCTCTGCTCACTTCAAAACCAACCAGAAAAACCCCAGCAACCCCCTAGTCCTCTTTCTCTATTTTTTTATCTTAACCCTTTAATTTATTTTTCTGTCTTCTTAAATTGAAGCATGTGAAAAACTTGATTGGATTCAGGCCCTCTTTAGAATTGCTTTTGCCTCCTTGTGAATTAAAGAGAGGGAGAGGGAGATTGCATTCTGTAGTCTGTGTTATGGCTTCAGATATTTAATTTTTTTTATAACATATGCCTTGCTCTCTCTTTCCCTCTCTGTATCCATCAGAGTGTGTATACAGACACATATACATATATATGGGCACTTATCACATCTCTCTGTGGGCCTGAGGGTCTGTTGGACCATGCATAACATTATCCAATCTGATGCCCAAACTGTTCTGTTTTACCACCTTGTTATTGATGTTGCCAGTCATGAAGAGGTTTCTTTCAGCATGGTTGAATTCAGTGACACAGTTAGTCTTTCACTGGAAATATCTGTGTCACATTATTTTCTCCCCAGATGTACTTGAAATTTCTTTCATGTTTCCTGGCTGAATCCCATTTTATCATCTGGCCAGCTTTTTTCTAGCCCCCTCAGTTCCTGTAGTATTAATTCTCTCTGGGGTTTACAAAACCTTCAAATAAATATGGCATTTTAATTAACTGGATGTTTACCAGATCTTTATTAAAGGTGAAATTAGAGCAGACTGACTGCTAACCTTCACAGGTGTTCACTCAACATTTTTCCATTTTGTCTTTCCTCTTTGTTTATGATTCTTCAGGCAGTTTTTTGGTTCATATATTTTTCTTTGAATTGAATATTTGAAGCAATATTTTTACCACTTTGGTTTCGTTGCAGGGTTTTGGAGGGGCTGATTTTCCAGACAGCAGTGCTATCGAATCTGGTACCAAGATTCTAGCAGCATGAACATACTTTGAGCAATGAGTGTGCTGGTTTTAAGGTCTAATTTAGTTATTTATTTTCATTCTTGCTGTTTGAAATAGTGATTGCAGCATTGTTTTCTTCCTTATAAATCTGCTCTGCCAGTAGCTTGTGATCTTGTCACCTTCCAGAAGGCAGTGGATAAGCAGGTGACCACATTAAGCACTGTATGCTTGAGGTTTCCCATCAAAACTCTGTGTAACCAGAGCAAAGAGCCAATGAGCTCTGACAGGTTTGATATGAGGGGACAAAATTGATGCAGGAGATCCATTTTAATGAGTATGTGCCTTGCTACTGGGAATTCTTTATATTGTCCAGTTTCTGTCTGTGTCTGTGGTTTAGCTGCACTCTGAGAGGAGCAGGATGGCGAAACTGCCACCAGCTGTGATTTTTTATGTTATTTTTAAAAAACAAAGACTTTTTAACACCAAGGACATGGCTACAGGTGACAACTGGATGAAACAGTATATTCTAGTCTGGTGTGTTGTACCAAGTGATTGATTTCAACTAAAACATCAGTGCTATTTAGTTGATAAATCCACAGTTTTTTAGGGCTATAGATGATGACAGAGGTGCTCATTTGGTCTGTCTTCCCTGTGGAGAGTCCAGTTTTAATTGAAAGGCTGGTTAAAAGAATGACTAATTAGGAAGAATTGGAAATGCCTGCCTGGTAGAGCTTTGTTTCATTTGCTGTGACATCAGTGTTGTACCTGGGTTGCTAAACTGTAAAGGCATATTTTAATTGTATGTATGTTTTGTCTTTGGAGGAAGGTTACCCAGGGAGGCCAGGTGACCTTTTAGTTGGAATAAAGGGAATTTTTAAAGCCTGTGAACTGGTGTGTGAGCCTGACCTGGGTAACAGGGGCAGGTGCTCTCTTGTGCTGCAGGAAGGTGGGAGATGCAAAGGCTAAACATGATAATTGTAAGCAGGTGCTGTACCAAAATGTCCAGAAAACTTAAAGCCAGTGATTTATTTTTTTTTCATAAAAGTCAGAGTACAGAAGACAGCTTGTTGAGATGTTCTCTATCCCCATCAAAATTGCATCATAATTGCAATTACAGATATTTTTCCACAGCAAATCAGCCTGCCTGTTTGTTTGTCCACGTTTTTTTGGTTTGAAATAAATCCTGCATTTTTTTACCGATGCTTGTTGGTGTCGAATGAGTTGAAATGTTTTCCAAGGACCACGGAGAGCGCCGTGATGGCATCCTTTCAGCTGCCAGGGCAGCGTGATCCACACGGACCTGTCAGCAAAAGCAGGTCAGCAGGACTGAGCAAGAAAGAAAAAAATCAATAAATCTTTGAATTAATCATGCAGCTGCCACAGAGAATTATGGGTGCGTGAGATGAAGGCTGTAGGTAAATATCCACGGCCACACTTCATCTTTCCTACCTCAGTGTGCCCTTTCCTGTGCCTGCAAGTTTTCTTTCCCCCTGCTGCCGTCCCAGTGACTCTGAGTTTGTTTGGATGCCTTCATGGGATACTCACCGTTCTTTTTAAAGCGGTTAATTCCGTTTTGATCCCAGAAATTCCCCTTTTCTCTCTGTCTCCACACTGCCAACTCCTCACCCACTGTTGTGTGCGCTCAGTGTGAATTAATACCTGGATTTCACCTAGGCGTAAAACTCAGATTGCACATCTTGTGCAGCGAGTTGGACCGAAAGCAGCTGCTGCTCCGGTGAACAGGGGAGGTGAAAATTCATGCTGACATCTCAGGTGAGAGGATGCTCTTGCTGAGCCCTCCTGCGGCAGCAGGGATAGGGAGTGAGCCCTGAGGTGAGGCTGAAACCCCACCTAGCCCAGGGCAGACCTTCCTCCCTGGGGCTGACACCCACCTCTGCCTCACAGAGGTGATCAGGGAACATCACTGCCAAGGGGGAATGTTTCCCTGCCAAGGGGGAATGTTTCACGCCCTGCTCTGTGAAGCTGGACAGCCATCGGATGCAGCCATGGAGAAAAACTTCCTCGAGAAGGGCAGGCACTGATCTCTGCTCCATGGGGACCAGGGACAGCACCCAGGGAATGGCCTGGAGTTGTGTCAGGGCACGGTTAGGTTGGATATTAGGAAAAGGTTCTTCTCCCAGAGGATGGTTGGGCACCGAACAGGCTCCGCAGAGCAGTGGGCACAGCCCCAAGGCTGCCAGAGCTTCAGAAGGGTTTAGATGATGCTCTCAGGGACAGGGTGTGACTCTTGGGGATGGTCCTGTGCAGGGCTGAGGGTTGGACTTGATGATCCTTGTGGGTCCCTCCCAACTCAGCATATTCTGTGATTCTGTGAACTAAAAGGACGGCTCAGCGTGGGGTAATTTGACACTTGAGAGGACTGAGAGGAATTTTGAATTAAGAGGTGTGTCCTGTGCTTTGGTTTCATTCTCTCCTTGTCCTCAGAAGGCTTTATCCTTCATCGTGGTATCCCCGAGAGATTGTCCTGTACACCTTCCCCACGCAAAACTTCACTGCTGCTCTGCTTCTGGATCTGGCAGCAAGAAAAGGCAGTAAAATGAATACCTTGGCATCTTTATATCTTTGTCTCCTCCAAAGACGATGCAGAGGTCCCTCCTGTGTGCCCACTTTAACTCTCCAGCTGCAGGACTTGGTCGTGCACCATGGCAAGGATGTCTCCTTGGCTCCCTGCCTGGGGATCAAGCCTGGCTCTTTTCCAGCTGGGGACCAGCCCACTATACTGGATGCTCGCTTTCACTGCAAATTCAAATTCGTTTTCCTCTTTTCATCCTGGGCTTTCTTTGCAAATGGATAGTGATATTCATAAAATCCCCAAGAACAATTGCCCTGCTACTTGTGGAAGGTCAGGGTAAGCTCTGTTCGGGGATTATGTATTCCAGCAGGGGAAGCAGAGCTGACATACACCGCTCTTGTTTTTCAATTGCATGCCTAGGGAATTTCTTTTTCCCTTTTTTCCCATTCCTTTTCCATTATAACAGAGAACCAGATTCCTGGCACACTGAGAAAATACATTGGGGTTCAGCTGTGGAGATTAATTTCATTTTTGAACTAGCAAAGAGACAAATAGATCATAATTTTCTATCAGCAGAGATTTTATTGGTTTTTACTGCCCTCCCTTTGTAAAACATCCTGCCCAACTGTACCTACTTAAATACCATTGTTTAGTAAACCCACATTTTATTCTTTAGAGAGACATAAACCAGACAAAGAATAACATCTTTTTTTCTTTTCTTCTGGTATTTCTCCTGCAACTGATCCTCCAGGCACTACCTGAGTGATAATCATGTAAAAAATGTTTCCCTCTGTTCTTTTGCACTTACATTTGTTTTGTGCCTGTAAGAGTTCTTTCTCTGTGCTGAGGACAGAGACTCCTTCCATGTGCTCCATTTTCCCTTCCAATTTAAAGCTGGTTTTTCACAGCAAACTGATGAGAAATTAATTTGTTTAAAAGCTAGAAGGTGTATCTGAGATGAAAAATAAAAAATGGCACCCACTGAAATGCTGAAAATCACTATATAGAAATACAGAGCTACACTATAGTAAAACTGATCCCTTAAATGTACAGAACAGTATAAAGATTTAAAATAATTAATAAAACTATATAGCTATATTCTATACAGAGACAAAGGTCTTATAGTCAGTGTGTTCTGAAAGCAAAACCCTTCTGTAAAATGAACTGTTAATATAGAATTTCACATGTGCAGGAGTCTCAGCAAGCATAAAATGTTTTACATTTATGTGCAACAGAATTAAAAATACTTTGATTTATAATGTATCTAAAATACTTCGCAGTACCTTCCTAACTATAATAAAATATGGAAGCAGCTGCTGACGGGAGTGGAGAGGTTAGGAAAAAGAAAACGGGAACAAAAGAAAACAGGAAAATGATAAATGCTAATATTGTATTGCATTTAAACAGGGAAATCTTAAGGAATAATCCAGAGAAATAAGGGGATTGCTCATCTACGTAATGCTTTTTAATCCACTTAAATGTTTTCTTTTTGAATTCATAACTGTACTGGGTATCATGAAATCTTTTTTTTGCTGCAAACAAATAAGACATTAATTTTCTTGGAAAAATTCAGTTAGGGAAGAGAAGCAAAACTGAGCTGCTTTTCAAAGTGGATGTTTATGACTTGCTGAAAAGCAATTTCAGGGCTGGGAAGCAAAAGTGGCCCCATAAATAAGCAGTGATAGGATAATGTGTGCTGTGTCACAGCATCCATTCAGCACCTCCAGGGATGAGTGAGAAAAAGAGAACTCCCCTAAATGTCAGCGGCCCAAGGAGATTTTGTGAGATGCTCTGTGCATTCTCAAAAGGGATCCAAGAAAAAGAAGTTATTCACTGGCTTTTGCTTTCCTTTTCTTGCATTCGTCTTCTCCTTCCTTGCATGAGCTCTGTGTATTATCAGGAATTCTTTGCATCCTTCTCAATGGTTATTCATAGCTCTTTCTAGAGCTGACTTGATTTTAAGTGCTGAAGAAACGAAGTATCATGAACTCTGCTGAAAATTAAGGAAACCTTTATTTCTGCCTATTTTGACATTTCCTTTAGGACAAACTCAAGGCCTCTTTTGATTAATTAGAATTATCAGTGTCATTTTATATGAAAGGAAACTGAAAAGCAAAGAAGCTTCAAGCCTTGCTCTGTTTGTCACCGACGCTCCTGCAAACAGGGAGCATCCCCTAAAACAACCCTTTGCTTTGTGTTTGTTCCCAAGTACTGAAATATGAAATGGCAGAGATAAAGTGTGAAGGAAGTTTAGGAATCCTTGATAA
Organism: Dendrocincla tyrannina; assembly: GCA_035047865.1. Lineage (NCBI taxonomy): Eukaryota > Metazoa > Chordata > Aves > Passeriformes > Dendrocolaptidae > Dendrocincla > Dendrocincla tyrannina. Next base: position 114,735,279 of record JAWWMP010000001.1, read on the forward strand.
TTCGGTGGGAATGTTTTATATATTATATAGTATTATCAATATTTGTATATTATTTATAATAAACCCATGTGTCAGTGCTTCAGATTGCTGTTTATGGAGCTCTTACAGCCTTGGACTGGAGTTCCCAGTGGGAGAGGCGGGTTTAGTAAAGCCTGACTCATACTCATAGGAGATGAAGTGTTTTGCCTTTGCTGTCTCACTTTCATTCAGATTTATTTTCTTACTACATCTGATACTGGTAATGAATTGGTAGAAGGAAACGACAGGAACAGAGGACCATAATTATGGATGCCCTAAATTTTCCAACTCCAACCCCAGGCCCAAACCTTCGTGTTGTTTTAATTAATGGAAATTAATTGTGTTTAGAATAAAAAAATCTCTTCCTCTTCACCGTCTTGAAAAAAGATATTCTTTTATCTCTCTAGTGATTTATATCCATTGCATGTTAGGAAAAATGTGTGCATATTTTAGCTAAAAAAAATGACATCTTCCTATTGAAAAAGTCACATTTCAGCCAAAACAAACATATAAATAAAAGCCTACAGGGGATGAGGAAAAAGCCAGAATATTTTCAAAATTAAATATTTTCCTCTTTTAAAGTGAAAACTCTTTGGAAAATACCCATGTAATTCTCTAGGATAAATATTTCTTAGGATAAGGAAGTTTCATGGCTTTGTCTTGATTCTTTGGTTCCTTTACCAAACTTAGCAGTGGTTTTTTTGTTTTGGTTTGTTTTTTTTTTTTCCTGTGTTACATATTTTTCACTTTCCCCCATGAATTCCTATTTCAGGAAAAGAAGTGGTGAGTATTTTGAGCTAATTAACATAAGGATACTATCAAAGTCCTCTATAGGATACTTGCTGCACAATGAATTTTACCAGAGTTCAGAAGAACTTGGTGTGCAGCCATTTAATGACACCATTTATCTGAGATGCTCTTCTTTAAGTAAAATCAATGCTAATTTTGCATTTCCCTAATGAGAACCTATTAAGCTGAGGACAAGAGGCATTTTTAACCTCAGACACATCACAGGGGCAAATCAGCCCTGGATTCAATCCGAGGTATTAATGAGGAGCTTTGAAATACACAATCCTGGGTCTGGGTGACTTGGTTGCTGGATTTGGAAGGACTTTCTGATGTGTCACATTCAGATTCTCATCTAGAGAGTGTTTTAATCCCTTTCCTCTCTACTACTTCACTCAGTATGTCTTTGCCTACCTGAGAGTTATCACGGAGCATCATTTAATGCTTTGGTTCACAATTCTTCCCTTCTGGAGTTCAGAGATGCCCTTAAAAATAATCATCTGGCTTGAAACTTGGCTCTGAATGTTTTTAGTTTGAACAACAAACCATCTATTAGACCATTGGAGAACTACTGGCTTTCAAGTCAGTATGGATGGGAATTTCAGAGCAGTCTAGGCTGTTTATTTTATGGGAATGGAGTGGAGCAGAAAATAAGAGCAGAGGAAGAAAAAGGAGTTTAGGTTTATTATTATTGGGGAAGCGGCTTTTCAGAACAAGGAACAGAACAATCAAATTCAGGAAAACGTGTGGGCGAAAATAAAGTGACTTTGTGCCTCCCACACTGGAGTAGGTGTCTCATTAGTTCTCTGCACTGTCACCCCAGAAACACGGGGGGGACCCTGAGGAGAAGGCAATTAGGCCAGGTCTCAGCATAACCAGCTGCCTGTGTCACAGTCCAAATGTGCCCATCTGTTCCCAAAAGGAGAGAGGATGTTTCTCTCCACTTCCAAACCACCAGGGAAGAGGTCAAGCCAAAAGCGCTGCAGGCTCGGAGGAGCAGGGGATTCAAATAGAGTTGTTTTCCAGGTAAAGCCTTTTCATTGAGAGCTTTAATATTTAACATTTCACACTTTCAAAAACAAAAATAAAATTCCCCTCTTCCTTTTTCTCTCCTCTCCCACAGTGTAATTGGCATCTTTTGTTAGCATATAAGCCTGAATTTAACCAAAATTTGTTGTAGCATGGACCCCCCACCCCCAACTGGGGAAATTTTAGAAGTGGCAGAATGTCTGCAAATGAGAAAAGGCGAGTTGTGAAAGGGAGGGGTGGGAAGAAGAAACTGCACGTGTCCTGTTGCATTCAACTTAAAGCCAGAGGGGAAAGTTGGGATAAAATCACCATATCATCCAAATTATTTCTCCCTTTGTGTGTGTATTGTGGCTGGGAGAGAGTGAGGAGCAGTGCTGGGTTGGGGCTGAGGAGAACTTTCTGTGAATTATTTCCCTTACTGAACTTTGGTAGCTCTGTCCTGTTTCTTGGTGGCGTCAGTTTTCCTACATTTAATTATCTGGGAAATCTTGGACTTCCTTAGCTGTGTTAGAATTACTGGGCAAAGGGATGAGGATGGAGTCTCAGCATGGGGTGGAAAAGAAAGAGCTAAACATAAGGTTCTGTCCTGTTTTTTTGCAACTTTTCACCCAAAGTGACCAGAAAATTCCTAAAATAATAAAATTTACTTAAAAAAGGCTGAAACTTGTACATCCCCTCAAAACACTGCATTGCTTAAACAGAATAGACTCAAGCAATTGTGTCATGGGTTGTGTTAAAGAACTTTTTTAGGCTGATTCAAAACTTTGTTCCTGGTCTGTTAAATCAATGTATTTCATCTGCTTCTTCTGCTGGGCAACAAGTGACAGGAGAAGAGGAAACGGCCCCTGTGCCAGGGCAGGGGCAGGGGGGACAGCAGGAGGAATTCCTGCCTGGAGAGGGTGGTCAGGCCTTGGCAGGGGCTGCCCAGGGAGGGTTGGAGTGCCCAGCCCTGGAGGTGCCCAAGGCAGGACTG
>JAWWMP010000001.1:114746717-114766713 GCA_035047865.1 Dendrocincla tyrannina
ATAAAACCCCTCTATCTGGAAAAAAAAAAAAAAAAAAAAAAAAAAAAAAACAACAAAAACCCCCAAAACATTGGAAAACATAAAGATACACCATTGGAGAGGTCCTATAATCTTAAAATTTAGCCCCAAATAACACATCACAGACTAAATTAAATGACTTAAAAGCAAAATTCCATTTTCTGCTTAGAAATCTGTGAACTTTCAATCAGTCTAAGAAAGACATTGGGTTGAGCATTAGAGATTCAGAATAAATTGAAAATACTACAATTCCAAGGGAAAATGCTTTTCTGACTTGTGTTACTTAGTTAATCAGGAGTGGTTTGCAAGCTCCTTTTCTATGAATTCAAAATTCAGGGTATCTCATGTGCTTGTAATAAATAGAAAAAAGCCTAGAGGTGCTTCATATTTCAGCAGTGCTGTTATGTTGTTACAAATGCACAGTTATTTACCCCAATGGTGGCAACTCAAAGGCTCTGTTTCAGTAATGGAAGTGAAAGTTGGAACCTCCAGGACCTAAAGAAGGTCCCTGAACCTCCTGGTTCCCTCTGACTGAGGGCACGTGGAAGCAGGTGCTAGGACAAAAAGGATTGCAGAATCCAGGAGAGGACAAAACTCTTGCAAACATGATCATGGTGGTTGAGCTGAAGGTGCCTGGTAAGAGAAGAAAGCTGGAGAAGGAACATTAGCTCTAAACTTTGGATGAGGGACCACTGATTGAGCTGGAGGCAAGGTGAGAAGGTAGCAGGGCTGAGGACAGGACACGGGGAACTCCAGCCATGGATGTAAGCAATGCTTTTGGAGAGCTTTAGGATGGAAAGGTCTTCAGATGGAGAAAGCAAAGGGTTGTGGAGGTCACTAAAATGAAAAGTGGTGTGAAAGCACTAAAGGTAATTAATTTTAAGAGAGAAGTTTGTGCTCCCACAGAGAGGGAGTGGGCAGAGGGTGGATATTTTACTGCATTCAGCATAAGAAAAACACAGTTTCCATTTTCTGACCTTCACCAAAGTCCATGTTTTCCATGCTTTGTAACCCCCCTCCACAACACAGTGGTTGTTGGCAATCAGTTGATCCCTTATTGATTTAAATTCTCACTTCTGTGTTCAAAATTTCATCATTGTGGGGTAACTGTGCTACTGTGGTAGGGTCACCACAGTAAAATCAAGGTTAAAAATGCAGGTGTCCTCAAGATAGGCCTCCTTTTAGAACAAAACATTGATGCCAAAGTGTATCAGTTCTGTTTGGTTTTGATGGAGACAGTGACCAAAAGAAATGTGCGAGCACCAAGTGTGCTTACAGACCTCAGTTTGGCAAACTTTGTTGAGGGTTCTTCCCACACTGAAATGTGTGTCTTTTATATTTTGAACTTGCAGAGCAAATAACCCCAGAGAAAAATCAGTTTTCTCCCTCATTTCCCACCCTGGGCTAAAATTCAATTCCTTTATTTCTGTTATTGTGCTTTTTGAAATAGGAGGGTGCAAGGATGCACCTCACAGACACTTTGCCAGCAACTAAATTTTGCTGGACTTACTTCCAGTCCCTTCTGAAATTATAGAATTTAGGGCTGGTTCTTGCAAGTTGCCTCTCTGACGTGTAGGCATTAGTTGGGATTTTTTGCTCTTTCCAAAGTGTGATCTGGTATGTAATTCTTTTCTGAAATTGCCTTATCTATAGCAGTGCAGGGAATAATTTGTTAGTTGCATTCTAAATGAGGAGGTTTGAGTGATATTCATAGGAATAGAAAAGTAGCTCTAAATATTTCTTAGTTTTTGTACAGACAATCACTTTCTATGTTAATCTGCCTGAGGATTTGCTTGAGGAGGTGGGTAAAGAATGGCATCTTTCAAAACAAGCCAGGCGGAAATACTCCCTTAGGGGAACTACAAATTCAGCTTGTTAACCATAGGTTAATGAAAAGCAGATTCAAATCTCATACCTGTCCCTTTCTAGGACCCAAAGTGCCTCTAAGAGATTATTTAGATATTTACTGCTTCAAGGCATTTTCTGTCCAGAGATGTAGGAATTATGGAGTTAGGATTGGATATAACATTTTTACTGATTACTGTGGAGAAATTGAGTCTCAACTCTTTGGACCATGGCCAGCTGCCAGCCCTTGCAGGTAACTGTGCATCCTTTCCAAGTGGCTTTCCTTGAAATCACTCGTATAGTGACAAGATTTTTCTGCTCCTCCTGAAAACTGACTTACTAAAAGCGTGTGCCCTCTTGCTATTGTTCCTGGCTAAAAATGCATGTTCTTTGGCCCCTCATGCTTTGCAGTCTTTGTTTTGTGCTTTACTTGGAGGTTTTTTTTGGGATAGCTGGGTAACAAGCAGGGCAGCTGCTGTAGACTTTTAATGCCACCAATATTTTAAACTCTCTTAATTCCCAAAGCTATGATAATTCTTTCCTTGTTCTTCCAAGTTGGAGGATCTGTTGATCTGCCTTATTTGATTTTTGCTTACATTTGTGCCTCTGCACATCTTGTAGAGGCATCTCCTGGGAAACATCTTCTCTTTGTTCACGTTTTAGTCTTGAAATCAGTACTTGAACGTGGCTGTATTTTACAGATTGGTTATTTTGCTATAATTAAGCTTCATGAATATGAAGATTCATGTAGTAGTCCCAAGGTGTCCTAGGAAGTTAGGTTTAGCAATATGATTTTATTTCATCTCTCTGTAACCCATCATCATGTCATTTTTGCTAAATTGAAATGCCATATTGATTCTTAGGAAATACAGAGTACCTACTTGCCAATTTTTGTTTTTATTTTGAAGCCTAAGTAGATGAACTGTGATGGTTATTCGCTGAAGGGCTGAGGCAGAAGTTCACTGGGGGAGACAAAGTGGAAAATAAGGTTGATGAAAACCTTAAAATCATTTTATTTTCGAGTTTATGATAATATTAAAATTTAATAACACCTGTAATGGTATATAATGTAGTTTACTGAACAAAGCCATTGACCAGAAGTTTTGAGACTTAACTTTATTTTTAGAAGTATGTTTGGTTTTCTGTGTGTCTGTTTTGGAGAGAGGCCTTTATGTGTCTCTGCCTTTGGCCTTGTTCCTGCCTTGCTCTCCTTCTCTATTTCCCCTCTTTTTCCATTTCTTTATTTATTTAATATTTTTTCTTTTTAAGATTTTCTGAGCAGGTACCACCTTTCATTACATGTTTGTACAGCCAGCAGTACAAAGGATACCAATCTCAGCTTGTTTTAGGCAGCAGTGCCACACGTATACTGATAACAGGAAACTCCAAAGTATGTTTGTAGAAGTGTTTCTGTGTTTTCTGTGTGGTGCAGTGGTTATTAATTTATTGATTGCAGCAGAAGAATGAGTATAAATAGATCTAACCAAAGTGGACAAAGAGCTTAAGGTTGAATGAAGACATCTGAGTTCCAACAGAAGTCTTGCTGGACCCTTGTTGATGATAAAATATAGAACTATAATTACTTTTTGCTCTGTTACTTTGCCTCTATAACTGTTTGCTTTGTAATTCGCTCTCTTTGTAATGTATTAGTGATTTATCATAAGCTCTGATGTGAAAATTAAAGCTTTGCAACACTTGGCTCTTTGGAAAATGATCCTCACGCTATAGTTGGCTGAAACCTGGTCCAGGTATTAAGAGTGGCATTTAAGCTTTTATAAACAAATTACTTACGTGACCAAATGCTGGTTTAATTTGCTCTGCTGAGAATGGGATTCTTTCATTCGGGTCCTGGGATATTTCTGAAGATGCTGAGCACCGATTTATCCTCTGAACAGGAGTGATCCAAGCCCCTAGCAAAATCCTGCTTTGCTATCATGTTGGCATAAGAAAATAGGTTTTCTCCATCCCAAACTTCATTGAAAATGTAAAAATGGAGAAGGGAAGAGGTTTAGAATTACTCTCAAAATGTATCATGTAAAAGTGAAGGGACATAGGTGCATTTTATAAATACAGGTGTATGTAGGTATACATATTTTTTTAATTATTTTATTTTTCCAGACAGACCTTAAAGCTTCAAAATTTGACCTTCAGCAAGTACTTTCAATCCCCCCAAACTTAACTAGAGTAAGAATAGGGAGCCTTCCCTGTGCTTGAGACAACCTGCTTCCCCCTCCCCCCGCCCTTTAATAATATTCCTGACTCAAACCCTGCTATAATTAATTAATAGATAATTATATGGAGTTCTGCATAACTTGCTGATCACTTCCATAAGTTCCATCTCGTTTATATCCCAGATACAAGTTCTAGCTTTCAGCAAAGTGCAATTGCAGTGTATGATAGGGAGGGCTCGTGCTAATCAGATTTACTCGTTCCCTCAAAATATAGTACAGAACATTAATTTCATGCTAATTCAAAATGTATTAGCCAACTGCCAGTTCTGTTCTGAATCACAGAAAGGCTGATCTGAGAATAATAAAATAAAAAAGACCAAAATGAGAAAAAAAAACCCAATAACAAAAAACCCCAACCCACACAAAAAAAAACCCAAACCAAAGCACTGAAAATGACAACATAATTTTTAGTTTTATGGAAAGTATATTTTGTCAGAAACTTTGATCTGGTTCTTTTTATTTTGTTTTCCTTTATTTATTTATTTATTTATTAAGATTCAAAAAATATGTTGGAAAAGGTGTATTGTAGTAATGGACTGTAACATCAAATAACCGACTTTGTGTTGTAAAAGTAATTGAAAACATTTATCAGCATAGAAAAACTACACAGAACTTTATTAAATAGATTGCAAAAGCCAGCCCCAAGCCACAGGACATGCCTCCAAAGTCATATGTACCACCATATTCCTTCACCTGTGGGTTCAGCCTTAAGGGTCAAGTGGAGGGGACAGAATTTAAGTTCTGCTTCCTAGTCCATGTCTTAGGATAACCCATGGAAAGGAAACTGGAAAGGATTTGCCTTTAAGGATAAGGCAGCACACAAAGTTTGTAGGTGCTTGTGGTCAAAAGGAAGGTCAAAAGTCAGAGGGGTCTGCAGAAAAAACAGTTTTAGTAGTAAATTACACGTTTGAGATGGAAATTGGTATGTTATCCCTTATTTTATAATATAAATATGTGGTGGTAAGAAAGGGAAGGGGAAGAAAAGGGAACGGAAGGGGAAGAAAAGGGAAGGGAAGGGGAACAAAAGGGAAAGGAAGGGAGGGTTTGGGAAGGGAAGGTTTGGGAAGGGAAAAAGAAAGGGAAAAGGGAAGGGAAAAAGAAAGGGAAAAGGGAAGGGAAAAGGAAAGATCACCAGTCCTGGCTGCAGCATTGGTCCAGCTGGTAGGATGTCCTGGGACACACACCAGGGCTTCATAGGGGTACCTTTTAATAGATAAATTGTCCTCACCCTGAAGAACAGTTTCTCACTTTCTATGCAAATGCCATACACGGTCCATTCTCCCAGACCTTTCTGGAAATGTGCCAGAGGGCTTCAGGGGTCTGGAGTAGTCTTCCCCTGCCCCCCTCCCCCAATCCATGCCCACTTCTTGACCTCAGTGCTGCCCTTGCCCTTTGCTGTGTTGTGCTTTTCTCCAGAACCAGGATGTTTGTCCCATAAAGCTCTTTCTCTGTGCACATCCTGTCCTGTGTCACAGTGTGTCCTTACCAACAATCTTCACTTGGCTCCACAGCTGCCTGGACCTCAGTGTTTGAGACTTACATAGCCCCTTATCTCCCATCAAATCATAGAATGATGAGGGATTGGAAGGGACCCTAAGGATTGTTTCATCCCAACGCCCTTGCCACAGGCAGGGACACCTCCCACTAGACAGGGTTGCTCAAGGTCTTATCCAACCTGGCCTTGAACACTTCCAGGATTGGGGCATCCATGCTGCCAGCTATGGAACTGATCACACTTGGAAGAAGGAATACCAATGGCCATCAAAATCAGATAGAACAAAGATGTTTATCCCAATGAAATACGTTTATTTGGATGGGTGGGCTGCTTTAACACATAACACAAGAGCAAAGGATGTGTGTCCAGCACGTAGGCTGGAATGGGGGTTCACTTGGAATGTGCTTTGGGACACTGGTGGGATGAGACTATTAAACTGCCACAGGATTAAGGGAATATTAAGTAGACTTGAAAACATGATAATATATTTTCTTTTAGCTTTGGTGAAACGTGCATCTTAATTCTGTATTCTGGATTATGAAATGCCTGGGGTATGCTAGAATATGATCTGGGTTTTGGAAAAATCATCCCAAAACGAGAGACTGAAGGATTTTTCTCTTCAGCCTCTTACTGATCATCAAGGCAGAAATTATTTTTTCACAGCTGGTAAGTACTGCCAATGGCCAGAAGGACTGTGGTGATAAAACTGGAGCTCGTTACAGCGACAGGAGGAACAAACACAAGGTTTTCACAGTGAAAACAATCCTTCCACAATTAGTGTTTCTGTCAAGGTGCAGTGACTTGCAGAAAGATGTGCCATAGCACAGCCAGAAATGATGAGTTCGATCACTGGGGTAAACTCTGAGCTGTGCTGACACAGATGGTTATTTCTGTCCTTCAGAGCAACGAGTCTCCCTTTAAAACAGAGTTAAAACCCGAATAAAATTGTGCGTTTACATGGGTGCTGTCCAGGGTACTGACACGGTCCTTAAACAGGAAAATGCTGTTCAAAACTTTAAACATGTCAGTTTCATAGAGAAAATGGAAATAATTACAGATGTATCACCTCCCATGGGTTAATGTATTGGCTTCTGAGAATTTTTTGTTTATTGTGAGATATCCCCCACCCTTCCCAATCCACCCTGATTTTCTGCTTTTCTCCATGGATTGAGGTATTTAATTCTGTGTAAACATTTATCTGTTCATTGTCCAAGCGTGGAAAGATGCATAAATTGTGCAAAAAAATAATTTCAAAATAATAACCTTATTTCTGTCCTGGAGTGAACACCTTCTCAAGGGCTGGTTTTGATATATTATCCATGTCAGCTGTAAAGAAGGCTTTGTAGAGAAGAGATGGTCCAATCTGTCACGTTGTATTAAAAGCAGTTCTTGTTTTGATGTGCACTAGTGTTCTGCAGGGGTGGAGCTGAAACTCGTCCCCTCCTTCTGCTTTTCTCAAGGGAAATTCTAAACTGGGTTTCAGGAGTGCTGCCTGTCTCTGAAATATCCTTCTCAGGCACTGGTTTCTGCATGGAATTTGGAATGCAGGATGAACTCTGCAGAATGTTGCAGTAGATGCTGCTGTCCTGCAGCTAATTTCCTCTCTCTTCTTTGGAAAGCAATAATTTTGTTCTTCTCAGGAATATTTGTAAGAAAATGTTCTTTTACTGAGTTGTGATCAAACATATTCTGTACTTCTTGTATTTGCTTTTTAACTTTGCACTCTGGCTTGGGAAGTCACAGCATCTGAGAGCCCAGAGAAGGTCATGCCCTGTATGTGTCAGCCTTGATTGTAATACCATGCTTCATTCTTGACTTTTCTTTACCCTGAGGACAGGCAGGCAGAAAGACCACATTTAATATCATAATTAGCTCTCCTAGAGCAATCACGTTGGGCAAAAAAGGCACAGGCAATTGATGGCAGTAATATTGCAAAAAGAAACTGCCCTGTTCTCTGGAAAGTGTGTGGAGGGAATGGCAGGAATTGTTCAGGGCATCTTTTTGCACCAAAGTACATAATAATGCAATTTAGTTCAATCTTGTCCTCTTGGGGAGGTATTAAAAAAATAATGCATCTCCAGCTTGTTTGACAGCCTGGTGACTGATAGAGCAAGTGACAGTCCCTTGGTGCTCGGTGCACACCAGAGAGTGCTCAGAAACTTTGGAAAACAGACAAAAATTAGTGGGTTGTGGAGCTGAAGGCACCGGTGGCATCACTGGGACATCAATGGGGCAAGTAGAAATGAGCCTGTGAAACAATGAAAGCAAAAGAAATTAAACGAAGAAAATAATAACAAGGGTTTTTGGTTGCAGATGACCAACAGCACGAAAACACCATGCAGTGGCCTGAGGTTGATCTAACTGCTTTGGACAGTCCGTGGCTGTGGGTGCAGTTCAGAGTAGCAGTAAAATAAACAGAAATAGGTTGGCTTTGTAGCTGATGAACTTGTGAACCTGTAGCTCAATGAAGGTATTTTCCATATGTTGCAGATGGTAATTGGGTTTTTTTGTGTGGATTTTTTTTTGTTGCTGCTGTTTTGTTGGGGGGTTTTTTTGTTTGTTTTTGGGGTGTTCTTTAGTGATGGTTTAAAGATAACAGATATTTAACCTGCAAAGAAATTGGGAGCTGAAATGAAACATGATTGTTACACATTGCAGCACCATAATTTTGATAGAATGATTTTGAGAGATTTTGGTTTTCCTCATAACCTTCTAGGCCAAAGATGTAGTTTACGTCCAGAATTTTCCAGGTTTCATGATTTTTATTAAACTCAGGATGCAAATGGGCACTGAGCTCTATTACAAGACTTGATGTGTGAGTGTGACACTTTGTGTCACCTCAGGGACATAAAAGATGTCATTTTCCTTCTCCCTTGGATGGAGAGGGGCAAAGTTTAGTCACATAGACCTAAATACATCCATCAAAATGGAAGAGTTGGATAAGCAGGCTTCAGGTAATGTGGAGACAGCTTAAGTTTTCTAAGAATAAGACTTAGGCTGGTTGGGGATGCCTCACAGGCCTAAAGCAGACCTTATTCTTGTGGAATTTTCCAAATGTATTTGAAATCTCCCTGGGTAGGACTAGAGAGCCTTTACAGGCATTTTGCAGTGGCTCTGATGAGGCAGCAAAAAACAGTTTTCCTTTCAGTTCATTCCTAACCATACCTGGAATCTGCCACATTCCCAACACATTGACTTGGAATTTGATCTGGTTACAACCCTAACAAATCTCTGAAGTGCTTCAGAGAACGTTCTGCTCAGTGTTAGGAATGCATATTTAACTCTTAAAAATCCAAAGAGGCTGCACAGTCTCTAAACAAAATGGACCCTCATTCTTTGCTGGAAATGAGAATTTATGTCCACTGTGCCAAGCCTTTTTGTTAGTGCATTACCAATTAGGTACATGAGGTCACTGAAGTGACATGAGCTTTAGATTTTTTTGTAGAACTGAGTTTAAACCCTTGTCCCTGAATTGCCAGCAGATGTTCTCATATAATAGTTAATGTGTAAGGTCTAAGATGAAAGTTCATGTGTGCTGGTGGGGGTTCAGTAGCATTTAATTGATAGGCTTGAATGACAGCTCTGCCTGTCCTTTAGATGGCCACCACTGGAATTGTAACTCCAGCTGATGTCCTGTGATGCCCTTGGTAGGGTATAATCTTTATAAAAAAGATCTGATGATCTCCATAGCGGGGGCAATAGCTCAGGGGCTGCAGGAATGTGGGGTAGTGATTGGCCTGTGGCTCCCTTTTCCAGTCAGGGAACCAGCACAGAGGTGATTTTAGGATGGCAAAGTGTGAAAGAGATTTGGGGAGGGAAAGCAGGGAGGTGTAACAGGCAGGTGGGAGGGAGGGTCCTAGGACTGCCTTGGAGTGTGCAGTGGGCAGGGGACAAGGTGCATGGGGTGCACAGTGTGCTTTGGAACTCTTGGGAAGGAATGTCAGCAAGGTGCAGACAGGGTTGGCTCAGATGAAATTGTGGAAGTTGTCATAGAGAACACAGCTTGGATGTCCCTTTATCAACATCCTTTCTCTTTTCCCTTTTTACATGGCTGGGATAATGGTATCACAAATGATTGTCCCTGATGGGATATTAATGGGAGCCGGCTAGCTGAACAGGTCTCCTATTTGTACTTTGGTAGTTCTGGGAACTCAACCAGATTCACTCCTGCTGACAAATACCTACATAAATTCACTCATAAATCCACACCACTCCTATTTTCTGCCATCAGTTCAGTCAGAATGTGTTATTTACCTGATAGTCAGCCTTTTCTTTTTTTTTTTACCTTCAGTTAACCTTGTCTGTCTTGCTCAACTCCTTCCATATGAAATATATTTGAAAGCTGATTTATTCTGTACTGAATAGGGAGTACAAGGAAGCTCCAATTCTATGCATCATCCAGATTCTTTTTATTAAATCAGCCACATACATCAATAATCAAAAGAAAGACAATTTTCCAATTCTGGGGACTGCTGAGCTGAGTCCTCAGCTCTATAATCCAGTCTCTGTGTTCAATTTCCCAGGCACTCACTGCCTTTGAAGCCGAGACTCCTTTCCCAGCTTCGCATCTTTATCTGATGTCAACCTTTCTGCTTATCCACGATATGGAAGACACTTTGCCCTTTAAAATGGACTTGGTCTAGCTTGGGTGTCTCTATGTTTCTTTAGACACGTATTTGTATTTACCCAGATGTTTACCAGGTAAGGCATTAACATACCCTTTACCATATGGCTGGCAGAGAACGCTGTGAGTTATTCAGAAACACCAGATAAAGAGCCATTGTGTGGCCTTGCTGAATCAAGAATACCACCCTGCTTTCAGTTTATGTTAAGGTATGAAAAAGTTGGGATGCCTCACTTTCTTGATATGCTAAAATCTGATCGGTGCTATCAAATTTAGGTTTGGTTTTGTTGGTTTTTTTTTTAATTGCAACCTTACCAAATCAGTTGCACCATGACCAATGCAGAAGCATCTTTATTTTTACCTCCCCACTCCCCAGCAAGTTCTGCTTTGACAGTCAGGCAGTGGTAAGGTGCTTGTATGGATGAGTATTGCATCAAAGCTGTGGTTAGGAGCATTTCTAATGCACCCCTGTTTAAAGAAGGGCACTATGAAATCAGACATTTCAAATTTTAATTTCAGCATGACTCTGACTTTGCCATCCAACTCTTCTGCACAGAAAGCGTGACTAAAATTCTGTTTGTGCTTGCCAGGGGAAATGTATTTTCATCCACAATTATTCTGTTCTAACCTTGAAGAGCAAACAAGCCAAATATATATAGATCTTCATGAAAAATCTCCATGAAAAAACATCTGATGATAATTTCTTTTCCTTTTCTGAGACAGGGCTCATCATTCAGTCTTGATAGGCAGCAAGTGAATCAGCAGAAACCTTCCTTGGCTCTTCCTGGAATAGATGTTGCACCTTTGACAAAGGACCTTATTTTATTTAATTGTGCTGAAAAGTTCACTTCTCAGGTTGCTTTCTGTACTCCAGGGCAGGAGTAGCTGGTTGTTTTTCTTTATCTAAGAACACTTCTGCTTATAAACCCACCAAAAATAAAATAAAAATAAAATGACCTTTAATACTCAGCTATATTTCATAGCAGTGAACAGCGTGAAACGCTGATCGCAGGGAAAATCTTCAGAGTCATCGCTTGGTTCAGATCAAAGCAGAAGATTTGAGTTCAGCTCCTGACTTTTCCAGGTCTTCTCCATGACCTTTAGGTAGGGAGTTAAATAAATGGGACACAAGAACCTGACTGCCCTCCAGCTGTTTTGCAAGCCCTGCTGGGTGCCAGCCTCTATCTCTTAGGTGCAAGGCAAGGATGATGTCTCTGAAAGTGTTGGCCACCACCATGTGGCTCCTTTCTCTTTGGGATTTCTGTCTGTTCCTGTCAGGAGTGTGTTAATAAGGTGCTAATAAATGGAATGAAAAATGCCTCTGTTCTACACTTTTTTCCCCGTGTCTAATTATTTCTTTTACTTTTCTCATAACAGGGGAATGAAATGCTCTTGTGTGTGACAGTGGACTAGTTCATAATGAAGCAAGTTTTTCCAAATACCTGAGATTTTGACAATTATTTTTTTTTTTCCCAGAGCAATGTTAAAATGCTACTAGCTGGCTGAAAAGTCGGAGTACTGTGTTTGTCAGAAATTTCTGCAGGAACCTGACAGAACAATGGTGCAATGTGTGACACAGTACAATTAGTAACATCAATAACTTTATATTAGCTCTTACAGCCGTGTCTGGTTTAGAGCTGCTATTACATGAATCAGTTGGCAAGGCAGCATCTGTTCAGTTTAATGTTCACCTTCAGCCAGTCATCTTGCTGGCAAAATCATCTCTTTTCTTTCTTTAGTAATTTTTCCTGCTCCCTATTCTTTTTGTGTGACATGTATTAGTATAGCCTGTGCCTGTTTCAAAATTTACCTGTGCATAATTTTTGCAGGCCATAAAAGCAAACATATTCACTGCTGTCTTCATCATTGTTTAGCAGCTCTTTGCTCCTCAACATTGCCAAAGCTCTTGGTGGAAAACAAAAAGGGGAAAAATATTTTAAAAAATAAGGCAAGGGAAGCAAGTAGATTAATTCTTTATGAAGGAAAGCCTATTAAGTGGTTATACTTCGACAAAATTTGTTTTACATTTGTCAACTCCATCACAGACTCATATTAAAAAAACGGAGTTGAAAAGGCAGCTTTCCTTTGCTAATCTCCCCTCTCCTTCAGTGGTAACATAGTCTCTGTAAACCTCACGTTTTTGGGGGGTTTGTTTTCCTCCTTGGCTTCACTTCACGCTGCTCATTTCTAAATGTGAATTTTCTACAGCTGTAGAAAAAGCTGGCAAAGATTTCCTCTGGTTCCTCATGCTAATAAAAACTGGAGCCCACTGGTAGGGCTGTGCTGAGGGATTGGCCTGGGTTCAGCACGACTAGAAGTGTCCCCTCTTGCTCTTTCTTCAGCTGCAGGGAAGGTCTGCCATGGTCAGTGCTCAAGGGAAGGGTGGTGGGAACAGTCAAACCCCAGCATTTCTCTGTGCAGTGTAAGAGGAAAATTACAAGAGGAGGTGCAAGGGAAAAGAAGTTCTATCAGCTCAGTAGGGCCTTTTCTTTCTGAATCTGGAGGTGGAAGCTAGTTGTGCATATCTTCTGACTTGAGTGGGGACATAATTCCGTGCTGGTTTTGTTAGTTAAACACTGCTGTCGAATCACAAAGAGGTCACTTACACCCGAGCCCTGGGAACTCTCTGTGCTAAGTTGCCCTTCATTCATACATGCACTTCAGCTGGAATGAGCTGGCTCCTGGAGGGGGAAAAAAAGAAAATACAAAAGATATATTTACCCAGAGAAGTTGTGGATGCAAGGTTGGCTGGGACTCTGAGCAACCTGGTCAAGAAAGTGTCCCTGCCCGTGGCAGTGGGGTTGGAACTGGATGATCTTTAAGGTCCCTTTCAACCCATAGGAACCAAAGACTCTGTGATATATCCATCTGGAGTGGCAAATAGGATTCAGCTCGCCTGTCTTTCCAGTTCAGCCTCCAGCAAACTGTTTTCCTGATATTAACTTCATTTTTAAAAATACAACAGCTGTATTTAGATGTGTTAGTGCAAGAAGTGCTGCAGACTCGTGTGCAGCACAGTCTGAGTCTAAAGCTTTTGAAACCCTTTACAAACAGGCTTCTAAACTGCATGTTGAAATATTCAGGATTAGGGATGTTGCTTGGGATGATAACAGAACTTGAAAGTTCAGATTATCAGTAATGACCCTCTTTTGTCTGTGAAGCAAAACTGAAGGGCTTGTCGTAGAATGGGCAATTATGTGCTGGTTCTGGGAGGAAAGATCCTCCTTTAATCCCTCAGCATAAAATGGGAGAAACAAATACAAAAGAATGACAGTCTCCTGAACCAGCAAGCCATACCACAGCATTATCCAGATCTTCAAGGAGTTTATTCGTTTCTTTAAAAAGGATTTCTGCTCTTTTATCTTGATGGTAATTAAATATTAGTTTGGGTTGAAAGTGAGCTTTAAGGTCCAATCCCTCTTCCATGGGCTGGGAACTCTCCACTAGCCCAGGTTGCCCAGAGCTCCATCCAACCTGGCCTTGGACACTTCCAGGGATCCAGGGGCAGCCACAGCTTCTCTGCCCAACCTGTGCCAGGGCCTGCCCACCCTTATAGTAAAAAAATTCTCTCATTTCCAATCTAGGTCTACCCTCTGCCAGTTTGAAATCATTTCCTTGATCACTACAGGTCCTGGCAAGAACTCTCCATCTTTCTCATGAGCCTCCAGCACCTTGTAAGCTTTTAAGTAATGAGGTTTCCTTGGAGCTCTCTCTTCTCCACACTGCACAACCCCGACTATCTCAGTCTGTCTCCATAGCAGAGGTGCTCCAAAGTTCTGACCTTTTTCATGGCCTTCCTCTGGACCCAGTCCAACAGGTTCATGCAGTTCTTTTACTGGGGATGCAGAACTCCAGGTGGGGTCTCAAGATAGTGGAGTAGAGGAGAAAAATCACCTCCCTTGAGCTGCTTCCCACACTGCTTTTGATGTAGGCCGGGGTAAAATGGGATTTCTGGGCTGCCAGTGCACATTGCTGACTCATGTCTGATTTTTCACCCCCTGTATCCGTCCCCAAGCCATGTAAACAGAATGAAGCTAAGCAAATCCCACAGATGAGGTATCTTGGCACCCAGGAAAATCACTGAGTTGAGCTACTATAGCTACCAAAAGTTTTTAAATAATCACCTTTATTTACCGAATGTACAAGTAACTGTGATGCTTTTCCTCTCGTTCACTTCATTTTACTTTTAAGAGGAAAACCTTAATAAATACCCTCAGGACAGAGTCTCCATGGCCAGTGGTTAATAAAGCTGATGAAGCACATTAATAAAACAAAACATTAATGGTGTTACCTTGGGTCAATGTTTGCAAGAAGTTGGCAGTGGAATTACATTGGTCATCTGTCTCTTTAATAACTGGAGAAATGACTTCCCTCAAAGCTGAGTCAGACCTGGGAAAGGGAATATGTGCTTTAATATTGGAGCAACAATTTGTTTAGTTTGCTCAGCAAAGAAGTTGGTGTTCTAGCACAGTCAGCACTAAATCCTTGCTCTGAGCCCATGTGAGTTTTTCTTAGAAGAGTAAAGGGAGATTTAATTGTGCTGTTCTGCTGAAGGGAACCTGCTTTGTAAATGGTACTTTGCTGATGACCTCCTGTTTCCTCTGGTCCTGCTTTTCCCCTTAACAAACTTATATCCATTGAAGTTTTTGTGCTGTTTAAAGCATGTGTCTGGATTTAAGATAAGCAATCACACTGTCAGAGTTTGGGTTAGGAAGAATTTCTCCATGGAAAGGGTGGTCAGGCCTTGGCAGGGCTTGCCCAGGGAGGGTTGGAGTGCCCAGCCCTGGAGGTGTCCAAGGAAGGACTGGCCGTGGCACTCAGTGCTCTGGGCTGGGGGACAAGGTGGGAGTCAGTCACAGATTGAACTCCATGGCCTTGGAGGTCTTTTCCAGCCTCAATGATTCCATGATTCTATTTGCCAGGGAATAATTTTGGCTTCTCAAAGGTTGTTTGACTTGTATACTGTTTGTAATGGTGCAGCTACGAACTGTAACTTCTGTAATGAGAGTGAAAGTGAGGCTTTATTCACTTCTTTTAAGCAGAAATACATCTTACTTTTTCTTAAAAGTCTTGTGAAGGAAAAAGGCAGTGGCTGTTCATTTCTCAGGTGGTTTATTTATCAAATATTATGTCAGCTGGGTTGGGTCTGCTTGTTTATTTATTTATTTTCCAGCCAGGGGGATTCTGTGACTGCTGCTACAGGTGTAGCTGGAATGGAAGTAGAACAAAGTCATTTCAGGGACTTTTTACTTTCAAAACATATGTAGAATTATCTCCATAAAATACAGCGTGTTATTTGGTAAATTGCAACACCCGAACTTACACTTCATTTTAGCTCATGCAACCCAGATGCAAGAATTGAGCATCTCAAATCCCATGCCAGTCAATGAAAATCTGTACTTTAGAATAAAATTTCAACTTCCTATTACACGACCAGTGATATTATTGCAAAATTATTTACTAAGACTGTCTTATTGTTGCCTTCACCTTATATACTATATATATATATATATATATATACACTTTTCCATTCTGCTTGTACTATCTTTAAAACAAAAATCCTCTGGTCAAAACAGATCCCTCCTTATGGGCTTCTAATATTCAAGTTTTTCCTCCAGGATATGAGTGGGATATTCTAAAAATTGCTCTGAAAGCCATTCAGGAATACTATTTAAATGTTATATAACATGTAATTAATAATTCAGGCTCCTGTGGAGACCCTGATGAAACACAGTTCTGCTGCTCTGAGAATCTCCATTTACACAACTGCTACATATTGGAGCAGAATAGAAATTTGAGAGTTCTGATCTTAAAAAAACAGACGAGAGGTGCCTTTGGGGTCTGCCAGGTAACAAGAAATTTGTCATAATTACTTAAGTTTTCCTGAATGCTATTTACAACACTCAGTTACAGCACATTTATAAAAAATTGTTGTTTTTCTTTAACCATCCCTGTGTAGATCCAATTAGCAGTGTCCAAAATCTCTGCTTCTGCTTGGAGTCCTGGTGCAAAACCTTAATTAGGGGGAGAAAAAAGAAAAGCTTGAAGGAAATGTCACAGGACACAGAATGCATTAGAGCTCTTTACCCCTCTGTGTAATGTAGCTTTGCTATCATTGTACTTTTGTACTGATAAAGTGCAAGAAAGAAATGAAGTCCAGGTAGAGATGTGCAGATACTTGAGTTGTCAGACGTTATCACTGAGGTGAAGCAACTCTCCAAGCCTGAGCTTTGAAATTTTCCACACTTACATGCACATTAATCATCCAACTAGGAAAATCCTTGGGAGCCAAAGATGGAGAGTTCCAGGTGTAATTAAGCATGGGTAATTAAATATAATTAAGAGCACAGCTTTACAGCGAGACAGAAATTCTCTCTCTTCTGTTACCATGAGGAAAATGCCGTTTTCTAAATTTTTTTGAAAATTAGGAATGTGAAACTGCTAGTAGTTTTATTTTATTCTTTTTTAGAGCACAGCTAAAGTGAAATATCAGCTGCAGCTATTACAAATTTAGGATACAAAACCAGAGTGCCCTGACCTTGATTTTATCCCTTGTGGTTGGCAGAAGTGTGCTCCCAAGTGTTCAGGGGGTGGATAACATTGCAAGGACAATAAGGACAACTTCCAGCTGCTCCTTGCTGGGAACAGGCTTGACTTGGTGTGGTATCTCAGCTCTGTTGAATCACGCTGGTTCCAGCTTCAGAAATAATAGAAACAGCTGGTTTCCAGTTCCCCACCTGGTGGAAATAGTCTGCTATCATAAAATTGAATAAACATAACCTTGATAAGGGCTGGACATGCCACAGCCATGTCCACTCACAGCCCAGAAACTCCCCATGTCCTGGGCTGCACCCAAAGCAGGGTGGGCAGCAGGACAGGGAGGGATTGTGCCCCTCTGCCCCCCAGGTGAGACCCCACCTGCAGAGCTGCCTCCAGCCCTGGGGCCAGCACAGCAAGGACATGGAGCTGCTGGAGAGAGCCCAGAGGATGCAACAGGATGGGCAGAGGATGGAGCAGCTCTGCTGGGAGGAAAGGCTGGCACAGCTGGGATTGTCCAGCATGGAAGCTTTGGGGGGACCTCACTGTGGCCTTCCAGGACCTGATGGATCCAACAAGGAAGGTGAAAAGGGACTATTTCCAAAGGATGGAATGACAAGATAAGGGGGAATGGCTTCAAAGTGACAGAGAATGTGTTTAGATTAGATATTAGGAATAATTTCTTCCTTGTGATGGTGGGCAGGCTCTGGCACAGGTTGGGCAGAGAAGCTGTGGCTGTCCCTGGATCCCTGGAAATGTTCAAGGCCAGGCTGGATGGAGCTCTGAGCAATCTGGACTAATGGGTGTCCCTGCCCATGGCAGGGGAGTTGGAACGGTTGATCTTTCAAGTCCCTTCCAACCCAAACCATTCTTTGATAGTGTGGTTGTTAGAACCCTTCTTTACTCTTTTTTTTCTGTTGTTAGAAATTTCCACAAGTCTCCTATGTAAGAATTGCCTAATGCACAAAAGCACCAGTGCTTTGCAGTTAATATTTTGCTACATGATTTGAAGCCCTCTGTTATTGCACAGTCTTTGCTCTTTCAGCGCTTTTTCATGCTTGCCATTTATTTGCCATCACTTTTTTGTTGCTTTCTCCTATTGCAGCAAGAGATGGCTCTGCCTCCCTGCTGTAGTGATACTAAAAATTTTGTAGTGATGGCTTTTTTCTCCTCATCATATCCACCTCTGCTATGAGGCTGTCCATGACACATGTCTTACACTAGGATTTACCAGTCATGATGAGATTTTTGTGTTGCTTGGAAGATGCCACCATAAAGAGAGGACATTTTTCCATATCTGAAGTTAATGGGAGGTTACCCACTGGTGCTTCATGCAAAGTTAGCAGCCACATTTCCTAATGGGGCTGCTTCAGATTTTCTTGGGACTTCGTTAACATCTTCATTGTTTCAAATGTGAGGTTATGTGTGTCTGTACCAGTGAATTTAAATTGATTTATCCGTGATGCAATGTTCAAGTCCCATGATACTTGCAGGGAAATTAACTATCCTTTTTTCCCCAGGTTTGTTGCTTTGACCCTTTATTTTTAAAGAATTAAATTTTAAAGAAGGGAGAGATTAAAAGGTTGATGAAGAAAATTGTGCTGGAAACATTTGAAGTCATTATCCTAAAGTATCAATACCTAAAAATCTCTCCAAGTGCCTGGTATCTACTCTTGATACTTTGCTCTTCAGCTCAGTCTCTCCGCAGGTGACACCCACCTACTCCCTTTCCCTAAACTATCCCCAGACTGGGAGTAAAGCACAAATTATGCAGTATAAAGGCTCAGAAATCCCGAATTAGGTAGGAGGGGATAGCTCCAGCCCCATGGAATAAAGAAGGTCCTTTCTCCAGCCTCTTGTGTTTCCATACCTGCTTACCTGGGGTAACAGCACTCCCAGTTGTCTGCAGCTCTTCCCCTACAGGCTGTAACCCCACTCAGATGCCTCTCTTGACTAAATCCTTGTAGCTGCAATAAATATAAACCAATTTATGCAATAGCTCAGCAATATGGAGCAGGTCCCATTAGGGGGGCTGACTGTGACGCCATCAGTGTTTGAGCCAGCCATCCTGGAGCGGGTAGTCTTTGCTGCCCCATCTTACTACACTTTCTCACCAGGCTCCATAAAATGCAGCCTGATTTCAGTGAAGTTTTCAAAAGAGGGTATGTTCATCTTGGAGAAAATGGGGGAAGAAATTGTTGTATCGCTTTAAAGATGCAAAAATGAAAAGGCTGTTCATTTCTTTCATATTTTTCCTAGCCTGTAATTATTCCTAATCAAACTACAACAAACAGTAAACACTAAAAATGAAATAAACGCGGTGACAGTTTGCCAATAACAAGCAGAAAATGTTCCATCTGTCTAGCAGTGAGTAAAATGTGTGTAATTACTGCTCATTTTTCTTCTAATTGCTGAGTTATTAGTTTAAAGCTTATGCACAACTGGTGAACAGTGCCGACTACCCATTCTCTAATTACAACCCTGCTTTGCTGCGCTTGAAATCAAGAAAAGCAAAAAAAGCAGAAAATTTGCATTTTAAAAGAGTTGTCTGAATTAACCCCTCTGGTAAGAGCATCTTTTCAGTTTTGGCCTCACAGGTCAGAGCCACTGGCTGGCAGAATCAAAGTCTAGTTCTATCAGCTGGAGATTTGTGTCTCAGTAGAATTCTTGTCTCTCTTTTTTTCTTATTTTTCCAAGCCTCCATTATAATTTCTAATTTAAAGAAGGTTAACGAGTGCTCTGAAGAGGATGGTAGGTCAAGGGAACTAATTCCTGGGAGGAAGCAAAGGTTATGATGGCCATGAGTCAGGAATACTTGCTGCACTTTGGGCTTCTTTTTCTTCATCTGATTATCTCCAAGTAGGTCACATGAGGGTATGTCTCTCCTCAGCCTGCTCTTTAGCATGGAGATGGCTCAGCCCCTTTATCTGCTCCCCTTGGGCTAACCCTGTTAGAGCCAGGATGGCTCTGAGGTGACAGAGAAATTGTTGCACATCCCATGTGCCACTTCTGTCTCTGTCAGGTGTCAGAATCCATCCCCTCACAGGGGCTTTGGAGTCATTGTAGAATCATAGAACGGCCTGGGTTGGAAGGGACACTAAAGATCATCTCATTCCAACCCCCTGCCATGGGCAGGGACACCTTCCACTAGATCAGGTTCCTCAGAGCTCCATCCAACCTGGCCTTGGACACTTCCAGGGATCCAGGGGCAGCCACAGCTTCTCTGCCCAACCTGTGCCAGGGCCT
>JAWWMP010000001.1:114776288-114798053 GCA_035047865.1 Dendrocincla tyrannina
AGTCCCACCTGGGCAGGAGGGAGAACTTCTTGGCTGGGCAGTGACCAGCCCTGAACAGAGACCAGAGAGGGTGTGGAGTCTCCTCCCTGGGGATATTCCAACCTTGTGCCATGTGCTCTGGGATGGCCCTGCTGGAGCAGGGAGATTGGATCAGATGACCCATTGTGGTCCCTTCCAACCTGACCCATCCTGTGAGACCATCAGACCCCAGAAATTAATATTCTTTTTCTTGTATTCCAGTGATCTTAATTTGATCTGTTGCATCTGAGGACAATACCTTTTATAGCAATTCTTGGAGGGCTTTCATCCATTGCCTCTTGAAAATACCTGCAGTTCCTCCCCCTCTTGTTTAGCCCCCTTGTGCTCTGAAACACATCAAAAAGCTCAGCTTTGTTCTGCAGCCTGCAGTGGCATCATGAAAGGTGATAAAAGAAGACAGAAATGCCAGCTGCTAATAATACCAACACCTTGAAAACATTTGGAAAAGTAGGTCCGCTGAATGTATTGAAATCAAAGGCTAAAGGCTTTGCAGGAGGATGATCCCATTGTATGTGGCTTTTTCCCAAATTTCAATGCCTTATTAATGGGAAACTGATTCTCCCTTTCCAATCCATTGCAGTCACTTGGAAGACAGCACAGGGCTTATAGATCAAAATATATATATATATATATAACTAAGGGAGAAGTTGTCAGAAGTTGGTTTGGCAGACTTTGAGGCTTCTTTCTCTCTAAGCCCAGTGGTCACCAATCAAACAAATGGCTGCAGAATACTTCAGCTGATTTCGGACTTCAAGAGAAACATCATGACCTCATGAATAGAAAAAACCTTCATTTACCAAAACCGAGTTTTTATTCATTTTCTTTGACAATGTTCTCCTCTCCCTGAGAGCAAATCTGGAGACACAAAATAAATGTGTGAATCCATATTCCAGCACTCCATCAATAGCAGACTGAACCTGACAGGTGTAGCCAGGGGAGGAAAGAGAAACTTTCATAAAGCCTAAGTAGCACAGCCTGAAATGCTCAGGAAATAAGACAACTTGGAAAAGCATTTAAAAATCTACAGGGGAGGAAAAAGCAATGTAGTTACCTTTTTATTGAAAGGAAAATCCAGTCTTTTGGTGATTTGGGGGAGCTCCCAATAAATTAGCACTAAAATCCTGTTTAAAATGTTGATTGAAATACGGAAATATCACCCAAACTTTTTAAGAAAGGCATCAAGATTAATATCCTTAGCAAAACACTGTTGGGTGGATTTATTGATTTCTGCCTTTGTCAAAGACGTTTATCCCTTTAGAATCCCTTTCTTTGACGTCCTTGGTGAAGTTTTTCTCTCTTGCCTTGGCTCTGAGGCTCCAGGGAGGAAGGAATGATGCGTTTCCATCTTGTGAGGAGCCTGTATAGCTGTGGTTGTGGGCTCAGGGTGGTCTCTGGGGCTGCCGTGTCTCGTCGTCCCTCGTGGTGAGAGATGAGTCAGAGCCAGCAGAGCAGAGCCAGATGCACTGAAGTCTGTCGTGGAGAAGGAGGAGATGGGATGTGTGTGCACAGCAAACCATCTGTAGCTCTTGTATTCTCCTGAGGGGCTGGAAGAACTTCCTTTCCCCCTCCTGTGTCGGAGCTGAGGGCACAGGAAGGTTTTGCTTGTGCATCGTGATCAGCTCCATGCACAAAGAACACCTTGGAAACATCACTGCTTTGGAAGATGAAGGGCACAAACCAGAGCAGCAGGGAAGGTTTTAAGCAGATATTTTAGAGCAAATGCCTTTAAATAAATATGCCTATATGAATTTTCATTAGAGAGTCGACATGAGTGTCCATGTCTGGGTGCAAACCCTTTGGTCTGCAGTGCTCCTGTAGCTGTTGCCTTCCCTGCTGCCTCTGATGGCTCCATGCAGCTGGATTTATTCACTGAGCTTAATACTCCTGGATTTTCACACGTCCAGCCCTAGAGGGTGATTTCTTTATGTTTCAGTAACACACACACACAAGCATGAATAATTTTGCATAAGAAATATAAGTTTTGCCACACTTGCTGAAGTACCTCAAGATGCTGAAGTACCTGTGAGATGCTTTCTGGGGGATACAGGATAATTTTTATTGGGTGACCATTCCTAAGCTAGGTAGTGTAAGCAGACTAGTACAGCCCTGCCACTGTGAGTATTTGAACTGTGCTGATGCTGGTGACTTAAATCAGCTGATTTTGTGGAAATTCAGGAGGCTGTTCCTTGGACAGAGCCAGCTAAAGTGAGAAATTCCATCAAAATGGATCTTTTAGCAAAATCAGGTCAGGAAGGAGATTCTCCTTAGCCCTCCTTTTGTTGCTGATGCATTTACAGGAACATTATTATTGTTTTTGTTTATGGCATCTCCCAAATTAATTTCTAGTTGAGCTTTGGCCCTTTATAATTCCCTGCAAAGCCTCAGCACATCCCTGTGGTCCTCCTGAGTCACGGGAAGGGAGCTGAGGAGATGAAGTGATGGACAGCTCATCCCCAGGCACTGCTGGGAACTTCATTACACATAGCCCATCGTTAACGTGGGGGCCCACAGTGATGCAGCTGTGCCTAAATTACAGAATATCAATCCTTGGTTAGGTTGGAAAAGACCTCCAAGATCATCAAGTCCAGCCTTTAAATGGCACTAAGAATTCCTGCTCTGACTGGATGTGTTTCAAAGCAACGTTTCATGAGAGTGACTGACTATGCAACATATTGAGGAGAAATCCAACTGTAACTTCCAGTAATTCCGAAGGGAAAATGCATGTTCAAGTGGGTTTTAATCATTTCTCTTGTGTTTTTGTTTCCCCCCTAACAGAGACAAGGAACCGGAGCTACAAATGGCAAAGACAAGACATCTGGTGAGAATGGTAAGGGGAGACTTTATTTCTTTGATGGAGAATAGTGAGTAAAATTGAGCCAAAATATTCCCTGCTGTAATGATTGATGTCCAGTAGCAAAGGTTTTGGGTCACATCTTATCTTTTGAATGTGTTTTAAACAGTGGAAGGGCTTCAGTGGGTTTGTTTTCTTTATGTTTGTATGTTTAAATCCTTTACTAAAGCAGAGATTGGATTCTGAGCATGTGCTGTGGTAAACCAAAGGACTCCAGAGAAGTCAGAGCAGATACAAATGAGGCTAAAACAAGACTAGGTATGTGGGAAAAGGACACCAGGGTGGGAAAAGGACACCAAGAGCTGAGGTTAAGTGTTATGAGCAGCTGCTTTGTGAATGGGGAAGGTGAAGAGAAGCAAACTGGTAACAAAGGACTTGCTCATAAACGTAATTTCCGTGCTCTGATTCATCCCCCCTAATTTTAGGCCCATAACTAAGAGACCAGAGTTAGAAACCACTTGTGTAGAGCTCATTTGAGTGTTGGTAGAGATGGGCTGTGGACGGAGCAGCTCACATGGAAGGAGCAGGTGGCAAAACAGGCTCTGAACTTCAGCACTTGTCAGGAGTGATCTGGACTTGTCCCACTGCTCGAAGGGCTGAGTCACTGTTCTTTTCCAGATTTTAACAAAGGAGGTGGCAGAAACCAATTTCAGCCCCTTAAGTGGCACAAACAGTTCTAATTGGAAAATGTTGATTCCCCCCCTGCTCCAGAAAAATGCAAAACTGGATTTTCAGAGAAAACAGTAATTTATTTTTTTTAGCTGAAATCTCATTTCTTACAGGAGCAGAAATGCTTTCCATACAAATGATGAAATTATCAAAATCCAGTTACCATTTGTCAAAGGAAAACAATTCGATCAGTTTTATTATACACCCAGCTGAAAATAAGGCTGCATTAATTTGATGATATTCATGAACAGGATGAGGATTGAACTATACAAACATGCCCTCTGCTTCTGTTTGCTCATCCAGCTCTAATTAAAAGAATATGCTCCGGTGTCCATCCCATCTACTGCAAAGCAGGCAGAATCCGAGTGTCTTCTCCAGGCTTTTCCAGAGGAGCAGTTATTTTGGCTATGCATTTTGGCCTTTAAGTGTTGGTCTGGATAGAATTTTTGGGCCCTTTGAGGCAACACATCCTAAAGCATTAGGAGGCTTCTTTATGGATAGTTTTCCCATTACCGAGAGGTGACTTTCCCTTAAGGGCTGTTTGCATGATGTTACAGCAAATGAAATCCGTAGATGATGTTCCCAGTATGATAAAACACAAATTGGAGGGGGAAGAAAAAATAAAACAAATATTTTGGCCTTGCTGTAGTGTCTTGAATTAGTGGGAACAAATGTACCCTGACAGCAAAGCAATTTGCATTCTCAAGTTAACAGGGAAGGAAAGCAAGCAAAATTATGTCAGCCATTCGGGCAGCATGGGAAGTGTGTTTTTTTCTTTGCTGTTGGAGCACATTATGAACTGAGCTTATTTGCCTTGAATTTCTTCCCAAATAGAAATTTCTTCCCAAATAAAATTGTCCTCTTGTCAAGTTTAGCTTAGATTTACTGATCCTGCAGCCTTTTTAAAAGCAAATTCTTTTTTTTTCCTTGACGGGGATTTTGAGTGAGAAAGGGCCGAGTCATTAATTCACAAATATATATGATCCTGGTTGTAGCATAATTTTTGGTATAATATAGAGGCAGATGCACAGTTAATCTTGGGCAATAGATACCAATTATTTTTTGTAATGAATTATAACAGTAAACCTGTCACCTACATAAAATACAGGAGCAGCAGGGGAGATGGAATAGATTCCTCTGATCTCCCCAGCCCACATGCTTGCATAAAAATAAAGCAGAATCAGAACTTTGAACCTGAGATTGAATTCTAAATCAAAGAAGCAGAAATGTATAACTCTTTGTGCTTATTAGCTCTGTGTAGTTTGAACTCAAGCAGACATGATTTATTCCTGTGAAAATTGGAGCGTGCTGTAAACCTTCATACACAATATAAATCCTTTGTTACATGTGTTTTGGCCAGCAATCTGCAATATGCCCATGGCTTAGATGTTACAGCATCTTCTTCCAGTGTTTGTTTCCCTGTTTGATGAAAACTTTCCCTCTTGCTGACAAGGGAGGAGGGTGGAGAAACAAAAAACCCTTTCATCTTGTCCAAAAGAAAGAATAAAGCAAAAAGTCATGCTATGACAATGTTTGCAAAGGCAAAGCAGGCTGGTTGCTGTCCTTGCTCTTGTTTACAGATCAGGAAAAGCTGCTGAAAACTGGCCCAAACAACAAACAAAGATGCTCGGCTGTTCTCAGGGTTTGATTCACACAGGGAGACACTGCTGTGGGTCAAGCTTTGTTCGTGCAATTGCAGCAGAAAATGAATTTTGGGTCTGCCCCTGGGCTAGGCTGAACTGAAGAAAACACAGCTAATGACCATGGCAATCAGCATAGTCCCTCTTTGAAGAGGTGCATGGCCTTGCTGTCACTGTACAGCACACGGGGGAATTTGGTCTCTGCACATTCCTTTTTTGTAGCAGTGATACTTTTGATAGACAGGAATGCATGTTCTTGTTTGACCTTCATTAGACAGCAAGGCTATATCCTTCATTGTACTGAGTTCCTGCCATCACAGCAGCAGTGGATGCTCTTAGCAAACCTCCCTTCCAGCTGCATTCACATGGGATGGGTCAGGCTGGAAAGGACCACAGTGGGTCATCTGATCCAATCTCCCTGCTCCAGCAGGGCCATCCCAGAGCACATGGCACAGGATTGTGCCCAGGGAATTCTGGAATATCCCCAGGGAGGAGACTCCACACCCTCTCTGGTCTCTGCTCAGTGCTGGTCACTGCCCAGCCAAGAAGTTCTCCCTCCTGCCCAGGTGGGACTCGCTGGGCATCAGTTCCTGCCCATTGTCCCTCTTGTGCCAGGGCTGGGCCCCCCGAGCAGAGCCTGGTCCCTGCTCTGCCCCCTCCCTGAGGCACTGATGGACATGGGCAGGGCCCCTCTCAGTGTCCCCTCTGGAGGCTGAACAGCCCCAGCTCCCTCAGCCTTTGCTGCTCCCAGAGATGCTCCATCCCTTGGGCATCTTTGTCCCCTTGCCCTGGCCCCGCTGCAGGAGCTCCATGTCCCTGCTGTGCTGAGGGGCCAGAGCTGGACACAGCACTCCAGATACTTTTAATTCAAGAAAATAATATGTTATGCATTAAACCACTGTTTTGAATGTATTTTTTTGTTTATTTTTACTCTTTATTCCACTGTTGGACACATTTGCTTGTATGTGAACCAAGCGGCCCTACACAGGTCATTGGAGAATAGTCAAGAACACAACAGAACTCTCTGTATGCCAGAGGTGAACCATTCTGTTGACAATGAAATATTCTTGATGTCTGTCATTCAAGCCCAACCGGTGGTGAGAATCATCTGAAACTATAACCTTGAGCAGTTGTTATTCTGCCGTTGGCAGAGGATGTTCCCACCTTCCTCCTCCCCATTGTCACCCTCACTGGAAGAGCACAGATAAATGCTCCTCCTCTCGCCACACATCATGGGATAATAAATCACTCTGCCCCAAATTTCTCCTCAATGATTGAGCCACTGTTGAAAATTCTCACCTATGATCCTGAGTTATGGGGATACAGCAGAAATACTGGCTGATAGTGACATAAATATGAAATTACTGAACATCATTCACAGTGTCCAAAGGAGACCTCAGCTTGGAACAACCTGGAAGTGTT
This sequence comes from Dendrocincla tyrannina, assembly GCA_035047865.1. NCBI lineage: Eukaryota > Metazoa > Chordata > Aves > Passeriformes > Dendrocolaptidae > Dendrocincla > Dendrocincla tyrannina. Next base: position 114,782,910 of record JAWWMP010000001.1, read on the forward strand.
TTGAGGTTCCTGTTTTGGTGGCATTTACTTTTTATGGTCCTATATGAAAGCAAGGTTAAATATCTTTGAGAATGGAATTTTTATAGCTTGGCTTCTATCACCTTTCTAAACTCTGGAATTTCCTTCAAAGAGATGAGTCATTTGTTGTAGATGAAGCCTCTATTAATATTTCCTTTGCTCAAATCAGATTTCCAGAAACTTGGAGCATTCATTTTATTTCAAAGCAATGCAGAGTATTATGAAATATATGCAGGACATAAACATTAACCTTTAGTATCTGCTCTAACTTGTAAATAAATGGAGAAGAAAATGTTATCTTCTAGCAAACCCTCCACAATATCTCTACCTTGCAGCTTTTCATGTTTATGATTCTCTAAATCTCTAGGCATCTCTTATTGTTGAAAATTACACTCTCATATTCCTTATTTATCCTGATAAACTGTAAGTGATTTCTACCTAGAAACACCTTCAGGGCCTATTTTCACCATGTTGCAAGGTAAAAAGAAATCATTACAATAAAGAGCAAATGTCCTATGTTAAGACAAATGGTATTTTGAAGTACAAGTTCTCAATATCACACCCAAATTTTGCTTATTTTAATGGCAAAATTTAAAATTAGGATGGAATTTTATGAAGACGAAAGTGCCTTTGTCTTTCTAAATTGCAGTTTTGTGGCAGTGTATGAGAGTTGTTCTTTCTCTTAACATTCAAAATCTGTGTTCATTTTACTGCTGGTCTGAGACTCTGCCAACACTGCAAGATAAATCATATTATTATTGTATATATCCTCATGTCTTTTGGTTTGGTTTATCTTCAAAGTGCAGCAGTGGAGCAAGATTTTCTTTGTGATACCTGAGAAACACAGGTAGGGCAGTGCCATCTCCTTGAGGTAGTTCCACCTCATGCCAGTATTCATGCTCCTAAAAAATAAAGAAAATCATAAATATGCATTACACTGTTATTAAATAACTCATGCTAGGCCAGGAAGGCTGATCCACCTGGACTGTCAGGGGTTCACCTAGAGTTAAGTATTGCCAGGTGAGCCTTGATGGAGAGGACAAGTCACCTTCCCTTTCTGACCCAAAAGCCATCTGAGAGCTGAGACCTTGAAGGAACCACTGGCCCACCCTCCAAGAGCTCAGCAGGGCTCAGGGTCATTCCTGAATTTCACTGTCAAGGGCCAGGGTCAAGCAAACCCTCACAGCCAAGCAGTATCTCCATGCCTCCAGCACCTGGAGAAGGGCAATGCATCCCTTCTGCTGTCCAGGACCTCCATATGCTGGGAAGGCTGAAATGTGCTTTGGAGTGGCCCTGCAAACACAGAAGGAAAATTTGTCACTGTTCTGCCCTTTCTCTGTTCTCTCTGGCTGATTTGGATCATACATTGACCACGAGGTTGCACCTTTAAGTACTACATATACAACGGGTTTTGGCACCCAGCTGCCAGTGCCAGCTGCACGTGGGATAATCACAGAACCACAGAACAACCAACAGGGTTGGAAGGGACCTTAAAGATCGTCTCATTCCAACCCCCTGCCATGGGCAGGGTCAACCTTCTGTAGACCAGGTTGATCAGAGCCCCATCCAATTTGGCCTTGGAGGCCAGCTTTCCAATAACATAGAAATCATGTGGTGGGTGCTGCAAACCACGTAGGAACTGATAATTTGAGCATGCAGTTTAATTACTTTATTAAGGTAATAAATGGAAAATGAGTATGAAAAGGGAAGGTAACACAGAAAACTTGGTGACCTGGCAAATTGATATTGACTTGCCACAAAGGCTTTTATAGAAAGAGTTCATTGTGCAGTTTATGTCGAGGCAGCCTGAGGGCCTTTAGTTTAGAGCTGGAGGAGAAGGTGTGTTTTGTACGGTGCTGTGAATATGTTGCCTGTTGAGCTGAGTGCAAACTGACCCTTTTTGTGTGGTCACGGAGCAGCTGGGATGCCATCTGCACCAAGTGGGGTGGCAGGTGAGCAGAGAGGAAGAGCAAACACCCTTTGCAGCAGGAGCAGCAGAGAAGACCTCTCAGCTGTGTTTGTTCTGCTTTTCCTGGTGTTTATCAACAGCAGATGTGCTCAGGAAGTTCAGAAAGTTGACTAGAAGGGAAGAGGTGAGACTCATTGTGTGACTGTTGGTTTATAGCATCAAACAAAAAAATTCCACCTTGCAAAACGCAACATGATAGAAGAAAAGTCAGGCTGAGAACACTGTGTTCTTTATTATTCAGCTGTTTCTTTCACAGTGCTCTTATATTTTTATTTAGAAGTAAGCCAGTGTTTATCACTGACTTGCCTTATTCTTCAAATCACAGTCTGTATATTGAGAATTTCTTTGTTATCATAACAGTTGTTGCTGTACATTGAATATTTTAATGCATTCATGTATTTTAGGTTACTAAAACCACACAAAGTACTATTACAATCTTAAGGAAATATGATAAAATAGACATTTTTGCACCAATCCTTGCACAAAATTGGATTAGCTGATATTTTCACCTCAGAGACTCTTTCAGGGAAACTCAAAATTTTGCAATTTCCGTTTAATTATCATATAAATTAGCTGTGCTTTTGGGGAAGGTGGAGTTGGAGAGTCAAATGCTGAAGGTTTTGGTTATTTCACTCAGTTGTTAATATTTTAATGTTAGCTACCATCTGTAGAAGAAAATGAGGGTGCAAATATTCCTGCACATTCAAATGCCTCAGGGCCAGGTCAGGAAATAAAAAATCGAGAAGATATTTATCCATTGCAGGACCATGCTCTAAATTACAAAATATTAAAAGGTGCAATCTTCTCTGTGGCAAGGCAAGAATAATGTAAATGCAATAAAAATCTACTTCAGCATCTCATGCTGCAAGCAAGGAGAGAAACTTTGCCATTAAGTGTCATCCACATTGGCACTTCAATTTCAAACTTCAGTACTGAAAGGTAACCTCATTTAGAATAGTCTGAACTGGGGTTTGGGGTTGGGGATGTATTCCTCTGTCAAAAACATCAAAAAAGAAATAAAGTGTGGAAGGATCATGCAGGGCTTGTATCATCTGAGCGGTTGCTCCCCTGCTTGTGAGTATTAGAAGTGAAAGCTCTATTTTTTTTGCATCTATTTTGCAACACAAAGGCTCTTCCTTCATTCCTTGGGATCCACAGCAAGCTTAATGGACAATTTGTGGCCCAACAATTTCCTGTTACGAGTGTGAGGACGTTTCCAGCCACACACTTGGTTTGTTTCTTTTATTTTTGCAGGGGACAGCTGGTTAAAGCCACAGAAATGCTCCATTCCCCCAGGGAAAGGTAAAAGGACAGCCTTGTGCCTTAGGAACACCATAAAACTGTCACTTTTTTCTCCTCCCTCTGCCTTTCTCCGTATTTTTTTCTATTAGCTTATTCCTCCAGCATCCTCTGAAACCCTTCAAGGCAGCTGAAGACTGATGGTAAAAAGGAAGCCAGAGAAAAAAAGTAAAAGGAGTGTGTAAGAAAGGTTTAAAAGGGATGATGAGAAAAAGAAATAGGCTGGCCTGTCATGTCAACACATCAACAAAAGCATGAAGGTTGATAGTGCCAGAGCAGAAAACAATATCCAGTTTCCACTGGAAGCTGATGGGAAGTTTGGTACAGAAAAAATGTGCAAACCCAGACACCTGCCCCCTGAAACAAAGAGCCAGTTTTCAGAGAGACAAGGGAAGAGCAGAAAGAAAAGGGCAGATTTAGCGATTTCTTCTTTTTTTCCCCTCCTGATTTATGAAATCCATGAGAAGGGTGCTATTTTCTTTTCATTTTGAAGCTGTGAGAGTCTACAGAGAATGACAGCAGTTGGTGTGCAGATGTCACCAAAATTCAGCAGTCTGCAGAGCAGGGACACCCCTCTGGACTGTCACAGTGGGATTTAGCCCATCACAAACAAACATCTGCATCAGAAATGCCTCTGAGCTCATCATCTTCTCATTAAAAGACAAGAGAAACATTTATTTCTAGAGCATGACTTTTCTTTTCAAGAGTAAGAAGTTTCAGCTTGGTTAGAGAAGTCATTCCCTAAAATCCTGTGTGTTTATCCATTTGGTTTCAAGCGAGGCTGGACTGAAGAGCTTCAGACAGAGAAATTAAAGGCAGAGACATGGAACATTAGAAGAGAATCCTATTTTTGTACCTAGTTTTGAGGTGTCACAATTACCACGTGAAGAAGGGATCTCCTGACTCCCCCTGGAGCATTGGGGGAGCAGATAAAGGGACAAGAATTCCTGGTTCTGGCCCCTGTGGGAATGTTTGGTGCCAATAAGATTTATATGGAAAACTCCACTATTTCAGAGAATCAAAGCACTGTGGAAACCAGAATATTCAGCCTCAGCCTGCCTGAGTTCACCTCAATAACTTGCTTTATCAGTAGCCCCCTAATGAATGCCATGGGAAATTATTTTGTCTCCCATATCACACTCCAAGGCTACCCCAATTGCATGGGTTTTGGTAATGGTTACAGGTGACTTGAACTGCTGAGGTTAGAGATGGCAATACTTTGTGAGCCAGCACTTTCCTTTGAGAGTGTAATTTGATTGTCTAATCCAGAGGCAGCTTGAGTATATTGAATTTCCTTGCTCCTTTAGAATGAACTATGGGGCAATGTGGTGGCCTCAGGCCACTGTCATAGCTTAAAAAAAACCCCAGTCCAATTCCCAGAAAATGTTTAATGCTTTGTGGTTATTCATACAGTTGCTTGTTTCCTTAGCAGTGACTTCTAGGACGTGGTTTTATCTGTGGGAGCATCTTGTGGGTAATATAGGGCAGAAAAGGGATGTCCTGTTTCCTCATCATAGAATCACAGAATCATAAAATGGTTTAGGTTGGAAGCGACATTAAAGGTCATCTCATCCCACACCCTGCCATGGGCAGAGACACCTTCCACCAGCCCAGGGTGCTCCAAGCCCCATCCAACCTGGCCTTGGACACTCCCAGGGATCCAGGGGCAGCCTCATCTTCTCTGCCCAACCTCTGCCAGGGCCTTACAGGAAAGAACTTTTCCCTAATACCTAATCTAGCCCTACTCTCTGTCAGTTTGAAGCCATTCCCCCTTGTCCTGTCATTAATCTGTCATTTCTGTCAGTTATTTTGGGGTCCACCAAGTGCTTGCTACAGGAATTAACACTTTTGCTTCTTGCTTTCCTACCAGTTATTCTAAACAAACCAATGCACAAACAACAAACAAAGATGCACTGGTGTAGCTTGGGCCAGTCCATCAGTGGGTATAACCCATGGCTTGGCAGACCTTTGATCATTTGTGCTGTCTTAGGGTGTGATCTGCACCTTTTAAAGTAGCTTAACATCTGAATAAAGCCTGTTATTTCAGATTTAACATCTCCTTAATTTTGAAAAACAAGATACTCCTGGTGAGGAAAGCACTCCCCCAAGCATGAAATTCAAGGAAGGCACAGTGAACCTCTCTGTGTTTAACATTTATTTGAATCTGCTGAAACCAGACAGAATGCATTTTGCCCCTCTTACCTGTCCCTCATGGACAACCACTGATGAGTTCAGTGTTTCCTCTTTTAACGAGAAGGTCCTACACTAAAACCTCCCTTTTTTTTAGGTTTTCTTGCTTTTAAGCAGCAAACCAACTCAAAGCAAGAGCCCTGGCATGCAGAAAACTTTTGTTTGCAGAGAACAATCCCTCCCCTGTGTTTGTGACATATTTATTTTGTCTCAGCACCCTAAAAAGAGGGTCTTGTTGCTGACTCAGAAGGAGCTCATTACAGAGAGACTTCACCTCTCAGTGGCAAAAGATGTTTCCTTGAAATGATAATGTAATGAGTGTTAGATCAGTGTGTGTAGCCGTTCGGCTCTTCTTTTGATCGGCTGGAAATGCATTTGTTAAAAAGCTACTTTATTGATTTCCTGGCTGGTTGCTGTACTGTTTGGATCATCTGTACACACAGACACACACACACATAAACATCACATTTTCCCCACTTCAAAGCAGTTGATAAATTCACACTGCTCAGGAGGTTGAACAGAAAATGGAGTGAACCCTTTCTGTGGAGAGCTCTGTTGTTGCACCTCTGATAGAAGGAGTCTTAGCAGCACGCTGAGTGTCTCCTTTCAAATATTTTTAAAACAATCTGCCACAAAGAGAACAGCATATGCTGAAGGAAAAGAATATTGCTCCTGGGGGTATAAACATAGTGAGGGCTTGTGATTAAGTTTTCAGTAAGTCTAGATGAGAAAATATTGCCAAGCTTGTACAGGCTCGATGCAGACCTTCTTTCCTATCAACTTATCCACACTTACAGATTCCACTTTGTTGTTTTTATGATGTATTATCAGTAAAAGTTTGAGCCACTCTCAGTGGTAAAGTGAAATGTGCTTTTCCATCTGTAGTTCCTAGAATCATAGAAGGACAGAATCAGCTGGGTGGGAAGAGACCTCTGAGATCAGCAAGTCCAACCCTCAAACCTAAATGTCACAGAATCAGAATCGGAGATTCATTCAGGTTGGAAAAGACCTCTAAAATCATCAACTCCAACCTTGTCACTGCTTTGTCAACTGAATCAGAGCACAGAGTGACACGTCCAGTGGTTCCTTGAGCACTTCCAGGGATGGGGACTCCACCACCTCCCTGGGCAGCTGCTTCCAATGCTTAGCAACTCTTTCCATGGAGAAATGTCTTGGGCTTTGTGGGCCTTGAATCTCTCTTGGATCACAGTTTTAAAAGTAGGTGACTGCACTGGAGTGGGGATCAAAATTTTTGTTTGATAAGGTTTGAAGATATTTTATGGGATTTTTTTCCTAATATGCTAGTTTTTTTGGATTACAAACCTTAGCAGACATCCTTGAATTATTTAGGTGAGCCTCGTGCATGGAAAACTTCAGGAACTCTTTTAACTGCTGGGTTGTAATTTGTCTTCTCCTGGCTGAGGACACTCATGTTTCCTTTCCTCCCTCTGAGTTGAGTTACTAACCTGGATTTAATATCAAGGTGATGCTCGTGTTAGCAGCATCCTTTTACACCCCGTGTTATCCATGAAATACAATCTGCAACTAACCTTTATATTTACCAGGCCATTTAAATAATCATTTTACTTAATTAAGTGCTTGGCTTTGGCTGCGTTATCAAATCACAAGATTCTGATTTGACATGAGTTTGAAAGTTTTTTTCAGGTGTTTAAATTAAAATTCTGAAGCTTTTTGGGCTTATGAACTTATTGCAGGTATGAAATGATGGAAATGAAATGACCCAGAAGGACTTGAGGATGTTTTCAGTATTTTGTGCATAAATGTCCCCATATGTGCAGCATCCAAGGAACCTTCAGCATGAAGAATAAAATAGAAATATTTAACAGAAACCATTTAAATTTCTGTACCTGACTCCTCTATCTGTAAAATAGGGATAATAGACTTTCTTGCCTCTCAAAGGGATTGTGAAAATAAATATATTAAAGATTGCAAAGAACTGGAGCATTATGGTAATTGATACCATATGCCCAACTAAGATAGCTGGGAACAATTTCTGAAGAGGCAGGAGTTTTATTCACAGACTCCCAGAATCATTAAGGGTGTAAAGGACCTTTAGAATTCTCCTGGACCAGCTCCCCCCTAAGAGCAGGGCTGACAAATCTTCCCTTTCTCAATCCAATTCCTTGAATAGGAGGTGTCTGACCTTGGAAAAGATCGAGGGTCATTAAACAAGTGGGGGTTTTATTTTATTTCACTGGCAAAATTGAAACGAAACCAGTTAGAACACAGAACAGTTTTCAATGCAGGGCAGAGTCTAATGCTCTGTTTCTTTAATTTGTAAAATCTTCAATATCAAAGTTTTTAGATTAATGACTTGTTGGAATTTTTACAATATTAAACTGGGCTGTTTATTTATTCTTCAATTTGAAGAAAATCTAGCCTGATGAACGCAATCCCAGAGCATTTTGATGTCAACAAATCAGTATTTGTCATTGGAAAATGAATGTAATTCACAGAAAAATATTGCCAGTTTCTCTCAATTGTTTTTGTCTTTTTCTTCTGAAAATAATTAAGATCTGTTATTTCTAGGATGCTCCTTCTGTTAATAGATTTAGATGTATAAACAGAATGAATAAAACCAATGTTGTTCCTAAGGGAGAGTTTTTATCTCTGGATTTGTGGCAGCTTTTTAAGCAGTTGAATTTCTCTTTATTTGGTAACACGTAACTTGACCTCAAAAGTTGTATTTTAAAGCATTCACAAAAAAATTCAGATTAACCTTTTTGGCTAGTGAATGGCTTTTTGCCAGTCAGTCTTTAAACTTTATCCTCTTGATGATGTGAGAAGTGCAGAGAAGGGCATCGTGTTACCTGGTCCCAGATCTCTGCAGGTGACAATATTATCTTCTTGGATGGAATACAAATTTGATTCTTGAAGTGACAAATCTCTCCATGGTAGATCCCACATATGCAGAACACTGGCACATGTTCAGATGGGGCTGTTTGTCAAAGCGCTGGGGGAACATGCCAGGGTTTGCTGAGCTGCCTTGGCCAATGATTAACAGGAAATGATCTCCCCAGCATCTAGAGAAGGTCATTTTTCAACAAACAGGCAGACTCAGGCCTGTGTGCTGTGTTTGTCAGTGAATCAAAATGCTGCATTGATGATCTTTGGAAGAGGGTTTGCTTTTCTCTCTTTCCATTGTGATTAGTTTGACAAAAGATACATAAGATATAGAACGCCCAGGGGAAGAGATGCAGTGCCCAGAGAAGCTGTGGCTGCCCCATCCCTGGACGTGTCCAAGGCCAGGTTGGACAGGGCTTGGAGCAACCTCGGCTAGTGGAAGGTGTCCCTGCCCATGGCAGGGGGTGGCACTGGGTGATCTTTCAGGTCCCTTCCAAGCCAAACCACTCTGTGATTCTGTAAAGGACACAAAATAAATATGAGTGCTTTGTGCAAACAGTGGGAAGTGCTTCAGCTGCCACATTTGTCAGGAGGTGAGAAGGAAATCTGAAGGCATGAAATACAAGAAAAAAGGCATTCAGGCTGACTCCACAGATGCATCTCTGGTAATTTAGTTCTGTCAAATTGGTCTTGATCTCCAGATAATAATTTAATAATTGTTTATTCCTTAGTATTTGAAGACCATGATATGTTTTTTTGATCCTTGGACATTCACTGAAATGTCTCTCAGTCTTACAAATGCTTATGCTGAAAATGTTGCCTGTTATTTTACACTGTGGATATCTATCTATCTATCTATCTATCTATCTATCTATCTATCTATCTATCTATCTATCTATCTATCTATCTATCTATCTATTGATCTATCCATCCTAGTCTAATGTATTACTCACCATCTTATGACCAAGGTAGTTTCTGGACTAAGTCTCTCTTCAGTGGCCTCTGGGGATGTGTTTTTGGGTGATTATGGATTGATGGTGGGACTGGATGATCTTGAAGGTCTCTCCCAATCTTGATGATTCTGTAAAAACAAAACAAACAATGAAGGCAAACAAAAATGTTCAATTTTAATAAAACCTTTCCTGATTATTTATATTGCACCAAGATAATCTATAAGAAAGTTATTCACCTGATGGGAGTACTTTTAAAAAAGGCATGTTTCAGCTCTCATGGTTGGAGAGGTAGATCTGGTTGTACTCTTTCACCTTTCAGAGACTGAAGCATCACTTTTATAAATTATATTTTTACCCTCTGATCAGCTGTCACTCTCATTTCTTTCTTTCTTTTCAGACCATTGAGTCCTTTGAATGCTTAGTGCTCGGCATAGAAATGCAGCCCTATGTTGCAAGTTTTTCTCTCTTTCTACACCTCATTAAGCATATAAAAATACATGAATATATTTTTGTACATATATATATATTCTTAGTGTTACTTTTCCATATAAAAAGTTCCTTTTTCTGACACCAGGACGCCATGAGTGTAAGGGGAAATATCTGATCTCAAAGTGGGATTAACAACCCAACAGATGATGTCTCTGTCTTGAAGGCACTGGGAAATACCCACAGTAGGACAAAGTTTTTGAACCAGACCTTCAAAGCAGAGGGTTCCTTAACTTTGACAATCTACTAATCCAATACATAAGGAATGGACAGCTTCATTCTGAGACAAATGGTGCTCATTATCTAGTCCTTTGTTACTATTATTATTTTTGTTATTATTTAGATTTTGTACTGTTGTAGCTTCATCTCCTTCAGTCTCTTCACTGCCTGAACTATGTGTGGAATGCTGTGCATTTCTCATTGGAAACAGAGCTGGTGTAAGGCTGTGTTATGTCCTGTTTGTTAAAACTACTGTCATTTTTGTTCTGACAACTGAAAATTGTGACACTGCGTCTGATCAGGTTACAAACACCAAGGACTGTTTATGGACGCATGCTGTGGCTTGGAAAAAAAAACTCAAAAAAACAGAGGGAATGCTAAGCAGAGTTTCTGGGTGCATGTTTACTGAGAGAAGAAGGGGTGGAGGGTGCAAGGAGAAGTCAGTTTATCACCATTATCTCATGTCCTGTTGCTATGAGTCCTTCTCTGGACCTACTCCAACAGGTCCCTGTTTTTTGTTGGACTGAGGACTCCAGTGGATGCAGTGCTCCAAGGGGGATCTCACCAGACTAGAATAAAGGACAGAATTATCACCCTTTAAATCTCTCCACTGATTTCTTCTGCAGCAAAATGGTTTTCTCGATCTAAGTGCATTTCTATTGCAAACCTGAGACAGAAACTGCTGTTGTTCCGGAACTGTTCCCAGCTATATTGGAAACAGTAGTCTGCAATCAGCACTGGTGAGATCGTGGCTGAAATTGCCTCTTAGTCTCTGTGCCAAAAAGGATATGCCAAGTTAGAGTTCAGATAGTGCTGAAAAAGCTCCAAGTGACCTGACATCCTGCAAATGCACCTCACTGTGAATAAGTTACAGAACAGGATGTTTTTTGCTAGTCAAAGACAATGTTTAGCTTTTAAGAATGATTTTAACATGATATGTCTCCAGTCAGGGAGAAACAGCTAGTTTCAAGGAAGTGCAATGAAATCTGGAAACTGCAGACTTGACTGCTAGATTGTTTAGAATCAGTAAGTTTTTAGAGCATCTTCTACCTCTAAGGTAGCCTTGGCTGATAAAAGTATTGGAACACAGTGGGAAGTGTTGTGATCATTTCCCTGCTCTGTTATCTCGCAGTCCATTCCTCAGGTAACCTTCTAAAAGGTATGTTTGGGACAACTGAGAAGTAGTGAAGACAATGCCAAAATCACCGAGGCAAGATTCCTGCACCCTGCGAGAGCAGAGGTGAGGTTAGATGCTGATAATGGCCATGAGGAGTGGCTTTATGTGGGTTAATCGCTTTCTTAAAACAAGGGTAAGAATGTTCTCTACTCCACCTGGCCTTTGTCCAATTTGCTTAATGTAATTAAAGTTGCATCAGAGTGAACACAATGATTGCAGCCAACTTAATGGTTGTTAGATAGGGCTCAGTGGCCACATCTCCACGGATAAATAAAACAGGAGTAGGGAGTGAGATGGAGTGCCAGGCTGTCCAGTGCTCGTTGTGTAAACGCTGCCCAGTTGTTAGTGGGCTCTTGGGCATGATTTTGGCCAGTGCCAGCCAGAGAGCAGGGCCTGCAGTGCTCAGAGGAGACCACGCACTTCCAAACACGCAGCATGGACAAAACAGCACCAGGGGTGGGTCCTGCCATCCTACCCTGCCATCACCTGTGTGTGGATGAAATGAGAGCTGGTGAACCTTTGATACTACTCAGAAAGTACGTGAAAAAAATCCCATTTTACATTTGTGTCACTGAATCCCATTTGTGGCCTTCTGATCTCTGTAGGTGTTCAAGGCCAGGCCAGATAACCTGGTCTAGTGGAAAGTGTCCCTGCCCTTGGAACAAGAGGATCTTTAAGGTCCCCTCCAACCCAAACCACTCTATGATTCCATGATTATAATTTATTACCTAAATAGGAAAATGGAAAATGATTACTAAAAAAATAAAAAAGGTGTTATTTTGAGTCATATTTAGGTATGGCCCCCAGGGCAGGGGGGACACTGCTGGTGGGCAGTAGAGCAGCAGTTTTCTTCAGGAGCCTTCCCAGCCTGTGTTCTCCTGACTGAATATAAATACACCAGCAGTGCTGAGATTCTAAAATTAGAGCTGCTCAGAGGCTTGGAGGGGGACAGACTTTTCCTCCGTTTATGTTTCAGTGCTGATTCCCATATTGTGTCATTTGTGTGTGATCCCATGATCAATATGGCATCTTTTTAAAGCCTCCTGTCAATAGCTGGGGCTGCGGCAGAGTGAGGCCTGGATGTTCTCTCTTATTCCATGTGGTGACAGGACAAGGGGGAATGGCTTCAAACTGACAGACTAGGGATAGGTGGGATACTGGGAAGGAATTGTTCCCTGTGAGGGTGGGCAGGCCCTGGCACAGGTTGGGCAGAGAAGCTGTGGCTGCCCCTGGATCCCTGGAAGTGTCCAAGGGCAGGCTGGATGGGGCTTGGAGCACCCTGGGCTGGTGGAAGATGTCCCTGCCCATGACAGGGGGTGGCACTGGATGGGCTTTAATGTCCCTTCCAACCCAGGCCACTCTATAATTCTCTGATCCTTGGCTCAGCATTGCCCTGGATAGAGTAATTCTTGAAACATCGCTTTATTTATTGGGTTTCGTGCTGCGGCTGATGCTCCCAGTGCAGGGGTGGGTTTACACTGTCACAAGGAGTGCATAGTTTGCTTTCTTCAAGGCACTTTTCCCTCATGCAGCTGGACCCTGCGTGTCCCTCGTGTGCACCGTGCAGTGCAAGGGTGGCATTGCAGCCCTGCAGGATCACAGCGGGCTCAGCTGCTCACCCTCCCTGGAAAAGGGCTGCTTGTTCCAGCTGCCTGCAGTGCTGCACTGACACAGACTCTGCAAGCACAGCACTGCAAAATTCACGCTCTGCCTGCCTGGTGGCGTTTTGATAGAAATGCCTCTACCAGTTCACAGAGACAGAGAGGCAAACAGCACGTTTGTGTTTGTTCAGCATTGTTCTCCCTTTATTTCCTTGTGGAGTCGTTTCTTGCTCCATAAGAACCAGAGAAAGGATGGAAGTCTAAACAAATGTGTCTTTGGGGAGAACAACCTGATGACTCAAAGGAATTACCTAGAGTCGGTTTAGCAGATTCTTTTGGCTGCAAAGTGCTATTTGTATCTGTCTTATAGCAACTGGAATGTGTTTTCCTCTGTCTGGGCCTTTTTTTTTTCCATCTGAAGTCAGTCTAATAGAAATCAACACTAAAGCAAAAAGGCAAAATAGACCACTTTTGTAAACAGCAGAGTTGAGCAACCTGTGCCCAATGAAGGGCAATGAAGCTGGTTAAGGGTCTGGAAAACATGCCTTATGAGGAGTATCTGAGTGTTCGTTCTGGAGAAGAGAAGGGGAGACCTCATTGCTCTCTACAACTCCCTGAGAGGTGAGGGTTGGTCTGTTCTGCCATGTCTCAAGTGGAAATGACAAGAGAAAATGGCCTTAAGTTGCACCAGGGAAAGCTCAGATTAGATACGAAACAAAAAATTTCCCTGAAAGAGTGGTCAGGCCTTGCAATAAGTTGCCCATAAAGTTGAAGGATTCCCCATCTCTGGAAGTGTTCAGGAGGCATCTGGATGTGGCCTCTCGGGACAGGGATTAGGATGATTCTGGTGGTGATGGCGATGGTGGGACTGGATGATCCTGAAGGTCCCTTCCCATCTTGGTGCTTCTGTGGAGCACTGGAGTCACTGCCTCTTTTTCCGTCCCAAAAGTAACTTAAGAAAACACTGCAATTACATCTCTGATTAATCTTTTAAGGCTTATGAGGTATTGTCTAAATTCATGGAATTTGAAAAGTGGTGAAGCTGAAACACTTCGTTTAAAATGTCAAAAAGGCCCCCAGAAGAAAGAAGCTAAAAGTGACTCAGGGAAATTGATACAATTTCACTATTCCATTGAGGCTTCTTCTGCTGAGGAAGATGGTTTATTAATGAATGTGTGAAATCTTTGGACAGTCCTGTTTTTAACTCCATTCTCACATGTTCATTTCACACACAAATATGTTGTAGATTTGCTTTTACCTCTGCCTTTCATGCTCATAGGAAATGCTTATTGAAAAGAAAGAATAGAGCTCAGTGCCAGAAACCTGTCAGTATTACAATGAGATGTTCTGTACTTCCTAAGCCTTTCTGTCTCCAAGGGAATGTTTTCTTATGCAAGGTGAAATTTTGGAAGGCGAGTTCATGTGCATATGCACACACACGTATGTTAATGGCAAAGACCCAGGACCAAATTCTTTTCTTTCCCCCCACACCCAGGGTGAAATACACTGAATTAATAGTCTGTGTTCCCTGTAGTTAATATTTGCCTACAAAACAGCCACAGGTAAGAATTCACTGACCCAGAAAGGGGAGAAATAAAATCAGTCAGTGAGTCTGTGATAGCACGTCTGACAGACCTCTGAGCCCTGCTGGCATGGAGGGTGTGCTCTGCTTAGTGGCAAGTAGTAGGGAGGCAAAATTGGAACGAGCGTGTTGTATCTTTACTGGGTCTTTTCCTGTGTTCTGCAATCACTGGAAATGGATCTGGGCAAACAAAGTTCTCAATGCTGGTTTATCTGGCAGAACAGTCTTGGAATGTTTGTAAAAGGAGGACAATGCGCCTTGTGCTTAATACCTTGAAGGATTAGTGAAATTAACTGGTAGTATACTCAGAATCTTAATACTTTCCTTTTTCTCCTAATTTTATGGGGTTAATTTGTGGTTTGGTTTTGCTTTTGTTGGGATTTTTTTGGGCCATGCAAATGATTCAGAAGAGCATAATGTACATGATGTATATAGCACATATCATGGAATCATAGAATGACTTGGGTTGGAGGGGACCTGAAAAATCATCTTGTTCCAACCCCCTGACATGGGCAGGGACAACTTCCACTAGCCCAGGTTGCTCCAAGCCCCATCCAGCCTGGCCTTGGACACTTTCAGGGATCCAGAGGCAGCCACAGCTTCTCCTGGAAACCAGAGCCTCATGAGCCTCACAGGGAAGAATTTAATCCTAATATCCCATCTAACCCTACTCTCTGTTAGTTTGAAGCCATTCCCCTTGTCCTGTCACTCCATCCCTTGGAAATTGTCTCTCTCCATCTTTCTTGGAGCTCCTTCAGGTCCTGCAAGGCCACAATGAGGTCCCC
>JAWWMP010000001.1:114798153-114826495 GCA_035047865.1 Dendrocincla tyrannina
GACAATCCCAGCTGTGCCAGCCTTTCCTCCCAGCAGAGCTGCTCCATCCTCTGCCCATCCTGGTGCCTCCTCTGGACCTACTTCAGCAGCTCCATGTCCTTCCTGCCTTGTTGTGCTCTGTGTACCCAGAGAGTCACAAACTCAGAAGCCTCCCACACCATGTACATGGGCAGCTTTTTGGAAAAGTACCTGTTACAAATTGCCTTTACATGAGCAGTAATGCAATTTCATGCACCTGTACAGCAAAGCAGGGCTGGTGCCAAGAAGTCATCAGATTTCTCTGTGGAAATTGAGAAGCTGCAAGTAGTGAAATGACAGACTGTAAACACAGAAGAGCCATCAAACTCACCGAGCCCTTTGCCTGAGAAAGAAGAAAATTATGTTGGCAAATTAACCCCTTAAATGCCATAAAGACTTTCAAAAAAGTCAGACAGGTGTTTTGATGCAGATAAATGTCTCCCCTAACTTCCTGAAGTATCATGGTGCGTTGGCTACGAGACAGGGATATATAGCATATAAACATCATGCACTTGTATATGAATATTTTCCTCTTAGTGGCACTTCCTTTTCTTCATGCCTGTCTATTCTCATTGTTTGCTGCTAGGACTGAATGAGCAGCTGCCTTGCTCTGGTAGATGACCTATGGACTTATATATTTTTAATTTCTTTCCTTTGGTCTTATTTTTCTATGGTGAATTTTGAGGAGCAATGTGTTTCACTATATGTTGAGTAGATGTTAACACAAGAAGAAGAAACAACTGATTAACCTTGCAGCTTCAGTATAAAACTATTTCTGATTCAATTGCTGGGGGAACGAATAGCTCCTCCATCTCCCCTTCCCTGACTTGGTTCTTTTGAAGAGGTGAATACATATCTATTTGAATATTTCAAACTTGAGGAAAAAAAATTAACAGAATGGAGTGCCAACATAAATGTTCTCACATGAAACAGCGTCCGTGCACGTGGCAGGAAAATGCATTAAAGTGACAGTAGGTGGCTGAATGCATCAAAAGAAATCAGATTTGACATACACTGAATTATGATAGCAACGTGTTCACTTTTGGTATTGCGACTCAAAGGGGAAGAGATCTATCAATATGCAAATTGACTTCATGCTAAACCAAGCATCTTCTAGTATGAAAAATTAAGCTGTGTGTACGAGGGTTGTAGTCCAATTCAGGTTCAAAGGGTTACTTTGAAGTAACGTGTGTTATGTGAATGGAAATTGTCATGGGTGAATATTGAGCAAACATCTGCTGGGATGTTTCCCTTGCAGGGAAAGTAGGATATGTTGGTCTTTTTTATTGAGAGGCAAATTAAGAGTAACTTTTGACCAGATAACCAGATGCTGGTTAAAAATACAGTAACATATTCGCAGAGTAAGATAACTAGAGGGTGTCAGCAAAAGGAGTAGAATACTGGCGGTGGCCATTGAGGCACCTGGAAAATCCTGTGTACAGGGGCTTCATGAGCAGGGAATGCAGGGATGAAGTCAGGGATGGGATGGAGGAAACTGTGCATCAAATGAAGCCACAGAAGAACTGAGCACAGGAGGTTGTGCACTGCTCTGCCCACCTCTTAAACCACAAAGAAGAAACAGAAATCAAAATGCAATTTGGAGCTTTTCCCGATGTGCTGATGCTAAAAGAGATAGTGTAGCCTTCCAGAGCCTGAATGTTTCTGTTCTGAGGGTGGCAGGGAAATGTTTCCTCTCAGCTTAACATTGAGGAAAGCTGGGAAATGTTTCTGCGCTGGCGACTGACTGGACACATGTAATACAGCCCACAGCCACAGACCATAAATCTGTTTAACTCAGAGAAGTTATTTTGGGACCTGCCATGGTATGTCTCTTCTTGTTCTTTAACATACCTAATGACAGGAGAGTGGCGGCAGAGTGCCCTGCAGTGTGCATGTTTCCAGTGTGTCACTGTAGCATCCTCTGTGCTGTGGAAGCCCCTCTGTGCCCACACAAGAATGCTGTTCACTGGTGCTTGGTTTTGCAGCAGTAGGGGAGGGATGCAAAGTGTGGGTGACATCAGTTTAGCACACTGTTTTCCTTCTTCAGCTGGCCTAGAATACGCCTCAGACCTCGCTCTGTGTAGAGAAAGGAGGGCAGATTCGCCCAGCCGTGAATTTTAGAAGCTGCCTCTTACAATGCACGGGGTGCTGTGGGGAAGGAACTTTGTGCAGCCTCAGTTCCAGGGCAGAGCAGGGTCATTATCCCGTTTAAGTCCCTGTTCTGACAGCCAGGAATGGCTGTTTTCTCTGGTAATAACAATTTGTTTTTATGGCACCTGCTTTGGGAGGCAGCCAGATTACTTTCCTATTGCCAGCTGTAACCTCAGCCTTAATGGGCATCTCATCCAGGCACGAGGTTTTGGTTTTTTATTTTCTTTTTGGAAAACGCAACAAAGCATTCTGAGATAATAATCAATCTGCAAGCAACAAAGTTATTAGCAGCCGGTGAAGGGCACTGTCTTCTAGTTATCTGTGGTTTGGATCCGCATTCACTAAAAAATGCCACAGCTCTGCTAAGAATGATAAGCCCCTCCCCTGCTTTTCTTTATTTATTTTTAGAAATGGTTGTATGCCCGCTGGGTACAGGATCTGAGTAACTGGACTTGTGCCTTTCAGTAATTTCACCAACTCAGTGTTTGAATTTAGCAGTGGCAACACCAGGTTAAACACAATTGATGCTGGATGGTTTAATTTTCCTATTTTTCATTTTTCATATTACCTGGCCTTTCATTTTAAATGGTACTGACAATGCAGAATATTATCCCCCGCATTTGATGGATGGTATTGCTGGAATGATGTTTCGTGATCCAAGTAAAACTGACAAGAGCATAACAAAGCACAAATAGAAAACAAACCTTCACTGACCACAAATTGGGTGTGCAATTACCCAGTTTTGGAAGGGAATCTTCTCTCTCATTGCAAATGGTTTGCACATTGCAAATTCTTTTGCCTAATGAAAAATACCTCATCAAACATGCTTTAGGTCTAAGATCAGTGCACATTTAACCAAGAGTTAATTAAGTTAACAGGGTTTAGAAATGAACATAATGCACAGTTTGGAATTTTCATTCTGGCATGATTTGCATTTGGCTGAAACACCGTGTAATTGGCAAGCACGGGGAAGGTGAGTTGCTCTTTTCATGCTGTAAATGAATATTAACTATGCTCAGGGCTTTGGATAAATTAATTGGTTTATTTTTTCTGGACATCACTAGAACTTGGGTGTGTCCAGAATTACAAAGGATCCAGATGTGGAGGCAGTCAAAGTAATAGGAAAAGAGATTACTGGGTTAAAAGCTGAGGTTGGGGAGAGAAGGGAGGGAAGAGATGCTGTATCTGTGTGCATTTTGTTGCAGAGGAAACAGTGGGAAACTAAGACCACATAGACCAAGCATTCAAATTGTCTCTTTTTGCCAAGGGCCAAATGATGCACTCTGATTGACTCATTAAATGGTTTTTTTTACTCCCCTTTGAATCCCTAAATAGACAAATACTGCTGGAAAAAAAATATTTTAAATTTCAGACAGTTCTCTTTTCAGTGTTTGCCACGTTCCCTCATCTTTTACCAAGCAAACCAACAATGAAATGGTGATTCCTTGCCAATAACGTGACACTCTCAGCTATTCCAAATAACGGGAACACAGCCTGGAAACACTCTGTGCTTCTCGGGGAGCTGAGGAAGGCTCTGATGGCCCAGGCTGCCTGAGGGAGCAGCTTCATGTGCAGCCTGGCCCTTGAGCAGTACAAGGTGTAGTTATTGTCACCTTCTGCCTGTGATGTTCATCGCGAATGCCCAGCTCAAAAGAGCATCTGGCCAAAGAAAATCCAGGTTGTGAGGACAGGTCCCACTTTCCACTTCTTAGCAGCGTCTGCTTCCTCAATTTCTGCAGCAAGGTCTTGACTCCCTGACCTTCACGTGATCTGTCTTCTCTCATCTGATTCATAACTGTGCCAGCTTCCTTCTCAAAAGGAGAGAGCCAGCTTTCTTCTGGCAATTTCTGCTCTAGAGCTGGTTTTGTTTTCCTGTGCACACTTTGGCCATCCCTCTAGCAGTCAGAAAATGCCTTTCTCCCAGCTTCAGCGACAGGACAAGAGGAAACCACCTCAGGCTGTGCCAGGGGACATTCAGATTGGATATCAGGAAGAACTTCATGGAAAGGGTGTTTAAGAATCGGAAGGGGCTGCCCAGGAAGGTCGTGGGGCCTCCATCCCTGGAAATGTTCAAGAAACAACTGGATGTGGCACTCAGTGCTCTGGGCTGGGGAACAAGGTTGGTCTCAATGATCCTGGAGGCCTTTTCCAGCCTTAAGGATCCTGTGATCCTGTGAACCAATGTGTGTGGTTATATCTGAGTTTTTAGGTGTCTGAGAGCAATTGAAAGGATTTTCCCTGCAATATAGTCTTGTAAAGTTGGGGGGAAAAAGGGCAACCAGCACAACAAATCTAGTCCCTGGTGCAGAAAAAAATGCTATTTTTGTGCACAGGGTTCCGTGCATTTTGTTGTTTATTGTTTCCTACTTCTCTTCAGTCTTTTTATTTCTGGTTTCTTTGTGCTCACGGTCTCCCTGCCTTATTAACTGTGCAGGGCCATCCCGCTTAGCTGGTGGTGACAGGCTGTCACCCCGCTGCAGATTTCCCCATTGCAGAGCCTGGCTAGTGACAAACCCTGACTCATCGCCCCACGCTGGGCCAAACACCACAGCTGGAAAAATCAGGAATGCAACCTTTGAGGATGACCCAAAACTCCTCCAGCTCCACTGCTCCCAAGGTGGCTAAATCACAACCCCTGGGCTGCAGCTCCGGTGCCCTGTTGGGCTTGTCCATGACCATGTTAATTTTTATCCTCCCTTTTTTCCCGTTGTACTTAATGCCTCTCTCCACCAAGGCATGTTCTCTAGGAATGCCACTCTTCCCAAAGCATTAGCCCGTTGGGCACTTGGAGAAGACTGGAAGAGAGCAGTAGTGGGGAATTTTGCATGCCCCTAGGAAGGGTTACAGGCAGGGACATCGTGAATTTGCTTAGAGCAGCTGAGAAAATCTTAGAGCTTCACTGCATTGGGTGTCTTTAAAAAAAAAAAAAAAAATAAATAAATCAGTTGTGTCATTATTTCTTTCCTGAAATTTATGGATGGTGGTCGCACTGTAGTGGAAAACACTACATCAAGTTGATGGGAAGAACCCAGAGGAGGTGAACAATGTCACTTGCCAGGGGGGCTAATTTTATTTTCCAGAGAGGGAGGAAAAAAAGAAGGTCATCCAGTACAAAGCTGGGAAGAGGCAGAAATTGTGTTTTGCCACTTAATTAACAACCACCCCATCTATAGCCTGTAGCTGTCCTGCAGTCCCATAACTGGGAGCAGAACTTGTATTTTCTACCCCTCAGACCTCCCAAAACATGACAAGAGTTATCAGAGAGTGTGACAGATCACCAGCGTGGGACACCTCTGCTGTCACGTGTGCTACCCCCAGCTGATCAGTTTAATTCCTTAATTAATTATTGATAGAGTCTGAGGCCTCCATTGCTTTTATTTTTAAAATTTAATTTTAATTAATTGGTGGAGGAATGCAATGGTTTATTGGGGGGGAGGGGAGAGAAGAATAAAAAGGGCTTTCCTTAATTAAACCTCTTATTCAGGGCTGGGGGGGTTTTTGGGAAGCATTTGAATGAATATTTCAGAGGAATTCAATAAAAAGAAAAAAAGGAAGGAAGGAAGGGAGGAAGGAAAGGAGGAAGGGAGGGAGGGAGGGAGGAAGGGAGGAAGGAACCCACAAAACATCAGCCTTATAACAATGATCAAAATGGGAGAAATACTGATGAAAACCAGTAAGAAAGAGAGGGGAGATGAATGTGAGGGGAGAGCATTTCAATAAATGGACCCCTGTTCTCCTCAGAAGGTCTTGCTACCCAGGCAGCAGTGACTGGAGAAATGAGATGACAGCTTTTCCCTCCCCCATCTGACTCTGCCCCTGAGGACTGGAAGATGTTTAATTTGATCTGCTTTTGAGTCCTTCCCCCACCCTCTCGAATCTCCAGGGATATTTTATCACTCAACACTGTTAAAATTTAGATGTTGTCAACCCGCTACCTCAGCGGAGTTTGTACTTCGTTTCTGTCTTCATCAAAAGATAAAGCAAGTAGAGGATCCAAAATATACACAAACCCAAGTTTTTAAAGGCAAGCTATAAGCAAATAGAGGTTTCAGGAAGCAAAGGCTTCTGCAGGCTGCACATTCTGCTTTTCCATGGATCAGTGGGTTAACTAAAGCCTATGAGAAGGCTCTCGGTTGTGTGATGGTTGTGACAGGTATTAGATTGGAGGGAAAAAGAGACAGAAAGAACTATCATTCAAAATGACACAAGGTTGGTGCTTACAAAATAGGAGAAAAAAACCCTGAGCTTAGACAGAAAATGCTCCCCCTGGTTTACTGTTGTTTCAAAGCACCAGTGGGCACCAGGAAATCAGCTGGATGCTCAGCCTTTCCTTCTCAGCTGAAGTTTATTCATATAATTTGTTTACTCATATAGTTTTTAAACATATAGATTGCCCTCTTCTGAATCAGAAAAAACAAAGACTAAAATTAAACCTTATAGAAAGTCCTCTTTGGGTGATCACAGACACCTCCTGATGTTTGTAACTTTTTAGGACTGTGAGATTCTATGTCTGGATACCTTTAATGTTCTTTGATGAGCCAATATTCGCATAGCCATTTCATTACAGGAGATAAAGAGGTGAATGACGTTCTGTAAAAATAGGCTTAATGAAGCTGCCAGAAGAAGCCCTAGGTTTGAAAAGCTGGCAAAAACTGCCCTTGCTGCAATTAAGGCCGGCAGTGGAATATAATCCCCATTTGCCATTAGTGCCATTGTATCCTAACAGGAAAGGAGAGGAAGCAGCTCACTGGACTTAAGACCTGCATGAAGATGTATTCTGTGGTTTAATGTGGAATTTTGCCAGCTGTTTGTTTGACCTGAAATATAATGCAGGGTGGAGGGGAATTGAATAGAGGAGTGACTGGCAACACCTTGACCCGTGAGGTCCCTGCGTGTTCAGTTCCAATCTTGGGGTTATGATTTCAGAATTTCAAGCCTCAACATGATTTTTGGTGGTTGAGGATGCACAGCTGACTGCTTCAAAGCCATGAGAGAAATCTGGAGATAGGGAATTTAGGGCTTTCCTTAATGGGGAATGCCTTAATCAGCCTGTTACTCCTGCTTTTGTGAGAACAGGTTCATCAGTGATGCTCTGGCCAAGCTCACCTTTCACTCTCATCTTTCCCCTTTAAATTTAACACCTCAAAGAAGTCCATAAATAGCCATATGGCTACTCATCTTAATGCAGTGCAAAGCTGAGATTCAGGTTAGCACAGGGACTTTACAATTTCATGATTATTATTTTTTTTATTAGCTACCAGGCCTCTGTCCTAAATTCTGGTGTGGTCTTGGAAATGCCACTGCCTGAGTTTATGTTCACATTTCATTTTCAGGGCTGTGTTCACAGGCTAGAAAATAGTTAAATGATGAAGCTTTAGCTTTAGAGGCAGCACTGCTGTAGGGGAAAGATTCAGCAGCAAATTCTGCAAATGTGGGATCAGAACATGCAACATATTCTGAGCTCATGCCTAATTTGGGGAAAGCACAAAAGTGTAGGAAGATATTCACAGTCCAGAGACCAAAAAGATATCCTTTCTTGTCTTCCATACTTCCATTAGCGGTTGAAACTAGGTGGATATGCAGGCTTATTTTTATTTAAAGCTCAAATATATAGTGTCCAATTGAATCAAAAGGCTCTTTTGGAAACACATGGTGTACAGGCTGCAACCAGCAAGAGCGCTGGGGGGGATGCAGGGAGAACAAACTGGGTTTGAATTCCTCTGGCTGAGAGACTGCTCAGTGTGAGCTGCTCGAGGTTTTTCTCTTTCCCCTGGAACATTGCAATAAGGAGCCTCTCTCCTTTTTGATAAGATTGACTTGCAAATGGATTAGTTTGAAGAACTAGGAATAAATGAGATCTGCAAAGGTTCCTGTTTCCTCTTAGGGTTAATCCTCCCCCCCCCACACACACATTCATTTTTGTGCTGCGATATCAACAAAGAGTTGACTACAGGAAAATCAAAGCGGGTGGGGAGAACAAGGGCAAACAAACAGAAGGTCAGGAGTTGTATTTATTCCTGCACATATTTGCTTATTTTCCCTCCCCTTATACCTCCTTTATGTGATTTTTAGCAGTTGCCATCAGGTAGCACACTATCTGATGCAGTGTCATTACACTGTAGAAATTGCAGCAGTTTTGCAGTTTCCTAGATGTCATTTTGCCAGATATGTGAGCCTACAGCAGTTTGCATTTGTTACCCTTTCTGGTGTGCTCAAAATATCTTCTAGTATTCATGTAGAGATATGAAAGATTGCTTCCCATAGCGATGAATTGAACCAGCCTGTCATACCCGTAAAAATCAATGTATTTTTGGAAAGGGGAGACGTATGAGGAATAAACCAGAATCTGGGGATTCTCAGCTTCTTATAGTGCTGTCAAAATGCTGAATTATTAGGATAGAAGTCATGGGTCTTAAATGAGCATTTCCAGTCTACTCTCCATTTTGGTCGAAGGAGATCTCCAATTAGGAAAGGGGGGATTTGTGATTCCACTGATAATGTCTACATTTCACATACAACTTGTGCCGTGTGTCTTGTTCCGTGACATCTGGCTGTGATTAATCTCTGCTGTTCTCACGGCTCAGAAGGAAATACGAATGTCTGACAAATAAAAGGTGTTTTTCTCTACATTGCCCCTTTCTCTTCAGGCCTTTGCAGAACACGTACGTCTGCATTTTTTTTTCCCCCAGTACTGTGTTTTCTGTTCCTTAACACTGGTGCTGTTTTACAGGGGTAGTAAACACACAAACACTGTAAAGCACCTGGGGAAAAATCCTCACCTGCAGCAGGCTCAGCTAGTGCTCCTTGCCCTGCATAAAACCAGAGGCAAGCTGAGAAAGAGGAAATAAAATAATGACTTTTGTGGGAGAAGGCATTTTGTTGCAACAGATATATCTCATTAGTGCTGTGATGACATTAGATGCCAGGATATTCCATTTTAACTAGATCATAAATTTGACTTTGCCTAAAGGATTTATCATCAGTGATGCCTGTGTTCCAGTAGCTTCCTTATGGTTTGCAATCTCAACTTCAGCCTCCTTAACCAGCACATGTTTTATCTAGAAATGGGAACTTGGTGCTCTTGTAAATTAGGATTGGAGTGCAAAACTGGATTTTTGTTGCCTCCCTCCTGTTGACAAATGTTCTTCCTTTTAATCTATCTAGCTGACAAGGAAATGAATTAAACATTAGCTGAATTGGTGAAATAAGTGTTGAAAACCTTTCCTTGTGAAAGCAAAAAGCATTTCACCTGGCAGGTGTTTAACAGCCATTTGGTAGGTCAAGATTGAAGGCAAATAGGATTATTTTGTTTTATTAAATATGGAAGAAACCAGCAAAATTTTTCTTGATCATCTTTTCTCTAGCAATTTCTTCCCTTACGAAAATCTCATTCTCCATCTGCAGCAATTACAAATGTCATTTTAAACTCTTCAGAGGAAAAAGCAGACAGGCAGAGACACAAGAGTAAGTACTCTAAGTAATTAATCAAGTACTCTAAGTAATTAATCAATTTAAGGAGAAGCAATATGGCAAAATGTTGGATATGGGTAGCTTTACCTAACTACTACCACAGAGCTATTGATAATATTCTTGAGTACCAGAATTTTAATTTATCAAGTGAACCCCATGCTAATGCTACTGGTTTAAATGCACCCTTGCTCATATAATTGCCTTCCAAGGTGGAAATAAGGTTTACGGTGGGGACTTTCCCCTTGAGTAGCATCTCACAGTGCTTCTATAAATCAAATATGTGAGTAATTTCAGCTGATTGACGTCATAAGGTTCCCACTTCACAAGTTACATAAGTAGAGACATGGACTGAGGTAGGTGAAATATTCTAAATCATGTATGGTTTGACCCTCACCAAGCCAAACTGATTTTCATTGAAAGCTTCCTGTATATAATGGGCTGGGTTTTAGTGCTGTAAAAATTCTCTCATTAATTTGGTATTTTTTCCCCACATCTTAACAGAAAAGTGTGTTGAAAGACAAAATTGAAATGGTGAGGTTAGAAAGAGCAAGCTGAAGATGCCAAGTGATCAATTAATACAAAATCCTTTACTTCTGCTGTAAGGACAACTGGATAATTTTAGGATCATAGATGT
Organism: Dendrocincla tyrannina; assembly: GCA_035047865.1. Lineage (NCBI taxonomy): Eukaryota > Metazoa > Chordata > Aves > Passeriformes > Dendrocolaptidae > Dendrocincla > Dendrocincla tyrannina. The sequence goes on from JAWWMP010000001.1 coordinate 114,808,427, forward strand.
AGCATGAAAAAATCACAACTGGAGTGATCACTTTCACAGTAATGAGCTCAGAACTCCTTCCTTTTATCCAGGGGATGCTTTACTGGGGGGTTTTTCAATGTACTTGCTCACAATTCAGTGGGCTTCGTTTTGGTTTGTTTGTTCTCTCATCACTTTGGCAGCTTTGACTCCTCCAGCTCGTGCAGGCCCTTCTGATCTAGGAAATCCCAAGAGATGGCATTTGCTTCCTTTGGAACAGGGGGCTAATTTTCACACCATAACAATCCAGGAGAGTATAAAGGAATCTCTTTGAAGCACAGCCCATCAGTGCATGAGGCTCTGTGAATTGAGGCTGTGGCACCTCCTTGCAGACAATAACCCTCTGCTGGGGCCTGGGGCAGGCTTTCTCCCTGCAAGAAGGTGAATTTCTCCATGGGCATATGTGAAAGGTAGCCTCCAATTAAGATATCAGACAATATTTCAGAGAAAACACTGATGTCTATACATAAGGGAGAGAGCTCTTGGCAGCTGAATAACAATACCTCCTCAGTCCATTGCCTTTTGAAAGGGAAGCACAACTTCCCTTCTTATCCTTATCTGAACTGTGCTTATGAGACAAGAAACATCTTTTCTGCTTTTATTTTCTCATGTGCTCAGCATAATCTGATAAAAGTGAAAGAATCAAAATCCATCACCTGATGTGGAGAAGTATCATTTAAAGCCTTATTGAGCTCTCGGTTTGCAGGTGCCCAGACAGGCTTTTCCTTAGCAGTTTTTAACCTGAGGCTGGCTGGTCTTTTCCCTCCAGGTGAGAGATGTGCCATGCTGTGTGGTGTGGAGATACTGGTCTTCAAGGCATTGCTTCCTTTATGGAATGGTCTGGGTTGGAAGGGACTATAAAGATTATTTAGTTCCAGACCTCCTGCCATGGGCAGGGACACCTTCCACTAGATCGGGTTGCTCAGAGCCTTGTCCAGCCTGGCCTTGGACACTTCCAGGGATGGGGCATCCATAGTTCCTCTGGGCAACCTGTTCCAGTGGCTAATCACCCTCACAGGGAAGTTTCATCTGTATATCGAACCTAAATTTCCCACAGCATGTGGGCTGTTAAAAAAAAGAAAGAATTTCCTTTCAAGCATTTTCACAAGAATCGCAGAATATGCTGAGCTGGGAGGGACCCACCACAAGGATCATGGAGTCCAACCCTCAGCTCTGCACAGGAACATCCCCAAGAGTCACCCCCTATCCCTGAGAGCATCACCCAAACACTCCTGGAGCTCTGGCAGGTTTGGGGCTGTGCCCCCTGCCCTGGGGAGCCTGGTCAGTGCCCAAACACCCTATGGGGAAGGACCTTTTCCTGAGATCCACCTAACCCTGCCCTGACACAACTCCAGCCATTCCCTGGGTGCTGTCCCTGGTCCTCACAGAGCAGAGATCAGTGCCTACCCCTCCTCTGCCCCTCCTGAGAAGGTTGTAACTCCAATGAGGTCTCTCCTCAGTCTCCTCTTCTCCAGACTGAACACACCAAGTGCCCTCATTTTCCTTGGAATAGGATTCTTTTTGAAGCACATCTAGCTCTGAACCCATGCCCTGTTTTCTAGACCTTCTGATGTTTTTGTGTCCAGATTTGATATATTAGTTACTTGTTGGTCCAGGTCAGTACTCTCAGCATTTTGCTAATAAAATTTAGGTGTGTCTTCAGGGAGAGAGGAAAAAGAGCTAGGTGGTTATTGATGTGTGGAGTTGTCTCTGCTGTGATTTGCAGACCCTGGCATGGAAGTCCCTGAGTGTTGTTGCCTGGGGTTTTTTGTGTATCTCAGCTCAGAACTGCTGCTGTGCTGCTATAAAACCATTTTGTCCCCACAGTGGTGGAAACCAAGCAAAACTTCTCGTGGTGCCTCCTGCTCTAAGCAGCTTTTGGTCAGTGGCATCTCTTGGCATGTGCTGTGGACTGTCTTGAGTGCAGAATGGTGACCTTTGTGTAAAATACTCTGTCTGCTGCCCTGAAAAGTATATAAAAATGTCCCCTGCCTTTGTTCTGTTACTCCCCCTGGTCTGGCACTTCATACAAGGCCTTTTTCATTCTGCTTCTTTGAAATCCCAACTGTTTTTATATGAGAAGTTTCAACATAACAGGCAGAGCATATTTTGTGCTAAACTGTCAGAGCTGATCAAAATATTGAGGATGTTCATTACATAAGATAGCCCTGGCTGGGCTCACATTCTCCCCTCACCAATCTCCTGGTGGATGACTTGGATCCCAGTTTGAGTCTAAGAGGTTAATTTATGACTGTGGATAACTCTGTGTGCCAGCTAAGCAGAGGAAGCTGAAAAGGGAAACAATGAAAAAGCATTTACTGAAGCCTGCTGGGTGATTAGGTGGGCCGTAGACGTGAATTAGATTTTAAACTCTTATTTTTAGAGCCTTGGATGTTTGAGTCAAGCCTGCCATGGAGATAAAACACTCTGTATCTCCAGCAAGACAGATGTTCGCTGTCGAGAGAGGGATCGTGGCAGTTCAGCAGGGAGTTCTTTGCCAGCTTCTTAGGAGCAGTCAGCATTTACTTGGATGACCAGCAAGCTGGCTGATAACCAGAAATACGTGGGACAGAAAATAAAGGGTTTTCAGTGGGACTGTGTTTTTAGCTGACGTGCACTTAAATATGATGGGATTGTGTCTACTCCCCAGGATATCTTCCCTGAAAATAATCAAAATGCTTTAGTTTGGCTGCTGCGTTCACTGAAGATTTCCCTTCGCCATGTGTTTTTGCACTTCTGTTTTATTTGATCACCTGCAAAACTTAATCCAGCTCTGGAAAGTAAAGGGGAGGTGACATTTTGGCTGTTCTCAGATACAGTGCCTTGCATCTCGGAAAGGTGGTAATGTTGGAGCAAGGAGTGTTTGGTTTTGCTGTGCTTCTGCTATTGATAAATGTTCTGTCTTTTCATCTTGCTTCAGGAAGAAAGCATGAATTAAACATTAATTGAACTGTATTGACGGCCAACACATAGAAATCTTATTGTAGATGTGGGAGAGTGCAGAGGGCTGCAGAGTAGATTGCTGTTCCTTCATTGATTAGCCCAGGGGTAAAAAAGACTTGTTGACAGGGTGCTGTTCTTCTGTGAATATTTACTTCCCGTGGTATTCCTACAGAGCTGAGAAATACAGGAAAGACAGCGTGCAGTGTATGTCCTTGTGACATTGTGGGGCAGGAAACAGTGATCTCCCCTTCAGTGTTTCATTGCTTCCAATAACATTTATTCTTTTGGCGTGTCTATATCGCACAAAATTATATCCTATGAGTGACTGGGAATTTTCTCCCAGTTTGCCTGGTTTGTTTTTTGGGTTTTTTTTTTAGTTATTGCTGCAAATCTCTGTGCCTTCTCTTTCTCGTGGCTCTTCTCCATGTACAGTAATAGGCTTTCCAGTACCCATAGTAACGGATATTGGAGGTGACGGGCAGAGAATCCCAAAGCTGAGATTCCTGCCCTAGATGATGGCACTGGAATTTAAACAAAACATACAGTAGGCTCTGTATAGAGAGACCCCTCAAGCACTGGCTCAGGGGGATGGATGGAGGATTTTAAAACACGCTGTGACTTGGAGACTTTTATAATGCACCCATGGAAGGGAATCTGACTGAAGTGATGCTTTTTGTTTTTTGCTTCTGGGGCCGGACAGGCAGCGTTTGCAAACAGCCTAAAAATAAACACAGCTCTGAAAAGCTGCTTGTGCTCCGAGCAGGTGGTCATATCCTGCGTGTAAAAAATAATGAAACCCCCACAAAAATTGCACAAAAAGACTTTTTCTTTTTTTTTCTGTGAGGGTTGCCATTAACCCTGTGGGACACGTGAGCATTTTAACACAGTGAACCACAAAACCACACACAATTTTCATTGCTGCCCTCTGCAATACAGGCCACTAAATAACCCCTTTCCTCCCCTGTCATTTCCTTCTTTTTAACATAAACATGCAAAAATGAATCCTGGAAATTCTGCAGGAATTTTGCTTTTAGTGATACTGAACATTTAACACCTGTGTTGACAAATCCTTTGGAGCCACACTAGGTACAACTCCTATTTTAATTTTCCATTCAAATCGTGTTCATCATCACTTTGCTTCAGTTTTAACTCAGTAACAAGTGAATAATGCACCTTGTATATCCGTGCATGCTTTTCATGTTACTGAGACTGGATTTTTTTGCTTCTCTCCTTCTTCCCACACATTCACTTCTTGCTGGGTTGCTGGAGCAGGGGCTGCAAACACTTGCTGTGAGTCTCAGGGCAAGGACAGTGCAAGAATCAGTGCACTTAAATCTCCCTGCGTGTCTCATGAAATCAACCCAAAGCATAAGCAAACACCTGTAGGTATAAGAAAGATGAATTTCTCCCTTCGTGTCAACTTTCAGAGAAGTCCATCTTCCAGAACTGCCAATATAAAGCTGATCATCGGTGAATTACTGAGGTGGAAATTCAATAGTTCCCCTCAGGGATGTGAGGATTCAGGCTTTGATAAGCAAGAGCAATAAGAGAGGGTGGTTTTGATGCCTTTTTGCAGGATCTCTTGCTGGATACTTCAGGCATCAGGTGCTCGGCACAAGCGTGAAAATGGATTCTTGATTTCGCATCAATTTGGGCAAATAGGATGGCTGGCCCTGGACAAAATGCCAGAGCCAGTTAATTTTCTTTGGAGAACTGTACAAGATATTTTGAGGCTGAATGGCTCCTGTCTTGTATCTTTGTCTTCTAGAGGAGAAAGGACACAAATAACAAGGAATCCAAATGCACCTGATGGAGGCAACAGATTAACATGTCAGGAGCCAACTCTGCCTAAATCATTGCAGTCTCCTTTCTCAAAACGTAAATGCCACATTAATGTTAGGTGATTCAGCTTGGATTAAAATTAACTCATAGAAACATAAAATCATTAAGGTCAGAAAAGACTTCCCAGGCCATGGAGCCCACCCTGTGCCCGATGCCCACCTTGTCCCCCAGCCCAGAGCACTGAGTGCCACGGCCAGCCCTGCCTTGGGCACCCCCAGGGCTGGGCACTCCAAGCCTGCGTGGCTGGTGGAAGATTTCTCTGGCAGCAGTCTGAGCCCTGTGAGCAGCAATGCACACTAAGCCTTCTCTCTGCTGCTATTCACCTCGTGTAGCTTTTTGTTTAAAAGGGGAAATTCAGTGTGAGCTGAAGGTCACTGTGCCAGCCTTAGTGCCAAGTAACCACCTTATTTCGGCTTCTGTACTCACACCCTTGATGTTATTTACCTTAGTATTTGATAGCTCCAAGCACTCGGCTTGCTCTGATTTGTAAAATGCCTGAGTTCATTCAATCAAACATTATTTCAGCCCTCAAAAGATATTTTAGTTACAGATTGATTGTGTAGTTTGCATTAAATTGCCACACTGGTGTAAGCCCAACTGATAGAAGCAGCTGCTTTTAATTGTCAAAAATTGATCCTCATCTTATTCAGAAACCGCGGTGATTATTTTCTAATGTAATTACCCAGGTGAGGCCCAGAAAGGAAGATAAATGCATGATTATAAATTCTAGCATACAGAATCAAGTAATTATCAGTACGAAGCATAAAAACCTGAGCTGTCCTAATTTTTTTTATTTTTTACTTATGTTTATGATCGAATGGAGAACTGTATTTTAAGTTCTACAGCAGAGATGATATTTCTGTTTGAATGAGCAATATATATCTGCTGTATATCTTTGAGACCTTCAGTGTAATCTGTTGCTTAAATGGAAGTATGAGGCCCTTTGAAAGTCGATTTTGCAATATTAGGAATATAGTTATTACATCTGCTAGCTGCAAATACTTCACATGAGGTTTAGGAAGGATGGTTTGAATGCAAAGTCACAGGTGTGGTTGCACTTCGGCCATGACATGTCTCTCCATTTTTCCAAAGTGCAATACCCTCCTCTGGTACAGCAAAACCACTGGGTTCTGCTATCGGGCACATTTCTTTTTACTGCTTTGAAATCTGTGGGATGTGCTGTTCCAATGTGAGAAAAGATATATTTACCCTTTTTTTTTAAAATTTGTTCTCATTACTCAAGGTATTTTCCTGTGGTTACTATAAGAAAAGGTGGTAAATAAATTATACACGTCACAGGGGAGAAAGGTTCCCCTTCAACTGCAGTTCTATGTCAGACCATTTTAAATACACAAAATGAATAATTTAAAGGCAAACTATATTTGTTGTGATTTACTAAGTGTTATTTTCAATAATATCTCTGTGTTTGCGTATCATAGAATGTGTTGGAAGGGACCTTAAGGATCATCTCATTCCACCCCTGCCATGGGCAGGGACACCTTCCACTAGCCCAGGTTTCTCAGAGCCCCATCCAACCTGGCCTTGGACACTTCCAGGGATGGGACTAGTCCTTTAAACATGTATTTTTCTGCCAAGGCCTTCCAGCTGAGCTCTCCAGCCCCCAAAGCCTGGAAACTGCAGCACTTTGTGGTTAGGGGGCACTGGACCAGTGAGCACAGAAGTCTGACATGGTTTTCCTTGTGCAAAGATGAACTCACTTCCACACAGGAATGGTATATTTGTATTTATTTCCTAATTAATCTAATAAGCTGAAATACCAGTTTGTCATTATAATGCAATGTATCATTAAATATGAGAAATGGGAGGGATATGTGCCTTTGTAACTCTTGTTGGGTAGAAATTAAATCAGTGCTCTTCCATTATGCTTTTTGTGTAGTCTGCTCTCTGTGTGGATCTAATTGCCATTAACATGGGGTTTTTGTGTGTGTTAAAAACGTATAAACAGACACCTTATTGCAAACCCAACATGGATGGATTTTATAGCTCAGTGGATAACATTTAGCTTCAGTGTTGTTGAAATTTGTTCTCTTAGTGTCACTAATCTTTTAACCTATTTAGCAGCTAGAACATTCCAGAAAGCCATACTGTCTCTGAAAGGAAAACAACCTTGTGCAAAATTAATCTGCTTGCTATCAATCATTTTTGCTTTCCCCCCCTTTTTTTTTTTTTACTGGTAGCCTTAAAAAAGTAGAATTTCCCATTTCTAATACCCTGATTTAGATATTCTCTTATTTTTCCATTTTGCTGCATGTTCATCACAGGAACTGTTCCATTCCAAAGTTTCTGCAGTTTATTGTCTCATCTTTGCATTTATTTGAAAATAAAATGTGATTTAAACCTGCATCATTTTTAATTGTCTAAATACATCCATTGGCTTTGTCCTGAAGCACCATTCTCTGCTCCCTAGATCAGATTCATTGCAGGTATCTGCTTCTGCCATTGACAGCTGAATTTTCCTGATCTTTCCTATTTCCACCCCCCCCTCCACCAGCTAGGGCTATTAAACCTGGGTTTGATATTTATTTCTTTATTTATTTTTTACCTTTTTTTTTTTCTTTTGGGATTTTCCAGGCAGCTTCAATTTGCAAAGGCTGAGCAGGTCAATCCATTGTCCTTGCTGGCAGCCCAAGATGCTGCAGCCCTGCTGCACAATAGGCAGCCTTTGGGGGTCAAAGCCTGCATGTGGCTGATAACAGTGCTGGTCCAGGCTGGAAAACACCATGATTAGGGAGCTCCAGTTCTGCCTCAGCGTGGGGCTGGAGCTCAGTGGCAAACCCTAAACGTGTCACATTAAGGGATCTTTTCTGTCCCATCGTTTTCTTTAAGGGTGGAGGCTGCAAACTCAGAAATCAGAACTCTGCTGGTTGGCTTTTGAATATTTTTTTTTTAAATTATTTTTTATTGAAAGCTGGACTCAATAAGATTGAAACCTGTGATAAATACAAGTGTGTGTATGGGTTTGTGTGTGTGTGTGTGAGAGAGAGAAGGGGGCAGATTTCAGGTTCTCATCTCTACATGCAGTGTCTGCATAATCCCACTGTCTTCCTCATTTCCATCCACATGAACCCACCTCCCTCCCCCTGGCCCTGGGATGGACCAAGCTTTGGCAGGGCACAGGACGGGCATGGCAGGAAAAGCGCTGGGGGTTGGCATTGCAACTGGACATGAGGCCACAGCCAGGTCCTACAGCAGGTCACTCTTGGGTGGGAGGAGGAGCAACAACAAGGAATGAGCCTGGATGGGAGGGAAAACATCCAAGTTGTTCGGAGGGTTTGTCCTGTCTCCATCCTTGGAGGTTTTCAAGACCCAGCTGGAATCTCAGAGCTGGCCTTGCTTTGGGCATGAGGTTGGACTGGAGACCATCTGAAATATCCTGCATTCCTATTTTCCTTTTAAATACCATGAGAATAGTATTTGAAAACAAGATTTTGAAATGCATTTGAAATATTAAAGTATATTTGAAATAGGATGATTTAAATATAGGAAATCAGACCTTTTAGGTCTAGACGGGGCTTACATCATGACCCAAACAACAGAGAATTCAAGCAGAGCTGGGAACCATCTCGGACCTGCAAATTATAAATAGAATACCCGGTTAGAAATGTCAAATTATAATGACAGGAACTCTAAGTTTATTAAATGCTAAATTTATTAAGTGCTAAGCAAGACTGAGCAGCACAGCAGCACAGGATAAGCTTTCAAGAATTGGAACAGGCAGAAATGAATAACTGTATGTGTGATGGAGTGTAAAGAAAGCAAATTTTAGAGCAACCTAGAGTACTCTACAGTTTATTTATTTGTATTACTAAAAAAGAAAAGAAAACAATAATAAAGTAACTTTATGAAGAGCTTTTGTGAAAGCAAAAGATAAAGCAGGCAATAAATCAAGATATGTGGTGAAAACAGAACAGAAAGAGATGGTTTTGAAGTCTACTGTTGGGAAAAAAAAGGAGTGTAGAGGAACAGCTTTTACCGGTGGGCAAAAAGATCAAAAAGAAAAGGAAAAAAGATCAAAGAAAGATCACCATATTCTAGAAACCTACAGAATAAAAATCAATCACTTCATATGAGCAAGCATGCCGGAGGAAAAATAAAGATTAAACTGAAAACAGTTTCGTTAATAAAGGAAAAAGGTAAAATACTGATGGGTTTGGATGTTTCAGCTAATTAAGCACTTCAAGAAGTATCTTCATGGGGAGAAATATGGAATAGAGGCAAGAATGAAGTGAGGGTATGTGGTGTTTTCGTCCGAAAAAGACAATCTCTCTGGTTTGTTTTAGTGAGAGTCTCTTCTCCACTTCCCAGACAAGGTGAGGTAACCCAATGCCTCTGCAGGAGTGTATTCCCAAATTCCTCAGTGCTTTGACAAAACCTACAGCATTCTTATTATACCATAAAGCCAGAGAATTAAAACTGGCCACGCTGGTCAAATAAACAAGGGGGGAAAATTCGTGTTTGCTGGGTTATTAGTGCTTGGTGCATTGTAATTTCAAGATGAATATATATTTTCTGTGTGTTATATGAAAATAAAGCTCCAGCATCATAAACTAGAGGGGAAGAAAAGGGAGGATTATTGCAGACTCCTCAAACTGAGGAGAGGTGGACTGGACACAGCTTATTAAATGGGAGAAATGCTGAGAGCTGTTTAACAATGAGTAGAGCTGTAAAAGCAGAATTAAAAGGTATTTGCTTCACAAAACTCCTGTTTTATTAACACTTTTGCTACACTCATTGAACAAATTAATCTTAGGGGAATTCAATCCGAATTTAACAGACTGTATTCTCACAGGAGCAATGTACACATGCATCCCTAGACTTGTTTTTAAATGTTGTGTTCTCTCTTGATTTTTTTTTTATGATGTTTCATCTTCAAAGACACTGATGAGATATGCCTTGGTGTGATCTGAAGTTGGTAAAAGGAGGAGGAAATTAGTTTAGTTACTCTCGGGCAATTTTTTATTTATTTAAATGAATGCTGGTGAACAGACAGGGACTTCAGCAAGCACATGGTTGCTGTTCTTGAAGAATAAATTCAGAACGTTATTCTTATTAAGGCTTTTGGCTCTGTGTAAGTGTCAGAGGAAAGTCTGTTGTGTAAACCTCGGCTGGATTCTTGTTAATGAGGATTTATTAATGAACCTCAAAAGCAGCGTTCCAAAGCAGTGTAGTCAGAGCCCTGAGTAATGTGATCAATAAACAGGAGAGACACAGAGTTAACAAGTAAGGAATTTTGGGATGACTTACGAAATTAGTGACTGGGCTGCTTTTAGGGAATCGTGCAACTTCAATCAAATAAATCTTCATATAATTTTCTGAGAGATCATTGGAATGGCATGAATGTGAACACTGAGGTAAATTGAGTGATTTTTCCAGTCATTAGACAAAAAGATTGACCATCCCTGGGAGTGTCCAAGGCCAGGTTGGAAGGAGCTCTGAGCAAGTTGGGCTAGTGGAAGGTGTTCCTGTCCATGACAGGAGGGTGGAATGAGAAGCTCTTTAATACCCTTTCCAACTCAAACCAAATTCTCTGTTTCTATGATCCTTTTCTATCAAATGAACAGACTCAAGTGATGCTGTCAGCCTTTTTTGTGCACATACAGTCCATTCTGACTTAGTTTGATACCTTTAACCCCAGGCAGAAACCAAAACAAAAACTGCACTTCAATGTCCTCTTGCAATCTCATTTATTCTAACTTTTAATCAATAGATCCTTACAGTTTCTGGGTGGGTTATTTTCCATTTTGAACAACAAATCCATTGGAGGTTCCTCTGAAATTTTGCACCTCTGATGAGTTCTCATACAGTGTCAGCTTCCTGGTCACATTCCATCAGTTCCCTTTGTGCTGCCTGTGGAGAATCAGGAAGGAATGGAAACCCCATGTTATCCATTTTCTCACTCTATTCTGCTTCCTGTGCTAAAGATCTGCTGAAGGGAGAAAAATAAAATTGTACAGAAGGACTGGAAATCCTCTCAAATGGCTTCTTGGGAACTGTCAAGTTCTCCTTGAAATCATCAAGTTCTCTGTCTGAAGCCCTTAACCTGTGAGGATTTGTTGGGAATGTGTATAATAATATTAGTAATATTATAATATAATTATATTATATACAGTATCTGTAATAATAATAATAATGTTCAACTAGAGTCTCATTTAAATAGAGAGAAGAACAGCACTGAGTTAAGGGACCAACAGTTAAATCATATCTAAATTCATGGGAAATAAACTTTAGGAGGGAAACAGCAGTAGCAGGAGAAGAAAGTACAATCCCTCCAATTGGTGCTTGATTATCCATGATGAGGAATCTCACTCCACTAAATTGTATCTGTTGAAAAAAACCACTGAGGGAAATAAATTGTGAGGTGGCTTTTTTATGAGAGCTGGAAAAAAGCAATCAAGACATGTTTTCTTGACTGCGTCTAAATAAAATCAGCACAAAATCTGTTCCCAGACCTCAAGTGGATAATTATGGTATGAATTTTTGGGTTCAAAACCTTCAGGTCTAATAGCAGGAGAACATAAGGCAAAGACCAGCTGGCATAATTTTGTTCTCCCTGGCACGTTTCTTTTTTACACTGGACTAATTTCATTTATTTCTTTGAAGCTACTTGCAAACAGTAGCAAGTTTTAAGTTGTTTCCTAAGCACAGATTTTTAGTTTTCAGGTGGACATTTTAAGGAGACTTTTCTTCTGGGGAAAAAAAATTCCCTTTTAATGTTCCTTCAGCTGTTCAGAGAAGGATGAAAACCAGAGCAGTTTGTGAAAGGAAAACACTCACTGGGTAGGACTGTGAAACAACTGCACCAAATCTAATGTTCTCCAGTTTATTGTTCTTACCCTCAATAAATATTTCGGTTCAACTGACACTCTAAATTTGTCCTGAGTCAGATTCCACCTGACACAAATAACTTGCTTTGAATAGCTGGAAAAGGAGGTTATTTTCTATACAGTGAAAGGCTGCTCAACCAAAGGTGGTAATAAAACAAGCACAGAGAAGCTCCAGATGACCCCAAATGGTCAAATGCTAATCCTGCCATCGTGCCAGCTGAACAATTTTGGAGATTACCCTTTCTCTTGTTTGATTGCTAAGATGTGAATAGTAAAATTACTGCCTAAAAGATGTGTCCAGGTTGGGTTTCTTCTCTCAGCTCTTCACTCCTTTCACTTCACAGGATATAGTCAGCTGTTTTGTGATCAGCTTTGCACAATGAGACTCTGAGTATAAAATGTTTCTGTTTAAGCAATAATAGAAAAGGCTTGTTTTGATATTAGGTTGCTTTGGGATGTGACAGTAGAATAGATAGATAGAGGATCTTGTAAACTGGATCTACCAGGAGAGGAACTGTAAGGTAGAAATGGCATCTGACAGATGTGGGAGGGGTGTGGTAGCAACATTTTAAGCTTCCAGGTCATCTCTAGTTTCTCTCTTATTGCTGGGTGAGTTTGTGGTTTTCCTTTAAATTCCCCCCAAGTTCCTTTTCTATGTGAAAGTTATTTTATGGTGAGTCTACACTGACATTTTCTCCTTATTCTTCACAATATTATTGTGAAATAATCACAGGAACCCCCCTGGTTTGTTCATAGAGCAACATGTACAAGAACTGCAGTAGTTGAAAGAGTTATTTTAGGATGCATCCATTGGGCTCTGATGAATCAAACCATACCTTTAGGGCAGCAGCAAGGCATCTTAATTGCTACAAGTGTAGATTTTGGAAGAAAACACCAGCTATCTTTATTAAAAACTGTGCTAAAGACACCTTTGAGGCCACCTTGATTACCCTCAGAAATGTGACGGAAGGAAAGTCATCAAGAAAACTCCCGTGACTCTCATGTCCTCAGACTTATTTGAAAGTCCTCCTTCAGTACCTGGAGAAGGTTTCAATGTTTATTTTACAGGAAATGCTTTTGTCAAGTTTTCCTTTTTATGAAACATGAAAACTAAATATCCACTGTGTTTAAGTTATCCCTTAAATCCTTGGGTCAATCAAAGTGAAAACCCACATAGAGTCGCAAAAATCAAGCACCAAACTGCAGGCTTTATTCTCTTGTCTGAGGTGGTGGATTGGTTGTCATCTTGAGAAATGTAGTTGTCCTTTAATCCAAGCACCATTTTATGCACATAATAAAAGTGATTTCTACCCAGTAGTCACATCCAGCCATTGGTTCATAAATTCTCACCAACCCCATCTTGTTGTCCCTGATGAAGGACGTCCCTTTACTTGTAGCCAAGAGCAATCAGGTATTAAAATCACTTCCAGCAGGCACTCACATGGTGAATTATGAAACAAACAACTTCAGGCACCAGAATTAACAGAGAAGAGCTGGAGAGAACAGCTAAACCAAAGCAGATTTAGCTGCTAAACTTTTATCTTCCTGTGATGTCTTCTGAAGTAAAATATAAAGCTCTGTGTGTGCATACATATATAAATAAATGTATGTGCACATGAAAGAGCAATGCTTCCCAAAATATTTCAGAAAATAATTTCACTGTGAAAGACAGATGAAAGTCTTTTGGCAATTTTATTTGTCAGGGGATGATGAATAACCCCAACCATTACTAAAAGAAGAGTGAAATCAGGTGATAGTAAATAATAATAATCATACTGCAGACTGATTACTAGACAACTACTCAATAAACCTGGTTTATTGCAGCAGAGAAACTATTTTCCTGGAGCAGTTATGACCACTGCTAAATCACATTTCTAAGTAATGTGTCAATTCAAGTTCCATAAAACCTCATTGCTCCAACTCAGAACACAGTGTTTTTTAAGGATGCAGTTAAAACATGGCCACGTAGGGCTGACTCTCCCTGGAAGTTCTTGTAGGGCCCTCACCAATCTAAACTGAGCTTAGAGAGTTCTTGCTGTCAACTCCTGAAGTTTTATCGCGTATAAAACAACCTATAAAGTTCTTTTCATGCTTTCTGCAGGATGTTTTTCCCACCTTAGAAACCCACTTCCTGCTTCACTTGGAAATGCTGGAAGGGAGGGGTGGTTGCTGTCCTGGGGTGGTGGGACAGAGGAGGAAGTGGCATGGAAAAGGTCCATCTCCTCCACTGATCCAACCAAAAGGTGCCGTCTTGGTCTCCTCGCTCAGATGAACTCCAGAAACAGGTGACTCCCTGACCTACAGCACCTTCCTTAGGAAATCTTGGGAATTCCCTCTTTGGGAAAGGTCCTGCTCCGTCCATTGAACGGATGGTGCCCACCTGGTCAACTCAGACTGAAAGCTGGCCGAGGTGGATCTCATTCTGTGGTTTTGAGGTGACTTTCTGATGTAGCAGCATACAAGATTTGGTTGGAAGATTTTGGTCTGACCCACTTTGCTGGGTGTTTTCCATGGTTGCAACATGGTCCTAGACTGGTGTTGATGGGGCAACCATTTCCCAGGAATTTTGGCCAGTTGAGCTGCTCTCTTCCTTGGAGATGTTCAGCTGGCCCAGCTCCTGGTGTCCTTTTTTGGTTGTCCTGCTGTCAGAGTGAGCAACCAGAGCTACCCAGGACTTGGTGTGTGCCCTTGAATCCCTCGGGCCAGCTGTGTAGGGTGTCCTTTCTTCCATTTTGGGTAGAAGGGTTAACAATCCCTTTGGTTCCATGAATTCCCCAGCAGATGGAAAGGAGAGGGGAAGAACAGCTATTCCTGGTTCCCCACCTCAGTAATTAGCAACTCCTGAGGGCAATGGAATGACAATGGTGCCCTGCTCAGAGATCTATATCCTATGAGATCTATATCCTGTTTAGGGAATATGACATGAGTTGTTTGACAGATGTGACAGGGCCAGGGAGAGACACAGAGAGGTATTTTATATGTGGGGGAGGGAATTCAGTGCCTTGGAAGAAAATGCCACTACAGGGGAGAAAGGAGTGGTGGTAGAGGAGTCGAAAAGGAATGGGAAAAGGTGATTTGGGAATGAAACAGAAAAATGGGAAAACAAACTCTGAGGTAAGTAATGCTAGAATAGGCTGCTGAGGAAAGGAAGAGTTTTAAGGAGGAGAAACACCCCGGGGGAAATAAGAGTTGCAGGATAATGATAGAAGTTCCTAAATTGAGGAGAAACTAACGTAAAGGGTAAATGATGTCCTAAAAAAGGAGGGAGGGCTCACAATAACTCATCCTAAATGGCAATGAATGAAGTTGAAAGGTGATCTAATTTGATAGTGCAGTTAATACCACATTTTATAATAACTTGAAGGCTGTATTAACATTGCAAGCACTGCAGAATTTCAGTGTCTTGACAAAAAGGCTATTAAAGCTTCTGTAAGACAACATGTCTCTGATTCCCCTTAGTGCCAGGGGCTTAGAGAAACAAAGGAAATCCTCAGACTTTTTTGGCAGCCTTTTAGGGGTCCCACTTGTGGATCATTATGTAGCAATACCTGCAAAACTTTCATATTTATGTAATATTTAAACCATAATAACAAACACTTCACTGTTTGTCTCACACCTTCATCATTTAGAAATGTTTTAACAATACCAACAAATACTTCGCTGCTTTCTCAAACTCCACATGTTTTCCTACGTCTGTGCTTTTTGCTTTCTGTGTATAAACAGTGGTTTTATTTCCTCGGGTCTACAAGATCAGTCATTTTATGACCTTAGTTGTGTGCCTTAGTAGAGCAGAAAACAGAACAGGAGCTGGATGGCATTGTTAGTAATTATAAAGATTATAAGATTATAACAATGCTTAGTTATTATAAGATTTAACCGTAGTAGTTTAACCCTTTCAAGTGTCACATCTGTCTTTGAGGACCAGCTTTCCACTCTGGGGGCATCTTTGATAAGAACATTGTCATTCTTGCTCATCGTTGGAGGTGTATTCAGGACTGCAGGTCCTGGCTTGGAAGGGAAATAAGAAGCCTGAAAAACCTTGAGCTGTCCCAGTGCAGCTCAAATGTGCACTTTGATTTGATAAAACTGGTTCCATTGGCTTAGGGTTTTGGTATTTTTTTTTTTTTAAATGAAAATCTCAGCAAATCTTTCATTTTGAGGAGCTTCAATGGACAGAAGTTTGTGGAGTTTTGGTGTTGGGTTTTTTTCCCCAGTGTGGGTTATTCTGCAGTCTTTGGTGGTAAGCCAACATTTATCCAAATTTAGGGATGTTCAGCAGTCCTGGAGAAGTTCTTCTAGATTAAATGAGAATTTTTCACCGGAGTCACTGTGGTTGGCATCTGCACTGAATCCCAGAGAAACACCAGAAGCTGGGATTTCTCAGTTATTCCTGGAATTCCTGACCCACTTCAGGCAGTGTAGAAAAGCTGGAGGATCCTGGATTTTGAGTCAAATGAGCAGATGTGCAGGACTCACTTCTGGTATTTTTATTTGCTTTTCCTCAGGGGCTGAGAGGAGTCTCAGCAGTTAGAGGTTGGAAGACAAACTCAGTTTAGTGGTGTGGTTTTCTCTTTTGTTTTCCCCATTTTTTTTTCCCTTTCCCCTCCGTGGATTGCAGTTGTTTCATTGAGAGAAGTGTGGTGTAATGGATGGGAACTTTAATATTAGTTGGGATAATCTGTATAGGACTAGCCTTAGCACATGGACAAGAGTGAAGTTGATGTTTGGGTTTCTGTCAGCTGTGTATATTTGTACACATTTTATATATTCTATATACATCTCTCTGTGTTTTATTAAACAAATGTCTAATTTTTTTTAACTAAAGTCAGTGAGGTTCAGTTAGAGGTACACAATGGAACTGATAATTAGCACTGCAAAAAGTGCCTGGACAAAAATTACTTTGCATTATTCACTGTTTTGTTTTTTTATAACGTGTAGCAGGCGTGAAAAATGGAATTAATTATTAGAAGAAATGTCCTACAGAGCATTAGAGGTTCTTGTTGCTTTGTTTTGTTTCCTAAAGAAGCACAATTCTAAAATTTATGTCTTGAAAATGCTACTAGGTACATAATTATCATCTTCTGCCCAAATGATGTACAGGATCTCATTTAAAGGTATGGAAGTATAAAATCAGGGCTTGAAAAATTAGCATGATTCTACTAAAAGGCCCCATTCAGAGAACCTGTCTTGCCCAGGAGGTACATACAAAATGTACTTTTTTAGCACCTCTATACAAATTTCTCTTACAAAGATTATTTCTCTGATCAGCTAGGCCTGTGCATAGGTAGAAAAGAGGACATAAAAAAAATCAAATTAAACAGCTTCATCTGAGACAAAGAGGTTATGAGGCCACAGGCGTTTGCCCTGCAGGATGTGCTGCTCTGTAGGTTTACACACGGAGCCTTTAGCTTGTAAAAGGCAGCCTGGAATTTTAATTGGCCTTCTGAGCTGGCAAAGGCAATAAGGCAGTGGGTTTAGGCCCAGCACTGGATCCCAGCACTAATTCCCAAATAATCTTCATCTCAACACCCAGGGATACCTGGAAGTGGATCCCTGGAACTCTTCATTTTGTCATCTTTTCACGTTATAAGGCAAATGAAATTTTATTTAAATTTAAGCTTGTAGAGATGACTCTACTTAAAACCAAAAATAAAGAAAAAATGGTTCTCTAATTTTTGCTGGTTTATTGAAAAGCAAGTAGCTAAAAAGAGGATAGAGATGGTAACAACATCTGGTAAGGAAAGTCTTTGAGAAGGGGGAAAAAGGATGTCACCTACCATTGTCATGAATCTCTAATACAGTGATCTTAAAAAAAAATGAGGAAATGAAGGGATGGTGTTGCTTACAGGTTGTCCAGGACGATATTTAATAATTTTTGTCCTCGAAGGAAAAAATTAGCCCTAAAATAATGTGTTAAAGGGAAACTTGTAATCTGAAATACAGCTTTTGAAAGATCAGGAAACCATTTAGAATATCTGTATGCCAGGCAGACAATTTTTTACTACTGTATTAAAAAATGTGCATGTTTATTTTAAGGAGTTGATTATTAGTTGTAACATCTTACTCATCTTTAAATATTTTAGCAGTTATTTTTAAAGCATTTGCATTTAATTTGCTGCATAAGAGATCCCAGGAGACCTGGCACTTCGAGCTTTTGGAGCTGTTTTGATGTGTTTTAGAGAAAGCTTGGATTTCTTTCTTTTTCTTTTTCTTTTTTTTTTTAAGGAATTTCATTCTCTCCAATATGATGTTCAGTTTGAAATAAATGTGGAAGATTCTGTAGAGGTCTTATGAGACAAGGAGGCTCAGGGGGGACCTTCTGGCTCTGCAAGTCCCTGATGGAGCCAGGGCAGGGTTGGGATCTTCTGCCAGGGCACAGGGCCAGGAGCAGAGGGAACGGGCTCAGGCTGGGCCAGGGCAG
>JAWWMP010000001.1:114826595-114854637 GCA_035047865.1 Dendrocincla tyrannina
CCCAAGGCAGGACTGGCCGTGGCACTCAGTGCTCTGGGCTGGGGGACAAGGTGGGCATCGGGCACAGGGTGGGCTCGGTGATCCTGGAGGTCTTTTCCAAATGATTCCGTGATTCTGTGATTTCCTGCTCTCTTTCTCAGTTTTACAGCATTTATTTTTTCACAAAAATGGTTACATACAATATTAAAGAATGAAGGGGAGAAGGTAAGCAGCAGCAGCAGGGGTGAGAAGTACTCTGGTCATCAGTAAAGAGATCTAAGAGAATAAAAAAATTAAAAGAGGAGCTTAAAAACAAGAAGAGCGAGCCCCTAAAAGGAAATTTCTCTTGGCAGATGTGCAGGTTTTTCTCTTCTGCAGATATAGATTTCTTTGGAAGATACACCAAGTGATGTTTTAATGAAGAGTGCTGTAGTTGGCATGTAGGCAAAGTGCTGACTTTGAGTGGTCGATGTTAGTTATTCATCTCATGAATTGTTATTTAATTGCTGAATATTACTTTCTATCCAGCGATTGAAACAAATCACAGCTAGCAAACAGAATAAATCAAAAAGAATGCAAGCGCAGCCGAATGAGCACGACACTTGAAACAATTTTGGAGCTGCTTGGCGTATTGCAGGTATTCATCAGGATGAGATGGGCATAATGCCAGCCCCACCAAGGACTCTGTGCTTGAGTGACCCCTCTGGTGGCTCACACTTCCATTTCTCCCTTCCACCCTGCTCTGTTCTTCACTGCATTTCAATGAAATAATTTGCTTTGCTCCACTGGAAGCGTGGCATGCAAAACCCCTCCCATGCTACTCTACTGGCCCAGTTTCTCCAGTTCTGGGAGTCAGTGGAGCACTGGAGCTCAGCACTTGGTCTTCTTGCCCGGCATGAACTTTAGGAGTAAATGTCAGCAAGCTCTTAAGCTATCAGTGGATTTCTTATCAAAGTTTAAGGCCCTGGTAAAGCTCTTAGTGCTGCTGTGGCAGCCACCAACATGCTGCATGTATTTCCATTCTAGAAGATAAACACGGGGACTCCAGTGAAATAAAACAAGCGCACAAGAAGTGCTGTGATCTTAGAAGTCTTTAAATTTCTCTAATATAAACTGTCCATAAGAAGCTTTGTCCTCTTAATCCTTGCTGGTGTTTAGACAATTTGTTGTCTTACAATTAAGTACAGATGGTTTGGAGCTGTAATACTGATAAAAAAAAAAATAAAAAAAGAAGATGCTTAGGATTGCTTCAATTTCCGGGTTGGATTTTGACACTAATCCATGTCTGAAACAGAAGAAATCTGGTTTTATCTGATCTTTAATGCTCGTTTACAGATAGCTGACATATTTCAGTGGTTATAGTATGTGCATAAAATAATAGCATTATCATATTTACTGCTGGAATAAAGCTGGAGGAAGGCTGTACAATAATATCCAGCTCTCACTTTGCGCTCCTTGTGGCATAACTTGCTGCTTTCATTTAACCAAGGAGGGGCTTCTGACACAGGAGAGGTTTGATTTTACAGCTGGAATACAGAAATTGGGTAATGTGGGAAACTCTTCAGTGTAATTATTTAACATGAAGAAAACAGCTGAAGGCTCACAGAGACATTCACCTGCCAAGATCTTATTAGGAGGTTCTGTCTTTCTTCTCTGAAAACACAGACATGAGCAAATTGTCAGTCTTAAGGCTGTATAATACTTTTAGTTGTATCAAAGCAGAATGAGAATTACTTTTAATTTTCAAATATCACCTTTGCCCTGAGTCTGTAAGATAGAAATGTTGTTTCTTATTAATTGAAGAACTTATCCTTTAATGCTTAGGCATCAAAATTTCAGGGGTTATTTGATGTGAATTTACTTTTTTCTGTTAACTTGCAGCATTGATCTGTGAGGAATTCTGTTGATGCTGTTCTTAATTCTTTGACATCAGTGATTTAATAACCTGTGAGACCCCATTAGCCCTTTGAGTGCTTCTGGATGCGAAGGAGCAGGGAGCTGCTCAGGGAAGCAATGAGCAGAGGAAAGTCCACAGATAAACAGCCAAGAGCATTTGGAGCAAGCTGTGGTGGAGGATCCCTGCTCCCTGCCCTCTCCTGGCAGATCTCCACACTGCCAGGTGCTTAAAGTCCAGAAAATATGGAAGCCTTCACTGCTGCTCTGCAGCACCAGCCATCCATCGTGGCAACCTTCCCTCTGCTGTCCTTCCAGGCTGCCTGAAGGTCTCCTCCTGGCTTTGGGCATTCCTGCAGGATGCAGTGTTCCTGCCCTCAGCTCCAGCTTTGGACAGGGGCAAAGTGAGGGAAGTCACCCTTCCCCTCATAATCATGGCAGTGGTGATACCTCTCACTTCTGTGTCCATAAGCAGATCCTGAATATTGATTCACTCCTCACTTCCAACATATTTTCCAGCCTTTTGCTCCTGTCCTGCTCCCTGGAAGTGCTTTAAGAGGCTTCAAGAGCCTTTTGGTTCAGCCATAGGCAAACCACCCACACAAATTAGTGCCTTGGTTATCAAATCAAATAGAATCCCTAAATGACAACCAGTCAGGAGGGATTGTTTTTATTATATTTTTCATTCAGTAATCAAAGGCTTCATATCATGGAGAACAGAAACAATATTTGTGGCCAGGATCTGTTCACCTGGGCGTGTTTTTCAGGATCAGCAGTCTGGTTCAAAGCAGCAGAGCTGTGATGCCATTTCCCAAATGTGGCTGAGCCAGTGAGGGATCAGTGTTCAGGCATAATTCCTGCAACTAAACTCCTTCAGAGTCTCAAATTCATACAGAAAGAGGTAACCACGTCCTTCCACCTCAATTATTATGAATTATTTTTTTACTAAGGAAAAAGAAAAAAAGAAAGGCAAGTCACTTACCCGGCTTTGCTTTGTCACAAACAAGCCCTGCAATGTGCACAGGGGTTGAGGTGATGAAATGTGGGCTTAGTTTTCATGTTTGGAAAACACTTAAGTGCCCTGGTGAGGAACACAATATAAAAGTAAAAGCTTGGAGATGAGGAAAAACCTGTTTCATTCAACTGCAGTTCACACCTTCAGAGACAGAGTAAATATTTTAAGAACATTCCCGGGTGTTGATGCCTGACAACTTTCCTTATAAACACAAATAACAGGAAATCAAAAAAGAGAAAAATTAACATTACAGCAAAATGTTGCCAGAGGCCTTCTGCCACATCCATAATTCATGGGGAGCCTGCAAGAAACTGCAGCTTTCTTCTGAAGAGGGTGAACCTGTTGTTGTGCACTCCCTTTACTTGGAAACTTGCATGTTCTTCCAACCTGACGCGCAAACAAAACAGTAATTCCCCCTCTCTGTGTTAAAGTAGTTTTATTTAGTCCAGAACATTATGAATAGAGATTTTATATTCCGAAACACAGCGGGAGAAAGTGCTTTCTTACAAGTTTAAAAACCAAACAAACAAACCCTCATGTTTATATAATTACATGATGAAAATGTTCATTTTAAGTTCTGACCCACTGTTCTTTACAGCCTGAATTCTGTTTCTTGAGCCAGGTGCGAGTCCCAGAGGCACATTCCCAGTGTCACTGAGTCTGGGATCATTCACAGGGCGTGCTGGGCAGTGCCAAGGAAAGCACAGCCACTCTCTGGGGTCACGATCGCTGCTCTGGTAGGATATGCCAAAAGCAGGTTATTTTCCCATTGGGAGATGAATAAGGTGAGACAGATCCCCCGGCCCACTCCTTTCAAGCTCAGGCAGGACTGCATTTGCTGCCTTAAGTATGGGTGGTGCAATGGGCAGGTACATCATGTTGCCTTCCCAGTGTTTGCAACAGCTCTTTGCTGCTTTGCAGTGCTGCATTTCCCCTCGTTTCTCGGTTTGCTGAGGGACTGGCAGAAAGATACCTGTTGGGTCCTGAATTATTGCTCAGGCATCTCCCTCTGGCTTCCTCTTTTGTGCTTGGTTGCCACTGTGTGTTTGGGTATGGAGTTCTAAGAGCAGGGATGATCTCTTCCATCTGTAGGTGCTTTGCAATACTGCCAAGTCTCTAGAATCATACCTGGCTGTGCAAATTTTTTGCTATTTCCTCTTTAAAAAGAAAAATCTGTTTAAATTCCTGTTTCTAGGGACACTGCTGAATCTTTCACCTCTGTCTTGCCCAGTAGCTCGAATTGCTACAGCCTTAAGTGCATCTGTGTTGACCTCTTCCAAGTCTTGGATATTTATTTCAAGGGAATGAATTGTTTTGTAATGCTACTATTCTGTTAGAGGTAGAGGTGGTGGAAAGAAATAAAGGAAAATAATGTGGAGGAATATTGAGGCAAATGCAGGCTGTATAGAGTGTTGTACCTGTGTGAGACATAGCTGTGTCACTGGGTACTAGAGGCTGTTGCTTCAGTGATTTATATCTGCCTATAGGTAATGATGGATAATTGAGCAGGAGAAACAGCAAAGGAAAACAAAGCTTTCCATTTTTTAACCCCCCTTTCTATTTTATATCAGGTATGAGATTTACAGCTGAGATCTCTCAATTCCACATGGTTTGCTGCCAGGGAGACACAAATCAGAGCCCGGGCTGTGCAGGCTTCAAAGCTGGGCAGAAAACAAGACACTGCATCTTTAAGAAGTGCTTATTTGGCATTTACTTATTTAGTTAAAGATCACTGCCAGGCAGAACTCCCGTGGGAGGAGTGGATGGTTCATTGGGCCTCATGGGGAGGGCGGTAATTAAACTCTGAAGGCAAGCAATGATGTTAAGCTAAAAGCTCATCTTTAAATAGTAATACACTTGCAATGTAAAGTGGAAGGCCCTCGGGTGCCTGTTGACATAGCGTTAGGAGCTGGCACTTTTTTATATAAAAGCTAAATTGAAGAAACTGTTATGAGCTGATCTGCATAAAGCAATATGATTCTGCCTGAGGGTGTGGGCAACAGGGAGTGATTAGCAAAACGTCTTTTTCCCTGCTACTCTGTTGCTCTGCTAACATGCCACTTGTCACTGAGAAATTTGAGATACCATATGCCAACCTGCATCTACAGAGACCCCCTTGCTGATTGCACATTGAAGAATTCCTCTTTAACACATGAGGAGCTGTCAAAAAGCATTGCTGAGACGGCAGGAAACATGCTGGAAAGAAAAAGCTCGTGTTGCCTTCCTCGTTCTTCCTCTTGTGTTGCATCAAGCCCTTCCCAGACAACTTTAGATGTGAAACAAAACATGTTTACACAGAAAGAACTGGGTATTCTTTGCTGACCTCCATCTCCTCTTCATCCCACGTGGTTTGGAATTGCTTATGCAAGCTAACCTTCAGCAACTTGGGGCTCTAGTTCTCCTGGAAAGGTAAGAGCTGCCTTGATTTCCATGGAGATCTGGATGGGGCATTTGGGTTTAACAGCAGGTCTGAATTCCTTGTAGCTGTGTCTCCTGGGGCAAGGAGGGGATGCCCATCAGAATGGTATTAATAATTAAGAGAAAATGAACATCAAGTAGTAATATAATTTCCTGCCATGCCAGATGCAGAGCTCAATGGCTCAAAATAAATGGAATAAAAAGCAACATAAATTTTTGTTCAAGGTGCAATTTTTTTTTTTGAGAATTTTTCCATCTTAACAAAACAACCCTAATTTTTCCCCCCCCCTTTCAGCATTTTGATTTTCATGTTCGAGAGAAGGATTTTCATGTTTCCTTTGAGAGAAGGATTTAATTAGAATGTGTAAGCACACATCAAATTCTTCAGAAACATAATGCATCCTAACAAACTTCCCTGTTTACACGCTGTGCCTCATTGTGGAAAGGCTGAAGTTGATCACTTCTATTTTTTGTTACATGGGAAGAGACTGTCTTTATTGCACTGCATACACTGCAGTTCCCTTGGGCCTTTGAAACACCCTTTTTCAGGATACCAAAAAAACCCTACTCTTGTATTTGTGGGAACATCCCTGCCGGTGAAATACCAAACACAGTGTGCCTCCATTGAACATCGATGCCTGGAAGTCCATCATTAACTCATTGATTCTCATGGATAGGGAGCAAAGCCATTTCCATCTGTTCAGTGCCAGGTGAACAACCTGAAATGATCCTGTCCATGATGACAGGATGCCTGTGTCTCAGATCTAGTACATGGCTTTTTCTCTGGGTGCTTGTTCCAGTCATTAATCAAATATTGGCAGGATGCTGAGGACAAACCAGGCCCTCATCTTTGGGAAGTTTCATTCAAGCATTTAGCAGCCATTCAGGAAATGGTCAGTCTGAACGGAATGTGAGAGAATATCCCCTGATGAAAAAAGGACAGAAGCATAACGACAGGTTAGATTTGGAAAGCTGGTGTATCCATTATGCCAGTGCTGTTTCAAGCCTGTGCATCGAGGGATTCAGTGCCCTAGGCTGCCTGCGTGCTCAGGGTGAGGGGGAGGCTTGTTTATTCTCCCTTCCCCTGTCATGCCACTCGTGACAAGAAGAGACATGAAAAGCTCAAGGGTCTAATCAGGTTTTAGGCTCTGACCCATATTTTGAGTTAGCAGTAATTATGAAATACGGTGATTCTCATCTTACTGTGCCCACAGAACTGCACCACTTCCACAGTCTCTCCAGAATTAACTCTGTGGGGATAAGAAGTTAGTGGGCACTGTGGTTTTGCAAAAAAATAAACTCTAGAAAGGAATGAAATGCAGGTGATCATGCAAGTGAAAGGTTCAGGGTTTTTTGCTTAGTTGGTTTGGTATTTTAAGCTGTTCCAGGTACATAACAGGGAAAAAGCAGACGAGTGCACAGGTTGACCCCCAGCACTTCCACAAGATAAGACCAAGGTGGTTTTGGCAGGGTGGGAGAAGAGGCCTGATGACCTACTTTCCACTCTGATCCATGAGGAACTGCTGCATCTCTTGACCTCTAATGCTTTCACTTGTCGACAAGAGCCTGTTTTGCACCGCCAGAGCTGGAAAAGGCGAGCAAACAGAAATCAAACCATTGCAATTCCCAACGAATGTCATCGCTGAAATAGTCAGATTCCCTGTTTTGTGAATTTAAAAAACTCATATGACTGTAAAAAGTGTTAAGACAAAATCCACATGGTCATGTGGCCTCACTCTCTAAGTGACTTTAGTCTTTTCCTGGTGATCCAGGGGCATTGGGGAGCCCTGAAGTAGGAACCAAAGGTGCTCTCAAATACAACAAGGAGGTCTCAGCTTCGTTTTATGCCACAGAACTGCTAATTTCCTCTCTGGGTAAACAGTAGGAAGAGGCAGTTTCTGCTGTGGCTTTTCTTTGTGTGCCTTTAGACTTGATTTTAAAGCAGATTCAGAAGGGCACCTGCTCACAGCGCTTGTAAGCTTAGGACATTCTATTAAAAGAAAAATATCCTTTAATGTATCATGAGATGAAACTTAAAAAAATCCTGTTGGTGTCAGTGATGGTACTTATTTCTCTTGTCCTCCCTCTCTGTGTTCTTTTGCTCTAGCGGCTTTGACCATTGATGCTAATTAGTACTGAAAAGGACATTTTTGGCAAGGCTTTTAAATACAGCTTTTATCTTCTCTAGCAACAGACAAAGTTGTATTTAATGGTATTTGACATCTAAGAGTGACTGCAAGGTCTTTTTCTCTGTTGATTTTTCTTTTCCTTTCCTAAAGGAGTTCCTTGTACTTCTAATTTATTAGGAAATCAGATGTGCTTTTATTCTCAACATACTCCTATACTTAGCTGAGGACATGCTGTGTTTATGTGAGTGCACAGTATTAAAAAGCAAATGCTAATTATGTCAATGTTCCGCTGAGTGTTCCCTTTATTAGTTTTTCACCGCATACTCTGTTGAGCTACTGCTTTCCATATACATATCCTTTAAAATAATGAAATTATGTATTTTCTTAGCTGGAAGGCTTGAAGGCAATTCCTCTCAGCACCGTCTAGTTATTGGCCTGTATAGAATGCTTGATACAGACTTGCAAGAGACTCTGGAGAGACAACTGATTGCTCTCGGTCTTTCCTACTTGCCTTTGCTGTGGTGTTTTTGCCATAAATCACTGAAACTGTTGTCTGTGGTGGGGTATTTTTGTATGAATGTTGATTTTGGCCAGGCAGCATTGCCAGATGTAACTGTACCAGTGTTGGATTATCAGTATTGCCACTGGACAAAACTTTGTAGAAACAGTAGCAATAAAATTCCTACAGCCTTCAGAGACTGGGAACTGGCTGGGTATTTAACAAGGATCCTTTTAGCAGACATCTTTCCCTTTCAGTTCTGTGACAGGAGTGTCCCAAATCTAAGTGATCTGCCATTGATTTGCCATACTTTTAGTCACTCATATTGCCAAACTCAGCTGATCAGGGTGTAGGACACAGGGTGGAAGGAGCATCTCCTGGTGAGACACCAGGCAGACAGGTTTGAGATTCAGGAGGTGTGCAGGTCTAGACT
The DNA here is from genome assembly GCA_035047865.1 of Dendrocincla tyrannina. Taxonomy (NCBI): domain Eukaryota; kingdom Metazoa; phylum Chordata; class Aves; order Passeriformes; family Dendrocolaptidae; genus Dendrocincla; species Dendrocincla tyrannina. The sequence goes on from JAWWMP010000001.1 coordinate 114,834,962, forward strand.
TGCTTGCAGGGTGGCAATCGAGATAAATCCATTCTCCATCTTTCATCTCCCTCTTCCATTGTCGCAATCCTCCAAAATTGCTGGAGCTCTGGCTAAGTCTGGGGGTTTGGGATGCAGGGGGAGTTCTTTGCAACTCTACTGGAGAAGCCTGGAAGTCTTTGAAGCTCTTTCCCAAGTCCTTGCCCCCTCCGTGTGCCCTGGAGCCCGCAATGCCAGTGCCAACCCTCGTGTGTGCTCCCGTGAACTTTTGGCTCGGGTTCTTGTCCCCCCAGGGGTCAGGGCCATCTGTCAGCACAGAGACATCTAACCTGCACTGGCAAAGTGACCCAGGGAAAGGAAATGTGGAGAGGAGCTTCCCCTGGGTTTGTGCATTTCTGCCGCAGCCTGGAGGGATGATTACAGCCCGAGCTGTTGGACTGAATCGTGGATGTGGCATGTCAGCAAATCTCAGGATTTCCCCCACCCCCTCCAATTCTCTGCTTGCAGGTTTGACTTTTGAGGCTGGTTCCACTTCCAGTTAAATTCTATTATTTTCCCAGAAGTATTTTCTCTCAAACAGTTAAGCAGGGCACAGTTCCCCAACACAGCACCAAGTTATTGGAATCACAGCCTGGATGTTTCCCCACAGGCCAGGCTTGTTTGATGACCATGTTTCTCAGAAGACAGCAGAGATTTATTGTGCTCAGCTATTGGATTACAGCAGATACAGGTGGATTAGAAAGCTGTGCACAGGAAATAATAATAATAATAATAATAATAATAATAATAATAATAATAATAATAATAATAATGCCATTCAGCTCTCAACTTTCAGTTCCCACAATGCAACATGTGGGCCCTGCTAAAATGATAATTTTATTACCCCTGGGCAATGCAAATCTCCAGGGAATTCATCTTAGGTAAAAATGATGAGCCAGACCTCAGTTCCCATAATGCCTATTCATATTTTGGAATGGGCAGAGGACAATAGTTTAGCATCTCTTCTCCCCAAAAAAGCTGTGGGAATGCTTAAAAGTGTAGTTTTGAAAGGGATATTAAAGTGACCTGTTTCAGAATGTGGAACCTTTCTTCCCCATGAACACCTGCGCAGTGAAGAGCATTGTCACACCAGCTTTTAGCCCCCCCCCCCCGCCCCCCAAATTAACAGATGTTGAAAAGTGATCATTTCTCATGAGCTGGAAATTCAGAAGTTTGTTTATCATCAGAAGTGGATCTTTTTTTGCTTGATTTCTTTTTTTCCCCCAGTTTAATATGTCTATATAAAGTATGTGATGCACCAGGAGCACATTCTGACTGATGCACAACCTAACTAATAACTGGCACGGTGTACATAATTGTTCACATACTGAATTAGATATAAAATATTTCCCATGTGAAATGTAATTACTGTGACTCAATAATCAGTGTGAAAATAACTGTTTTCCCTTTCTATATATAGAACTTTTCTTTGGAGATGAGAATAATACAGGAATCAACATTTGTCATGTGGGACAATCCCTCTATTCTGGAATTGAAATTTGTAGCTGTTAGCATCAACTGTGATGTTTAAATGTATACTGCAGTGCTGCTTTTGGGAAGTGCAGAATTTGGGATAATGCTGTCACTGGAGTGACATTCTGTCATGGAAAACCTTTAAATTAGGCTTTTTGAGCCCAATCCAATAATCTAATGGAGTCTCTGAAAAGTCTCCCATTGAGTTAAATAGGCTTTGGGCCATTAGCTTTCAGAGCCACAGTCCTGCCTTGGAGCTTCTCAGGGGTGTGGGAGCTAAAAAATTATCTATTGTCAGATTGTAGAGCCAGCTTTTCACGTAGCTTTTAGCTGGGATCACATTTTCCAATAAGTGTGTAAAGTGTTCCTATGAAATCAGGGTGCAAAACCAGTTTATCTGCCCACTGTGGGTGCCTGTGTTTAAATTTAAATAATGAAGGGTATGGGAAGAGAAGAATACAGAAAGTCTTTTAAGGGCTTTAAACATTTAAGGAATGTTTTGCCATAGCAAAATATATGTGATCTCAGAGAAGTATGTATATAAATATCTTTGCCAGAAACGTCTTTGAGTGGACCCATCAAACAAAAGAGTCTAGACATACATTATATATATACATAAATTCATGCATAAAATAACAAAGAAATTAAATATTTTTTCTGAGGAAAACATCTTGCTTTTCAAATGTTGTTGATTTCTACGTCTTACCGATTATACCTCTTCTTCTTAATAGTAATGATGTTATTTGCTTTATTTATTAACCAGAATTTCTGCATAAAGGGGAGTCGATACATATTTCACATTGACAAGAGGTGACATACAGCAGAATATTCATTACTGTCAGGAATGACTGGACTAGATTGACCAAGTAGTTGCTCTGCAATAAAAAACTCCCACCAGAGCCAGGGCAAGCAGATTTTTTTCTTCTCTACAATGTTAGCATGGTCGTATCTCAGGGCTTTTTTAAAATGGAGTTCCACTGTTTATAGGAGGTAATAAAGTACAAAGCATGAAGACCACTGACATATCAATCAGTGCAATTAACATGCAAGAAAGAAAAAAAACATGAAACATGTCCTTTATTTTGCATTTAAATGAGGCCAGAGATCAGCTCCTTTGAAATATGTAGGGCCACTTACAGGTACAGAAATAGGATGTGGTGGAGGGAAATACATGAATATTACTGAGTACTGCAGAGCTTTTATTTCTCTGGGAAATGGGATGCCTGATGATTTCCTGGAAATCCCACCGAGTGACCAATTCAGTTACCTGCTTGCACAGTCCTTGGGAAAGCATCAGTGGGTTGCAAAGTGACCTGTGCTCTGTTATGTATACAGAGATCTAAGTGTGCTTCAAATATTTGGGATGTTTTCAAGCTTGCAAAACAGCAAGGAAATAATTCTTAAGGATCAAGAGGGAATCCCTGGTGGTTTAATGAGAGGCTGTTTAAGATTGGCTGAGCTACAATCTGTAAAATTTACCATTTCCAGTAGATGTTACACTCCACAGAGCTTGTTAGATCCTTGCTTGGTAGAACCTGGACAAGAGTAAAAAGAAAAGAATAAGATCACACCAGCCATTTCATCTCTGGCATTGCTCAACTTGTTGCTTCCAGCTTCCTTTTGTAACCAAAATTAATTGCCCATATACAATTTTAAGTGCATTTTCCTACATAGAAAAGAATGCTTAGATAGTATTTCTATCATATGCACCACTTTAGGTCCCACGTTAATTGTCAGTTGGGTTTTGGATGTGTAGCTGCACAGGAGCATTGTCCTTGAAGGAAAAGGGGGCTGGAAAAGGATATTTTATTTCATAGCACTTCAGCAATAGCTGGGCATTCAGAAAATTCTGTGTACCAATCATTTGAGAGAAGCAGCCATGGGTATAATGAAGCTCAGAGAAAGACCTTTCTTCACCTGGTATAGACCTGTTTCTTGTCTGGTTTTGCTGCACTTAGTTCTTGTTCCTTTTGCTTGTGCCCTTTACGTCACCTGCTATGAGACCTGTTCTCCTGACCTCTTTATCCAGGTCACCTTCTTCTCCCTTCCCTTTCATGTCACCAGGATGGGGGCAGAGAGGAGTATCAGTGGCACAAGTGATGGGGTCTGCTGGCACTTTGCTGCCATGGAGGAGCAGTCACAGGAATTGCTCTGCGTGTCCCAGACTGCAGAACACTCAGTGCATTTTTGGGTACTGGAGGCTTTTGCCACTCACTGACCTCTGTTGGCCACAGGTATCTGTGTTTTGCTATAAGTACAGAATAGCAAACATTTAGTCTTCGTGACAAAGGTATAACTGCAAATAGTAACTCACAAGTAATTGTTTTGCAGAACACTCTTCATTTCACAGTGTTTTCCTATTTGTGGAGAACTTATTGCTGTGTTTCAACACCCTAAGACCATCTTTTTCTTTCCTCGTGGCATTGCTGCTCCATTTTTCTTTGCATGTTGGTGAGGACACAGCACAAAGAAAGACTTTAAAAAAACTCCAAGCCAAACCACTGCAGAATATTTTCCTGCTTTCTTCTTGTTTATACACAATTGTTCAGTCTTCTTGGAGTTACCTGCTACTTCAAGATGAGAATATGTGAGAGGAATGTATTGTCTTGTAGGAGAGAGAGGGGAGGGTCATGGAGGGACAGAAAGCGAGTAGAACCAAACATGATCTTCCATTTTAGTTTCTTTGTTCCTACATTCTGTTCACATTGCTGATGTCATGCTGTTCTACCTGTCCTTGGTTGTCAGAGTAACTATCATTTTGGGCTATCCAGTCATAATAAATAAATAAGGATGTCAAGTAAAGGAGAGTCAAACTAGACAGGAGGGAGCATTAAAAAGTCAAATTATTCATATCAGTAAATCTGTCATGTAAAAGTTGATAATTTATTTGCACCAAGGTTGTGTTTTGCACCTGGATCTCTAAGATGCTTTGATTAGGCTCTAAATGGATACCTCCACTCATCCTATTTAACTCTGATCCTTCTTTTAAACATCATGTTTTAATGGGAACCAAACCCAATGATTCCTCTTGCTCTAGGTACAAATTACAGCCTTTAGTTTATTCAGAGTCAAGTGATATCACCTGGGTGAAAGAGGGCCAGAATTGTGGAAGTCTGAGAGCAACTCAAGAGCTGAAACACAAAACGTGTTCTCCTGCTGACTCGTCTGAAGAGAGTTCACAATATCCCGAGATGGGAATAGCTGTTCACAGCTTGCTTGTCACTATTATTTGTTTCCCTTTCACATATGAATGCAGATGGTTTCAGAATGTCAAGCTTGCTCCTAAATGCCTTCCAGATATGGTGGCATTTTAGGAAAATTGATGCTTATTGCAGAGGAGGGGAACAATTCCCTTAGATCTGCTACAAGTAAAAATGTCCAGGGTTAGGGGGTAAAAAAAACCAAGTGGGCCAATTACCTATTGATTCCCTGTTTTCCTGTTCAGATTTTACAGGAATTTCCATTCATTTGGTTTAAGTCTTCAAAATTGTTTTATGTTTAAGTCTCTGTTAGGAATTCTGATGGTCAGAACAGCTTTGAACTTTGACCCAAAGGTTTTTTGTTGTGACAAAGTGCATACATTTTTAAATGGGTAATATTATAGATAGAGATCTCCCATCCCTCTGTTAGTTTGGAGATTAATTTAGAGGTGCCAAGTATTTCCCTCCTTCTCATGTCTCATGGAATCAAAAACTCCTTTTAAGGGCTCCTCCAGAAGCCAATCCAATTCAACCCCCTGTTCAGAAAAGGTCTAATTATATCAGGTTGCTCAGGGCCATGACTAGTCAAATGTGGAACACCTCAGAGGACAGAGGTCCCACAACTTCTCTGGGCGTTCCTTCCACTGTTTTACTATCCCAATGTAGAAAACAACAAAAAAATGGTCTTGTCACAGCACACCCCCAAAAACACACACCTCCGGTGTCTGAGTGTTCTGTAATCAGAAAGGTCCAAACAACACCAAGATCTCCCTTCTTCTCCTCTTCTCCAGGCTGAACATGCCCCTTTCTTCCAGGCTGTCCTCAGGCACCGTGTTCTCCAGGCCCTTGTCCTCCACGGGGCTCAGCCCATGTTGGAATCTTTGTGGCACTGGGGAGCCCCAAGCTGGGCACAGCTTTAAGGGTGTAAGAAATGCTTACTTTCCTGGAGCATTTCCATCCCTAAATTCCTGCTGTGGCATCTTTCTGCCCTGTCCCCTAACACTTCGGGCACCTCTCTTGACCTTTATTTATCTTCCAAGCTACAGTGTCATCTGAGAAGAAGGAATTAAGATAAGTAGCATTGCATGTTGCCCACAAGCAATATCTGTTGCCTCACAGCCACACACGGCGTGTGGATGGAGTAAAGATCTCTACCTGCTGGGGAAATTTCCATTAAAATCTTCCAGGAACACAAGAATTTGCTGCTTTATTGCCATAAACAAATAACATCTCCTGCTCAGCACGCCCAATACTGGGATTTTGCACTTAAGTGCAAAGAGGTGAATCCAAACTTCACTGCAGTCCAGTTTTGGAGAAGCTGATGGCATTCCATGCTTTTCAGCTTTCAAGGGAACTGCTCTTGACTCCCACTTCCAGCCTTTTTTTCTACTCAGCAAGAATGGGAGGTGAGTGGTGCAGAGTTTTGCTGACACACCAACACCTCTGAAATAATATGTTGTCCTGATGCGTGAAAAGCACTCAGCATTAAGTTCTTGAAATAATCAATTATTTAGCAGCTCATCACGTTTACTGTCCACTGAAGGATCTTTATAGCAACAATAAGGTCACTGCGATCAGGTTCTCTGCTTTTGGCATTTCCTCTACAAAGCCTGCACACATCCACAAAAAAAACCCCAAACCAAATCCAACTTAAAGGATTGCTTAAAGGCGTAGTCTCAGCAGGAGGTGATTGCTTTTTAATTCTGCCTATCTGGACTATCTGCTTGTGAAATAAAGAGTTCTGACTTGTGAAAAGAGGGATTCTGGTCTTTACAAACAGTGCCTGTGTTGACTTCACTGGCCTTGAGAGACACCTGTGGAATGGTGGTAGGTATTCCCTACTAGGTGGGAAAGGTAGGTGGAAAATTGCATTCAAAGAGGTTTGGGCAGCAGCCTTTCTGAATTAAAAAAGAATACCCTTTAAGCATTATATGGCAAATCTTCCCTAGAGGAAGAGATGCTTTGGGAAGAACAACAGTGAAGAAATGAATCTAAAATGTTGGTATTTACACATTCAAATGAAATCTTTTTTTCTTTTTTTTTTGAGAATCCCCTTCTTTTCTTTTTAAAGCAAAAAGCAATAATCTTCAGGGGTCTGTGAATCACATCTGTCCTTTATTTTGCAGCCTGCATCTGGTGTTAGCGAGACCACGTGGCATCGGGTGGGTAAAGGATGACTTTATGCTAATTGTTAGATGAAAGGTAGGAAAACCAGTGAAATTTGGGGATGGTTTCTGAAAGGCCAAGGGCATTTGCAGGTGGCTGTGACTTTGGGCTTTTGTAACAAGGCAAGTTGGTGCCCAGGGAATATGCAGGTGCAGACACGTGCCCACAGCTGTAGGAGTGACCGTCCTTGCTTACAGCAACTCCTGCATCCTGCCTTTGGTTACTGCTCCAGAGTTTCTAAATATAGCTTAAGGAGCTAAAGGAATGGACATTCCTCTTCTTTTTTATTTCTCCTTCCCACGTTCCCTCTGTGATACACGAGGTGGATTTTAAACTTTGTTTGCTCTAAACTGAGCCTTATTCTTTTCAGAGCAGGAGTTGAAGTGTTTGACTTGATGTGGCTGGTTGATGGCTGCAGCAGAACTGACAGCAGGATGGTGTGGGAAAAGGAGATGGGGAGTTGTTAAATTGAGAAGAAAGGGGAAAAATAGGAATTATTGGAGTTACTGTTTACTTTTCATGCGGAGGTATCAAAAGCTAATAGATACTAGATACTGTAGAGAAAAATAAGTGAAAGTTTTCCAAAGAACCCAAGCAATTCCTGCAGAATAAGTAAAGCCAAAATTAGACTCTTCTAAGGTTAAAAATGCTAGCAGAAACAGATATATTTATTAACTTGTAGTCAGACAGGCTGATAGGTTGCCAAAAAGTGTGATGTATGATTGCACTGGGAATTCTGCATGGCATGTCAACAGAGGAATATTTATTGGCACTACATTACATTGATGGGTGCAATACCAGAGCCTAAATACAGTGTCATTTAAAAACACAGGGCTGGAACTCATTAAGTACAAGTAGGATGTTTGAAATACTGCTGATTTCTTGCTATTCACAAGTGCTCCATGTTAATAACATGCTAAATACAGGAGTTTGGATTCAAGTTCATCACCACAGGGCTAAAGCTGATGAATTCACTCTGAGATTATTTTGGCCCCGAATCAGTCGAAAGCAACAAGGGGTGTGATAAATGTCAGCTCAAGTTTGCAGGTCACAATTCTAGAACCGAAGCAAAACATCTGTGCTGATCTGGGGAAAGAGTGACCTTGTTGATAAAGAAATCTGAGACAGTGTGGCTCCTGTCAAGGCCTGGGAGAATCTGAATATGCCACAGCTGTGATAAGTGCAATTTCTTGTTACACAGAGGGTGCTGAAATGGCCCAGGATCCTGGCAGGTCTATCAGCAGTGAGTTGCAGATATATGCCCTCCTTGGCCTTTGTGGAAAGCAAAACCTCTTATTTGCAGTATTAGAGTAGGAAAAAAAAACCTAGTGGCTTTAAAAGTAGTGATTTTAATTAGTACAATATGCAGAGAACTTGCACAGATTTGAAACGTGAACTGAAGAGGTTCCAAACGCTGCAGTTGTGTTTCAGTTTGGGCAGTCAGGGCTTTCTTTGTCCTTGACAAAGTGTCTGAGAGAAAATTTAGGCTTCATTTGTATAATGGACTGTGGGTTTCACACTTTGCACTGGGAATATAAAAGAAAATCATAGAGCCCAGCAGGAATGCTCATTTATGGGGAAAAAATGAAAGCAATAATGAGAACGGGGATGAAATTCTTGTCCTGCTGAAGATCCTCTTGATTCGGGTGTGACAAGATTTCAGTCAGGATCAGAAATGAGTCCATAAAAAGTTTTCTCAGAAAAATATCCTTTCCTCATCTTTCTTTGAGTGTTTTCTGACTCTTAGGCTGATGGGCAGTTGTGAAATCTTCTATCCCATTAAGCAAATCAGGTAAGCACGGGTCTGTCTAAATGCAAGTATGAACAAAATGATTTTTGCACGGTTTTAAGCTACGATGTTTCTTCAGACACCAACATTAATCTTTAAGCTAAGGAGAGAGTAAATGCGAAGTGCTGGGGCATGTAGTTAAATATTTATTAAAGTAGATGTGGAACTAAATGAGGAAAAGCAAAGAAAATGTGAAGACCTGGAGGGGCAACAGCGTTCAGATTTATCTAAATCTAAAGAATTTCAGCAAGCAGAAAAAGCCCCTTTTTCCCTCCTTGATTGCTTTGTAGCTGTTTAACTGCTGGCAGTCACTATATTGGAAGATTTTGCCTCTCCCCTGAGCTCTGAATAGGAAAATAGGAAAAAGAGTGGGAACTCAACTGCACTAGAAAAGACCTAAAGCAATCCAGACCAACAAACCTCCCAAAATCCTACATCCCGTACCACAAGTGCTTACCAGTTTTTAAATTCTTATACAGAGGGCATAAGCCCTCCTGGCCTCTGGTGAGACTTTGTGTTTCTAATCTGTTCAGATGAAAATCCCAACCTGTTGTGGATTTGTCCCTCCCCAACATCCCTGACTCCAGAGAAATGTGCATGGGCTGTATCCTCTTAGTGCAGAAATCACTCCTGCTTAACCCGTGTATTTTTAACTTCTTATTGTGTCTGTGTGAGGTTTGTCTGTCTGAAATGAACACGATCCTGCTCTACAGACATGAGGAGTTCTTGGCTTTTTGTCAAATCTGAAAATCAAAATTTCAAGTTTGCAGCTCCTTTGCTTTTGGCTGAAGTCTTTAAAGTAGCTCAGGAAATAAGCAGGACTGAGCGCGGCAGCAACACAACCCTGTCCTGAAACCATGTGAAAACATGATTTGCAGCACTTCCAGTGACTTCATCCCTAGACAATTTGAAGAGTCCAAGGTTAACCCAGCGTCTGATAAAACCACAATGATTACATGACTGGGTGGAAATGTCTCCTTGGCTTTTTCTAAAGATGGAGACAGGCTGGGGTGGGAAGGTCTCTGTTGGAACTACATCATCTTGAGGCACATAAATTTCCTTACTGTTGTCATGCGGATGGAGAGTCCTACCCCACGTTCTGCAGCATCTGCAAAAGCATAAATTCCTTTATTGCATATTTGTAAGCCTTATCTGTGTTTATTCTGGTCTTCTATGGTAGAGATTGTGTTAATGAAGGCAAACAGAACTGTCCCCACCACCCTTTGAGAGAGGCCCATTTTTTTGGTGAAGATATGCAATGGGAAATACAGGCAAGGAGGAAATATGGGGGTTTTATTTTTCACCCACTTCCCCTTTAGGAAGAGAAACCCAAATGGTTTGTTCACAAATAACCATTTTCTGAAATAGATGCAAACAGCTTTCGAGTTCTCTCCAAGAATCCTCCTTGTCTTTCATTCAGCTTTTAAAGATTCTTCCCAACCTGATTTCTGTGCTAGGGCAGGTCCAAATATGCAAAGGCTGAACTACAAGAAAAAAAAAACAACAAAACAACAGCAACAAAAACAAACAAACAAAAAACCATTCTATTTCTATGGCAACATCAATTCACATTCTGCAGGTGAAACAGCTGCCAGTTAGTCCACTCACCAAATGAAAGCTCCTGAAGGCTCTTTTTGCTGTAACATTTGGCCAAAAATAACTTGGCATGCCACAGTTTTCCCACAAACCCAGGGAGAGAGGGGGATTAAACTGACTGGCAAGCAGGCTGTCAACTCGTTTAGTGTCTTCATGCTCAGAGGAAGGGAACAGTCTCTCCAAGCATTTGAGAGGGAAAAGATGGGATGTTTATGGCTGGCACATTATTTTGCACATTATTTTCATGGGCTAAAAGGTAAAATATTTATGCTGTTGAAAGGAATGGGAAATGTCTTGTGTCTTGTTCACCCCAAGGGCACCAGGTAATCTGTTTTTCAGCAGAAAACTCATATATTTGCATACATTCTGATTTAGAATTAAATAGCTATTTTTTTGAAGTTAAAGTGGCAAAGCTGGGCAGCTACTTGAAGTTAATTCTAATGGAAGTAAATCAGTTTCTCTTAGAGGGACTTGGACTTTGTAGCGATATTTTCTGAGGGAGACATCAAATTATTACTTTCCTAACCATTTCATGATGAAGCTCTGTCAGTAATTAGGTGTTACCACATGATACTAAAATTGGTATCACTGTTACGTGTCTTTAACAGATCTTAGTATGAAGCAGGTGTTGCATAAGCACTTTTAGGAGTATTCCATATGAGGCAGGAAGAAAAAAAGTAAAGCTTTTTTTGGCAAGTGCAGAGGAAGTGTTTAGGCTTGTAATTACAACTGATTAACTTAATTAAAACTGAGACAGACAATCCTGAGCTGATTTTTCAGAAACCTGTGCAAATTGGCCATCAAGAAGGAGTTGGTGTGATGCTTTCTTTTAAATGGTAGTCTTGGGAAAGCGCAAATCAGCTCGTGCTGGAGGAAGAAAAGTGTGCATCTTACAGCTTAAGGTAGAAAGGAAAGGATTCCTGAAGGGAAGTGGCTGCAATTAGTCTAATTTAAATGAAGAAAGGAAGTAATTTAAATCAATGATAGCATTTTTTGAGGGATTTTGCTTTCCTTTATCCCCAAGCTCTGAGGACCAGCCGGTCACTTTACTGGTGGGTTGTTTCTCCACGAGGCAGCTGTCGTACCAGATGAGTTAGATTTGGGTGTAAATTAGATTTAAGCCCACAAAGCAAGCTGATCTAGGTTACGTTGGAATTAGGATTTTAAGACCTCTCTGCTGATTTTAAGGGATTTCTCATCATTCCGAGCTGCCATTGTAAATGTGCCCACTGTGGGTGTGTTCAGGCAGGTAAGAAGTGCGTTCACAGACTGACATTTTCCAGAGATTCAGAAGAAAAGATTGGTTATTCTCAGGGATAAAAACATAACCCCTTGTTATTTTTCTGTTTTATTTATTCATCACTGCTGTGATTCCATAATAATATTGTACAGAGTATTTAAACCACTACAAGGATGTTCAGTACAGTGATATACTCACTGTGTGTTTTTTCACCTGATTTTTTATAATGTTTGATCTTTTGGTGCTGCAATTTTTCCTATGTACTATTGATTAATGTAATTTCTTTCACTTTTAGCCAATTTTTATATATTTTAACTTCTACCTGTTACAGAGGCAATAGTAAGAACCTCATTTGGATGTTTTGAACATGCAGTGTGCAAATATTGCCACCCAAACATCATCAGATTCCCTGGGGAATCTTCTGCTCTGGCGTATCTTTCAGTGAGTGTATTCCTTTGGGAACACTGCCTTCCAGACTCTTCTCACACACACCTTGGGAATGCATCCAGGAACACTACCCTCTTGTTTTGTTTTTAGAGCTCAGGTATATACAAGGACCATGTGTTTTAACATTACTGCTATTCTATATTTCACTTGTGGCCTGTGTTTTAGAGAGTATCTTTTACCCGAACATGAGGCGACTCACAGGCCTTCCAGTGTGGCACCCAGTGGGCATCCCTGGAATGGTCCTGGAGTGCTCTTCACATTAGGCAAGGAACATTAGCTTTTATCAAATCCACAAACACAGTGTGTGGGAGTAATATGCAAAAAAAAAAAAGCATAAATATTTCCAGGGAATCCTTTCTGCTGGCAGTCTGCGTTGCTTCTGTGACCTGTAAGCACCACTCTTCTGCCATTTGAAGGAACATCAGGCATTTCCCATCTTGTTCACACCATTAGATGCTTCCATCAACCATTAGGACACCCATCAGTGCAACCTGGCTGCTTTTAATGGGATCTGTAAATACGGGAGAAATTCAGAGAAGGCAGCTCCCCCTTTGGTAATGTGCCATTAAAATGCAGAGAGAAGAATAATAGGGAAAACAGCAGGGCCATTCATTCTCCTCGTTTTCATTAGGAAATCCAGTGTGGTGCATCTCTGGTCATCCTGAGGAAAAACAGCCTGCTCAGGTGGAGTGTTGCTGTCTCACTCATTAAGAAGCAACTTGAATTCCACAGGGCGCTCAGAGTGTTGCAGCCTCTCCTTCTGGTGTCTGCAAAACCAAAATCTTTCTCTGGTTCTAATGTGTTCCTTCCCTGCTTCCTGTAGGAATTTTTGTATTCTGTTCACCAGTAATATTTGAGGGATCTTCCTGCATCTTGTGTATGGGCGCTGACACCCCATTCCAGTGTGCTGAGAAGTAGAGGTTAGCCATGAATTGTTAATTTTCATTATAAATGTCTAAGAAATTTAAAAGGGTAGTCAACCTGCAGGTATTTAAATGCATTTAAAAAAATAAAATAAATTAAAATAAAAGAAAGAAAGATGAAGAGCTCTCTGTAATTACCAGTAATAGCAGTAAGAGGCATTAAAGGAGGGGAAAGCCCGTAGGAAGGAGTTCCCATCTGGAACACTTGGAAGTGGAGCATCTAATGGAGATTGAGACCCTGTAACATTTTCTCCCTCTACCACCTCTTGGGGTCGAGTGAGGACCTTCTGCCTCCCTCTCACACAAATGCCAAATATAGATTGCCACTAGTGCTGAGCAGTTTGCATCTTCGGTGAGGGACTGACCTAGATTTTGCCGTGGATCTTCCTGCACAGCGTGGCTTAAAGGCTGTAACCTCATCCTCCCTCCCTGGGCTACAGATCCCATCCTCTCCGAGGCAGCATGTCAGGCCAAATTCCTTTAATGTTCAACTCGCAACTTTTCAAAGCTATTTTTCTCTCCTTGTTTTCCCTGTTGCTATGCAGTTTTGCCACCTCCAAAAACAGGCAAGGAAATAAACATTCCAAGCCAGCGTGCTTTAAAACATGTGAACTGTTTTAGTGGGAATCATGGATTAGAAATGAGGCTTTTTTGGTGGGGAACGAGGTACAATTTAGCAATACATGGAAATGTAATTTTATGCCAGATAATGAGATGTTAGACATCAGAGAGATAGAACAGACATATATAAAGATAGGAAATTGTTCCTTAAATAACATAAATTGCCCCCAGCAAAGGTGCCATTTGCTTACGAAATAAACCCAAGATGAAGATTTAAATATGATTTCATTAGTAAACCTTAATAGCAATTTGAAGTATATAGGTCTTAGGAACCCCAAATACCTGGTGTTCTGGAGTCTGTTCTCCACCAAACCTCTTATTTCTCCTCAGAAGAAATTAATTTTGATGGCTATTTCTTTTGAAGTCACATATGTTTTTTCCAGGGATAGACTATTTGTTGCTAAACTGGCATTCTGTATTTCTCCCATGGGATATAATAAAATAATCAGAGCAAAATCATGATAATGACACACATTCCCCAAAACAATCTAGAGCACAGTTAATTTAAAGAGAGAAAGAATTATCATAGGAAAGATGAAGTAAAATATATTGAACTAAACGTTCACTATTAACAGAAAGCAGATTTATTTTTTAAATTTTACTGAAAAAGTAATGACAGTAATATATTGGCTTTGGAGGAATAAAAATGGTTTTTATTACTGATTTAATGTTATGTTTCATTCCATACACTTTCCAATACGGTCATCCCATTCATAACAGGATAAAATAATTTTTCTTTGGAATCTGCTTTTTGGCTGTAGGAAAAGTGAAAAGATCACTTTCTTTTATAAAATAGGTGTCTTGATAATTTGTGACTTACTAAAACAATGTTGCCTGCCCTTTTTGGCCCCAATTTTGTGTGTCTCCCATGTTCTTTGATAGCAAGGTGGTCACTACATGGATGTGATGTGAACACACATCCCACATTAAAATTTGTGTTGTTGGGTAGTCTGAGAGGTTGATAAATTTTGCTCACTACAAAGCAAGGCTGGACTTGCAGACGGGAATATTTTCCACCCTGAAGTTCCCTAAGTCCCAGTGTGTCAGCAGACAGAGCTTGGCCATCTGAGCAAATTTGCTGTCTACGGAGTTGAACAAAACCCATCCAACCCATCCTGAATTTTGACACATGGAGACTAAACCAGGGAAGTGCAAACATGTGAGAAGACAATCACAAGAGTTCAAATGCAGCCTGCAAGATTTCCCTTTTTTTCCTGTTTTGCAGAGCCATCATTTTAGGTGCACATTAATCTCATCTGACAAGGAATCAGACTGAAAAGAGTCCAAGTTATGAACACAGCCATTAAGTTTTGTGCAGAGCAATGCATGCAGAAGTTAATTACTGCTGAATCTTCCTTGGCCTTCGACCTTTTTATCTCTTGAAGTTTATGTACATTTGTTTCTGGCTGAAAGTAGGGAGCTAAAGAAACTGGTTAAAATCCCACAATCACAAAATATCATTAATTGCTTTTCCCTTGAGGTTAAATATTTGTAGGTCAGCACTGGTGTTTGGTACTTGCAGTGAGTCATTAATGAAGAAAACACAGTACCAGCTCCTGGAATACAAGATCAGCTGTCTAAATGGAGTATTTTTAATTACTGGGAATATTCTTTTTCCCCTTACTCAAGAGCAAACGCAGTGTTATTGTCTCAGTGCACAAGTGTTGGTGGTAGAGATAAGTCTGTAACAAAGCCCTGACAATAGTCATTTGTCTTCAAGATTAACCGAGCAATTCTGTGTGTTGGTTATGCATTAATGAAACACAAGTGTGGGACATTGTAATGAATGTTTCTCCAGCAACCTGAAAAGATGCTTTGCTGCAGCTCAACTCCACTGAGCGTGGTTGTTCCCATTCACAGCGAGAGGCTGTTAGAGCCCTCCCAAATTCTGTGATCATGTGTTGCCACGCACTTAACTGAAATTAAGGCCAAATGTTTATTATCGCCTCTCCGTATTAATTACAAATATGTGTTTATCTCTTAATAATCAGCAAAGCGTGATGCTAATAATATTTTTCTCACTGGTCCCAGAGAAACTGCAAATGGTACTTAAGAGTGTTTTGGCTTTCTTTAATTAGAAGCACTGTTTGTCACTGTCCCTGGGCAGCCCCAAGTGACCTTGTTTTGTCACAAGTCCCAGGGGAATGGTTTAATTGGAGGACTTGAAACTGAAAGTTGCTCTCTGCCCACCATCTGTGCATCAGCCTGGTGGGTCACCAGCACAGACTCCTGTGGTTGCTGTGAAGAGGCATGAAATGAAGCAAACTCAACCAGGACAACACTGTTCCAGTCAGGGTTTAGTGCTGGGAGTTACAGCACCAGTAAAAAGAAAAAGCCAAAAAAAAAACCAGATGTTCCAGCTGGGAAGACTGCCACATATTTCAAAATCACGGAGAAGCAATTTAGGTTAAGTCCCTTGTTTCTAAAGATTACAAAGTATTTAGTGTGAAGTTCATTAACAGCTTGGGGAAACAGCTACCACTTTCTTTTTTTATTATTATTTTTGTTGGCCCAAAGGATTTGGGCAAAGTATTGTAGCAGTAAGCAACTTTTAAAAATTAAAGAGGTGAAATCTCCACAACTTTAATTGAAGTTCAATATTTCCAATGGTTTCTAAGGGATTTGACTTGCTGATTCTATCCAAAACTCTCTACCTACTTATAAAGATTAAAAAGAAATACAATGCCAGTGCAACAATATTTTTGGTTCAAATGCGATGTGATTTTTCACCTTTTGAAAAGAAGATCATTTCAGAAAGAGTGGGGAATGATTCAATCACTGCTGTTACATTATGTATATTCAAACCTGCACTTCTCACCAATGAATATCCCTCTAAAAGAGTATTTTCAAAATAATGAGAACAGGGAAACTGTTGTAATATAATATAAAAATGTGCAGCCAGGTTTATCACTGTATCAGCTCCAGCCCTACTAGCAGTATTTGGGGAACCCCTGTGCATGCAGATAAAATTTGTTGCTATCAGGTTCATCATGGGCATGACAGAGAAAAATATCTCCTGTAATATGATAATATTTTTATTTTGAAAAGGGATGAATGAGACAACTTTTGGAAATTAGGAATGAGATATGAAAAAGGCAGTGAAAGACAGACCATCCCCATACTATGCAAAATAAGCATCTGCCTTCCCTAATTTACATTTTCATTTAAAGAGAAGTCCTTGATGTAGGCTGAAGAAGAGCTCATATGTAAACTTAGGGAAATACAGGAGCACTTCACTGTTTCTGGGTAAAAGGCAGCGGGGAAGCTCTTCTGCTGACGTTGGTTTTATTTGAATCGTGTTGTCTCAAGCTTTACAATGTCTCAAGCTTTGATTTACTTCAGGCTTTGGAGCTGTAAGTAAGGGAGCAGAGGTTCGACAAAAAAAAGGCTCCTTCTCCTATAGCTTTTGCCTTTTAGGTGCCTTCAACCTCCAAATGCCATTTCTGCAAGTGCAGAACATCACAGGGTTTTAAACTGAGCTGGAACTTTCTTTGGAAAAGTTTTCCATTTAAAATTTCATAGTTCTTGTAGGGATGTGACAGGCTAAGTATCAAAGCTCTGGTGGGTATGACTAAAGACATGTCAGCTCAAGGAGAAAATGAGCACTTGCTTACTTGCTTATTGCTGTTATTGCATGACAGTGACAAGAGGCAGTGCTTTCATGTCAGAAATTTGTTAATAGTTTTCCCTTGGTAATTCAGGATGGTTGATGACTGAACTGACACGAATTCGCCTGTCAAAGGTGTGGTCCCAGCCAAGGCTGATGGGATTGCACTAACACAGAGGTAGGTCATGTCAAAATAAATCCTGGAGGAGGTTATTGATGTTCTGTTGTAACGAGGCCAAAAAAAGAGAAAGGAAAAGGAAAAGATGAAGAGAAAGCAATTAGAAATTATGGTATGTGAGAGGACGAGTGCTAGCAGAAATAGTAAAAGTAGAAGGAATAAATGATAATCTAGTTTGCCCTTATGGATGGCACAAGACACAATTTAATGCAGGTCTCCATAACTACACAGTTTAACTCAAGCATTGAAATATGTTTGTTTCCTTGACACTATTAAAAATGAGATAATACTTATATTTCCCCTCACACTTCAGTGTAATTAGGTTTTAATTTACATTTTCTCAGCTGTTTGATGCAGATACGCAAACATACCCCAATCTAACTTACAGCCATAAATAATGGCCAACTGGAAAAACAGTGAAAGAAGGAAAAATTTTAATTTCTTCCGTGAAAACTGCTGGAATTAGAGATGGGGGATAGTTGTCTCTTGGCTTGGCTGCAAATTTGAAAATGGAAAAGGAAAAAATATCCCCTGGTGAAAGTAAACTTGGAAAATTATCTGTTGGACTCATAGTGGAGTAGGAGACTGAGTGAGGTGAGATCCTGCCTTTCCCAAACCCTTTGAAGCACGAAATTATAGAATTATATTATAAAATAGGCCACATTAATATGAGTAGTAGAGAAATTTGGGGTTAATTCTCATCATGTGCTACAGAAGCATCAAGGTTGGAAGAGACCTTCGGGATCATCTAATCCCACCAGCACCAGCGTCACCAGGATCACCCCTAATCCATGTCCCCAAGGGCCACATCCAGACACCTCTGGGACATTTCCAGAGACAGTGACTCCACCACCTCCCTGGCAACTAATTCCAATGCCTGGCCACTCTTGCAGCAAAAACTTGTTTCTGATATCCAGCCTGAACTTTCTGTAGCACAAATTAAAGCCATTTCCTCTCATCCCTGCAACTGAGACATGGCAGAAGATGCCAAATCCCGCCTCACTGCACTATCAGGGAGATGTGGAGAGCAATGAGGTCCCCCCTGAGCCTCCTCTTCTCCGCATAAACACCCGCAGCTCCCTCAGCTGCTCCTCACAGGACGCGTCTTCTAGAACCTTCCCCAACTTCATTGCCTTTCTCTGCACTTGCTCCAACACCTCAATGTCCTTTTTGGAGTGAGGAGCCCAAAACTGAACACAGAACTTGAAGTGTGGCCTCGTCAGTGCCAAGAACAGCAGGACAGGAGTGACAGAGGTCAGTGATCCCTTCACATGTGCTTGATGGCAAAAAGGGAACAGCAAGAAAAACGAAGCAGCACCTTTGAAAAATTAAACTGAAAGGGTTAGCTGAAAGCAGAAAACCTTTGCAGGTGCCATGGCTACTGCTGAAAAACCACATTTTGGAGACAATGTCATCTGTTAAAAGGCTCTCATCTGTCAAATGCTGCTGTGGTCAAACAAGAGGGTGAGGGAGAAGAGAAGAAAGCAGTCATCCTTCAGAAATTTAACATTATGTCCAAAAGTGGAAAATGGGAAATAATTTAACCTCTGGCAGGTTTTTATTGTCTAAAACCATAACGTGTCAGGCCACAAAGATTTTTAACATCAACTTGAAAAGGTGTCAAGAAAAGAATACATCTACTTACAGACACAACAGCAGCAGAAATTCTGTCAGAGTATGCAAAGGGCCAGCAGATTAGGGATGTGGGAAAGGACTGCTAAGAGGAGATAAGACCGTAACAAAAGACCCACAAAGGATCCCTTGCTGAAGATGTGGTCTATGGAACAAAGAGACAATGGATGTTAATAAATTGCTAGCACTGGGCACTCACAAGCACTCAAATATAAACACAACCATCCCCCAAGATAATATGTGAAGTACCAAAAAGCATCAAGGGGAAACCAAAACTCTTGTGGAAGAAGAAGATGGTTCTGCACCTGTATGAACACCTGTCTAAAAAGCAGGTCATGGTTTTAGGAGGCTTCTTTGGGGAGTCACCAGCAAGAGTGTGAAAGGGTGTGAGGAGTGAGGTGGCAAAGGCTCTGACAGTAGCCAGGGTTTCTGAGGGACAGGGCTGAGGGTTCACTCTGAGAAGTTAAGCAGAAGTGTGACAGAAACACAGTCCAAATCCAGTGGGGTAAGTGCAGAGCAGTGTCTGTGTGTGCAGCATGGCAGGCCATGAGCTGGCTGATAACGCTCAGCTGTCACATCTGAGGTGGTGGGGCTCTCAGCTCAGGTCAAAAAAACATGTTAGGAGCTGAGACAGGGCTGGGCTTCAAAACAATCATCATCTTACTGTTCGATATATCTGTGGTGTATAGAATCACAGAACGGTTTGGGTTGGAAGGGACCTTAAAGCCCATCCAGTGCCACCCCCTGCCATGGGCAGGGACACCTCCCACCAGCCCAGGGTGCTCC
>JAWWMP010000001.1:114859267-114882459 GCA_035047865.1 Dendrocincla tyrannina
GGGCAGCCACAGCTTCTCTGCCCAACCTGTGCCAGGGCCTGCCCACCCTCACAGGGAACAATTTCTTCCCAATATCCCATCTAACCCTTCTCTCTGTCGATGTGAAGCCATTCCCCCTTGTCCTGTCACTCCAGGCCCTTGGAAATTGTTTCTCTCTCATCTTTTATACCATTTGAAGAAATAATTGTCCAGTGCATCAGATTTGGAATATTCCTCAGTGGGATCTGACCCCCTGGATTGCAGTCTGAAGATCTCCTGATACGTAGAAAGGACAGAAAGCAAACCCTCCTGGCTTATGGGTGTTACTGAAATGGAATTTAAAGGAAATAATGAGAAACTGCAACCAGACTGAAGGGGATTTGGATCATTGAGGTAATTGGGTCAACAGATGGTAAATAGTGTGGTATAGAAATATGTAAAATAATTAGTCTGGGAAAAAGAAACCAATCATCCAGTACACTGATGAGGAAAGAAGTGTTGATTATTGTGGAAAAGTCATCGAAATAATCAAGGCAGTGCACAGCAGTAGGGAACAATGCAAACAAGTCATTAGGCTGTTGGAGAAAGAGGATAAAGAGATAACAGGTGATCTAATTTCTGTTTGGAAGATCTGACTTTTGCATATGGTCATAGGATTAAGGAGCAAAATCATTATTTCCTTTTAAGTGATGCTTAAGATCTTGCCTTAATAGAGATGTGCTGCACTAAGTCTTTGCTACTGAGAAGATGCAAGTACCAGCATAAGAAATTTTTGGACACCATCTAGTATTTTTATGTGGCAGTGCTCTATGGATGGTAGGAAAAATATTGCAGTTTTGGAATTGTCATTTAATGGGACAGAGTAGCACAATTAGTAGAGGATATTATATATTCTAAGGTCATTGTAGTTAAATTTGTTCTGTGTGGCTCAAATTAAAGGTTTTGAGATAGTCAGCGTCAGGTTGGTTGTTGGAAATGTCTTGCTTTTGACATTGACAGGTGACAACTACAAATTCAGAGCAGTAGTTTGACAATTTCTAGTATTTTTCTTACTTCCGGATGGACTAAATTACCTGATGTAAATTCTTAAGCTATTGAGAAGCTCTGTACTTATGCCTTTTACCAGCTGCAGAGATAGTTTTTTTCTAAAACATTCCTTTAAAGCTTTGTCTTTAAAAAGTCTGATTTCCTGTTGTGCTGAGAGTGGATAACATGCTAAAGAGATCTGCAACCAAAGTCGCTGCCAAACCCTCTTGTTTCTAGTTTTCTCCACTCAACATGGATAAACATCCCCCAAACTGTGCCCAGTGTGGCTCCAGCCTGATGAAAACATGGAAATACCCATCTGAAAAGTCATTTCTCCTGAGAGAGAGAGGAAGGTGGTAGAGGTTGGCAGAGAAGGGAAAATGAGGGAAAACAAAGACATGCCGTTGTTGCACCTGATGGATTTACATGATAGGAACTTTAGGATGTGTGACTCCCCCACTGAATGTATTTTAAGGGTATTGGCAAGAAACTGATGACCAGATATATGATAATATGCATTATATGTTTGAAATGAACTGCTTTTCACTGGTAACTTTCCAAAACCTTACTCTGATAGGTTGTTGAAATGTTTGCCTCTACATCTGCCCATTCATTTCTTCACTCAGGGCTGCTGTTCCGCCAGGGGAAAAGGATGTCTAGAAAACACCTGCTGTTGACAGGACCTTCTGGATTGTCTATGACTTGCAATTATAACTTTTTGTGTAAAAGGTTATTTTTGAGTTCTGATTCATCCTGAAAATCCTGTACAGGACTTGGCTTAAACTGCAGGTTCTGTAGCCTAGAGAAATGCTAATAATGATGACCATAAATTCCCTTTCTAATATATTACTCTCTGCTCTCATGTGAAGCTGCATTTCCCGTGATAGTTTGCAGAAAAGAAGCAGGAGAGATTTTAAGTCAGAGGGAGTGAGGGTATTTTTGAAGTTTTCTCATAGTCTGAAGTGTTAATATTTATGATTTGGGTATTCCAAAGCATAGGCCACATTTATTAGAAATTAATTGTATCAGGAAGGATGTTTCTTTAATTAAGAGGTTGGATTCTTCATCTTAGACCAGCACATGCACATTTTCCTCCCCTGCTCATTCTGTTGATCTGTAACAGGAAAACATATTCTAAAAGCTGTTGTTGCTGTTTTATTTGTGAATCTTTATGTTTGCAGTAACTTTCCTAGACAGCAGATACAATTCTTTCCCCTCTCTCAATCTATTAATGCTTCTCCTGGGTTTACTGTATGTGTTATCTAAAATCACAGCGCTCACAATCTTGTTTCCTCTTGCTTTCATAGGCATCAGGGAGCAAACTGGGTCTCATAATCCACACTTCCATCTTCTTCTTTAGGTAACTAGTAGAATATGTTGGAAGCAATTATTTTGAAGTAACTTTGTTATTGTTGCAGTATAGAATTTCTAGTTCTGCTTCTATTTAATTGACCCCAATTTGATACCGTATCATTGTGGTTATTTCAACACACTTTTGTAAAAGCGTTTTGCTAGAAATTATATTCCATCTAAAGTGTTTTTGTTCAGGGCTTTGCATCTCTCATGTGATTATTCCAATAACAGAAAAATTATCACTCTTACACATTCCTGCAGCTTGCTCTCAGCTTGCAATTCCTGTCAGCTTTCCTGCAGCATGTTTAGGTGTGTTCCCTGTTTCACTGTTTTGACCATTAAGCTTTGGAGATAGAAAGACTTTTACTGCTTTTCCTTTATTCTGACCCTTTCCATTCTTTTGAGTGGTCTCCTCCTCAGAGGAGTTGGGAATGAAGGTGTAATAAGGAATAAGAAGGCCATTAATGAAATGGGTTAATGTTGGCAACAACTCTAGGAGTCTCTTCTTATTGCCTGGAGTAAATCAATTCATAAATCTGAGTAATAAGAAGGTTAATGCTATCCTGTAACATTTTAACATCCCTCTGCTAGCTGTTTCCCCTGCTTTTTTGGTTACTTGTCAGATTGGAGTAATAATACTAGTAATACTTAAATGTCAAGAATCCTCCTGTCTTCTCTTTCAAGGACTGACCTACTCTGTGTGGCTACTTCCAGTGTATTTGCAAGTTGACGAGGAGCACAGTCCCATGGATAGAGCTGCAGTTAAAGATTAAAAAAATATGAGAACTTATAGTAGCAGAGCCAGCAGCATCTCCACTGTGTCAACACAGTGACTTTAGACAGCTGCGGTGTGACCTTGGACAGGTTGTCATCTGTGTAATTCAGTTTTCTCTCTATTTTCCTCTGTCTTGTCCATTTATATTGTCCATTTAAACTCTCTGAATAAGATTTTGTGACAGGCTGTGTGTATATTTATACAATGTGGAGGATAACATGCCTTGCTTAACTACTGCAATGCCCGGGAGCTGTCCTGTTACAAATACTAATGTTTTGCTTGCTTATCTTTTTAGAATTTACAAAAATAAGTGTGAGCTGATTTTTTTCACCTTCAATTTTTTTCCTCTACAATGCAATTATACTAAGGAGTAAATAAACATTTTTCTTGAGGCTCAAAGCAATGATGTCTAAGGCAGGGGAAGAGAAAAAATGGCACATGGCAAACTTATAGGTCATGGCACACTCTCTTGCATCACTTGATGTATCTATAGGTATGTAAAAGCCTGGGGGTCATAAAACCTCCTTGCACTCTATCTAGCATAAGTTTCTGCAGCCTTTTGGATTATTTTCATTCTCATTCATTTCATCATTTATTCCTATTCTCGAATAGTGAAAACCTTGATATAGGTGGCAAATCTCCCTTGCATAACTTGAGCCAAGCTGGAATTGTACTGGTGCAACAGCTCAGTCTTCGGGTTGAATATTTGGAAGAGACAGGAAAGTCACTTGATTTTGGCAGTGACAAAACTGTGCTGTGAATGCTCAGAAGGGGTTGTTGTATGGAAGGGGTTGTTGTTGTGCTTAGAATGAGCAAAAGAAATCCCACTTGTTTTAGTTAAAGTGTAAGATCATGGAATCAAAGAATGGTTTGGGTTGGAAAAGCACCTCATCTCACCCCCTGCCATGGGCAGGGACACCTTCCACCAGCCCAGGGTGCTCCAAGCCCCGTCCAGCCTGGCCTTGGACACTTCCAGGGATCCAGGGGTAGCCACAGCTTCTCTGCCCAACCTGTGCCAGGACCTGCCCACCCTCCCAGGGAAGAATTTCATCCTAAAAATCTAATCTAACCCTTCCCTCTTTCAGTTTGAACCCATTCCCCCTTGTCGTGTTACTCCAGTTCCTGATGAAGAGTCCATCTCTGAGTGTCTCACTCCAACATATCTTAGAAACACTTATAAAGGAAAGATTTTGAAGTCTGTCCTTGAAAACATTTGTGGAATGTTTGTCCAAATGGAAGCTCTTGTTAAATTGATAAACATGAATCTCAGAGAGTCCTCCTTGGAAGGAACGTTGCCACAACACCATTTTGCAAAGGAAGGGGATGGGAGTCGCTCAGCTTCAACTTTCACATAAAAATGGGATAAAACAACGTCTTCATTTTTACTTTGATAACAATAGTGAGATAAACTGGTGGATTTATCAGTAACTGAATAATAATATATTCTTCAGGTGGTCTAGTTCCATCTTAGTGGTCTGATGTGGGTTTGTACTAATTATGGTAACCCTCCAGCCCAGTGACCGATTGGCAAACAGCCCCAGGAAAGTCTCCCCTTGAGAAGTAAAGCCATAAATTTCAAAACTCAGCATGTGCATCGTGTTTATAAATTCCTCCTGAGTTCTGCAGTGTTGCACTCTGGGTAGTCCCATTGCACAAGGCTTTTTGGTGTCTCAGTCTACAGAGTAACAGGGATTCTCTTATTTACACTTGTGTGACTCCCTTGCAGGCGGGGGCGTTGTAGCAATGACTGAAGAACTGGCACTGTAAATGTTGACTTCAGTATCTAAAAGCAAAAATCTATGTTAAAATTGACAGGACAGCATCTAAATCCATTAACTTGCAGAAAAGGAGAAATGTTTATTACGTTTCTGGGTGAACAGAGCTTTCAACATGGTGTGATGAAGCCAAGGATGGAACATTGATAATAGGAAATAATATAGTACAGAAGAAATTTGAAATCCAGCAGTACATTAATTTCATCAGGCTGCAGGCTGCACTACTTATAAAACAATATGCTTCACATTTTTGACATGTTTGTTGAACCAAAACCCCATAATGAGTAACAAAACACTTTGAGGAAAAAAAAAAATGAGCAAAACATGAGTAAAATCATAGTCAGCAGCAGGTCATACAAAGCAATTACCTCAATTTAAAAATATTTTAGAGGCTATAATTATTTTTTGTTAATGTAAATGCCTTGGTAGCATGTTTTTTTTCCCTTCATTTGGGGAAGTAAAAGGAAGACGAAAGGCAGAAATAGAAACAAATGTGAAATACATTGTCTTTGCACAGCTTTCTTCTCATCCATTCAGGGCTCGAGGTGGTCAGCAACACCTCTCAAGAAGTGCTGTTACTCCTTTATTTTTTATCCTCTTGTCCATTTTTTCCTCTCACAGCAAGATTTGAGATTTCCCATGATCACAAAGAGATTTTCAGCTCTTTTTTTATCAAACCAAACCTCCTTATATTCACCAGTGAAAGACCATATTTCACATATTTATCTCAGGCACAACGCCTTTGCAGGATCCTGATCATTCATGACGAGGAGGGAAATTTATAGTTCATTCTGTTCTATTTGTCTTCCTAAGTGCAATCTTGTGTGGCAATGCAGGGATAAATTGTAATTACAAAGTACTTTTGTACAAAATGATTCTTGAATATTGAGGTTTTCTGTGCCATAAAAGGGACTTGTGCAGACTTATAAGAAAAGTGAAATCATTTTTATTGTGCTTACAGCAAAGAACCCTAAGGACACTTTTCCAAAGGAACAAATCTCTAAACGGCTGATAATTGAACGCTGGGGTTTCATAACTTGTGTGGGAAATCTGATCCAGTGGTGTATTACTCTGTTATTAATTTTTTTTTTCCTAAATGAGGAGTAACTTCACTGAAGTGAATGGAATCCTAAGTGGTACAAACTACCAACGAACTGACAGTATAAAGTTTGTGTCTCAAAGGAAAGAACTTATGTTAAGCCAATGTTATAGGGTCTGAGTCCATTATATTCCAGAAAATCAGGGAATCTGGGCACAAAAAGTCAAAACAAGGTGATGACGAATCTCCAGCGTAGATTGATCCCTGATCAAACCAATATTTCATGGCCAACCTGACTGCCTGCCATGATAAAATGCCTAGATTTGTGGGTGAGGAGAGACATTTACCTGCAAATTTATTGGTGTTTTCAGTAATCTTTGAGAAAATGTATCCAAGTCAGGACATGTGGTCTGAGCAACTACATGGATTGCAACAGGGACTGCTCTTTGCATTTACCTCAGAGGACATCGTAGCCAGGTGGGGATTGTCCTCTTCTCCCAGGGAACAAGTGACGGGATGAGAGGAAAGGGCCTCAAGCTGTGCCAGGTTGGACATCAGGAGAAATTTCTTCACTGAAAGGGTGGTCAGGCCTTGGCAGGGGCTGCCCGGGGAGGGTTGGAGTGCCCAGCCCTGGAGGTGCCCAAGGCAGGACTGGCCGTGGCACTCAGTGCTCTGGGCTGGGGGACAAGGTGGGGATTGATCAAAGGTTGGACTTGATGATCTTGGAGGTCTTTTCCAACCTAAATGACTCTCTGTTTCTGTGATTCTGGGTTGGATGGCCGCATTCAGGTGATCACACCTAAATAATGGCTTGCACTGTAATTAGAGGTTAGTGAAAAATGGGAGACTCAGGAGTCTGAGCTGGGCATTGTCCAGGTTAGCATTTTTATCCATGACCTGGAAGAGGCAATGGAATGCACTCTCACTCTGTTTGCCCCTCAGAAGTACAAGAATGGGGTGCTTTGCTGCCATGGCAGTGTTGCCCCAAGCTGCCATTTGCCCACTGCTTTCCAAACGCTACAAATGGGGTCGATACTGAGCTGTGGGAGATCATGCAGAGAGCACAGTCACTCATCCATGTGAAAATTTCCAGGACCAAGACATTACAGAATCCCAGAGTCCTTTAGGTTGGAAAAGCCCTCCCAGTGAACCCTGTGACCAAACCCCACCTTGTCCCCCAGCCCAGAGCACTGAGTGCCATGTCCAGTCATTCCTTGGGCACCTCCAGGGCTGGGCACTCCAAACCTCCCTGGGCAGCCCCTTCCAAGGCCTGACCACCCTTTCCATGAAGGAATTCTTCCTGAATTAGCTTAATGACAGCCAGCTACTGAGAAACTCTAAATCTGTGGATGAAGACAAGTCCTTCTAAATTTATTGTGAGTTTAGTAATTTATATCAATGGGGCCATATTTTTGTCTTGTAAGCAGTCATTGCCAATACAAACACACCTTGTTTACATCGTTTTCCAGATAAAGAATGGAGGGAAGCCCATTTGGTGACAGAGAACATCAGACTTGTGTTTGGACAAGTTACTCTTTGGTCAAACCAAGCAGTTTGCTTCACATAACAACAACAACAACAACAAAGATACAACTGCATTTTCTCCAGTAACTTACTTTGAATCTCATTTTTTTCCATGTCCAGATTTATATCCATCTGTGTAGCTCTGCCTTTCCATTTTCTGTGGGGAAATGGTGCCTGAGACAGACAGGATGTCTGTATTTACACAGAGAAACTATATAAATTTCAGCAGATCCTAAGAGTTGTTTGATCGTGCATCTATCCTATAGAGACGTGCTGCCTTTAACAGCTCTTTGCAGACTGTACACCAGCCCTTTCTGCATTTGTAGTTTGCCAGGGGTGTCTTCTGGGAGATTTGGTGACTTCCAGTACTTTCAACTATATTTCTCATCTGGAAAGACCTCAGGCCTCTTTCCAGAAGTAAGGACTGGTGAGCTGGAAAGGAAGAAAGCAAGGTGAAGAAGGACAGTTTGGGCATGAAGGCATGGAGATTTCATTCAGCTTTAGGGTGAACATGTTCAAAAGACATTAAGGAGTGCAAGAGTAAGGTTGTTGTAAAGCACGAGCAATTAAGGACTATTTTTTTTTTTTTGGTAATTTCTGTTTAATTCAACTGTTGAAAACTAATTCTGCAAATAATAAAGAAGACCCTCCACTGTTTTTCTGAGACTCATGAAACTTAATTTGTGCAATCTTTTCATGCACAAAGCAGCCTTTAAAGCGTGTTCTCCTTGGTGAGATCATTACTGATGGTGAAAACCAGATGTCTTAACATAACACAGTGCTTGAATAAATTGGGAGGTACACGCCTCGTGTAAAGTGTTGAAGGGGTGAGGAGAGTGTGTCTGAAAGACAGTGTGTGAAGGCAGAACAATGTTTGACAAGCTGAAAATGGAGAAAACCTTGGGGGGATGTCCTTTCTAATGTTTTGCATCGATTAATACAAAACCCAGAGTAAAGAGAAACTATCAAAGGAGTTTATTGGGGTGGAATAACTGGAAAAATTCCTGGTCAGGAGGTGTGGATCTCATTACCTGTCGGCTGCCTTTAAGTCTAAATGTAAAAAACACTTCTAAATTATTTCTGTGGCCTATGCAGATTGTCAGGTTTGTCCCTTTCCCTCCTTGGATACAAACATTATTTTATTTGTAGCATCCAATCTGAACCAACCCTGCACAATTCAGGAATGTGTTCATTTCTGGTTATTAGCTAGAATGGGAAACGCTGAAATAACTAGGAAAGCCATGACTGTGATTGCAAGGAAAAACGATGAAAATCATACATGAAAGAATTAAAATGGACTTTGAATGAGTATTGAAATGACTAACAGTTTATAAATCACGTGGTGGGCTATGCTGTCTTTGTTTTTCCACCACTGATCTGTCCAGATGATAAGATTTTGGGACTTGCAGTAAGATACCAAGAACTGTGGAGGCATCCAGAACTCTCTGTCTCCATTATTCCTGCAGGTGAGCCCATTTTTCAGAACAATCTCAAACATGGATTAGTTTGACAGTCAAAATCCCCCATGGCATAAAGGTATTGATGGGGTCAGACTGGGTGCAAAAAATTGACTCCTTATGAATAAGGAAATGAGATGAGGGAAAGGAAAGGGTTGTGTTGGGACTTCTGAGTCAAGTTACAGGATGATCTTGCACATTTTAACACCTTCTAAAGAGAGATGCTGATGGAATTCCTTGAGCATGGCAGTTACTGGGGTCACCACGGAGGGGTATTGAAAAGGGAATGAAAAGGAGGGAGCACAAGAGCTGAAGTAGAAATAGAGGACAGCATGGATCAAGGTGACAGCAGAGACAGGAGAAATGCTTTGTTTGATTTGGCAAGTAGTTTTCAAGCAAAAAATTATGGATATGGAACCTCACCATTTATCTATCCTTCCAACCTCATGTCTTCTATATGAACCCCCCAGGGAAGACTGGACATTGGGATTAGGCTCAAAGGGGGATCAATGAGGAGTACTTACCATCTAGTTAAGTTTCTAGATTAGGATTTCCTGAGATGGGATCATAGAGTAGAATCATTGAATCACTAAGGGGTGGAAAAGCCCTTCAAGATCATCAAGTCCACCCTCTGCCCGATGCCCACCTTGTCCCCAGCCCGGAGCACGGAGTGCCACGGCCAGTCCTTCCTGGATCCACCACCCTCCTGGACAGCCCCTTCCAAGTCCTGAGCGCCCTTTGCAGGCACAAATTCCTCCTGCTGTCCTCCCTGCCCTGGCCCAGCCTGAGGCCGTTCCCTCTCCTCCTGTCCTTGTTCCCTGGGAGCGGATCCCAACCATCCCCTGGATCCATCAGGGACTTGCAGAGCCAGAAGGTCTCCCCTGAGCCTCTTTTTCTGAAGGCTGAGCCCTCCCAGCAAACTCAGCTTCTGTTTGTATGACTGACCCTCCAGCCCCTTCACCATGAGCCCCTGCTCTAAATTATGAGCTGAAGGGAGTGTGTAGATTTTTCACTCCAAGCTTATGAAGAGTGCAAGGAGCCTGAAGAGGAATCTGCTTCCTACATGAGTCTCCCAGAAATCGGGTTCTGGAGTCTAACACATATTGGCTAATGCCAAATAGCATATGGTGCTGGTTCCAGTTGCAAGTGGAATTCAGTGGGAAAGAGCTGAGAGCACCTTTAGAGTTGTCACAAGTCACCTAACCTTGTACTGAAATGTTGTGTGTTTTGCAGCTTGTTGCTTATCCAGCTTTTTTATCAGTCGTGATACCTTGTTTACAAAAGTTTCGGACAATAAATGTGCTGCAGAATGGCAAGGACTTAACACATAATGTGCTACTGAAATATCTCAGAAATACCTTTTTTTTCCCCCCTCAACTCCCCTTCTGAATAATTACAGAGATTAAAAAACTCATATGGCGTGCTAGGATCTAGACCTTTTTAAAAGTCTAGATTATATTATTCTGAAGCAGCATCTTGATCTGACACAGAAAGCCAGATTTTCTCTTAATAACTGCATCAGCATCACAGCAGCTCTGCTTTAATTAAATCTTCACAATTAGACAGGCTTGTTATTGTATGTCATTAGTCTTCCTAATACCATTTTACCTATTATCACCTCATTTTCAAGCACGCATCTGTCGCAGGGAAGCTGCTTTTCCACCTCACTTCATTGCTTACTGATTTACACCTAAAAGGCTTTAGGCAGTTATGTTAACAATTATGAATTGTCTCAGTGAAAGTCTAAGGAATGAATAAAATAATGTGCTGCTGCAGTGAGCTGAATATTAACAGATTCTGGAATTGAGTATGTTTGTTTTTTCCTTATAGGTCTTGCATTGCTGTTTGGCTTGATTCTTTCAGGAATGTCCCTTCCAGGAGATATCTTAGTACAAACTTTGGACTCAGTTTGCTTTCTGAACACAGGGCATGCAGAGAAATTGGTCCATTCATTATCTGGAATGGTAGCTGAGCAGTGTTTTACATATCTGAAAACTCAAGTTAATTAATGAAAAATATATATATTTCAAAAAAGACAGCACTTTGATTTTGATCATGTCAAGTGTTCCATAACCCTTCATTTGCCCTAGTGTCTGATAATCAACTTCTGCACACCTCGAAGATGTTGGTGATATGAAAACTGACTGTTCTTGTGAGCCAAACTCTGCATCCTTTGGGGTTTCTGATCTTCTGGTAAAGCTCGTGGCAAAGTTACAATGCCAGTTAGAGAATCAGGGAATGGTTTGGGTTGGAAAGGACCTTCAAAAACATCCAGTGGCACCCCGTGCCATGGGCAGGGACACCTTCCACCAGCCCAGGGTGCTCCAAGCCCCGTCCAACCTGGCCTTGGACACTTCCAGGGATGCGGCAGCCGCAGAAAATGTTTTCTTTATATTCAATCTTAATCTACCCTCCTTCAGTTTAAAACTTTTGTCTCCTGTCCTGTCACTACATGCCCCTTTTAAAAGTCCCTCTCCAGCTCTCTTGGAGCCCCTTTAGGGGCTCAAAGGTCTCCCCAGAAGCTTCTCTTCTCCAGGCTGGAGAATCCCAGCTCTCTCAGCCTGTCTTCATAGGAATCCAACTGTGTGAATCCTGATAGAACACACAGGTAATACACTTATGACATCAATTATGTAAAAAATATCAAGGAAAATAGATACCAGTTTTGGTTTCTAGCACAGCTTTATCAGGTTTTACCCACCTCCTCCCCAAGTTTTATGTGTAGTTTCAGAACTGTGACTTCACTCCTTAGGAATGTCCTCATTTTTTAATTGCTAAAATTTAAATTCAAGCAGATTTGGCTGCTGTGGTAACAATTAAATCCTCTGTCATATCAGAATGGCTTCCAGCTGATATATAAAAAAAAAAAGTGCTGATAATTCTTCAAAGGCAAGATTTGGGTCTGTCTCACATCTCTTTCTTGGCTTTCTTCCTCTTTTAAATTTGAAATGTAGTACTAAAAATACATTTTTTCTTCTCTTTCTGGGCAATGTAGTAAGAAGGAATATGGAAATGATTAACAGAATAAACAAACTCCCTAAAAATAAAGAAAACAAACCACGTTGCAACTAAGAAAATTCCACAGGGGAGAAAGGAGAAAACTGGAGGGAAGCTGGAGACTCTCCATAATGGTTTAAAACTCCTTACAGTCATAAAACTCCACAAAATACAAAAAGGGAAAGGAAATATTTTAATTTAGTTGCAGACATTGCATGAGTTGCCCTTCGTTTGCCAGCAGTGGTGAACAATACGCTGCATTCCAGTAGTCAGGTTGTCAAAGTGACCTTTTTTAATGTCACATGTCACAGATTTTCATGTCACACTAAGACAACATGACAGGACAGAGCCAAGCTTTCCCAATGCTTCCCTTTCACCTTCTCAGAAGTGCCTGCATCCTAAAGAAGAAGATGGGGGAATGGGATATTCATTGCTTGATGATTCAGTGACCACTCCAAAGGGAAAGGTCGTGCAGCAAAACAGCTTGTGTGTTATAATTTTAGATAAAAAAAAAAAAAAGCAAAACTATAAAATTGAATTAAACAGGCAAACCAGTTGTGGCGCTTTAACATCAGGTGACAAGCACAAACTTGAAATGTCAGAGCTGGTTTGGAATGTCACTCAGATGCTTTACACAGTTATCACTGTGAATTTAACAATTGCAAACTAAATGCAAATGTTCCGGCTCCAGTTTGCAGCTGGAGGAAGGACGTGGACTGAGCAGATTCCTTTTCGCAGACACACAGTATGGCTTGATCACAAAATGTGGAAATTTGGTCTAGTAAAAGCTGTCCCTGTCCACATCATGGGGGTTGGGATTAGATGACCTTTAAGGTCCCTTCCAACCCAAACCATCCTGTGATTCTTTGAAATCAGCTTCCATTCGTGCCACTGTTGGCACTGAATAGAACCACAGATAACAGGTTACAAGAGTTTCCATTAATGACATCTCTTTGTTGTTCTTTTCAAAACAGGAGTACTGAAACTGTGACATGAAGAAGATCTTTGATTTGGTACTTGATTTTTCATGGTATTCATCCCAAAGTAAATGCACAGCATAACACAGTTAAAATGACTAAAGTTATAACAGATTTTTCCTCTTCTAAAAGTAACAGGAAGATGGTAATTTTTATCCATGGCTACTATATCACTATGACCATTTCTTTAGTTAATGTAAAAGTAGTTCATAATTCATGCACGGATGCATTTTATATTTGTGTTGTCAAGTGTCTGGATACAAACAGAAACAGCAGAGATAACATTCTTGATACAATTTGCTTTCCAAACTCTCCTATTCAATTAGTTTTATTCACCAAGAAGAAAACTCATACCGGTTCACGTGGAAAAACAAAGTGAAACTTTTAAAGATCAGCTTTTAGAGAAAGCAAGAACTATCTGATCTTGTTACTGGTATTTCCATCAGTGTTTATATCACAGAATCATAAAAGGGTTTGCTTTGGAAGGGACCTTAAAGATCATCCAGTGCCACCCCCTGCCATGGCCAGGGACACCTTCTACCAGCCCAGGGTGCTCCAAGCCCCGTCCAACCTGGCCTGGGACACTTCCAGGGATCCAGGGGCAGCCACAGCTTCTCTGCCCAACCTGTGCCAGGGCCTGCCCACCCTCACAGGGGAGGTTTTTTTACCAATATCCCATCTAACCCTGCCCTCTCTCAGATTGAAGCCATTCCCCCTTGTCTTGTCACTCCATCCCTCGGAAATAGTCTCTCTCTCCATCTTTCTTGGGGCTCCTTCAGGTCCTGCAAGACCACAATGATGTCCCCCCAAAGCTTCTCCTCTCCAGGCTGGACAATCCCAGCTGTGCCAGCCTTCCCTCCCAGCAGAGCTGCTCCATCCTCTGCCCATCCTGGGGCCTCCTCTGGACTCTCTGCAGCAGCTCCCTGTCCTTGCTGTGCTGGCCCCAGGGCTGGAGGCAGCTCTGCAGGTGGGGTCTCACCTGGGGGCAGAGGGGCAAAGTCACCTCCTGGGATATCTCTCTCCCAGGCCCAGCAGCTTTTGAACCTGCTGTGTTTGACAGGTAGAAATTACTCCAGGAATGCTCTACATCCTTGTAGGTTTTGAGGCAATGCCTGCAGGGCAGAGCCATATTCAGTGTTGTGCTGAGGGCAGGAATTTACCATGGGTTCCACTCTCATTGGATTGACAAGAATCCAAATGGGACACGGATGTTGTGCATAACTCAGTGGTGGGAAAGGCTTCAGTCAATACCTGTGTTCTGATACGAACCAGAAAAGTCAGCACAAATGAGAAAATTGGTTTCATTTGTTTTGCTGCTCGTGTAACAAATTGTCACTTCTGTGATTGGACTTGTCTTCTACTTTTGAACAACATACCATGCTTCTTTTCCTCCATTAAAACCAGAAAGTCCAGACTCTCCAATAGTTTGGATTACCAGCAGGAAATTCTTATTGAAAACACAGATCTTGATCTTTTCTCTGGAAGGGTTCAAGTCCATTTTTCTTAAGTGCCTTAAAGGATTATGTAGTTGTAGGAACCCTTTCCTCATACAGGGCATTATGTCCTCTGAGGGCAGAGACACAGCAGAATTTCATTCCTGTGAGTTTGAGGAAAAGCAAGGAGTCTCCTCCCAACTCTGAGTCCTCATCACTTTCCAGGGGCATGGAAGTAGAGGAGGGCCCTGGAGAACAGGAAATATCCTGGGTGGCACCTACAATGTCAGAGGAGCTGGACATTGTACCTCAGTGATCCTGACTGATACAATTAGGGGCATAAAACAACAAAATAAATAAAGCAAAGCTGGCATGTAATTTATCTTTCCTCTGATTCTACCTGGTTTGTGTTTTGATAGTTTGGAGAACCCTCTGATGAGGTATGTCGTAATTAAAGCTTGTGGAAGTCAGGCTCATGTGGTCTTACTGCCCCAGGAGAAAATTGGAGCCCACCAATTGCGAAGATTAATAGAATATAGAGTTAGAGAAAAGCATAGAATTACCATGTTCAGTATTAGCTCAATATATTAATCCCAGGAGTCTCTCCTAAGTGTAAAGTCATGGCATTTTCATAGAACCATTGAGTGATTTGGGTTGGAAGAGACCTCTGAAGGTCCTCTAGTCCAAGCCCCATCTTCTTTTCACTAGTTCTTTGACTGAAATTGTCATTCCCTGTTCCCTGTACCTGCTATCACTTCCCTTCCCCCACAGCATTTTGGGATATTTCCAAATGCTTAAACATTGCCAGAGCATGAGCATGGAAATGTTTTTAAATCATAACAACTGGCTTCCAGCTGGTTTGCAAGGAGGGGTGCCTTCCTACATGTTTATCCTTATTCATCCTGTAATTATAGCAAAATGGCTCTAGGAGCTTTTAAAAACACCAAAAAAGAACCCTTTGCATATGCAGCAAATAATTTACAGGCTTTAAAGTGAGTAAGTTTCATGATCTTGATTGGAATTTGAACTTTGGTGTGGCAGTTTACATTTAAAATCTCAGAAATGCAGTGAATTTGGATAGTTTTGTAGGTTGAGTAATTTGTGTTGTTTGAACTAGGCTTGCCTAGATACAGCTTTTAAAACAAGCACTTTGTTTTTCTGCATTTTACCTTTAACATCTGCATTTCATTATAGATTTCACTTTATTTTCAAATCAATGGTACACTCTGGAGAAACAGAAAAGCCATCATGTTTAGAAAAAATTGCACCAAATTGAAATTATTCAGCAGTGGCTCAGCAAGAAGTCACAGAAGGCTGGATCTGCTTTCAAAAATTTGATTTCAGGAATAGATGTTCTGGGATTCTGAAGGCACATCTCAGTGGGCTGATTGATCTCAGTCCATTGGATGCCACAGCCTGAGCAGCAGATGAGAAGACACTGGTGGCTGTGATGGGCAGGAAGAGCATACAGAGGTGATTTTTGGTTTTCCTTTCTGTGTTTGCAACAGTGGACAGAAAAGCTAATACAATTTAAGAGTTTGAGTGTCCATAGGTGTGATCTTTCCAGTGTGTTATGGAATTTCATGCCTGTCAGGACCATCAGGAAACTATTCCAGACATTTTTTGTCACACCCTTTGCACATGGCCATGCTCAGAATATGAATTTCTGACAGGACAGGTTGCAGAAATACCATTTAAAAGTAAGGATATACATTAGTGCTTGTAATGAGTTCAAACAGTGCCTCTTCCTGGTCATTCCCAGCAGGTCCTCAGAGCAGCTGGTTAAATCCTCTACTTTCCATCCCCACTAATTCAGTGGAAACTTGCCCTTGAAAGATGAGAAAACTAAGCCCTAAATCAGGCAACCCCAATATCTGTGGCAGCCAGAAGAAGGACAGGAAAGGTATTTGCAACACTGTGCAGAATTTATCTGTGCTCTTACAAGAACAGTTGCAGGTGCAGCCAGAGCGGTGTCCTCACACCTGTGCCTGGCAAGAAGGGCCTGACTTACCCTCCCAATTCAGATTCCCTGTGCTCATCTAAGTCTCAGCTGTCTCAGGATATTGTATTTTGCTTGAGTGGGATTTGAGATCTCAAATGGCTGATGGAGGCTGACCTGCTTGTGTGCTGGGAAAATTTTTCCAGGTTTTGTGTCAGTTCCAATCTGTTTCTGGGTTGTTTAGCACGTGTCACAGCTGAATCATTCATTTCTTGGTGATTTGAAGGGTTTACTGGTCTCTCCCAGTGATACCAGCTCAGTTGGGAGTCACTGATGAGTGCCAGGGTCTTGCATATAAAACGGCGCAAAGTGCTGGGAGGATGTTACCACTCACTGCTCCCTCCTTGTTTGAACAGTCATAGAGTCAGAGTTGTCACAGAATAGTTTGGGTTGGAAGGGACACTGAGGATCATCCAGTGCCACCCCCTGCCATGGGCAGGGACACCTTCCACTAACCCAGGTTGCTCCAAGCCCCGTCCAACCTGGCCTTGGACACTCCCAGGGATCCAGGGGCAGCCACAGCTTCCCTGCCCAACCTGTGCCAGGGCCTGACCACCCTCATAGTAAAGAATTTCTCCCAGTATCCAATCTAACCCTACTCTCTGTCACTTTGAAGCCATTCTCCTTGTCCTGTCCCTCCAGGCCCTTGGAAATAGTCTCTCTGCATCTTTCTTGTCAGCTCCCTTCAAGAACTGGAAGGTCACAACGAGGTCACCCCAAAGCTTCTCTTCTCCAGGCTGAACAATCCCAGCTCTCTCAGCCTTAACAATAGAATGCTACACTTGCATTGCAATTTATAAAACTCAGATTTTCTCTGGCAGATTTCTAAGTTTGGACTAAGGGGAGCTCGAAAAGGAAGGTGAGCTCAGACAGTATCTTCCAGTGTGTCTGGGATTCCTACCATGACGGTCTGTGGAGTTGTAAAATTTGTGATAGCAATAGCAATAAAAAAACACGTTGCGTGTTTGCATCATGAATCCCTTAAAATCAGTCTTTGGCCAATAATAACCTTACCATGTTCTCAGGAATCTGTGTGGCTCTGTTTTCCTTTATCCACAAGCGTTCCATCAGTACTACCAGACAAAACTCTTTTTTCTTAAAATGTTAACGTTTCACTCATGAAAGTAACCTTTGTTTGGTACTGCGTAAGCAGAGATTCATGAAATACATTATGTAGCGTTCCTTTTCTCCATAATAAAAGGATTTCCCAAACAAGTGATGAGCAAAGAAGCAATGCAGCCTTGTTTGGAGTCATGATATCCTGCAACTCCTCAGTGGCTGAGGCTTTTCCTTCAGTCTTTTGTAGGGGAGTTTTTATGCTCCAAGTTTGAGAATTACAAGAGTGCCAGAGTCCAGGAGAAGGAGCTCAAAGCAGTCACTCCTTTGTGTGCTGCCGTAGCTTGGAGGAAACTTTGGGCATGACAGTAAAGCAAGAAAAATTGAGTTCTGCTGCTCTAAAGATGAGGGACCTGAATCACAAGAAGGACCCAGTGGTAGAAGGAAGGGGCAGATGATCTCAGGGAGTCCTCAGACAGGTGTTGGTGCAGCAGGAGAGGAGGCAGGAGCAGGGATGGTCAGTGCAGTGTGCCCCCTGACACGAGGAGTGGCAGCATCCAGCAAACATTTTTTAGCAAATTAGTTATGAATGGCCACTGTTTGGCTTTAAAGAGGACCCAAAATACATGAACATTACAGTTTTGCTCCCAAAGACCTTAAAATGTAAATAG
Source organism: Dendrocincla tyrannina (assembly GCA_035047865.1). Taxonomy (NCBI): domain Eukaryota; kingdom Metazoa; phylum Chordata; class Aves; order Passeriformes; family Dendrocolaptidae; genus Dendrocincla; species Dendrocincla tyrannina. The sequence goes on from JAWWMP010000001.1 coordinate 114,877,329, forward strand.
ACTTTACTAATATTGCTCGGGAAGCATCACTGGATATAGCAATTCTAATTTTCCATTTTGTTTCCAAATAGTTGGAAACAAATTCATGCTTTGCCACTTTAGTATTTTAATTCTACAAGTGGCATGAAAATAGTTTTCACTCATTATAACATAACTTGGAATGAAAGTCATCAAATACTTTTCAGTATAAAATGTGGAGAAAAATATGACCATGAAATTACACTGTAAAATTTGAATATTACTGAGATTGCCATTTGCTTCTAAAGGTACTTGGAGTCTTATTTTGGCTTGTGGCTCTTTTACAGAGGAAAATCAAACTGAAAATCACATACATTTCCTCCAGTCCTAATTTTTATAACTGTTTTAGCTAAGGAAAAGAGAATTCAGAGTCAAAGAAAAAAACCCCAAAGTTTATTTACTCCTTACTTTTTGTACATGCATATGTATAGGAATTTGTACTTAAACAGCTGAAAGGCTGTGCTGTACTTCATGTGCCCTTCCCTTTTCTCAAGCTTTTAGGCTTGCAGCAATCCAAGAGAGGCAGCATGATGTCATTATAATCACAGAACAATTTTCTTCCTGCTGGAAAGAAACACATTGTTCCCCCTCAATGAAAGAAAATTGGAGCTTTCAGTGTTGCAAATAAAATAAAATACATTTAAGTTGCTATTTATCCTTAATTACTGCAGGTCTCTGAGAAGCAAAAAACGTTGCCTTTCAAAAGCAAATACCTTTCCGTAGGCTTTGCTCTGTTAAAAAATGGTGGGTTTGGTGGTTTTGCTCCCCACCACCTGCACAGGGGTTGTATTTATGTGTAGGTTCTTGGCTGGGGTTTGGGCAGCACCAACACGGCACGTGGGGCTCTGTCAGGTGACAGGACTGACTGGTGTGGGTGGGTCAGGTAATCTTCGTACCTGAAGTACCAAAGTAACACCCTGGGGTGACACATCAGTGTTCAGAGCCCGTGCTGAGGTGGGAAAGGGAAAGGGTAAGGTGGGTAAATCACTCAGAGGTAAGACAAGATAAAGGGAACATGCTGAGAAGACAAGACAGTTGTTCCCTAATTGAGCTGGGAGGAAATGAAATGGCCCGTGGCAAAGCTCCCTCTGATCCATCCTGCCTTCACACCGAGGGACGCCACTGTACCTGTTAAGTTGTCAGCCCAGTGCTAACACAGGAGAACAATCTGTCTTATGTTGCAGGTGGTAAAAAGACACTGTCATCCATTGCAACATCTGCTATGCAAACCCCAGTGCTCACTGAGAGATTTACACACATGCTGGAACTTTCTGCGTGAGGAGGTCCCTTCCATCCTCAAATCAGGACAGTGTTTGTGCTCTGTGTGTTCGGTCCGTGAGGTGTGAGGGGCTGCATCTCACCTTCTCATGGGGTGGGTGAGGAAAACCCAGAGCTGAGCTGTCAACTTGGTGGTGTTTTGACTCCAAATGACTCAGCCTGGGTGAGCCAGCTGAGACTGAAACACCACGCACTCCGTGGTTCCTGATGTTGTGCTTGCTAGAGCAGGTACTTTTTCATCCAGTGGGAACATGTGGGATGGTGTCTCCATTCTTGGCAAAGCACAGCTTTAGCACCTCCAGTTTGTGATATTTATATATTTAGGTTTATATATTATATGCTCTCCTTGGGCTGAGATTTGTTGCTGGCCACCTACTCTGAGAATCAGTGTTCTGCCTCCTGCATGAGCCAAACTGCTTTGATTAGAAGCTGCACCTCTGAGAAAAGGTTTGGTTTCTTTCCTAGGTGGCTCTCAAGGAGTTATCCAAGATTTTTAGGTGGGTGACTGATCTAGAACCTGCTGATTTGACTTGCTGTTCTCCCTTGATCTTAAAAGAGATTGGAGAGCTGTGTGTAGCCTCATCCTTACTAAACCAGTGTAATTATTAATTCTCTGTGAACCTGATGAGGTTAGAGTAGGTTCAGATCAGATGTTAAGAAGAAAATCTTTACTGTCAGGGTGGGGAGGGGGTGGGATAGGATTCCCAGAGAAGCTGTGGCTGCCCCACCCCTGGAAGTGTCCAAGGCCAGGTTGGACGGGGCTTGGAGCAGCCTGGGCTGGTGGAAGGTGTCCCTGCCCATGGCAAAAAGTTGGAACTGGATGATCTTTCAGGTCCCTTCCAACCCAAACCATTCCGTGATTTTATGATTACTTGTTTCCCAGCTGTCCAAAGATACAACCAACCTGGAAATACATATTTTTTTAAGGCTGAAATGAATTTCAGGTCCACAAATACAGAACACAGTGTTAGCTGAATGTGGGAGCTGCTTCTCTACCCCTTTGTTCCAGCAGTGTTGTTGTGGCTTTCCTGGGCTCTGGTGGCTGTGTGAGCACCTATTGCATGGAGCAGCACAAGAAGGGAGGGCTTTAAACCTGAGAGAAAGTAGACTGTCTGAAAAGTTATTTCAAAGGAAAAGAAATAAAGCTTATTGCCTGCAAAAAAATGAAAACCTACTTGCAGTAAAGGCCTGGTGATTCTGAGCTTACTCTGAAAACTGAAGAGGGTGCAGAATTAGGACTTGGGTGGAAATAGCTTTCAATCTTTATTCTGAGAGTGGCCGTATTAATTAAATCCATAATGTGTTTTGTAAAACCCCAAAAGAATCATGCTGTATCTTAGCCAGGCCAACAGAGTGACTAGTTTTACATGAAGTGTGAAATTAGGTTTAGTGTGTCTGAATTTTACCTCTGGGGAAAATGTGCTGCAACTGCAAGTTAGTAGGGCACAGGTCAGTGTGTGCATGTTCCAAACTACACAGGGCTGCTGTTCTGGCAATATAATGCAACATGATTGTATTTTTGTACTTGCCAGCAGATCCTAAGTTTGCCAAATGTACAAGGATCCATCTTCAAATCAAATAAATACCTCGGCTTGTCAAAAAATGTTCGGGTTTTATGGATGCTGAATTCAGATTTATGGTAAGGAACTGAAAGTATTGATTGCAAGGGAATTGAATCTCTTGGACCACATGTGATATTATTTTGTTTAAACCCAGAAAACAAAATATGCCCTGATTGCATAGCAATCTTCATGATTTCTTTTCATTGCATTGTATTCAAATTCTGTAGAATTCCTTTGGGACCTTAGGGTCATTTGTTCTTTCCCTGCTTGTAGGAAGTTTTGTGTAGTTGAACAAATGTTTTGTAAAGCAGCCTGTCATGAAATTTGCTTCAATTTGTCCCAATGTCTTGACTATTGCTGTTTTACTGCAAAGAATATAATGTTTACAAGAAAAATCTATGGAATTATCTGTTAAAATCAGGCTCATGTTTTAATCCCTTAGAACAGGTAAGAATGCACGACAGACACAACCAGCCAAGCCACAGAAGCACTCTGTAACTAAATTTCCAATTTTAAAAGACACATAGTATAACTAAATTTCCAATTAAAAAAAAAAAGGCACAGAGTGCTTTGATTTGTATTTTAAGGGCTCTTTGGAAAAAAGCCCACTCTTTTGTAATTCCAAACTCAAAACTGCTCAAAATAACTAAATGACATTTTCTCTCATTTCCACCCCCCAACTTATTTTTTCCACTTGGACTTACAGCTACACCCCTTTTCTTGAACCACGATGAAAACACAGGACCTTCATCCCTACATTAAAAAATCTGGGTTTATCTGCTTCCAGCATGGTGCACCTGCAATTCCAGCATCGTCCTTGAATTTGGGGAGTTTGTTTTCTTTAGCTGGTTGGTGGGAAGTGAGAAGAGGGAATAAACATGCTTTTTATTGTTATTGTCTCTAGACCAGCCTGGAGCCCAGGCTTCATTAGGAAGCAAGGAGGTTGAAAAGAGCTGCCTGCAGCAACTTACTTGTTGCCTAGTGACACCATCACACCTATAAACTCGAGGCTTTTTAGTTCTCTTAACCCTCTAGAGTCCACAATCTGCATTTTATTTCTGGGCACTTCCTTTTCTGACCAGCAGAGAATCTGCTTTATGAAAGAAAAACTGTGCTGCACCACTAGATGCCAGTAAGAATCAGAGAGAGAGAGGGATGGACAGCTTGCAAGGGGAATTAAAAATTGGTTCTCTAATGTAGGTCTAAGATAATTATTTGTGCCCTCTTTCAGCACAGCTGAACCTGAAAATGACATAGAAATGTAACATATAAATACAAGTGTGAGGCTGTTTTTGCAAACAACATCCTGCCAATGAAAGAGCATCTTCTAGTCACTGGTTTGACTCCTGATACCTGTTAGTACATTTTTCTCTTCAGGGCATGTGTATGATAAACTGGTTTCTCTAGCTCTGTTGCTTGGTCATAACGTGCCCATTGCTGACGTGGGCAAAATTCATTCCTCTTTTGTACAAGTTAGAAAATGTACTCAAACTCCACCTAATTAATGAGTGGGGTGGCCATTTGCTGACCATTGCCAGGGTTACAGGGCAGAGGTGGTGTATCTATACTTCATACATCAATTATTTAAGAACTACTGCCACTGACAGGCTGGAGCTTATAGTAAGAAATAATTAATTTTATAGGATGTGCTTTCGTATCAGAAGAACTTAAATAACTTCAGGGTTTTGGTCTTTATCCAGCTGACTTTGTTTCAGTTTTTCTACTGAGCTGTATTTTGAAAGATTGTGGAACATTTAGAGCCATAACAAAAAGTTCATAGCTCAGCTGCTTTGTTTCCTCAGACTCCTGACTTTGTAAGTGATTTTTAGCCTTACTGTTAGAGCAGTTAGATTTGGAAATTATTTAAATCTGAAATAAAACCAAAAAATTGCACCGATACTGTAAGTCAAGTCTTCAGACAGTATTGGCGAAAATAATGAGACTTGGAAAAATCTCTTTCCTATTGGAAAAATACATGTGTATGGAAAATGGTAAAATTAGGGGTCAAAGGCAGACAAATGCATTGACTGGGACTGGGTTTTGCCAATCTGTTCCTGTTTCCTGTAGAATATCTGAGTTATTCTATTTCTCTTTCCTTTAAGGTACTTGGCAATGAGAAACCCAAAGGTCATATACTCTCTGTAGGATCACAGGATCATTTAGATTTAGAAAAGCCCTGCCAGCCCACGGTGCCCAATGCCCACCTTGTCCCCAGCCCAGAGCACTGAGTGCCACGGCCAGTCCTGCCTTGGGCACCTCCAGGGCTGGGCACT
>JAWWMP010000001.1:114895789-114916416 GCA_035047865.1 Dendrocincla tyrannina
GGAACTGATGCCCAGCGAGTCCCACCTGGGCAGGAGGGAGAACTTCTTGGCTGGGCAGTGACCAGCCCTGAGCAGAGACCAGAGAGGGTGTGGAGTCTCCTCCCTGGGGATATTCCAGACCCACCTGGACACAATGCTGTGCCATGTGCTCTGGGATGGCCCTGCTGGAGCAGGGAGGTGAGATCAGATGACCCACTGTGGTCCCTTCCAGCCTGACCCATCCTGTGACTCTGTGCTACAGAGTCTTCTTGACTTAGAACGTAGGTCTTCTTGATCTAGAAACCTGTGATACACTGGCCAAGTGTGACACTATGTCCTGATGTCTGAATAGCAGCCCTGAACTTCTCTCCCTGCTGTTCGTGTCCACAGTCCTTCCAAATGATTCCCCAAGCAATTTGTGCTCATTTTAAATACACCTTTTAAGAAAACATCTGTGCTGTAGGTCAAAAGGGAAGACACTCTGTTATTGGGTGTCTCAGAAGCACTCTCTTGTGCAAGGGAAAATTTACATGCAGAAGCAATAATTATTTTTATTAGAAAAGGAATTCAGTAAAGAATAGAAGCTTCTGGTCAAATCAGGTGCAAAAGTCCTCAGTAGTAGGGAAAAAACCCTCTGATTTTCAACTTTCAACAGACAGGGACTCTTCATCACGAACTGTAGTGATAGGACAAGGAACAGTGGGGTCAAAGGGAAAGAGGGGAACTTTAGGTTAGATATAAGGAAGGAATTCTTCCCTGGGAGGGTGGGCAGGTCCTGGCACAGGTTGGGCAGAGAAGCTGTGGCTGCCCCTGGATCCCTGGAAGTGTCCAAGGCCAGGCTGGACGGGGCTTGGAGCACCCTGGGCTGGTGGAAGATGTCCCTGCCCATGGCAGGGGGTGGAAGTGGGTGGGCTTTAAGGTCCCTCCCAACCCAAACCATTCTTTGATTCTGACTTTGTGTTTCAGTGAGATTATTTTCAAGTGTGTTATTAAAAGCTGAGGGTGCATCTCAGACAACTCTGACCATGCTGGAAGAAGACCCAGACACTGTAACCCAGTTCTAGAACTCAGCCAGCCCAGAAGAAATCAAATTGAAGGTAGATATTGCTTTATAAATGCCCTACTGTGCCCACGGGTATATAGGATGTGATCTGGGGCAAAGTGTGCACCAGCAGGAGCAATAAATGGAATAAAAGAAGAACTTTAAGAGACAAATATAGAAGGTTCCCACTGCACAATATTTTACCCTGACTGAGAGATATGTGGTATTTAGACAGCAACTTTGCTTAAAAGCAGAGTGGAATAAATCTTAACTACTTACATAGGATTACTGAAGCATCCAGCTTGGAAAAGCATCCTTAAAAGAAAAAAAAAAAGGTAGTTAAGAATAATTGTGCTACAAAATTAAGATCCAGATAGTTTTCAACACTTTAAAACTCACATGAAGTTGTCTACTTTAAATCTAATCCTACATAATTTTCAAACCTCATAAAAATCTTTTTGAAAAGAAAGGAGAAGACAAACATTTTTATCTTTAAAGAGGAAAAATCATGAATAATTTCGAGTAAAAAGTCAGTTCTAAGACTATGGGCTCTTGCTAATGCATCATGAGCAGAAAAAAAACAGCGAAATTGGATAAATAAATGATTTGTTATAAATTATTTGCAGGGAGTGGTGCATCTTCTAGTTACCTGTCTATCTTGCTGTCTTGCATTTATAATGATTTTTTTCCTGCTTTTGTTGCAGAGGGACCTCTTCGTTTTGTGAGGGTTTGTTATGGTTTCTCAGTCAGGTGAAGATAAAGAATTGGTGCATTATATTCCAATTCCAGAATGAAAAACCACACAAAAGAAATGCCCACAGAAATGAAATTGGCTCAATTGTACGACAGGACGAGCTGGTAACATGGCTGAGACATGAATTTCTATGAGAAAATGTTCAGTGTCCTACTTTTTCAGTCAAAATTAAGCAGGTGGGAGTTGTTAAAATTGTCACATTTATGTTTGGTGGCCAGTCCAAGCTCAGTGTTGTCGATACTCTCCTGTGTGAGCTGTTCCTATTTGTAATTTTGTGAGTTCTGGGAGCTAAGGCTGGACTGGAATGAGAATCAACATTTAGTTTCTATTATAACTCTGTGCAGAAAGTCATACTCGTGCTGAGTTTGACTTCCCACAATCAATCTGTGGCAAATATAGAGCATTTACCACTTTTCCATAAGATATTTCAGAGGGCCGGGGATGAATGTTATTGAGGAGTCATCCCATCCCCTCCTGCTCAGGCAGAAGAGCAAAAGCAGCCACAATATCCTCCATAAAAGAAGGATGTTTGGTGGGTTCTGGTAGTTTGATCCCAGACTAATCGGACTTTTCCAAGCAATTATCAGTGGATCTCTTTTGCACACACCAACAGAACAAGTACATTTTAAATATATAATGGACAGACTTACACAGGAGAGAGAGGAACATCTGAGCACATCTTTGAAAAAAAAGAGTTTCCTTAAAGAAGGACGATTTCTGCAAATTTAATGAATTTTGACCCGTCTAGGGGTTTTCCCACCATCAATGCTCTTCAGGAGTGTAAGGAATCACCACACAAACACGGCAGCACTGGTGGGGTGGATTTACATGCACTGGGGAGCAAAAGAAGACACAGCTTTTCGATCAGACTAATGGCTTGGGAGTAGCTTCAGGACGAGCGCCGGTAATCGCATTTGACGGTCTGAATTGATGGCTGATGGCTTGGAAAGGGCAAAGAACTGGAGCGGTTTCAGGGAGCTTTTAATAATGCTTAGCAAATGATCAGCCTGCACAGTCAATTGCTTTGCACATGCCAATATTCTCTTCCCCACCCCTCCCAGGAAGTTCAAAGCATAGGAAAAAAAATAAACCGAACTCAAATGAGAGCACAGAATTGTGTACTTAGGCAAGATAATCCCAGTGCCCAGAAGCAAGACAAACAAGAAGTCAGATTTAAGGAATAAGCTTGATCTAGACAAGGAATAATTGCAGTTTGCACTTGAGACTTGGGTGCTACTTGTGGATTCTTTTAGGATCTAATTCTGTTTGTAGTTACAGCGGGGTAAGTTTTAAAACCTGGTAAATCCTAATTCCTGGCTAATAGGAAGGAAGATCCAAACTAAGCAGCGTTGCCCCCCAGAAGGGTGTGGAGGAACAGACTTCAATTTCTGCTTCTTATCTGTGGGTGCAAAGTTTGTAAGATGTTTTCATGTCCTCCTCCAGAGGAAAGTGGTAGAGCTTGTGGATAGTTATAACCCCTTAAAATTAAGATCCACCGAAATTCTGACTCTCTTCTCTCTCATGAGGTCCGGGAAGAGCTTTATTTCTTTTTTTGCATTCAGTTACTTTATGAGCAAAACTTCTTGGAGTAGCTGTAAAACCAAACCAAACTAGGTCAGTGGCTTCTCCAGAAGATGCAAGGTCAAGAATATTTAAAATATTAATGATTTCTGAATGCCTCCAATTCAAGATGGCTTGAAATACTCAAAGCATAATTTTTTAGAAGTCATAATGCTCAACAGGATGCCAACTTAATTGTATGCATTATGACTATTTCATAGCATGTTTCAATCTCCCAGTCTTAGTTTTAACTTTTTAAGTTTCCTGTTGCCAAGAGCAACATTAGAGAGCCTTGCAGGTGCTTTATTACCTGTGGGGAATGGTTTGGAGAGCAGTGCTCATGCTCTCAGCACCAAGTAGCTTGGGTAATATATGCAACAGGTAATAACATTTTCATTTCTCACGTGTGGAGATGGCAAAGAATTTTCCTAGTAGCAAATTGGAGCTTTGCCACTGAATGAGGTCTGTTAGTCACTCACCTGTGAATGGTTGAGCCCTTTTTCTGTCCTTAAAAATGAACAGGAGATGACTTAACTTTGTGAGACTTTATTGTCCCCAGCTTATTTAGATGATGGACTGCTGGGACATTGCATATTAATTCTGACTAGCCCTTGCAGGATTTAAATCTTGTTATGATCATCCATTTTGTATTTTTTGCAGCTCTGTTTTGATGATTCTGGGAGGGGAGTGTCTTATGCCAGAGTTAAACCCCCCAGCAGATTTCCTGAGCCCACTGCAGATTTCAGTTTTCAGGGAATTGACTGTGAATATTTTTTGAGTGAGAGGCAAACCCAACAAATGCTGTGCAGGAATCCTTTAGGAAACCAGAGTCACCCATGCCAACACTTGGTGCTGGTGCTTTGTCTGGATAAACATGATATTTTCCAGTCTGGTTTTACAGATGCTCTGTGTCTCTGCAGCTCCAAGGAAACTTGAAGAACGAGCCTGTGTTTTGTTTTTGTTTTCCTGAGGTTCACATTGACATTTTGGTGATGAGATCCTGTGATTTCTACATCATCTTGTGCTCACCTGCATTTCCAGCAGAGGCAGTGGCATTAATCATTCCTAATTAATAGGTATTAATAGAAAGGGTGGGAAGAGGCTGCAAATACATTTTAACATTCTCTGATGGTAAGGCCAAGGTTTTAAAAATCATACTGGATTTGTTTCCCATTAATTTTATTTCTTGAGAGCTGAAGCACAGGGTCTTATGGCCATGAGGAAGTTACTGTGGCTGTTGAATTCAGGCGACTCCTTTCTAGCAAGATGAACTTAAATGAAAATCAGAGAAGAGGAACCCTTAGAGTTTTCTTGTACCAATAACCCTTTATTAAATTATTCCCTGCTACCCTAAAGGCAGATTTTCAGCTGCTTTATGCTGTTCTTACACCCTCGTACCCCTAAGACCAGGATTACCCCACACCAATCACCTCCTGGGGAACCCACTGTTTCTCCACTTGCCAAAAATTTCCCTCCCACCCTGTGACACAAAATAAATAGTAAATTCTTGTCTTTCCTCATTTCTTCTTTCTCCATTACAACAGTAAACCAAACACTGTATGTTCATTTTATGTGACCTTCAAACTTGGGACATTTACATTAACTTCTTGGTGGTTTTGTTGATGTTTTTACTGGCAGATATAAAAATAGCAATAACACCCTCGAAATTTCTAGTTTTGGAACAGTTCAAAGGGCAAATGGTTTTATTTGTCTGTTGATTACATTTCTTAAAGGCCAGTCCTTCATCTTGGTGTCCTGTACATATGCATCACTTGTGATTAATATTCTTTATTCCAACTGCTCCTTAAAGGTGTCCAGAAATCAAGACACTTGCACTAAGAGCAGGGTGTCTAATACCTGACCAGCAGAAATATTCTTGTGGCTAATTTCTTTTCAGTGACACTGTGACAAAAATAGCCACAGTACCCAAGGTGTAAATTGAGGGAAAAACCTCAATAATTTTCACTGTGTACCAGCTGGTTTTGTGGCTTGACAAAGCCTATAGTTTTGCAAAGCATGATGTAAGGCATGAATAAGAATAATCATTACAATCCTCTTTGTACAAACACTTCATGTGAAGATCTTATACTTATTTTCAAAAATACCAGATGGTTTAATTTTCACTCTTAACTCGTTGCAAATAAATGCAAGAACAATGTCAAATAGATCCAATAAATGTCAAATTAGACATTCAGTTTTTCTGTAAGAAAGTGAAGCTCCTCAACCAAGTTCCAAAAGGGGTTTGTCCTTGTCATTCCTTGCACAGAACTGGAAAGGAAAAGAAAAGAAAAGAAAGAAAAAAAGAAGAAAGAGAAACCTCACAAGAAAAAGAAAATTGATCTTTTGCATTATTCCCAGCTGTGAAACTTTCCATGGTCAGAAACTCAGTGGAAATGGGGGCATAAAAGCAAAAAATAACTGCAGCTTCCATTAGAATTTAGGGAAAGAATGACCTGAGTCACTGAGTCATCAAGTTCCATTCCACAACCATAAATATATAATACTGAAGAGTTCCCAGAATATCTATTCTTAATCCCCAAAAATAACCCTGCAAACTAAAAAGCCCACCCTAAACACTCCCTGAATTATCCTAAAAAATTAGGTATACAGAACCTAAATTTGCAAAAGAAAACCAAAACCCCAAGGCCAAACCCAAAAGCAGCAAACCAACCCAACCAACCCTAAACAATACGACACAAAGAAGAGCAGGGATGAAAACCCGATATCCTACAAACCACAACACGAGTGGATTTCTCCATTTGGGAAGCTCTCCGTCTTCTCCCAATCTTCTAATCTTCTCCACTTGTCTAGACTGTTTTATTCATGGATAATTCAAAGCCATTAAACCTCATTCTGGTAATGCTCTTTAAGTTGAACAACCCCTCTCCCTCTCCCAAACATATATATTTTGTTACCTACTGTAATATTATTATTATTGGCAGACTTATTGCTACCTTTATTTTGGCAGCACAAATAAACCAACTTTTTAAAAGTCTCTCTAAAGAATAGGTTCTGGTTTTCCCTAAGCCCTTGCAAAGCTGATTTTTAATTCTGATTTGAGATGTCCTTTGTGAACCAAATCAACTTGGATTACAGATGATATCCCAGATGAGCATTTTGCTGCATCTTATTCAGTGCTACTTCTGTTTCATGTTTAACCTTTGGGTTGCTCTTCCGCCCAAGGGGAAGGGAATGCAGACAAGCTGGAGGAGGGTGGGTTCATGTAGTATATTCTCCTTAAATTATGGATTTATTCTTACATAAATTTGAGAAAGATGAGAGACTGAATTTCAGTCTAGTTTTCATCTCCGAGCTGGAAACACTATTCCAAAATTCCAGATTTTTTACATCAGAACAAGGACCAGAATTAAAGGAGTGATCCCATAGTTTCAAAATGAAGCTTCCCCACCTTGTCCAGGACCAATGGTAGGAATTAATATTCACAGAAAACATCAAGGATGCTTTTGAGAACGGGCATTAAGCACAAAGCACTTCTTTTTGTTGTGGTTTTGCAAACATTCTCATAGAGACATCTGTGACTGCTTCACAAAAAACAAGTGAAGTGGACCAGTGGGGGAAAATGGGTAAAATATGGCTTTATATTAACACAAAAAATGGCTTTTAAGGTGGAAAAAAAAAGAGATGAAAATTTACACTTTGGTAATTCTGAAAGAATTAAGAGTAGGAAATTATAAATACCTGTACTAATTGTCTAATATAAATTATCTCCTAATCCAGACTGAAACCAGGTTTGAGTTCCACCCCCAGCTTCTTGTGTCTGAATGATTTTTCCCGCTGATAACTTTAATTCATATATTATACATCTCATCCATAATTTATCATAAAGAGGGACCTTCTATTATTTATCACCTGCATGATGAGGACATGCATGTGCACACAGGCATATATGGGGTGTTTTCTTACATAAAAGTAAAGATTAAAGTATAAATATTTAAGGGAGGTTATAGTCTCAGCAAATATTGCTCCTGAAAGTTTTGACAAATATTTTTTTTCAGTAACCCTAATATGTGCCACAGGGTACAGTCTGCTTAGAAACACAATATTATTTGTTTGAAAAGAAAAATAGAGGTAATTTAAAATTTTATCATCTTATTGAAGGTATATTTTGCTTCCATGTATCCCGATTTCTGCTTCAAAGCTTATTGTGTTTTAAGAGCCTTAAACAAAAGTTGTAATTTAAAAGAGAGAGGTTTTTTCTTATAATTAAAGCAGTGGAGAATATTTCACTTCTATACACCCTGTGCAGGGTTAGGCTGGGACTAGAACACAGTGAGATGAGCAGGACTGTCCTAAATAATCATATTATTTCATTTAAGTGCTGCCTGCTCTTCAGAAGACAAGGTGCCAAACAAACTTTACAATATGCACTCCTTAGTCCATCCATCTTTCTATACAGAGTAAATCTCTGGGAGAATTTTGTCTGAAAAAGGGGAGAGACAAGTCTGGCTCTCACATAGAATATCCATTGTTAATATTTGTTATTAATCACTAAGAGAATCTCAGTTTCCCAAAGCAAATGTTGACCACTGTAACCACAGGTTTTTTGGAGCAAATAGTCCTTCAAGCCACAAAAGCAGCATTTAACCAAACATTTGCAGACCTTAAAATGATGCTCTTCTCTTATTAAAGGAACTTCAGCAATCAGAAGTTCTTGGGTAGCCACTCTCTCTGTCACCCAAGTAAGGGGAATGGTAGTGAAACAGATTTATTGTGCCCCTGCTGTTTGAGGGTTTGCTGATGCACAAAAAGCAGCACCTGAGCTAAAAGCCAATGCAAGGCTGAATTCATGCTTTTAACATACTATGTCCCAACCAAAAATAAATACAGATGATGTTTAAAGTGGTGTTAATCCCACAGTTTACCTCTGGATGTTTGGGTGTTTGCAGTTTCTATTTAAAGAGGAAATTGCTCCAGGAAAAGTTAGCTTAAAAGGATCTCAGCAATTAAGTGAGAAGGGGGCTGGGGTTTAGATTGTGTTTGTTTGGTTTTTTATGGTAGGAAGAAGTTAATTAGTGAATATCTGTTACCTTTGGCAACGTCATTTTCTTTCCCCATCCCTGGTTTGGGTTTTTTTTGATGGTTGCATCTCTGTAATAGAAATTAAAAGTACTTATTATAGAGGCCAAGCGGGCTTGGAGGACAGAGTCCTGTCCACCCAGGTGAGATCAGGTCTCTCCTTTAGCACCTTTCACCTCATGGAGGGACGTTCTGCAGACTCTGCCACAAAGGGAGAGATAACCAGGTATAAGAGGAAAAAAAGTGTCAAAGAGTTTCAGCTTTAATACCTCATTTTGAAAGATTAGGTGAAAGCAAGTCAAGGTAACAGGTTGGTCACACAATCAAATCCCATCCAAGCATTCACAATTAATTATTCAAGCCTTTCTTTGTGCTCCTGTCAGTTTGAACACTAGTGCTGTCAGCTGGAGAATGGCTATTGAAGACCAGCCTAAGATCGTTATTATTGAGCTGTCCCTTCCCAGACTCTGGGGCCGGTGCTGCTGTCAGAAAGAAAAAGAAATGAAACACAGGATATTGACTTTTGGATCTATGGGATATTAGGTATTTATTTATTTATTTGTTTTCCTCCTGCCTTCTGCGTTCTTTGCCCTGTGCTTTGCAAAGGCAAAGGGGCTTTGCTGAACACCTCCTTTGCTCCTCCAAGAACTGAAAAGTCCACAAGGCTCAGTTTACAGGGATTGCATGCATATGCTCCACCTTTTTAATGGAAATGCTTTGGGGAGGGAGATACCGTGTCTCAGCCGTGGCCATGGTGGAGAATATCACTCAGGTCAGTGATACAAGCTCTTGGGGCCCTGCCTAAGAGGATTGCATTGAGGAAGAATTGGCTTTCTCCCAGGAGATGAAGACTGCGAACTATGAAAGCAATAATGTTGACCCAAATAACAGTTGCTCAAGAGATTGAAGCAGTGCAGAATTTGCTTAGAATAAATGCCATACAGCTGTCAGATTTTTGCTACGTTAATTTTCTTTTCAGGAGATTCATTTATGGCTGTTCACATCCCTAAGCCATTGGCTGCATAAAAGACTATACCCAGATTAAAGTTGAGTATCGGGAAGAGAGAAGAAAAATAGTTTTAGTTCAGAGCTTTTTCGTCATTATTTTTTTGCTGCCTAGTTTTGAAAAATAGGGATAATTATTTTTAAATGTTCTTATCTAAGTGACACTAGCATTTTTTTGAATGCTTACATAAAATGTCAAAACTGTCCTGTGTTTTCTCATGAGAAAGAAGTGCATCGAAGCAAATTGGGTGAATATCCTCACTTTAGATTAATTTGCCCAAAAAGGAGTACTTATAGACCTTGTGCATTTGAAGCAAGTCACATCTCTTTTCAGGCAGCTGACATGCACAAGTAAGAAAAACAGACCACTGGTACATGGTTGTAAATCCTTTTGAAACCACAGTCTGGTGGCTTAAACAAGACCCACAGGGAAGGTTCACAGGTGTCACAGTGCTTCTCTACCTTGAGGTGTATTTTATCCCCCTGAGGGAATCACAGAATCATAGAATAGTTTGGGTTGGAAGGGATACTAAGGATCATCTCATTCCACCCCCTGCCATGGGCAGCAACACCTTCCCTAGCCCAGGTTGCTCCAAGCCCCATCCAACCTGGCCTTGGACACTTCCAGGGATGAGGCAGCCACAGCTTCTCTGCCCAACCTGATCCAGGGCCTCACCACTCTCACGCTAAAGAATGTCTTCCTTAAATCTGACCTAAATGTCCCTTTTTTGGGTCTGAACCCTTTACTGCTTGTCCTGTCACTCCAGTTCCTGATGAACAATCCCTCTCTGCCTTCCTTGTAGTCCTTTCAGGTAATGGTAGGTGCTCTCAGATCTCCACAACCTTCTCTTCTCCAGGCTGACCAGCCCCACTTTCCCAGCCTGTCTTTGTAGGGGAGATGCTCTAACCCCCTTATCAACTTTGTGGCCTCCGCTGAACTTGCTCCCACAATTCCATGTCCTTCTTATGCTGGGGGGTACCAGAACACCCTATTTTAGATGGTGTCTCACCTCCCTCAGCCTGGTGCCCACAATGCTTTGGATGATCCTTGTGGCAATTCCACAGCCACAATTGTTCTGCAGATGAACTGCCCCGACCATCAGTGCCAAGGACACCCTTCAGGTTCTGCCCATCCCGGGTGGGCTGAACGTGCTGGACACACATAATCTTTTCTGTCAGGTCAATCCTGTTGAGGCAACTTTGTGCTGCTTGCAATTTCTGGGAATGCAAGGAAAGTCGATGTTATAGATCTTCATGTATAAATGTTATTGGCATGGTCAAGGCCATCTGTGCCCGTGGCATATGAGGCTGACAAGGACGGTCACTCTGGGGCTCAGCATGTTCTTCAATGGCCTGTGGAGATAAAGATAAAGAAGATGAGTGCTCAGGGAGGCTGCTTAGGGGCTGGGCAATGCTGGTCTGCATCACTTGATTTATTTTTAATTTATTTATTTATTTATTTATTTAATCTAATGCTGTGTTTCCTTAAAAAAAAGATTTAGAAGAGAGAAAAATGGTTCACATGATTTCAAGTCTAAAGTCCAATATTTAGGATATGAGTTTACAGTAATTTTTTTTTCTAAAAGACCTCTGTTTCCATAATATTCATCATTTAAAAGACACAAGTAAAAAACATTGTCGTGACTCCTGTTTCTTAATAAATGCTTCAATGCAACCCTTAAAACAGAGCCACAAGGTCTAACAAAATAGGTGCTTTTCATCATTTGTGGAACTAATTGCATCTTTAAGTACAAGAAAAGCTCAGGACAAGCAGGAGAATGTTTAACACAGCTTGCCTGAAACATTAGTCTTGCCAAGGACTGTATTTTCAAAATAATTTATTCTGAGATCTTCCCACAACATGAGCACTCGTGCAAACAAAACAGGTACTGGTGGATGCTCTGAAGATGGAAAGAGGAGAACAGCAGTAACATTTAGCTCATACACAGAGCATTCCATATCAAAGTGGTCCTTATTTTGCACTTCCATAAAGGGTTGAATGGTATCTGGCAGCTCTTCAAGCACAGCACAAGAAATGAGGAGCAAGAAAGGCTGTTTGTAAGCTCAAAGCCCAGAACTGGGATACAGCATTCCCAAATCTGCCACAAACTCACAAGTGAAGTTTAGGCAAGTCAATGAGCTTGAGCGCGCCTCGGCTTCCCAATCAAATAAAACTAGGCAAATGATGGAAATTATCTGAGAAATGTATTTGGGCATATTTGCATAACATTCCTGATATCTAGCCAGGCTTCCAAGTGATGATTCTCTGAGCAGTTCAGAGAAGGCAATAAAAACCCCTAAAATGCTTACATTTATTCTAAAGGAATGATGCTTGTTGTGCTTTTAACGATATTTTCTTTGTGCTTCCAGTCTAGGGGAAGTAATAGCACGGAATCAGAGTAACCTTTATGAGACAGTCTGGAACTGCACATCCTTCCTAGTTTTATCTCAGATACATCTTTAAGCTGAATTGAAAGACCCCATAATCTCAAGTTGATGCTCGGCATAAATCACACTGTGAATTTAGTCTGTGCTGAAAAGTTGTATTCAATGAACCCTTTTTAGTATTAAAAAGTTAGTTTAACAAAGATGTCCACAAACAGAAAATGAATAGCATGATAGCCACACATCTACTCACAATATTATAACTCCTGGTTAAAGTGTTCCTGATTATTGACAAGTTGTAAGAATTATAAAACTTTGTCACCCACAAAACATTATGTTAGAGTGGGAATTGGTGTGTGAGAGAGGGCAAAGTAGAGGAAAAGCAGGTATGGTTGGGGGACATTGTAAAAAATATTGTAGTTTTAAAAGAGCTGTTGAAAGGCAACTCCATAGATTTAACACCACTGTCTTGTTCAAAAAGATAGAAATGTACATCATTAATTGGGTTTTTCTTTCCTTTTAAAAATTTTTCACTGAACTCTTTCCCCAGAGGACTGGCCAAGAGTCTCCACGGGAAATGATTTGTTTTGTCTCTCATATCTAGTGGAGCTACTCCCTCCCACAGTGAATATCTTACATACTTTTTATCCAAACAATATAGGTTTAATTTTACAAATTGAGCAAAGATGATACTTATTTCTACCTATGTCATTACCCAAAACCCAAATTAATCTGTTTAGCTTTCCTTAATTTTACACAGATAAAAATACTACAGTAGAATGTGCCATGGGAAGCTTTGTCTCTGCTCCTGCACATGCCTGAAATAAAAACTCAGAGTGCTCAGATGTCTTGGGAAGCTCTGAACAGATCTTTTCATGAAAGGGAATGGGTGCAGTTATAAATTTCTCATAAAACTGTTCCTTCAGGTTGAGATGCTTCATTACCTTCACAGTTACCTGCAGAAGAAATGTGGTTAAACACATGGGGCCACAGAGTTGCAGCTGCTCTAATTGATGTAGAGTAATATTGATTATTTGCAGTTACTCAAAACAATTCTGCTGCTGGTGGCACTTGCAATTCTGTGAGTGCGAGGCTGTGATTTATTCTGATCATATTGTCTCTAACAGTTTATATTCTGTAAATACAATGACTTCTCTAAACTATTAGGGTTCACATTTGCTGATGGTGACATGAACCAACTGCTGTTCAGGCCAGAGGAGATGGAGCTTTTCCCTTTCCCTAAGAAGCCTGTGTTTAAATTTCCATGCAGACAGAGGCAGAGATGGGTTATGCCCCTTGATTATATAAAGAGTAGAGCATAAGTTTATTTGTGCTAAGCCACCAGTCAGCTCCAGGCTATTTATTTACGTGGGAAGCACCAGCAGAAGCTTGAGGGAAAAGATTTTAATCCTCCAGACAGCTCCATATATCATGGGCAAAGCTGAATCCTCTTTAATCAGATCCCCTACAAACTAGCTAGTGATTTAATATTATCTGCTTGCTTTCTAGCTGGAATAAGGACAGCAGCTTCTCCAGCAATGTATGCAAGGACTCAAATCATCCAAAACTGTGGTATTAAAGATTATGGGAGTTTTATTTAAGATCCTGGAGGACTGACAGCTAACAACAGCAGGTAGAGAACTGTGGCTGCTCATGCCTAATAAAGTCATAAAAGATTAGGAGGGAGAACAATTAAATAGAAACATGTGATCAGTCAGGTCTATACTAACCACTCATAAAATGGTAACAATTGGCATAACCTGGCTGTGTACACAGAAATGCAGCTCCTGCATCTAGTTATGCTTTATTTAAAAAATAAAAAAAACTAAACATGTTTATTCCTCTTTGAACTTGAACACTGCATACCTAACATAAGTGGGAGTGGTGTGGGCAGTGGGCATGAAATACATTTTTGCAGTTTCAGAAACACTGAGAAGGCAACAAAATGTGTTCTGATTTGTGCAATTTGCCCAAAAAACTCGTTTTCAGGATGTCCATTGCTCCAGTACCCAAAGCTCTTCAGAACATGAGGGCACTGCACATGTAAGAGCAAAATGCTCATGTGGCTTTCTGTATTCTGAGATTTCAGAGACACAAATGAATTTAAAGCAGCTAAAACCACGAATGCAGCTACCACCAGCTTTCAGGAGCTGCTGGATTTTGGAGCACTGTGTTCAGTGAGAAACCTGTCTCAGTGAGAAACCAAGAGGGTGCCAAAGCTCTGGTTCCTATGGCAAAGCTCTAATTGACTCAGCAGATAATCTCTCCCAGCTCAATTTATAAAGCCAAAACTGGAGCTCCCTTTCCCTCCCTCCCCTCTTCTCCTTTTTGTCTTTCTTTTTTATTTTTGCCTTTTTTCCATTTTCTTTAACTTCCTCCCTCCCTCCCTCCTTCCTTTCTTCCTTGGAAATCTGGAAACTATAGCTATGGTAAAATCTCTAGTTTTGAGACAGTGAACCATTTAGGAATGGAGAAGTAAACCCCACAGCAACTAAATTCCTTTAAATCCATTTTCTTCAGAAAGATGCAGGAAGACCTTGCTGTTCCCTAATACTCTTTAGAGATAAAGGTGCCAAGATAATAGTGATTTTGTGTTAACTGTTTTTCTTTTCAGTCTTTTTTATTTTGAAGGTGAGGTGCAAAATGTTTCATGACTTTGCTCCTTTCCCCTTTCCTGTCCTGGTGTTTTAGAGACGTGGTGATGGTGGTTGGATTGGACCTCCCACTGTTTGAGCAGCTCTGTCTCAAGACTGTCTGAGGGGCAGAGGGACTGAGTAGTAATATATTTACTTACAATATCCCCTAATTCAGGCTGATCTGCCACCAAAACCGGCACTTCTTGTACCCCTGACAGAGGTAGAGCAGGTGAGGAGGGTAAAGAGTGACGGTGTAAGAAATAATGTCTTAGTTTTGAGCTGTCAGTTCCACATGAATTTTGCCAAGTTAAGAATCCACCTGTGTTACAGCTGGGACCGTATCAGGACACAGGATTGGAGATGTTTATAAATGTCCTTAACTCTTTGAGGAGAGATAACCTCAGTTATTTTTGTATTGAACTCTGAACTGATTTGTGTATGCATAGGATGGAAAATTTCTCATGTGAGGCTGCTGGCTTGTTTTATAAATTCTTAAATTTAATTCTAGGGGGAAAAAGATAAAAAACAACAAAGAGAAGGAAAAGGGAACTGAAGAAATCTTCAGGCCTGCAAGCTCAGTCTTATGATAGAGATACATCTCTGTGAGCTTTTGGGATTCTGGAAAAACATCTCAAATGCAACAGCGTCCTCCTTTCCCTTGGACAACCACTTCCAGCAACTTTTATGCTTTTTTCTTTCCTTGTGTCAGGAAAAAATGGGGAGATCTAAGACCTTAATTTTCCATGAGTAATTGATTAAGAATGCTCATTGCCCTTGGGTTGTAGGGCAGTGCTGTGGTTTCTGTCCTGCACATCAGCTGCAGGTTGTTTTCCAGACAGGGTGAGGGACAACATGTTCCAAGGGTGTGGATTTGTGGACCCCAGAGCTGTAGGGCTAAATAAAAATCAGTTTTATCCTCTCTAAGGTGTGCTAGCAGGGCCTGTGGGCTTGGCTACACCCCATGAGGGCCAAGTTGTGCTGCTTGGAGGAGTGTGGTCATGTTTTGACCATCTGCAGCACCTGCTGTGAGCAACACCCCTGGTGTCTGCAGTAGGTTGGGTACGTCAAGTGATGCTTTACAAAACTGAAATCCTCTTCCCCTCCGTGCCTCTCATTCCTGATCCAGTTTCTGGGTTGTGTATAAAGAGCATTCCCAGGGCTGTGACTCCAGGACACAGTCTTAGCACTTCCAGAATGTTTTCCACGCCCGGAGCAGCGGATTGTTTTGCTTTGAGGGTGATGTTGTAGCAGGGCTATAAAACTGAGCCATGGGTTCTTCTGCTTGGGCTCCGTGGGGAGGTCTCTCCCCTTTTCTGCACAGGTCACACTGGAAACTTGCTGAGCAGAAGCTGTTCTAT
This sequence comes from Dendrocincla tyrannina, assembly GCA_035047865.1. Taxonomy (NCBI): domain Eukaryota; kingdom Metazoa; phylum Chordata; class Aves; order Passeriformes; family Dendrocolaptidae; genus Dendrocincla; species Dendrocincla tyrannina. Next base: position 114,911,546 of record JAWWMP010000001.1, read on the forward strand.
CCAGTGGAGGTGACAAGTGCTGCTGATAAGAGTTTATTTGTTCTGTATTATCTTTTGGCACACGATTAGAACAGCCATCTGTTCTCTTCATTGCGATCAACCCAATTTAGGCTGCAATAGCATAACGCCCTTAGATGTGTTTCCAACAAAGTAAAAATCAAATATGATTTTTTTTAAACCATCTTGAGGGTAGCATTACCCCTATTTAAAGGCTACCAGCGTGCTGGGGGAAAAAGGCTTGATTAAAGAATAATTAACATTGCGGTTTTAAAATATTCTCGTTTTCATACAAGAATATTATGCACTAATTCGACAGGAAAGTGTTCACATTTTCTTATGAATTATACATGAGAACAATTTCACATAGGAAACCTAAACAGAATTATTTTAACTTATTAGTCAGACCTGTAAATTTTATTTTAATCTCCAATATTATACAGTCTAATGGAAAGCATTAAAAACCTTACATAAGAGCAATTTCATAATTGTTAATGTGACCTCACTTAGAGAAATGAACACATTTGTTAATGCAGCTCAACTTGACTGAAGCCATAGGTTGTTTAGGGCACAGATAGTAAAAGGAGGGGTGTTTCAAAATTGTCACGGGATTTGGGGCCCTTAGTTGAAGTAGGACAAGCCTAGATATGACCCAGTTTCCTCCACCTCTTCCCTGTCTGTTTTCTTCAAGAGAGTAAGACTCATCTCTTCAGGGACCTACTGTGTATCTTCAGACCAAGTGGTTTGCCAATATCTCAGGTGAAGACATGAATTTAAAGTTCCAATTAGAGAACAAAATGCTGTGAAGGGGAGTTGTTGATAAAATGTGCAAACTGTTAAAATGCTGGTGCGACGGCAAATGATGACACAGCCTGGTGAGCTGTGTAGGCAGATTGGAGCCTGTGTTAAGGATTGGGACACAGAGTTTTTTGTACACCTAATTCCAGTGTCAGGACACACAGATGACACAGAATGGGGGGAATCTGTTCTCTAAGCCCATCACTCTGAAAAGGAGACCACAATTCAATGAATAACTGAAGCAAGTTAGCGTTGATAAGGGGACCACATTTCCTGGATGGGTAAGTTGAAGAAAAATTTGTATAGAGGAGAGTGGTGACATTTCACATTCACTGTTCATTCACTGAACTTCGGTGCATGGTTCAAACTTGAAAAGGAACTTCAAAAACTTGTCAAGGTGTTGAGCTAAAAAACTACAGGAATATTTCAAGACATGAATAATTCACAGGAAATGATTTAGGAAGTTCAATCTGTATAGCTAATTAAGGAGAAAGATGGTATAAGAGGTAATTTCCTCATGTTCTGTAAGTACTTAAATGGGCAGAAGATTTCTGACTGCAGAGGAAATCTTTAATGAAGGCACAGTAAGATCCAATAACTGGGGCAAAGCCAGATGGACCCAAACAATACACTAAATTTCAAAAGTGAGAATAATTAACCACTGGAATAATTTACCCAGGGGTATCACAAGCTCTCCTCTTACAAGAAATCTTTAATCATGACTAATGTCTTTTTAAAAAACCTATAGAGTAACTTCCAGTTATGGACTCGGTGCAGGAGTTAATGGGGGGAGTATGAAAGGTGAGAATAAATGACTCTAATGGTCTTTCTAGTCCTTGGATCGTTGTAATTTGTTTCCAGTCTTACAGTCAGGCCAAGTTATGCACTAATGACAGATGGGATGCTGAAGGAAGAGTTATGAGTTCCATTCCCTGGGTTTCCACTGCCTTGTGTGCATCGATCCATGGATCTCAGTGGGCTTCTCTGTCAGACATTTAAGTGTTCATAGAAGTATAGAATGGTTTGGGTTGGAAGGGGCTTTAAAGGCCATCTACTTCCAATGCCCTGCCAAGTGCAGGGACACCTTCCACTAGCCCAGGTTGCTCAGAGCCCCATCCAAGCTGGCCTAGGGTTTAAATGCCACTTTTAAATAAGTTTAGTACTATTTTAAATAGTAATATGTTTCTATGTTTGCCTGCACTACCAAGGCAAAGGGGAGTGAGGGTTTATGGCAGCCTTTGGACTCTTTGAACGAGACACATATTGCAGATGTTGGACCAGACCTTCAAAGGCATCAAGCACTGAAAGCCAAAAAAGATTTCAATGTCTCTGAAAATCAGACACTGAAATTATTATAATCAAGTTTTCAAGGCATTAATACAAACACTGCTGAGGAGGAATAATAAATGGGAATTATGAGCTATATTTTGACAGTGTTCTTTTTAATTGCTGTGAAGGAGGCTTCTCTGTCTTCCTGTCTTGAAGCCTGCTAACAGCCAAACAAACAAAAAGCTTCAGTTTATCCGAAAGGATGTTTCATTAAAAATCTTTATTTGGCATATTAAGTAGGTGAGTCCAAAAAATTAGACTTTGTAACCGCAAAGCAGGAGCGATTAAATTAAATGCGCCTCGAGAAGAAAGCGCTCCCTTAGATCAACAGGGCAATGAGAGCCTGTCGATCCCCATCCCGCCGCATTTCTAAACACTTTTTGAAGTACAGAAGGCAGAGCACTCAACTCTTGGGCTTTGTCACAGCTGACAGCCTGTCGGGTTTAATGAAAATGCTCTCCGTTTAGGAGATGACAGAAATTACAGGCATTTCCCCTTTTATTTCTCTGTCATCTTTTCTGTCTCGCGGTTCTCCAGCAGAAGGAGGGGCTGGTTATTAAAGCATTACATAAGTATGCAAAATACATTAAGGAGAAGAGTGGGAAAGGAAAAGCTTTAGCCCTGCAATTAATACACAATGTCTGTTGGTGAGAAATGTGGGATAACATCTGATATGTGGCAATAACTATTTACTTCTAGTTATCTTTAAAGGGGGTGAGGCAAAAATCTCGAGATAATGCTTTAAGTGAAGGTTTTATTATACTATTGCCTGAGTAATTTCCAGCAGGAAGATGATCTAAGCAGTGTTAGATAGCTCAAGTATGTTCATAACTTCTCTAGCAAATACAGCAAGATAACACTGAACAATTTCTTGGCTCTGCACAGCTTTCGAAAGCCTCTTTTATTAAGTGGCAGGCTTTTAATAAGTGAGCCTGCTCTCAGAGAGCCAGATGCATCGCTGCATCTGAGGAGACTCACTTCCAGGGCTGAGAAGGGAAACCTTCACTGCAAATCTAAGTCAGTACTATGGGATCTGGAAATAGCCCACAAATCTACATATATTCATCAGCCTCACAGCGGCCACTCCACATCCTCATCCACATCCACAATCCACGCCCCAGCTCTGATTCCTGAGCAAGTATTACCAGCAGTAACAGGTACAAGGCAAAAATACCGTCAAAAGGGAGCTTTCAGCAGTTTTAAGGGAAGCTCAGAATTTGATCTTCTAACTTAATTTGTGACAGTTATTTCATTCTTATCCTGAGAAGAGAGACAGATTTAATTATTAAAGTCCATCCCTCAAAACTGCAGAGGATGTGAAAACAGTGAGAGCTTTACAAAAGCAAAGAGAACGGAGTGTATTTTTAAGCTTTGGCCACGTTTGTGTGATCTCAAACTTGTGTGTACTAGTAGTCTCCAACAGTGTGACTCTTTGCAGAAATGGAATTATGTATGTTTAGCAAAGGTGAAAATGGGCCCCAGAAAAAGAAATCTCCAGTAAACCATTGTAGAGGGAGCACATTTCTGCCTCTCAGCTGTTTAGGGTTCCACTCCTTGACACAAATGCACAGCATGTGCAGATTTACTGGAGGGACCAAAACAGTCACAACCACCCCATTAGCACCTTTTTCTGTGTTCCTGGTCCTGGGATGTGAGAGCAGCCTCTCTGCTGACATCCAGTTTGGTGACTGGGTTACATCCCAGCTGGAAAAATCTGATTTCGGCTTGGGTTGGGCTGCAGAGGACACGTGGGCATGGTACACACACAGCCTGGCAGCAGAGTGGCATTGCTGTGGGCAAGCACACGTCCGTGCTGTCTGAAACGCAGAGCTGGTTAATGCTCACACAGCTGGAAACAACAGCAAGAAGAGATTGCCTTTGCTGCATCCCCCAAGTAAAGCCCTTAAATGCGATTCCCAGCTCCTGAGGCTGTCATTTTATGCTGCCCACAGAGCAGAAGGGAGAGAACTGTGCTTCAATTACCTGTAGTTCTTTTAACATATTGCTTGGCAAAGGTAGATTGGCTTTATGAATATTTCAGTAGTGCAGAAACTGCCCGTGACACCAAAGTCAAACAGCTCGTGGTTTTCACACCAAAATTCTAAATGTCCCTCTCACCTAAAGTTAGGGGTGGAGGCAAACCTTGGTAAAGGGTACAGATGTTGATTATCAGTATGTGGTGAGAAGAGAGGGTGGCACAAGTGTTTGTGAGTAATGCAAACACTCAGTTTTTGGAGTAAGTGGGGACTGTGAAAGGAAAACAAAGAAACACTTAAAATAGGGCATTACATTACATCTAAGAATGTGTTTATTGGTTTAATTTATTACTACTAACTGTATCATTTCATCCAAGCATTGCAACTAATGTATTAAAATATAGGATATAAGATGGCTTTGCTTTTTTCATGTAAGCTTTTCACCGTGCTGTGTTTCAGACACCTGGCTGTGAAACAGAGATACCACCTATTCAGCTGCTTTTCCTACTGCACTCTACAGCACATTTGCTCAGAAGCCTTCTGTGTGCAAGCAATTGAATTTTCAGAGGCATTTGGATTCAATAATGCTCCTGTATAAGTACAAACCTCCTTAGCCTGTAAATCTGTAAATCCACCCAGGATGGAATAGAGTGTTGCTCATGGCTGGAGTTGCTCTTGCCATCCATTTGGGTTAGAAAAGCCCTGCCAGCCCAGGGAGCCCCCCCTGTGCCCGATGCCCACCTTGTCCCCCAGCCCAGAGCACTGAGTGCC
>JAWWMP010000001.1:114925182-114948376 GCA_035047865.1 Dendrocincla tyrannina
GTGAATATCCTCAATGTTTCACAAATTCTGCAAAGATAATTATTACTTCAGGAGAACCTCCCTGGAAAAGTGTTATTCTTCTATTGTTAAAAAAAAAATAAATCCTGGAATAGAAATAATACTTTGTGAACTAAGGTTTCCATCTGTGCAGCGTGATTGGCAAACTGAAATGGAGAGAGTTTGTGAGCAGTTCAGGCCATAAAAATATCTTCACAAATAATTACCCAGAATGGTTTTGGGGCAATATAAAACCAAGCTTAAAGATCAGCAGTTCATAAATTATAAAGGAGGAGCTTTTCTTCTCAAAGTATTTATAAAATTAATTGAATTTAGTCTGCCTGGTATGGTACAAAGTCAAAACTTCCAGAGACATTGGAGTTGTATTGCTGGTGACACCCACCAATGTCTGGTGACGTGTTTTACCCCATGACCCTGCACTCAAGCAGCCAGCAGATACTTTTTGGGTTAAGAAAGCAACAGTTGGGCAGGGAAGTTTGACCCTCCTCTGCAATGGAGTAAGCGGTTCACCTGCATCCTCATGACTGAGATGCTGCTGATGCACTCAAGTGTGACTTTTTTGTTGAATGGGTCATTGACAGTTTTGAGCTTTTCTATAGGAAACACAGAGATATTTCATGGTGATAGTAAATCCCTTATCTTCATGTGGAAGTCAAAGCAATATATACAAAGCATGAGATGAAATCTGTGTTCTGTAGTGCTGCTTTGGTGGCAGGAGAAAGACTGCTTTCCTTACACTGATGCTTATGACTCTCTTCAACACTTCCTCCTCTTTTTTATGATATAAAGCTTGCATTGTGTGTGCCCTGCTGTTTCTTAAGCCTGACTTGAAAATGTTGCAGTTCTCCCCCGTCAAAACAGAAAATCTCGTGAGTGCATGCACTGAAACACTTCCATGTGGACAGGTCTGATGGATGTCCATGGGTGTACCCATGTTGATGTCTTCTACCCTTGAAAGCCAATCTCCTTATCATTGGCATTAACTGCTTACATCAGAGAGTAGTTTTGAAACACATAAACTGGGTTTCTTTTGCAGGAAACTAGACCAGAAGATGAGCTTCAGGAATGCACTTGTTGCACCAGTTCAAAGGTCCACACTGAGCTCATGAGAAGTAACATCCTACCCTCCCAAAACACGTGTAGTGCCATGTCTAGGCCCTCAGCCACAACTGTGTTACTTGTAGATCTGCTTCTACTGTTCATCAGGACATGCCTTGAATTGGTTTGTCCTGTAGATCTATTTTTTTTGTCATGGATGTTGATGGCAAAAGTGCTTCTTAGAATTAACACAGTCATCGGTTGGTTGTTTTATTTCATTTCAAGGGTATGACTGTGATTTTTATTGTTCTCCTTAACTGAGAGTTAATTTGTTACTTGCACATTTATATTTAATAAGTTCCATTTCCCTCTCCCTTATTCCCATTTAAATCTCCAGAACCACTAAAAGCCACGATCAGCCCGCGGAAAGTCAAGAGCAGCGTTGGCAGCCAAGTCTCCTTGTCCTGCAGCGTGACGGGAACCGAGGACCAGGAGCTGTCCTGGTATCGGAACGGTGAAATCATCAACCCTGGGAACAACGTCCGGATCACCGGGGTCAACCGGGAGAACCTCATCATGGATGGCATGGCCAAGAGTGACGGGGGAGCTTATCAGTGCTTCGTGCGGAAGGACAAGATGTCTGCCCAAGACTATGTTCAGGTGGTTCTGGAAGGTCAGTCTCCACCCACTCAGCAATCCTGGTGTCCACAATGATGTATAAGTTGTCTTTGGTGATTGTAAAGGGAGGACCTTAAAATAACAGGGCACTCATGAACTGTTAGTGGAGTTTATTGTGCCCCATTCTGAGCAAAAACTGGAATGGAAAAGTTGGTTTCAAAACAAAGATAGTTCTGTGAGGAAAGGTAATGCACAGGTACCCAAAAATGCCAGGCAGTGGAAGGTTTGTAGGAAAATTTATTTCCAAAGCCTTGGAAGTCTTGAAAACATTACCCTTAACAGCGTTTCAAACACCAGGGCTGGGGAAAGACTCACCTCCTGTTATTCTCAGGGCTTTTATCATTCCCAGCCACTCCCTCTGTTGGGGCCTTCAAACATGTCTGCAAGAACTTTTTTTTTTCCTCATACCAGGGAGAGTTTCTCTGGATTTCAGGAGGAAAAAAACATCTAAAACTGTATCTGGAAAAATTGCCTCTTCCAGACAGGAAAGTCTTCCTAAGTGAAATAAGCCTGGGTCTCCTCACCATAAATCTTCCAGAAGAATCTTCTACCCTTACACCTTCCCAAAAAGTTCTCTGTTCCAATCCAAACCTCTCCTGAACAAAGCTTTCCTGTGTGGCCGTATCAGCTGAAAGCTTGGAGATCATCTTAAATAACTGACACAACGTTCTACATGATGATCAAGTGAGGAAAGTCATCAATTTGCACAAAGGCTGCTCACTAATGAGGCTGTAGTGCAGGCATGGCATAGCCACTATTTTTAGAGTCTTTAGAGGAAAAGAAGAGATTACCTGCCCGGACCGAGTTACCTCGGCAACCATCTCCTGTGACTAAGAAAGCCTAAAGAGCATATTGATAATCTATCATGGTGTCGAGAGAGTGCAGGTTATCAGAGAGCAACAGCAGGAAAGATTTCAAAGACACTCAGGTCTCACTGGGAAAATAATGTCTGCTTTCATCTCAAAAAAAAGCCTGTCACTTGAATTAAAAAAAAGGGAATAAAAAAAAAGAGGAGGGATGGCAGAGGTACACAGTGTGCACACTAACAGATTTATTGGTCCTGTGGCAGCTTTCTCTCAGGATAAAAAGCTCGCTTTTTTGGTGCTGTTTGTCTGTTTTCTGAGGGGTGACAGTATCTGATACACAGCGAAGGAAAGGAAGGGAGTCAGTGATGAAAATAAATAAGTGAATTAGAACTCTGTCACACAACCAATTGGACAGAAAGAGAGAGGAGGGCAGAGGAAAAGATTATGAAATCAAATAAAATCAAATGCTCTTCCAGGGATGCTGAGGCCTTTCAGCATTCTGACAGTGCCAGTGCTTATGTTTTTTACCATGTGGCAAAGAAGGGAATCTTGCAGCCCTGGTTTTAATTCTGTTTTGTGTGGAGTCTTGCACACATCATGCCAGTCCCCTCAGTTTTCTGTGTGATGTAGCACTGAAATCTCAATGGGAGAATTATGATTTCCAGGGCAGTTGTCATGGTTCAATCCTCCTAAATTTATGGGTAGTACACAGCAGACTGTACATGAAGAGACAAACAAATAGGGCATTACACAGGGCAGGAGACCTTTCAGTCCTGCCCTGACATCCTCTGTCATGTTACAGGAACCAAAGTTAGTTAGTTTATTTGCCACTTGGCTCTTTAAAACCAAGCTTAAGTCTAGACAGCTCCTTGTATTCTTACTGCTCCCAACCAGACTGAAATCCCACCTACAAACAGCTTTGAAAGGAATATTTTCAAAGAGAAACAAACATGCATTGAATGACCTCAGAAAGAACATCCAAATGAATGGCAGGATGTCAGCACTCCTAAATGTTCCCCCACTGAACTCCCTGGAGAGGTGGGTGTTTAGTCCTGCTCCCTGCTTAGAAAGTTTGTGTGTCCATCCATTTACTTTATTCACGTGCCTGGTAGAGGCTGAGTAAATGTGGAGATGATTCATGAGATAAAGAATTTGACTGCCATCATTCAGGGAAATATTTATGTGTAGCACAAAATGACCACAGAAAGAAACTGGCATCACTGCTGTTCCTGGCAGTCTGTGTTCAGAAAAGCTTAATTTAACACTTGCCTAAATGGAGTGTTTTGGGTCAGGACTAAACTGCATTGGCACAGCTGTGTGGAATCAGCCTATGCAAGTTATGCCTGGCTCTTGGCAAGAGGATTCATCTTCATCTTTCCAAGGAGCTGCAATCTACCAGGAGAAGAAAACCCCCAGCGTGTTGAGGTTTTGCTGTATGTCTTTTGTGATGGATTGCCCAAGGTTTTAAAGTCTTCTGTAGGAACCCAGAAGTTCAAATAGCTGTGCTGATGCCTGGTCCATGTATTCAAGTGTTTTTTCCTACAACAGAGTCAGTGCCAGGTTTCTCAGGAGATGAGAAAGAAACTGCCATAAGCAAAGGGTCATTTAAGCCCTCTACTACCAAAATTTGTGTCCCTCTCTCAATAATTAGAGTTACATCCTGGAGCACAGTTGTTTGCATCGCTTCTAAAAAAGACCTCAGCTCATGTGATGGGGTTCAGGATAGAGGCAACCATGTGAACAACATTTTCCTGCTTTTTTTTCCCTCGGCAGATGGAACTCCCAAAATCATTTCTGCCTTCAGTGAGAAAGTGGTGAGTCCAGGAGAGCCGGTGTCCCTCATGTGCAACGTGAAGGGGACTCCCCTGCCCACCATCACCTGGACTTTGGATGAAGATCCCATTGTGAAGGACGGCAGCCACCGGATCAGCCAGATTATCACCTCTGAGGGCAACGTGGTCAGTTACCTGAACATCTCCAACACTCAGGTCCGAGACGGGGGCGTTTATCGCTGTACTGCCAACAACTCTGCTGGAGTCGTCCCGTACCAGGCTCGAATAAACGTAAGAGGTGCTTGTCAAATCAGCTCCTCAAAAAAAAAACAACAACACACATAACTCATTGTAGTGGAGAAGAGGATTGTTGCATGTGATGAAATGAGTCTTGGAATGCCAAAACCAACTTACTGTTTTCCCTCTCCTTTCTTCCACACTCTCTTTTCCCTTCCTGTCTCTCCAGCCCCATCTAGAAAGTGTATGGTATGGTTAAATACTGGAAGAACCCTTTGGCTTGCACTCTATAGTTTGTTTTTCCTATACTCATCTCTATTAATTCACAATTTCTTTACTTTAGTCCTGCTGTGCATGGGGTATTTTACTTTTCCTTTCCTCCTTCACTTGTCCAGCATTCATTGTAATTATTCATGTATACAGAACTTTAGATTGAATTTCTGGCTCTATGTGGCACAATACCCCATCCTCATGGTATTATACTTTATGCACATAAAAAATAAAAAAAAGCTAACTTTGCCAGTGCTCTCGTGTGTAACAGGATTCTGCCTTTGTATCAATGTTAGTATTTCCCATTAATTAAATCACGCTCAGCCCTTTAATTTTATCAGCAAAGATTTTATCAGGCAAGTGCTGGATAGCACAAACACATCCCCCCACATAATTAGTATGGATGCTGCAGGGTGAGGAAAAACTGGAGCATATAAAGATTAGGGAAACTGCTTAAGTAGCTCTTGGAAGGAAAAACTGTCAAATGCTACGAGGCGTCGCACGAGCCGCATCCGTAAATGTCGTCAATGTTTGTACGCCCAGAAAAATTAACAGAGATGTGCCTTTATATTGTTTCCAAGAGTTTCTTTTTCCCTTCCCAGGGCCAGCCAGCATCCGGCCCATGAAGAACATCACGGCCATAGCTGGGAGGGACACCTACATTCACTGCAGGGTCATTGGGTACCCCTACTACTCCATCAAGTGGTACAAGAACTCCAACCTGCTCCCGTTCAACCATCGCCAGGTGGCGTTTGAGAACAACGGGACGCTGAAGCTTTCGGATGTGCAGAAGGAGGTGGACGAGGGGGAATACACGTGCAACGTCCTGGTTCAGCCCCAGCTCTCCACCAGCCAGAGCGTGCACGTGACGGTGAAAGGTGAGGGCAAACTGGGAAAAACAGGGCCGGGCTAATTGCTGTGTCATTTATGGAAAGGCAGAGTTGCACAAGCGGGATTGTCCTGGCAGCCAAATAATGAGCACTGAAGAAGGTTAATCCAGATTTGTGCTTATTTTTAACGATGGCAGAGATGCGAATCAGCTGCAATGTCTTTTTCTCTCTTGACTTTTACCCTACTTCATTCAACTGGCAAAGAATTGCCCTCTAAGTGAGAGCCTTGCAGCAGCAAGTCTTCCGTGAGCATTTTTCACTACACCAAGTCAGGAGATTAATGGTTTGTCCCTTACATTTCACTGGTGACTGTTTTCTCTGCTGGATAACAAAGTTCAAATTTTCATTAGCCAGTGACTTTCCAGCTCTTAAAAAATGAGATGAGAATTTTAATGTCTGTATTTTTGCAAATAAGCAGAGACAGGAACTAAAAGCATTAACCTTGCCTTCCTCTTATTAAGTGATTATCTGAGTGCTCTTCACGCTTAGAAAGGTAACGCTGTAAATAAATGTGACTTGAAATTCTAATAGGATGCTAAAAATCTATTCAAATCGTCCGAAACAAGGATGTTCAGATGGCCCTGAAAGGCTTCAGCAATAGATGAAGAATAGGAATTTTTTAGCATTGTGTCCTGACTGTTCTGATATTGGCAATGCTCAGGCCTATTCAAAAGGATACAAAAGACAGAAAACCTGATTGCAATAGCACCTGGTTTTGTGCAATGGGGCCACTAAATAGTGCAATTCATGTGCACTTGTAGGAAGAATTGAGGTATAATTTCGCTGTTCCTGAGGTTCTTACAAACTTTTCCTGGGCTTTTTTCTTTGGGGGGTGGGGAGAGGAAGTAAGGAGGGTTGATTCCTGTGTCCATTCTCGGATAAGATACAGTAAAGTAAAATGACTTTTTTTAGGGTCTTTTAACTTCTTTCTGCTCTGGCAGTTTTGCCCTTTGGTATCAGGCCAGAGTGAGGTACTTGCTAATTATTTCAAGAGGTTTAGGGGATTATCTTTAAGCTATGAGCAATTTGGGCTCTGCAAGGCAGGACATCTGACACACCTGAGACCACCAGGGCCACTGGTCACATGCTGTGGCATAAAAGGCTACTATCACCTTTTCTTCTCATGCATGCTGGACCTTGCTAGACATCATAACAATATCACCCATCTGTTGACACAGTTTAGGAACAGAATGACAAATCAGTAACTGGGTTGCTGCTGCACTAACAGGCCACTGTGGTAAATCTGGTGGGGAATGCTGCCTCTTAAATGATACCATCCTTCAAATGACTGTCAAAGTGATTGTAGCCTGACAAAACAAATCCAGCAGTCTACCCCTACAGTTTTTTTAGGTCCAAAACAATCCCAGTCCCTGAGAAGGGTAGCTGGTACCTCAGGTGCAGTACTGTTCTATCTTCCATTAGATTACAATTTCCAACTCGACAATTCCTTCCCCAGAAAGCAGATTTCCAGCCCTCTCAGTTCTGATTGAACTGTGGCTTTTGTCAGTGATTTGACTTCCTTGATGGTGTTCTACTGTACTTGTGGATATTCAGCTGCCAGGGCCATTGGCTGGTCAGAAATCTCAAAGAGTGACTGAAAATGCTCTGAATAACTTCCATAAACCTGTGGCACATTTGAAGAGTGACAGAGGACTGAGCTGCTCCTGCACCTGTGGCCATAGAACCACAGAATGTGTTGAGTAGGATGTGACCTTAAAAATCATCTTGTTCCAACCTCCTGCCATGTGTAGGGACCTCTTCCACTAGGTCAGGTTGCTCAGAGCCCCATCTAGCCCAGTCTTGAACACGTCCAGGGATGCAGAATCCACAGCTTCTCCAGGCAACCTATTCCATGGTCTCACCTCCTCAGTAAAGAATTTCTTCCTGATATCTATTCTAACCTTGCCCTTCTCCAGTTTAAGGCCATTCCCCCTTGTCCTATCACTCCATGCCCTTATGAGAAGTTCCTCTCCTTCTTGTAGCCCCTTTTAGGTATTTAAAGGCTGCTATAAGGACTCCTCAGAGCCTTCTCCCACTGCCCTGGGGAGCCTGTTCAGTGCCCAAACACCCTCTGGGGAAAGAACCTTTTCCTGAGATCCCACCTGACCCTGCCCTGACACAACTCCAGGCCATTCCCTTGGATCCTGTCACTGGTTCATGGCATATGCAAAGCAAACATGGCAACGTGGCTCACATCTATTGATCTGCAGTGCCAAATCTGGCTGCAAAGTGCCCTCCCTACTCCATCTCATCCTGGCCTTGACAAGACACTGTTATTTCAATAAAAGGTTAATAGCCTGACCTCATATGCTAAGCCTAAAATGTCAAAGGTGAGCTCTGTGTGTCAGACCTGAACAGTTCTCAAGGTCCTTCTCCTGTATCTGGAGGTCAGTATTGCCACAGTGGTTTTTTACATGGCCATGTGTTGTTCTCTAGAACTGCACAGTCTTTTTATCTACCATTCGTGGAGTCAAAAATGACCTGTTGCTTTAAAATACTATTAATATGTGAATTGCCTTTTCATTTTATAAATTCCAAAGTTAATATCGTGTGTTTCAGACACTTGTATTTTATACTTAGACATACAAAATATGGCCCAGCTTGCATATTGGTGCTTAAAAGAACTCTGAAATATGACAGTGCAAGGTGAGTTAATATCAGTGCTTCAATATCCTTACCTGTAGTTCAGATTCTCCTACCATCAATATACTTATTTCTTCTCCAGAGAAACAGATGGAGAATTATGGTCCATCTTCAACACCACGAGTCCATTGATTTGCTCTCAGTTCTGCTACCAGCGTTCTGGGTGACCTCAAACCAGCCACTTCAAGGGTGATTCAGAATAGATGATACTTAATGAGCTCTTACTTAGTATTTTATTCCCTCCATGTTCTGTTCTGAGGACATAATTATTAATTTCCTCACGAGTTTATAACCTCCATGGTATCAAAATGTTTCAGAAACAATATGTTCGTGTTTAAAACCCACCTGGGTGATCAGGAGCACTTTGGAAAATGGCAACTGAGGCACAGACTGAACTTGAAAGTATCCAGAAATTTTTGTATGTTTAATTTCAGAAGCCTTCAGCTTAATTTTTCCAGGTCACCTGCTATTACATCACACTGATATGTTCAAAGCTCTGCTCCCGTCGAAACTGAGTTGCTTCTGAGGGTTCTGTTTCCTCCTTCAGAGTACTCACATCACCCAGCTTAGTCATCCCCTGGGAAAGACAGATTTAAGTAATTTAATTAGCTTTATCTGAGAGATCTGTGGTTAAGGTGATGCAGAATTTGGCTCTACAGGGCAGCATTTATCTGCATTAGGTGAGCAAATGGCTTTTCTCATTGGCAATTTCCAAATCCTCCAGCACATGAAGCACCCTTGTTCTATCTGTAATGGGGATTTGTTAAAATCAGCATTTAAATAAAGATCTGCAACAGCATGAGCTGTAATCAAATACAAGAGGGCTGTCCATTCTGTAGAGTGTTTTGGGGGTCACAGACATCCAAATGAAAGTGAAATAATTCTTTGGAAATCATGGTAAGGTCACAGATAGAAGGACAGAAAGTTTCTTGACCATAACTTTAAATGAAATTCTGGCTGCCAGGAAACCTGAGTGGGGCTTTCAGAGCCTGGCTGTGCAGGCTGCCACCCGACAGGCTGTCAGGAAGCCAAAAGTTTGGGAGCTGGGCATTTATGTGCCATTCAACCTTAGGGCCACTACTCCTTTGCAGTGCTGATCAGAAGAATCAAGTAGACACCCCATGAAATCAGTTATCCCATTTTTTTGAGGAATAACCTCTGCCTTTATTTGTATATCCACCCATGCCAGAGGTCTGCAGACTCCAAATAACTTTGTCCCACAGAGATGTATCATGTCAGTCCCCCTTTCCCAGCCCTTGCCTTTCCCTTGTCTCTGCCCCAAAATCTGGAGCTGGAAACTAACAGTCCCATCAGCTGGCTGCTGGGAGCTGAGTGGCTAAGCTGGCAGGAAAACATGCAGGTTTCTGCTTGGCAGACACAGCTCTGTTGGAACCATACCCGAATCCTAAGGGAGCTTTTTGGAAATCAAGCCATCTTGGCATTATTTTTTTATATTTAGACAAATGAGTTGGCCAGTTCTGACACAAAGCCATGAAAACTACCCACCCTGTACTGCAGAAGTAACAGGGGGAGACCACAACTGGATTTACATACTTAATTTCTGGTATTCTATACCTGCAGACCACTTGCCTTCGCAAATTTAATAATATCTCTTCAACATGTTTTGCTTTGGCCTGTGCTAAATGTAATTTTCTTTTTAGCTTGTTTTTAATATAAAGTAAACTTTTCTCTCCTTCATTCAAAGTGGAAACAGTAGCTACTGACATCCTCAGAAGTGAGGATGTTTTCTCACTCTGTGTTTGGCCCAGCTCTCATGGGTGTTTTTGGGGGATTCATATACATCTGCCAGTGGCAGAGCACTATTGAAGTCAGGGATCCTAAGGAGAAGAGCACGCTGTGGAAGATGTGTGTTTTGCGTTCATTCCTTCTCAAAATGACCTGACCTCCTTAGTTTTCTCCAGCTCATCCTTGCCCAAGTCCTGGCTCTTCTGCTCTGGGTTCCAAAATCAACGTTTCCTCCATGGCTTTGTCATCTCATTTCTTCATTGCCTTGTTCTCATGACTCAAAACTAGTCTTTCCCTTCAAAGCTCCCAAACTTCTTTCCAGCCTCTAGTTACAACTCTGGTCTAATTGGTCAAAGGTTGGACTCGATGATCTTGGAAGTCTTTTCCAACCTAAATCATTCTGTGGTTCTGTGATTCTGCCGTTCTTCACTTTCTCCATCTCTGCTGTGTTTCAGCCTGGGTCCCCTTCACGTGGGTCTTCAATCCCTGCCAATGCTGTGCCTCACCCCGCTGTTCCCTTGCCCCAGCTTTGCATCCCCAGACACTTTCCCAGCTCTGCTTTACCAACCCTTATCACCTCTGTGATCCCACCACAAGCCTGGTGCTGACTTCTGTCATCCCTCCACTGGCCCAAATGCAGCTCCAGAACTCCCTTTTGTTACCCCGTGTGCCACTTCGAGCTTCTGCTCCATCACTTGCTGGTGCCACCTGCATGCCCAGCAATGCAGGCTCGATCCCCACGCTGCTCCCTTGGCTCTCACATCTCCTTTCTTTCTCTCTGCATTGAAACAGCCTTTTTCTTGCTCCCTGGGCCCAGCACAGGCAGCTGTTTGAGCTCCAGAGAGACAAATCTGCCCTGATTTCTGCCTTCTCACCAGGCTGCACCTGGAGTTGACTCAGACACTGAAGGCAGTGCTACTCAGACCCTGGGAGATCCTAGCTCTTAGTCAGGGTATCATCACTGTGAGATTTTTGACCATTTATTTACTTACTTTTACTCAGACAATGAAATTTGGGCACCTTGTGATGACTGCAATGTCTGATGGTAGTGCCATCACCTGCCAAACTTGAAATCCTTGCTGCTGACTGGTGGGACTTCTCAGATTTTCACAATGATTTTTTTTATTATTTTTACTTTTATAGTAGGATTTATTTATACTGCATCTCTATTTTTGCACTCTCACACCTTATTCTTGGAAATGGCCAAAGAGTTGTAGCTGAAGCTGTTCCAGCTGAAGTGACTCAGCCTGAGGCAGACACCTGGCCTGGAAAAATGCTATCCAAACAAAAGTCAAACTGCAAGCAGATGAAAATAGTCTTTTAATAAGAAGTGTTGGCAAACAAACAAACAAACAAAAAAAAGGAGGTCCTATTACCCACCCCATCTGTGAGTTTCACATTTCCATTGGAAAAAAAAAAAAAACAACCTTCAAGCGGAAAGATGGTAAAATATTAATAATAGCAGCATCTCTTTTACAGGATTTTAGTAGATCTCAGAGCATTTTAAAAACAGGAGTGAGTTATTATCTCCATTTTTTTATTATGCAATTTATAGTAATAGTTTTCCCAGCTCCAGTGAAAGCCATCAGTAGTAAGTGATGATTTTCCTGTCATCAGTCTCATGGGACACATTCTCATGTAAACAGCCTGCTGCTATTCACACTTCTCCAACAGGAATTAATTGAAAAAGAAGCCCCTGAGAGGGAAGGGTACAGCATCATTAAAATAAAAAGGGTGGTGTTCAAGAGGACTGTTTCTGATCCTGTAGAGCTGATATATCTCACTGATCTAGAAGGTTTCTCAATGCCTTATACCAAAGTGATAGCAATTCACCTGTTGTGAACCACGGAAAAGAATTGTACCAGCCTTGTTTCTTTTTTAGAAAACAAGCAAACCAAACAGGGGCTGCTTCTAAATAACTTCATGCTGCTCCTATTTGAATAGATTCTCCTCATCTTGCCTGGGAATCATCTCGCTTTTTTTAACATATAAAATATTACTGGAGAATTTGCATTGCAGTTCCGTTCAGGGAGGGCTGGTTTAGGCAGTGAAAAATGTGCAGGCACAAAAGGGGAAAAACAGCAGGGGAAATCTTTCAAGGGTTCTTGGGACTCTGGTGCTTTCTGTCACCAATCAATCTGCTAATCTGCTAATCAGTCCACTTGTAATATTCCTAATGACTTCACCTCTGGCACTGCAGGGAATGGTCACCCAAAAATATCTGTTAAAGTCATTTCACTGCTCTCCTCGTCTGCGTGATGAGGAATTGCTTTGGACAAATATAAAACTTTTCCCTTCAATCTAAAATAAGACTCTCTGGGTTTGTGCCCAGTCTTGGATCTTTCAAACATGATTTAAGTCTGTGTATGGATGACTTTATTAATTTTTATTTAAATATTTATGAATAAAAAATGTGAAATGAGCCTTAATACTTGAATAAGAGCCTCAGCTAAGGATTTGAAGAGTATCTGTGCATTATGCTTGGGTTTATCAAAAACTATCCCTCCTCTCTCTTACGGTCCAGCTTTATTTACTTCAGGTTTGGAAGAGGGAACGTTCTTGCTCTTTTATTCTGCATGTGTTTTGTCAAATATATTTCAAATAGTTTCTTATAAATTCATTAAAACTGCTCTTAAAATGTTAAGCATGTCACTGCCCCAGGTTAGTGTGAGCTCTTAGCAGTGTGTGTGCAAGTGCATGTAGTAAGCACATACAGAAAGCAAGGCTGTGTGTGCATGGCAGGTCTGGAGCACTCTGGCTTCATTTCAAATCAATGTGTGTAACACATATCACCCAAAAAAACTCCAAAGTATCCTTTGAAACAGAAGGGTGGTATAAAATCAGCTGCTTGTGTACAGTGCTGGGTTGAAGGTGAAAGGGATGCCAGTGTGAAAGCAGACAGCTCAGGGGAATGATTTCCAGAGACAAGGATCATTCTGTTCAAGCCCTCTCTCATCTAAACCTGTAACTTTTGGTTCTGATTTTGTTGGTCTTAACTTTTCACGGTTATACCTGAGGACAAAGATCATTTTAGGTCATGAAGGGGCTTAACAAGGGCAATAGCTCTGGACTAGGCTCCAAAAGAACAGTAAAAATAACTGCTTAGTACTTCTGGACATACAACCTACAAGAGAAGCCTTTAAGCAGGCAGCACTCTAACCATGAGGGTTCACTGCTCCTTGTGTTGATCATGCTCTTGTAGCTGCTTTCTTATCTTCAAATCAAGGTTTTCTCTTTTAAAAATGAACAGCAGATGCATCCCCTTGGGCAGGCAACTGAGCTCCCCACCACCCCAGGTTTGCAGGGTGCTTCACTGTCACCAGGGCATGCACTTTTCCCCTCCCAATGGGGGCTGAAAGGAGGTGATTCTATAGATGGATGAGACATGACATAAAAGCACTGTTGGTTTCTATACAATCTATATTTTAAATCTCTCTCCTTTTGGAGGAGCTCCCATAGCAGCACCAGGGAGCCTGTGAGCCACTAGTGTTGCTTGGCAGGAACTGGGAGTGGGGACTAAGGTGAAGGACATGACATCTGGGGTCACATAGCTGCTCAAGGAAGCCACACAGTTTGCTGGTTATTCTTTAGCATCAGCCACCAATATTCATTGCCCAAAGCATTTTATACTGCAGACACAGCTCCTGAAATAGTGTTGTTGCAAGAAAATGCATTGGGGAACTGTTTATACTCATAAAGCAGGGGATGACTTTAATTTTGGTGCAGATCCACGAGAGAGGAGCAGCATGCTCTCAAGGCTGCTGCAGGAAGCAGGCCATGTGCAGGATGCTCTGTTTTAGTGACTCATCTCAGCAGTCCCTTCCAACACAACCCCCATGGGACTGAGGGCAAGAAATTAAGGATGTTCCCCTGCTAATGGAGAGCAGCGTGGAAGCCCTCCTTGCCCTCCTCTGCAGTAATCTCCCAGAGGTGCAGAAGACCCTGCTAGGGCACAAAAACATAATTTAAATCTTCCTGTATTAGCACTAATGAGGCTGGCCCGTGCTCTCCTTCTTAAACAGACACTTAATTCAAGCACTCATCAATAAAGCACTCCCAAGACACTGCACTTGGTTGCACAAAGCGCAGATTTCCACTCTCTTGCCCATTGCAGGGAGAGAGAAACATCCCCTCCACCAACACAATCATACACACACATCCTGTTCTCTCTTTCTCTAGTTAAGATGTAACAATATGAATATAAAATAGCACAATTTCACCCCAAAAAATGACATACAAGCTCTGAAGTATGGTCCAACTAAAGCTGCATATAGGGAAGGAAAATACATAAACACATCTTGAAGTATTTCAAACACATTTAAATATGTGTGTCCTGCTGTAAATTTTCTGTCAAACAGTACTATATATCCCTGTTATGTTTTTAATGCTGTTTGGCAATGATACAGCAAAAATCCCTCCACGTTTGTTAATCAAGCTTGATATTTTTTTCTGTCAAGGATTTATGTCCACTTTTTACTGCAGATATATATATAGATACATATAGATATATTGAGAGAGATGGCAACGTTAGCATTTCAGACAAATTAATTGCCTGAATTCATCATATATTTTTAATAAGTGATTTTTTTTTCCTGATCGTTTCCCTCTTCAAAATAGCAGGGAGAAATTTTATGTACTACGTTTGGTCACCAGAAACTTCCTTTATCAACCCAAACTGGCGAATATTGTAGTTGAAAAACGTTCTTCAATACTTCAAAGTTGTTGCCAGACTATTTACTTTTTTTAAAGTAGTGGTTTTAAATTACACACTGGTTTTTAAAATAAGCTCCTTGTCAGGACTGTAAGCAGCTGCAGGTTGAATATATATTATATTTTATGAAGCAGAAACATATGTTGACTTCCTCTGTATCTTAAAAACCCGGGTAGAGGGAAAATGTGCTGTCTATAAATATTTTAACCAATTTCCAAAATGTTCTGCAGGCTGCTGCTGGAATTTTAGAGTTAGTAAATGCAGTCCTGCAAATCAATATTTTCTGAAAAATACTTCAGTGTGACCTAATGATCCTGCTCCCTGTTTTCTGCATCAGGGAGAGGGAGAGGGAAAGTGCACATAATAATCCTTGAGAAACATTTTGTCGGACTTTGGTTATCATTATGGCCACAAAAGATTGGTTGAAATTTGTTACACACTCAGCAGAAAATACAGAAGCAATTTGCCACCCTGTTGTGAATTTTAGAATATGTTTCAGTAGTGATGTCTGAGAGTAAGAGGAGGGTTTGGGCAGAAATGTTCAAGGGGGGACTTGGCATTGAGCAGGTATTTGCTCTCATCAGTGCGAAAGGTTATGTCAAAACCTTCTGACAGAGGCAGTCGAGTAATTTCTCACTCCCGTTTATATTATAAACTGCTGGTCAATAAATGCTGAGAGAAATTTGGCCATTTTCTGCTGAGGGACAAAGAATCTGAGATAACTCAGTGAGTGGATTAGCTGGGCTAAGGTAACTTGAAGAGGCAGGCAGATATTTTACCTCTCTTTGTGACAGGAGGTCCCCACGTGACAAAGCAGAGGATTTCCAGTGCTCAAAGTCCAAATAAACAGAGTGATTTACACCGAATTTCTTTTACTCTATATGACTGATCTACCAGGTTTTCAGAATGCTACAGGACAGGTCTTAGTGATGTGAGAGATGGCAAGCCTGGAAAAGTCTTACAGAATGTCAGGAAAATTGATTGCAGTGGTTCTTGTTACTGCCACAGAGAGAGAGCCACTCTTGGGAGAAGCCAGGGAAAGGTACAAGGATGAGTTGTGTTATCCTGTGCCTGATGTCACCTCTCTGTGGCAGCTGTGCATGGTCATAACAACTTCTCATCAAGTGGCATCACAGCTAAACCGGAAACCACTGAGTTAATATTTGATTTGTGTCAACCCCTTGCACCATGACACATATGTACACCAGGATTTGAACATGTCTGTGAATAACACCTTAGTCCCTTAGGTGGTTTGTTATCATAGAATCATGGAATGGTTTGGCTTGGAAGGAACCTTAAAGATGATCTCATTCCAACCCCCTGCCATGGGCAGGGACACCTTCCACCAGCCCAGTGTGATCCAAGCCCCATCCAGCCTGGCCTTGGACACTCCCAGGGATCCAGGGGCAGCCACAGCTTCTCTGGGCAATCTGTGCCAGGGCCTGCTCACCCTCAGAGGGAAGAATTTCTTTCCAATAACCCATCTAACCCTACTCTCTGTCACTTTGAAGCCATTCCCCCCTGTCCTGGCACTCCAGACCCTTGGAAATAGTCTCTCTCTCCATCTTTCTGGTAGCTCCTTCAGGTGCTGGAAGGCCACAATGAAGTCACCCTGAAGGAAATGCACTGAGCTGACATGGTAATGGTCACGGGTATCTGTCCCTGCATCCCAGAAACAGGACATTGGCAGAGGAGCAAAACTGCTGCTGGGGAAGTCAGTGCATTAGCACACATTGCAGCCCCTTTGAAGGGCTTTCCTGCTTCAATTCTGAGGAAAACACTAAAGGGAGAAAGGACAAAAGAAATGCAATTAAATAAAGCCACTGACTCCACTTTCTTCCGAAGCTCTCTCATATAGATCACTATAAATGTTCTGCTCTGGGTATCCTTCCATCTTTCCTGCTAAAGATGTTCAAATGTAGTACAGATTATGTGTAAGTGATCTCTGAGGCAACAGGAGAATGCACTCCTACATCTAAGGGACATAACCTCCAGGAACCTTCTCTTTTGATAAACGAGCATTTGAGTGCTGCTTGCAAAGCTGGTTGTGCAGCCTTTCCAGGAGTGATAGATAGAAACCTATCCTAGATCCACGGCCTGGCTGTTGGAAAGCTCCCCTGAGAGGGGGGAAGATTTTCATTCCCTCATCTGGGTGAGTTTTTGGGGCTCAGTTGTTGGTAAACCTTCCAACCACAACCCAGAGAAAGAGAGGCACCCTCGTTATCCTTTCTATGCTTATTTAATCTAACTCACTGATTCATTTGCTTTTATTAAAAATACCTGAAAACAAAATTATTATAAGAAGTAGAATTCTTCACTTTGATAGAAAATAATATTTCTTTCTCTTTTCTTTTTTTGGTTCAGCCAGAGAATACTAAGTAAAGAAAAAAGAAGAAAACAGATTTGCCAGGTTTTTCCTTAGCAGGAATTAAACACTAGCTTGAATATTTATGACTTAAACTGACCCCCTGATTAGAAATCAGTTTTAACTTAATTTGCTGTGCCACAAGTACTGTGTGTGCCTTTCTCTTCCTGACTCTACTCAATCTTAATGAGAACTGTGACTTGAAACCCTCAGAAATGAAGGCCAGGAGCAGTTAGAGAAGCTCACACTGCCTTTCATCACATTCCAGAAGCAAAGCTGGAGCCTCTTTCACATTTATTCTGTGACATTAAGCAAGGCCCTTGCACAAGATCTTGAAAAGTGCTGAGCCTTTCCTGGAGTGCCCAGGCAGGACCTGGGGAGCCTCAACCTGCCACTGGTGCTCAATGTTCTTGCAAGAGTCTGCCAGTAATTCCAGGTGTCTCTAAAAGCCAGGGCTTTCCCTGCTTTGTCATCTCTGCTCGTGCATTGGATAGTCAAGGAATGAAAAGGTATTTTCAAAAGACATGGTTTTCCCAGCTAAACAATGCCCTGTGCCTGTTGAAGGTGTGGATTTGACAAACTCAACCCTGCACATCTGCTCTGCTGTGTTATTTTCAGACAATGCCGTGACTTCCATGGCTCCTCTTTCCTCTTTTCGTTTCAGTCCCGCCTTTCATCCAGCCTTTTGAGTTCCCACGGTTCTCCATCGGGCAGAGGGTCTTCATTCCCTGCGTGGTGGTCTCTGGGGACCTGCCCATCACCATCACCTGGCAGAAGGACGGCCGGCCCATCCCAGCCAGCCTCGGCGTCACCATCGACAACATCGACTTCACCAGCTCCTTAAGGATCTCCAACCTCTCGCTGATGCACAACGGGAATTATACCTGCATAGCCCGCAATGATGCGGCAGCTGTGGAGCACCAAAGCCAGTTAATCGTGAGAGGTAAGCAGGTGTCATTACCTTGAAGGGCACCAATTAGGGGGAATTCGTCAGGATTTTGTAATGACATCTGTTTGATGGGAAGAACAAAAAGGAGGCGAATATGGTAATCCCTCTCTTCAGAAGGAGCATGGAAACTAATATGATTTTTCTGTCTAAAAGTCCTGAAACTAATCAAAAACCCTGGAGTGCACAGGGTGGGTGGGGCAGCAGCAAGAGTGACTTCCTGGAAAATTGTGTGAGGCACAAGCCGATTCATTGGGATCAAACCTTTGAAATGGTATCAAATTATTCTCTGCTATAGTTTTAGTCTGATTATACCCATTTTTTATTTAGGTCACTCTCTCCTGTAACATTACCCCAGTAAAAAAGCAAAGCATTGATGTTGAATTCATGGGGGAAAGACCCTCCCCTGTCACCAGGATGTTCTTTTCCTTGTTAGTGTTTATTAAGCAATTAGCATGATCCATTTGCTCGTGGTGGCTTCACAATATTTTGCCTTGAAATGGATATGACTGTAGGTTCAAGTAAGCAAACATTTGATGTGTGACAGACCTTTCCAGTCACACCTCAGCCAGGTTGCTCAGAGATTATCCCTCGTGGTGTATTTTCAAACTTACTATGCAAAGCTTCAACAAAAGCAAATTGCTTTATCTCACTTTAAAAAGAAATGGGACTGTCATACTCTTCCCTCTCCACCATCTCCTCACAGAAGGAGGGCCCGTGAGTAATCCTACAAGTAACCCCAGTTATTTCTGCCTGCTGCAGATCACTACGTTTTATAGTCCCTTCTGTGACTTTACCAAGATAAATCTTAACATTTTAAAGGGGTTCTTGCAACATTTCCCAGGGCTGGGTTTTTTCCCACCTCAAAGACTCGCTGGAAGTAAAGTCTTCTGAACAGCTCTTCCTTTTAAGTCAAATATTCCCACGGTCATAAGACTGTCCTTAATGGATTAATCCCTACTTCTTCACTTACAGAATGTATAGGTTTACTTTTTTTATGCTGATATTCCCAAAACCTCAGTGGCATGTAGGTCCTTTACTTTTCCATTCGTTTTGATATAAATATTACTTTACTTTTTTAATTTCACTGATTTAAATCTTGTTTAAGATTATTCAGTACAGATGTCTATTACTTACCTCATTTATTTAGTAATTCTGAGATGAATTTGGCTAATTAACTACATGCAGTTTATTACTTTCCTAAGCTGTTCCTTTAGCATTTAACCCTATAAGAGATTTTCCTCTCATTCTCCTTTGCTGGAGAAGGGAAGGTTGACCATGACCTATCACACTGTTCATGTGTGCCCTACTCAGAAATGCTGCATTTAGTAACAACTGAGATTGGACCTGATTTGAGTGGTGGGAATGAATTGCTGTAGCAGCTCTCTGTGGGTTCCTGCAGACATTCCTCACACCTGGAGTGGTGGGAGGATCTGGTTTTACCCTGAAAACTGGCTCTCTGTCGCTGCCTGACCCCTTCAGCACTGGGATCCTGGAGGCTTTAGGGATTGAGTCGTGAGCCCACATATGGATTTCTGCTCTGTGCCCCGCTTATGGGGACAAGCCCTGCCTTGCCCTCACTTCTCCAGCCTTTCCTGCACTGCACTTTCCCTGCCTCTTGCTGTCCGTGGGTAATTCCTGCCCTGGCGAGCCCCTGGCTGGCTTGACCTCTGTTCCCTGGACACGTCTGCCTCTTGTTGCCTTGTGAGGCATTAATTAGATTTCCCTCCTTGTCCAGGGGAGGAGTTTTGGGCAGCCTTTTCTGGTGCCTTCACACACCCCTAACACCAACACCTCCATTTCCACCTCCATTTCTGCTCTAATTACACCCCCTGACGAGGTCTCTGTCTCTGTGGTGAGGACAACTCTTGGTGTGTGTGCCTGAAGGGTGTCCTCATAACCCTATGGGCATGATAGAAGGGAGCTTTTCACCCTCTTTGACCCTCTGGAGTCCTAGTCCTCCAACTTTTTGGGGGTTCTGAAGGCTACTCCTTTATGGTGCTTTAAGTGCTCTTGGTTCCAATCCACACTATGTGCTTTAAACTTCAATCTTGGCTATCCTAAATGTCTGGAGATGTTCTGGGAATGTTTTATTCACGTGCACACTGTGCATTTTGATATGAGAGTAGACAGTGAATGGAAAAGTAAAGTGTAGTATGACTGTTATCCACACAGTTCCTTTTTCCTTATCTATCCTGCCCTTGTACTCACTGCAGAAGTAGACTTTAAACCAATGCAGGCTACCATGTTTCCAAAACAAAGGGGAATCCGTATCTTTTTACAGTATTTGGGTAGAATTAGAAGTAAAATCCTGTCCAGTTCTAAGATGAATGAAGAAACCCAAGCCAGCTGTTCATTGCTACATTTGACTTACTAGTGAACACACAAACTTCTGCAGAATCCATCCAGGCACATGAATTCTTCAGCTTTTACAGCTTCAGATTTTTTTTCCCTATATTTTCTATGTCAGATCCCGTGTATCTTCCACTACTATTACATCTTTCATGTATTCCTGTTAAAAGTCTGTTACTTAGATTGCCCAGATTCTTCCGATAAACATTTTCTTTCATATCTAAGCTGCACTGCCATTTTGCAAAGAGTATTAAATGGCAAAAGAAAAGCAAGCACTGGTTTCTTAAAATGGTAAATCTTTTCTGCTCTTCCAATCATTTTGTGCTTTATATGAACAAAAAAATAGAGAGAAGGAGCCCTAAAAATACCTGGCCTGGATTTTCCCAGTCTGAAATATCAGAGGAAGAATGACAACCAGCTTCCACAGCCTCACATAAGAGATGGAAGGCACCAGCTGAGAGAAAGTGAGGTGATGACGTTTTTGGGCATCTGGGTAAGATTTTGGGGCAATTTCAGTTCTTTCTGACTGGGGTTTCTCGGTGAGAACCTGGAAACGAAACAGAGTCAAATGCTCTGCACAATCAGTCAGTACTTCCCTCCACAAATTATTGGCCAGTTTTAGACAAATTGGAAGAGGGGAAAACACCTCCAGTGGAGCTAAAAGCCCACAAACTTAAGGAAAGGAAGTGACTGATACCTTACCTGTAGTGAGTGTAACACCAGGTACCAGCCAACCCATGCAGGCAAACCCTTCTGCAAACACAGGAGACGACACAGCTGGAACCTCTGCTCAAACACGAGGTATAAACCCACAGAAGAGCAGGCTTGATTAGCCCTGATGTTTATGGAATATCTTTTAAAAGCTCATTAATTAGCCCCTGGGAGAAGGCTGGTCAGTGCATCTAGGGACTGCAGCGAGGAAGTTGGGGTGAGTGAAAAGGGGGTTTTTCCTTCTCAAAATCGTGTGCTCTGCCAGATCCTGGCCTGCAGTTCCTCTGGGAATGCATTAAAAAATTGAAAGCTAGAAGGGTTTCTCAAAACCTCATAAATTAGTATTATTCTGATTTTATTTCTTAGCACAATCCTGGTTTGCTAGGCATGGTATTTAGAAAAGAAAAGGATCCTGTCATGAGAGCCATACATAGAAATTAGGAAAATATCTTCTGTCAGCTACTTATATCATCATGAGGAATTAATTAAGGCTTTACTCATTAGGGCTGTCTTCTAAAGAGTGATTAAAAATCTATATACACTTTATCATGTGTTATTCATTTCTGTAGAGTTTCCTAAAATAGGAATGAAGTAAACATGAAATAAAAAGCAGTGAAAAGGACTTTAATTGGTAACCAGAAAGAAAAAGCTCTTAAATGCATTATGAATTCAAGTTTTTTCTGATTCTACCATAAAAGAGAATTCAAAGGTAATAGTGGATGCATAAATCATGATATTATAACTCCTGTTAGTGAACACGTCACAAGTTAAAATTGAGATAAGGTCTTTAAACACCTAATAACCCCCCATAATGCATTTAGTACATTAAGTGTAAATGTGTTTTCATTCTGTGCTTGCCAGGAGTGTCGAATATCATTAGCTAGTTAGGCGCCCAATGAGGAGTCCCTGAGCCTTGAATCTTCCTGACAGGAAGTGAGTACCCATCTGCTTTCTGATGTGTGTGGTGCTGGTGTGATGCAGCAAGAGCAGTTTGTGACAGAAAAGCAGGCAGGGAAGATTTATGGTCACAGCTGGTGTCAAAACTCATTTACTTCCTTTGCTGGTGTTTACACCGAGGCTTCGAAAATACCTCTTAAAAGATTCACTCGTGTTTAATGTTCTCATTAGGCAAACCTTGATCAACACAAACCACTGGGCACGGTCTCATTTTGCAAAAGTACATCCTTTTTCTTGATCTGCATAGCAAATGGTTTCACTAAACCAGCTAAATCGACCCCTTAGGTCCAATGACCAAATTTAATAACTGTTCATCTTTGCTAAAGTACAGTGTTTAATGATCTCATTCATTAATACATCAATGGTTGCTTTGGCTGATTAAATTTCTTCCATCATTTTGACAGTATGATCTAAATGTAAAGTACAAATATACCATGTAAAAATGAAACATCTTATTCCGGGCCAATGTCATAGATTATTTCTTAATTCACTCCAGCAGCCCACCAGAGGAGCTCTTGTTAGGAGCCTTCAGAATTGCTCTCCAGAGTGATGTACTCATCACTGTACCTGGGAGCCAGAAGAGCTCACATGGATTTGAAATCCAGGAAGGAGTGTGTGAGCCTGTCATCTGGTCCCTGGAATAACGCACAAGCAGAAAAAAATCTTGGATTTACACAGAGTGATCTTAAATTAGGGAATTGATGTGGGATCATGGGAATCTCATGAGGTTTAACAAGACCGAGTGCTGGTGCTGCACTTGGGTTTGGGAAAGCCCCGTTCTCCATCCAGGCTGGGCATGAGGAGATGGAGCAGCCCTGGGGAGAAGGATTTGGGGATACTGGTGGGGGAGAGGCTGGACATGGCGCAGTCCAGAACTCCCCGTGCCCTGGGCTCATCCTGTGTGGGCATCAGGGGAGGGAGAAATGCTTTACCATGAGGGTGGGCAGGCCCTGGCACAGGGTGCTGAAAGAGGCTGAGGCTGCCCCTGGATCCCTGGAAGTGTCCAAGGCCAGGTTGGACGGGGCTTGGAGCACCCTGGGCTGGTGGAAGGTGT
>JAWWMP010000001.1:114964269-114975041 GCA_035047865.1 Dendrocincla tyrannina
ACCAGGCTTAGCCAGTCCCCTCTGGAGGCTGAACAGCCCCAGCTCCCTCAGCCTTTGCTGCTCCCAGAGATGCTCCACCCCTTGGGCATCTTTGTCCCCTTCCCCTGGCCCCGCTGCAGGAGCTCCATGGCCCTGCTGTGCTGAGGGGCCCAGAACACAGTAATTGAATTTGGACATTCACCTCAGAAATTCTTGCTGGAACACACCACTCTTAAAAAAAAAAAACTTCAAAAATTCTTATTTCTGATGTTTTCTTAAAATTATAGGTCTCAAAGTCAGCTACACAGAAGTGGGTCAATACAAATAGTGACATGACAAAGTTCTCATAGGTTGGTTCTTTTTTTCCTTTAATTCTTGTGGTGCAGGAGCAATGACTAAACACTGACCATGGCCAGAATGCAGTAGTGATGCTCACTGCTTTATCTAGAATCAAACTGATCTCAAATGCAGCGTGGATAAGGGTGCACAGTCTTGGTTTTTCTTGAATATTTACCTTCAGGGGCATTTAATTTTCAGAATGCCTACATTTACCTGCATTATCATGCTACTGAACCTACTGATTTTTCTGAGTAACACTTTAAAACAGTTAAAACCAGATGCTGCTGTGAGTACGTTTGTTCCATTTGTAGGCTGGGAGCTGTTTGCTGTGTGGTTGCTGTGTTGGTTTCTGGGGGAGGAAGTGAATCCAGGACCTATTGCTGCTTGTTTGCATATTTGCAATGTCATCAAAATTGGGCCTAAGTCTTGCTAACAAAATTAAATAAATTTAAATCAAGAGAACATTGAAAAGCAATAGTGGGATGTAAATTAATTTCCTGGGCAAGTGCAGTACACATGACTATTTCCTCTTCAGAAAAGCCAGTACTGTGCTTTTCCCTTTCCTTTTTCCTTTCCCTTCATCTCTTTTTGTCCGTGTCTAGTCTCTCATCTCTGCCATCACTTCCTTCTTTTTCTTAAATCCCTTTCCACCCCTCAGACATTTTGCTGCCCATTTCAGGGCTCCCCACTATTATTCTTGCATGAGGTTAGGGTTTGCAGGATGTCCTTTATACAGCAAAAATAGTGGACAGGGCTGTAAATTATATTTGTCCTTATTTACTGGGTTCTTCTGCACTTTGAATGACTTAATCACAGTCTTTTCAGTAAAAGGCCTGTGTTTCAAATGGTATCCACTCTTTTTTTTTAATATTGAATGCTGTCATAGGACCTGTATGATGATTATTTATAATTTTTAATTTTACTTATTTCTTTACTAATGTTGTTTATCCATATCTTTAATTTGTTGTTAAAAAGGTCCTAAGTTTGGCCTTAAAAAGGAAAGAGGTAATGAGTTATAATAAAAATAATAAAAAAATCTTTCACAGTATCTTAAGAGATTTAATATATAAACTATGTTTGCATATCAAGTGACACAGCTACTAAATGAGTTACACACATTTTTCTGTATAATTCTCCTACAGTAAAAGAAGACTGAAAAAAAGGTAGTTTATATGCAAATATTTTATGCTTTGGATAAGAGTTTATTTCTTTTAAAGTGTAATATCAAATGTTGCCATTAGTCAACCATGATCTTTTACAACTGCTTCCATCAGTGCAATTTCAAGGGGTTTTTTTAGGAAAGCAATTTTGCCTTCAAACATAAAGACTCACTTTCTGTAGTCTTTCCTTTTTGTCTTCAAAGCAGCTTTTCTTTTTCAAGAATTGCACCATGGTTTTTTTCACATCCCTCTGTGAAAATCCTGTGGTGGTGCTCGGTGTGAACGTGGTGTACAGATTCAAACAAGAATTTGAATTCATAGCTGGGAGGCCACAAAAGGAACAGAAAATGCAGGGCAGGAAGAAGAGCTCCCTACAAGTGGAAGATGCTGCAAACAGGGCAATTTAAGGCACTTCTTCCTGCACCCTTTCCCTCTGTGCGTGTCGGGTGTAAGGGAAAGGATTTGCAAATGCAGATTTCCTTTCAGCAATGTATGTCCAAGGAGGAAATAGGTTTCCTTCCCCCTAGACTGCATTCCTAACCATTAGGGTTCATCCTCTGCATCAGCATGGGAGCTCCCATCCCATGCTGATGCAGGTATTTGGAGTGTGATGCTGGAACATTCCTTGATCTGTTGCTTTCATGTTTCTTGGGTGACAAAAGAAAAGGAAGTGCCCACTTCTGGCCACAGCAATTGATTTCTGGATGTCTTCACAGTATGGATCACTAAAGAAGCGTGGCTCCATTTTTAGATAAATCTTATTAGAATCCTGCAGGGTTAAGGAATGAATTGATCTGCTCTGTCAAACCAGGAGATAAATGAAAGAATGAGCTCTTTCTGTTGGCCTAATTAGTTATGATTAATCTAACCCCATCCTTTTGTTTTTTTAAACTGTCTCCACCAGGCCACAGAATAATCTGTCTTACATTCAATTTTTGTTTTCCATTCTGAGTTGGAATATTTGATCCTGTAGGAATGGTGGTGTCCAGGCAGTGGGCATCTTTGTAACCATGATCTTACCTTCTCTATCACCAATTATGGGGTGCTTGGCTTCCACCTGGCAAATTCCTCCCCCATGGAAAGCAAAGCCTTGTAACTGTATGGATATGATGTCATTTTATGGATGTCAGGGAGCACATGACCAAGTTCAGAAAGCAGAACTGTTCCTCCAGGGAGGGAATAAATGTTCTAGTTCCAACTACAGTTCCTGATCTGTGGCTCAGTTTTTCCCTTGAGAATTCCCTTGTGCAAGCTGCTGTGTTGGCAGAGGAAGCAGCCCAGTGTGTGCAGGTCATGGCAATGACATTTAAACTCCCTGCTTTTATAATTGTAACTTCTCCTGAGAGTTTCTGTTCTTCCTTTTGCAAAATATCATGTTGATGCCCTTATGCTGTACAAGATCTCTTGCTCTATTTGAGCTGAAGGCCTCAGTTCTCAATATTTCCCATAGGGGCACTTGCATCATAGAAATAAAGAATCATAGAAGCATAGAATGGCTTGGGTTCAGTGATCTGAGTGAAATTTAAATTCCTTATATTACATTGCCACAAAAAAACCCATCCTAAATATTGTGTTCCTAAAACCATTCTTAAAGCAGACTCCTGATATATAGAAACAGTGTGCATACAATTGTCTTAGCAAAGCAAAGCACGTGGCTCTTTAGGAGATTAAACGTGTTTAATATGAGTTGGTTTGGGGTTTTGTTGCTGGCGTCTTAAAATTTGGCTCAGACTTTCAAGGAAAAGTCCTCCAGCAAATGTTGTGTCCCTTTGGAAATGGATATTAAGGCAGCAATTGATGTCAGTAGCCTGGCTTTCAGTCAACACTGCAAGTTCTCTCAGTTGTTTCCCCATTCTTAACTTTCCTTGTATTAGTTAAAACAAACTCTTAAATCACATCATCAGTGACCTAACAAAAACATTTTTCGGCTAATAGACTTGTCACATTGATAGATAAGTCCCTGGAAAACAATCCTATTTGCTTACTTCCATCCCTTTCCTTGCAAAGGACAGAGGTTTTGAAGGATCGGGTGTCATTTCTGAAAGTTAGATGACTTAAACTTGTGATCACAAAATGAGGGGACAGAAGAAAGCACTGTTGCATAAGTACATTCTGATGCAAATCACCAGAGCAGTGGAAAAAGCATCTGCTGGACCATTATTTTTTTCCTGACTTTTAATTACTGGTTATTGATTTTGGTAATTGCACACATGCACGTGCACAATAGTGCAGCAGGATCTCACTTCTGCAGTCTTATCTCAAAACTGGCTTTTAAAAGAAGTGCCTATTACTGTAAGTGCTCCATAAGCAGTGCTCTGCTGTATTTTTGTCCTGGTTACAATGCAGCCCAACTGTTGCATTTATAACTTGTACAAGCTGGCTCCTTGCCATGCTCTTAGAGCCATAAAACCCATACTTTCAGCAAGGAAAATCTCCTGCTATCAGGTTTTTAAGTGGTGACTTGCCAGGCTGAAATAAGGAAGAACAGACTTCTCATAAGTGGTTGCATATTGTTGTGGAAAATCCAATTACCCTTTGCTAAATGCCCAGATCTAAGATTTAAATAAGAGCTAAATGAAGTGCTGAGCTTTTGAGGAAAATGAGAACGCACCTAAATGGTGAGGAACACCATTACAGGAGAGCACAGCAATCCTGGGTGCCCTCAGGAGTTTTGCTGCTTCCCAGGCAGTTCCGAGACCTATTTCAAGGAACTCACCAGTGGAGAGACAGATGTGAATGAGGACTTGTGAGTTTTGTTTGCATATAATGAAAAATAAGGCATTGCACAGAGGTGTTGACTCTCTCCCTTGGGGCTTTTAAGCCTTTCAGTGAGACAGACCTCCCAAAAATGCTTAAAACACTGAGAAAGCAAAGAACAACCTGGCCAGAAAGAGAGGGCTGACACTGTGCACTGTTTAGCTTGGCTGGGATGACTCAGTAGTTTTCCTTGGCTGTGAGCTGCTTTTTACCCCTGTTATCTACTTATTTCACCTGTCAAGGCACAGGAGCAGAATAAAACAGCCTCTCTTCTAAGAGAGGACTCAAATGTACAACCCAGTGAGTGTGGCTGAGCCAGTGGCTTGGCATCTGCAGAGCTCTGGTGGGTGCCCATGTGTGTGCTAGGGTAAAGGTAAACTGGCAGGAGAAATGGACCCCACTCAAGAGAGATTACAAGTCAGAGTTACAATTTACAATGATACAGAGAAAAATTGGGTTTAACCCATGAAAACCAGAGGTATAACCAACCACCCTGGGGCACAAACAGGTTGGTGTTCATCAGCCCCTGTGCTGAGCACCACATGGGCCCCCTGAGTGTAAAGTAAAAGGAAAGGAAAACCTGTTGGTGAGGATGATGGTCACAGTCTGGTTGAGGTTCTGCTCCTCCTCTGGATCCCCCAAGTGGCACCACAAATCCCCAGACTCCAAGAATAAATATGCTCAGGTTCGGGTGGGAATGCCCAGCACCTCCCCCAGGGTGGGGAGTTCCACAATGAGTGATTTAACTCTGTGAGTCTTGGGATGTTTTTGGAATCCTTGATGGCCCATGAACAGAGATGGTCCCTCAGCTGGGTGTGAAGGTGCTGATGCCTCCCCAGAGGGGAGTTATCACAGCTGAGCCATTGATGTGAGACAGAAACACTCCCCTGTCCCACAGGGCTCTTTAACACCCACCCTGTATCCTGAGGGGTCAGGTGTGCCCTGGGCAGCTGCTGCCAACGCTCCATGATTGACAGTCCATCAGACATGGCACAGAGGGTGTAGAATACACGGTTTTGGTCACACCCACACAGTGACCAACTAGTCCTGGCCCCTGTAACCAGGACAATGTGTCTGTCTAGAACAGGAGATATGCAAAGTAATTACTTAGCAATTAAAGAGGTGGAACTTTCTTCCATTTCCAATGGGGTGGGTTTGTGGATCCAGGCAGGCACCAGAGCTTTGCTGATATGCAGCAAGTTCTTCAGATGTTGAAATGAAACTATGTGTTTATGTTCTTATATATATATATATATATACATATATATATAAATAAAATACATGCTGCCTTCTGCATTTCCCAGTAAATTGTCCACATTCAAGCTTATTTCTGCTTTTGCTGATTTTTCTATTGTGTTCTAATAGTAACATTGCCTGGCTGTATTACTATAAACCTCTCACCTGGACACTCTTTCTGAAGCAAGAGTTGACCTTTTGCAGCTTTAAATTACTTCCAAAAGCAGGGAACAAGTGAATGGACAGATGAAGCCCAAACCATAAACCTGAAACTAATTTTGCTTCAGCTCCTGAATTTGACTGAGCAAGCTGAACATGGGAAATGCAGGAGCTCAGAAGCACCAGGGGTTTCACCTGGGTCCGTCCAGGGATGTTTTCACTTGGAAACCGCAGGAGTTAGAGCACTTTTAAGGGATATATCATATACTTCCAGCTTGCTTATGCTGAGGCAGCTTGGCTTAGCAGTGCATTAGCCTGTTTCTCATGCAGGGTGATGTAAGTTAGCCCAGAGATCATTTCAAATATGCTGGAAAGGGAGTGACCTCAAGGAGTTAAGCTCCCACATGACAGTAAATTGCTTTCATACCAAGGAAAGGGAAAAGGGAAATTCATACTATTTGAAGTGTTATAGAACCATCTAACTGGTTGAAGTCAGGGGGAATCTGTGCTCTTTTTTGTCTCTCCCCATAAATCTAGTGGGGGTTTTCTTCTCAAGTACCACTGAATACCTAAACAGACATATTTGTCATCGTTGAGATAATGATCTAGAGGGGGTTCCTTAATACTTGTACTCCAAATATGATTAAGATGTTGACTCTGCACATATTTAATTTGGACGATTGGATGGTTCGTAAAGGAGACTGAGGGTTTTTCAGAGCCTTTGTGCAAGTCATGTAATTGTTCTCAAATCTGGCATGTTCTGTGTGCACCATGTAAGGTTTTCCCAGAAAAAATCACCTGTTTGCTTTAACAAACATCCTTCATCCTTTTCATCCTTCCCTTCTCTTCCCCTCCCTTCCCCTGCCTTGCCTTGCCTTCCCTTCCCTTCCTATAGGTGTCTCCTATAGTCATCTCTCTGCGTTATTTCTGTGCATTCACATACACAAACATGAATAATGCACAGAAAAGTAACTTCATGGCACCACTTGACATATTGTTTCCATTGAATATTTTCAGGAAAAATATGTTTTCCAGCTAAATTTTGCACAGCGTTAATTGCCAAGCCAATCTGCTTAGCGTTTAAAAGGTATAGATCTTGTCTGCTTGGAATAATCTTTTATCAGCATGGTTGCTTCCAACTGTTGTGTCAAGACAGGATTCTAAATTTACACTGAGCTCTGATAGCCCAGTGTAAGTTCTGATAGGAATTTTGTTTTCGCATTTCCAAAATTAGGCCTCTGGTGTATTTGCAATCGAAACATTTAATATATATTCCTTCGTTGCTTCTTCAACTCCACTAATTTTTTATGGGTACATAGGGTTTTTTCCTCCTTTAGGAGACATTTTCTTTTAAGTTAATATTTGAAAGGATTTTATAAGAAAGAATTATAAAAAAGACTGCAATTAAAAGTTAAATAATATCTGAATTCCAGACTTTGACTCATAAAAGATTCCTGTAGACCGAGACTGAGAATTTCCAATTCTTACGTTTTGCATGGAAGAAAAAGCCCATTTGATTCTGAATCAGGGGTTTTGTTTAGGAAGAGCAGTTGTACTTTACTTATTTTTAATTAAATCACATTATTTTTTAAAGACTACAGGTACTGAACGTGTACAAATACAGACAGAACACCTTTTTGAGGTAGAGAGAATGACTTTTGAATTTTAACTCCTTCGTTAAGTCTCTTATATCAACTGGTGTTAACAGTGTTTCTAATTTCCTAGTGCAGAAATTCTGATTTTTCATTTCTTAACTTTTAAAAATATCTTTTTAGTCTATACAATGCAATTGCATGTTTTTATTTTATTCACTTTAACCTTAAAAAGTGGAGTGCATGCTGAAGTAGATACAGTGATGCTTATTCTGGGGTTACAGCATAAGAAGGGCTACTAAGCATGTCCATGTTTAGTGTTTCAAGGCTCAGAGCAGAGTTAATGGTGCATATAAATAATTATTTATGATATACCCATCATCCATATGCTCACTCTATAGAAATATTATATAAGAGGCAACTGAAGTCAACGAGATTGACTTTGCAGAGTTGTGAAGCAGGAGAGGTTTGCTGGAGTCTCCCAACTAGTGCTTTGTGCATCTTTTAATCCCAGTCAGAATTTATTCTTTGGGAAATGCTGGGAGGAGCGAGTTTGCTCACGGTTCCCTGGCCCCCTCCTATGCTGTTTCAATCTTCCTGAAGGATCCAGGATGTAGCTTTTCCACACAGGCTATTTTCAAACATCTTCACAGTGATCCAGTCTCCACCTAATTTCTTTAGACATATTGTAGGCAGTTTTCCTGGGGGCTAGATCTGTGGCAGGTTGGAAATTTCATTCCCTCTATGCAAATATCTCCATGAAGATACTTTGTGTGCCTGAACACAGCCTTGTGAAAATCTGAATAACACAGAAAAAGTCCACGTGCAACCTGTGTAGCCTTAAGGGAGAAGAGTGGATTATCAGGCTTGAAAGCAAATTTTGGTGGTCTAATTGTCTCTCTTTTCTCAGGAAGCTGCAAGCAGTGAGAAGGAAAATTGAGTTTGTAGTGACATTACACAAAAACCATGGTATGACTTAGGACTATCACATGTATTGACAAAAATATGATGGCAAAAATAGATTGTATTTACTTGGTCAAGAAGTTGTGCATTTTAACAGTGAAGGATAGGAACTATTAAGCCATAATTATATAAACTGTAGTTACATAAACTCTAACAAAGCACATTCCTACGCTTGGGTCATGGGAATCCCAGGCACACCTACAGGCTGGGCAGAGAAGAGTTGAGAGCAGGACTTGGGGATGGTGGTTGATGAAAAACCCACAAACCAACGATGTCCTGGGCTGCATCCAAAGCAGTGTGGGCAGCAGGGCAGGGGGATGTTGTGCCCCTCTGCCCCTTCAGGGGAGACCCCACCTGCAGAGCTGCCTCCAGCCCTGGGGCCACCAGCGTAAGAAGGACATGGAACTGCTGGAGCAAGTTCAGAGAAGGCCACAAAGTTGATAAAGGGACTGGAGCATCTCCCCTATGACAACAGGCTGAGAAGGTTGGGGTTGTTCAGCCCAGAGAGGAGAAGGTTGTGTGGAGACCTCAGAGCACCTTCCAGGATCTGAAGGGACTACAGGGAAGCCAGAAAGGGACTCCTCATCAGGACAAGAGGTAATGGGTTCAAACTGAAAAAGGGGAAATACAGGTCAGATTTAAAGAAGAAATATTTCCCTGTGAGGGTGGTGATGCCCTGGCACAGGTTGGGCAGAGAAGCTGTGGCTGCCCCATCCCTGGGGATGTTCAAAGCCAGGTTGGACAGGACTCTGAGCAATGTGGTCTAGTGGAAGGTGTCCCTGCCCATGGCAGGGTTGACACAAGATGATCTTTAATGTCCCTTCCAACCCGACCCATCCATGATTCTTATATAAGAACACTTCCCATGCCTGAACTGCCTTTAGGACAGTTTTCCTCCTTGGTGACATGCAGACAAGGATGTGAGAAGTGTGTTTTCTGTCTTGGGGCTCCCGGGAGCAGGGGGGGACAGCATTAACTGCACAGGGTTTGCTATCCACGTCCTCGGCTTCATTATGTGAGCCGTGCACACTGATGAACTGTAATTGTTTCCTGGCTGCCATCAGTGGGAGATGGGGTGACAAAGGGGTTTGGAGCACTGCTAGGTTCCTGTTTCTCTCACTGATCTCTATTAGAACAATCATTATGATAATGATTCTAATCCCAGCTTCTGTAATATAACTGAGAAATAAATGCTTCTCGTTAATATGCCTCAATTAATGGGTCACCCAGTGTAGCTGCAGCAGGTTGCAAGTAAGTAGCTTTCAGGATCTGAGCCCAAATGATTATAGGTTTTCTTTCCCTTTTTAGATGAAATGGATTCATAAGCCTTACTCAAATGAATCGCTCTTGTAGTCATTAATTATAGTATACACATGTTAATGACATCATTATCAGGAGATAACATAATGTCCCAAGGACCACGTGTGCCAGTTGTTTCCTGTGCAAACAATTGTGCTTGATAACACAGCCTGTCATAAAATGTCAAAAGAAACCACATGGTGTCTTGAGATGATTGTGAAATTATCATGTGTCACAGCGATGTGTGTCATAAACAATGCCATCACGACTGAATTCTTCATTAGCTTCTTGGGTGAGGGATACTGAGCAGAACAAACAATTAAGATCTTGAACATCTCAAGTGCAGCACATAATGCAGCACTGGATTGTTTAAAGCACACCCTGTGGCTGAATTAAAATGCAGGAGTCAGGAATTGAGGATATGCATAGGAACAGGCAATATTAAGCACCCTGGGAGATTTTTTTCCTTCTATTTATTAAACACAAACAGAAAGGAGTGAATCTTTTTAATATTCTACAGTTTAGTTCTTTTAGCACCTCCCTTTTAGCTTGGATGAGGACTGTATAGTAAGACTGTAGGAAAAGTTGCCAACATAACTCTTACTTTGGCAAATTAAACCCTGGTTGAGCAAAAGTCAGTGCCAAAGTTCCCCAAGACTTCTATTACTGAGATTTATATTTTTGGATTTCCTGGGGTTTTTTCACTGAACCAAAAACCTCACATGATTATTGTCCTGCTGGAAGGAAGCTGTGCCAAATTGCCCAGAGCCAGGGGTTCTCCAGGTACAGAAAGGTGGAACAGTTTTCCCTGAGGGTTCAAAGATTGCTTATTACAGGGATGCCAGGATCTTTCCTCCTCTTGTGTTGCCTTTTTGAACAGGTTTTGTGGGACCTCCTGGCAAACAACTCCCTTGAAGGCCTGTCAGTGTCAGCATCTTCCAGAGCTTGTGGCTTCTTTTAATCCACAATACTGTTTTCAACCTGTTGGAGAGAGTCCAAGGGAGACCACCAAGATGACTAGAGGGACAGAGCACCTCTCCTCTCTTGAGGAAAGGCCGAGAGAATTGGGATTGTTCAGCCTGGAGAAGGTTTGAGATGACCTCACTGTGACCTTCCAGGACCTGAAGGAGCTACAAGAAAGATGGAGAGAGACAATTTCCAAGGGATGGATGGACAGGACAAGGGGGAATGGCTTCCCACTGACAGAGAGTAGGGTTAGATGGGATATTGGGAAGAAATCCTTCCCTGGGAGGGTGGGCAGGCCCTGGCACAGGTTGGGCAGAGAAGC
>JAWWMP010000001.1:114987404-114998438 GCA_035047865.1 Dendrocincla tyrannina
CTGGGCTGGGGGACAAGGTGGGCATCGGGCACAGGGTGGGCTCCCTGGGCTGGCAGGGCTTTTCCAGCCTCAGGGATTCTGGAATTCTGTGACAAGTGCAGTTACCTGCAGCCCTGCAGCTGCGCAGCACTGGGGTTTGGAAGTAAGAAGCAAATGGGCACAAAATAAAGATTTTCTGGAACCCGCTCCTTGTGGAAAACACTGACAGACAGCAGGTGAAACTGAGGCCCTTTTCATCCTCTGGAAGATGGAATCAGACTCATCCTAATATTCTATTCTGATTATTCATCATTTCTTCTCTTTGAACGCTCCTCTGGGACAAAACTAGTGGGTACATAATACCCAACCAGTTAAACAAGATGTACTTCATCACTAGTGCATATCAGTGCCCAGGGAGCCTCGTGTCTCACACAAGACCTTTCTAAGAGTTCTCCTGTAATTAGATCCCATTCATAACTCAAATCCATGGCTCCATGGCCCTGTTAATCTTCAAATCAGTTTGTTTTGGTTCAGGAAGCCTTTGAAAAGGAAGGGCTGCATCCTGACATATTGTCATATCCAAGCATTAACAGCTCTGGCATGTGAAAAGGTCATGCCACCAAGCATTAGCATTACAGGATTGCAATTACAGTAATTAATTTCAATGAGGGTTTTTATTCTGCTGTGAGGCTGTAACTGCAATCTAAGCAGGAGGAAAGACTGGGAAGGCTTCAAATTAGGTCCTCTGCCAATGTCACCTGATTAAAACAGGGACCCAGGGAGGTTCAGATGGAATGAGTGAGTTGTTCTGTTAAGAAGAGCCAAGAGTTCATGCATGAAAACCAGGGCAGTGGGGCTGTGGCAGGAGACAGCCCTGCAATGCAGGAGCTCCCAGAGGGACTCTGTGCTGGCATCTCCTGTGCTTTAAAGGAGATTCCTTCAGAGGAGAGCAGCTCCCTGTGCTGCTCAGGGCTTTTTCCAGCCTCTCCCGACAAGGACTGAAAGACAAGTTCCTGGGCTTTGGTTCTTCCTAGTCACAGAAGCCCAGCTGTTATTCCTTGGTGGACAAACCACATGGGAAGGAAAGCACAAGACACCAAAGACAGTGCCATGTTTTGAGGGGTTTGCAGTAGAACACTCTGAGGATGTTTTCTTCCTATTTCCAGAAGATTTCCATTCCAAAATGCAAAAATACTTGGGGATTTAAGACTAGTCTTGCTAACAAGAGAGTACTTTCTTCAGTATTAAAATTTAGGTCCTTTTTAAAAGAATGGTTAACGAAGTTGACAGATATGTCCAAACTGTTCTGCAAATACCTTCTGAATACAATAAAAACTGAAATCTAGCTGGGTTTATTGTCAGTTTAGTTATACTTTCACCAGTACAGATCAGCTGCACACTCAACACATGCATGGACTGTAAGTTCTTTGGTGCAGAGCCTTTCTTTTAAGTTTGTGCAGCTCCTGGTTTAACTGAGCCCTTATTTTGGTAGACCATTACTGTCATACACACTTGTAACTGTCAGCAAATAAAACAGTGGGTCGTCAAAAGGAGTAAGACATTTTTATCAGTTCTTTATTTACCCCATATCTGAATGCTTATTAGTTACAGTACCTTTATGTGCTGGGAATATTGGATATTGCATTATGTTACAAGTCTTCCTGAGAGCAGCAAAACAAATGAAGCCAGACTTCCTTTGGAGTCTCATCTTCCCTCTACAGTCCCATTGTGCAGTTCCATCTTCAGTCTTAAGAGAGGGTTTTTTACATGGAAACAAAAGTGAAATACTCACATTCATGCTCATCTGGTTGAATATGGACAAGCTGGATGAGACACAGACTGAAGGGCCAACCCTGTGTCATCACACCTGTCAGCTCATTGAGGAACAATGTTTTTTGTTGTGTTGTGTGTTTCCAGTTCCAGCTATGATAACTTCCTATCCAAACACCACCCTGGCAACACAAGGACAGAAGAAGGAGATGAGCTGCACAGCACATGGAGAGAAACCCATCATAGTCCGCTGGGAAAAGGAAGACAGAATCATTAACCCTGAGATGTCCCGCTACCTTGTTTCCACCAAGGAAGTTGGAGATGAAGTGATCTCTACTCTGCAGGTAAGAAAAAGTGACTCACAACTCCTCTAGATGTGCCAGAGTGTGCCTGGTTTGGTGTTGATAGGGATACACATCTCCCTCTTCCCAACAACATCAGATCTGCCAGTGGGGCAGCCCTGGAAAGCTGGCAACAAGAGGAGATAGAGGAAACCTGTCCATCCCACCTCTGCCAAAAAATTAGTCTCCATCTTCCCAGACTCCAGAGGCAGCAAGACGATGGTCCAGGCTCAGTCCTGCATCCTTTCTGCCTCAGGAGCAGCGTGGCTCGTGCCTTAGCCTGCCCCTCCCTGGCAGCACAGCCCAGGTTTGGGAGCACTGCTGAGAAACACAAGGAAAATATCTGACCCCAGGGCTGCTTTGGGTCAGCTTTACCCTCACCCAAAACATTAAGCTGTTGTGAGATAAAAATGCTGTCTTTCCAAAGTGCTTTTCTCCCTCCTTTTCATTCTGTGGGGTTTGCGAGACCACTTTAAGAAGTCGGGTTAGTCATCACATTCAAAGTGGTGTTTTGCATGTGCCTTTACGAAATCTAAGAGAATTTAAAAAAAAAAAAATAAATCATTTTGATTCTCACTCAAAAATCGCAATTATCCATTTTCAGTCACGTTTTTAAAATGTATTAATTATGCTCAAGGAACTATTTCCCCAGCTCTCTGGTGACTGTCTAAATTCTAGTGTAACTCTTACAAAAGATCTCCTTCTTTATCAGCCAAAAAATTGTGTTGGATGATATCCAGCAAAAAATCTGGATCTGCTCTGTGTGAGGGAGCTTTGTCGTTGATTTCTATGAAGAAAAATAAATGTTATCTGTGACTCTGTTCATATTAGCATTTTTGTGTTACAAATAATGTTTAATTACAGGATAGACTCCTAGGCTTCTCTGCCCTCATTCTTCTTATTCACTTTAATAAGATAGACCCTGGATGCACAACAAGATTTTTCTTTGGAAGGATGGACACCCGTTTGGAGAATTCTCTCCTGGATCAGTTGTGTATGGAAGTGGTGCTTGACATCCATATGTGTGTTACATACAAAACCTGTCACTTCTGAGAGACAAAACGCCCCCAAAAGTAGAAAATATCAGGATTAAGGCTGTCTCTGGAGCTTTGAACCCAGTGCCTTTGCAGGACCATGTGATCTTTAGCCGTGCATTCAGCTTTGGTTTTCTGCAGGACCCCTTGCATTTCTCTGCAGCTGAGAGATGCTGTGGGATGCAGGGCTGATCACTGAAACCCAGCTCTTCCCAGGTGGCCAATAATTGTGTGTGTTCTTTGTTTTCTAGGTGCTCGCCTTGAGCCCTTGGGGGTCTGATTTGCAGAAGTCCCAAGCCCTCACAGGTGCAGCTTAACTGGTGGAAGCTGTTAGGAACACATGAAAGGCTATTTATTGCCAAGGACTCTGATGGGGGGGGGGGGGTAGGAAGGTCCTACATGTGTCAAATTGGGCTCTGGAAATCTTTGTTTCCCTATCTTAAAGCTCAGCCACACGTGCAACTTAACACAGCTTGACACGTTACCACATCTCAGATGATAACTCTGCAATTTCCCTACAGAGAGTGGGAAATTAATCCATTTATTTTAACCAGGGGTGACTGAGGGTTGTGCTCATATTACCTTGGTTTTGCTGAGGGATAAAGAGCACGTGGAGTTACCATGGCTCAGCTAATATGTGGCAACTTATCCATCAGCCACAAAGATTATCATACACCTGATTCCTTAATTCCCCATATGAAAGGGTTGGTAATACTCTTCATGGTGTCAGGAATAAATTCAGTCATGCTTCTGAAATGGGTGTTGCTTAGGTGAGTGCACAGAAAATGCTGTGAGAGAATGAATGTCTGAGTTGAGGGCACAGTTTGAACTGTGTGCAGTAAATAGAGTGTGGAGCAGCACACTGAACAATGAGAAGAAAATGGTATTTCAAATACCTGCTCCTTTTAAAAAAAATCCTTTCCCTTTTGCACTTTGAACGAAGCAGTGGTCCTGTAGAAAAATATCATTGTGATCGTGCATGTAAATATTATATATAAATTTCCATGCTATTAAACCACAAATTGAAAAGAAAGACCACACAAACCTCTCTTGTGAGGCACCACGCTGAATGTGCAGGCTTCAGCAGTGTTTGAACCTTTCTTTCCTCCACACAGACTTCAGCCACTTGAGTTGGTTTCAGAAATGACTGGGGAAAAAATTTGGAGGCAGCGGGAGGCACCATTTTGCACGGAAAATTTCAGCCAACAGTTAAATACTTGGCAAACCTGCGAGTCAGTGGAAACAGGAATCCTATGGAGAAGCTGCAGGAATAGGTGGTGCTCCAACTCCTCACTACACGTGTAGAGCTGATAAGCTGTTTCCTCAGCCAGGTGTTGCTGGGTTTGCTAAGGCTCAGTATTTTGGATGCTTTGCTGTGCATATGTATGTGGGTAACATGCAATATCTGCTCACTGCTGCCAAGTAAAACAGTTTGGACAATTTTTCTTGCACCACTCAGTAAAGCTGGTGGTTTATTTTCTCTGCTTGCTGTTCAATCCATCCCTTCTTTCCAA
Source organism: Dendrocincla tyrannina (assembly GCA_035047865.1). Lineage (NCBI taxonomy): Eukaryota > Metazoa > Chordata > Aves > Passeriformes > Dendrocolaptidae > Dendrocincla > Dendrocincla tyrannina. The sequence goes on from JAWWMP010000001.1 coordinate 114,992,043, forward strand.
ACCACCCGTAGATTTTGCCAACTGTGCGTGAAGATTCTGGCTTCTTTTCCTGCCACGCCATCAATTCTTACGGGGAGGATCGTGGAATAATTCAGCTCACCGTGCAAGGTAGGAAGAGGACAACATAAGGAAAAAAACACAGCTCTTGTGGGACAGTGTGTGACATCCTCAGAAATCTGCTGGGGGAGGGAGGATCTGATTCCTAATTAAATACATTCCCCATTGTCACAGAAATGAGGAGCTGCATGAAGATGTTCAGCCTTTCATTTTCCAGCATCACAGATAAGATCAAAATAAAGGACGAGCTCAAATCTGTACAAATTAATAAGAAGAATTTTTCTTAAATACACCCACTGACAGTCTGCTAAATACTTAAAACTCATCCTCAGTAGGGACTGTGGAAGTGAGGGGGTTAATTTTGAGGACGGGAAGGATGGGGCTGCATTTGTTTTTAAAGAACAAATGTGCTTAAAACCCGAGTCTGAAATAAAGGCAAACATGTTCTCACTTCATCTCTAAAGCAACGTTAAACCCACTGCGGACCTTCGAGCCAAATGTTTCAAGTTTAATCAGTCAAAATCAATGGTGGGCAGTTTGCACGACGCAAACTCGAGGAACTTCACGTGTCCTGGGGCTGGGGTTCCCCTCCCACAAGATTCCTTCACTCCTGGTGACAATATTTGGGATGCAGAGCACGGGCAGGGCTCAGCCTCTGGCCACTCCTCAGCTGTCCTTGGCGTACCTGTGTGCATTTGAGCACCCAAACTTAAAACCCACACAGCAAATTGCTAGGACTTGGGAATTTCTCTCTCCCTGCTCTTGATTCCAAGCAACAGCAGATCCCAGCAAGTGCCTGAGGCAGCCCTGTTGAAAAATGCAGCTGGAGTTTGGGGACAGGTTCCCAGTTCTGCTCATCCAAAGTGCCACAGCAATTCAAAGGGCCATTAGGATGGGTCTGGGCACTATTTATTTACAACTTCATAGACAGCAAGAGGCTTGTGGAATGATTTTATACTGTTATCAAATAATTCTGTTACTAAATTATGACTTTCAAACACTCTCAAGGAGATAGAAACTTTGCTCCCCCAACCACCACTATATTAAGCACTTTTGAGTGTAGCATTCGTATTTTAAACAAAAACCATCATGTTTTGTGTGAAATCTGTCAAAGTGGAACATGGTGCTTGAGGCAAAGCATCTTTTCTAGCATGACAGGCCAAGCTGGAATGCTCCTAAGGAAATGCAACTCTGTGTTACATGCAAGATGGTAAAGAGAAGTATTCAAGATGACAGCAGGGACTTAAAAAGGGACGGTTTTGAGGACTTTGGGCAGGTGATGAACTGCATCAGGGTGCTAATGAGGGCTCAGCACCAGGATGCTCATTATTGGGACTTTCTTAAGGGCTTTGTTCTCACTAAAACTCCATGTGTGTTTGCTCAGAACCCCCGGACCCTCCCGAGATAGAAATCCGAGAGGTGAGAGCCCGCAGCATCGCCCTCAGGTGGACCATGGGCTTTGATGGCAACAGCCCCATCACCGGCTACGACATCGAGTGCAAGAACAAGTCTGGTAAGAAACAACCTCCCCCTGAAGGGATTCCCACCATCCCTCATTCATCACTGGCTTTGCGTGGCCAGAGATAATTCAGGAATTGCAAGTGCCTGATGGAAATTTTTATCACGGTTTATTTAATCTCACACGGGGAGATTTATCTTCATTTGTTGTCTTTTTTCTTTTTTAGGTAAGAATATTAAGTTTAGCAATCACTGCTTTTGCCCTTTTAGCAGAGAAACCTGCATGGAAGGGGAATAAATTCTGATGTAAAACAAACCTTTCTAGGTGACAGCTGATATGATGGGTTTGCTGTTCTTATCTTTTATCCACTTGGATTTTATTTCTTTTAATTTTATATTTTTTTCTCTGTAGGGAAAAATACGTGCCTTTACAAATGATTTTTCCCTGTAGGGTTCATTTTTAGTAGCTATTTTCTATCGATGTATGAGTGTATGGTATCTTCCCTGGAAAATTAGCAGTGCAAAAGGGTAGTTATGAGAAATTTTAGACAAAGAAAGCTGTGTGGTAGTTTGCTGAGCCCTGAAGTCCGAAAACTATTCCTGTTCCTGTATTTATTAAACACCTAAAATATTCCTTTGTTGCTTGAAATCTGAAAACTCTCTAAATTTGTTTGCACTGGGTTCACGATTTCAGATCACACCTCTAATTAGGGGCATTGTTAAACACCATCCCTGCTTCAGGATTTGAGAAGGGATGAGAAAGGAAACTGCCATGGGACAATATTGTCATATTTCATGCAGGATTAACAAGACACAGAAATTACATTGTGCTGTTTCATATTGGGGCTGGCTGCACTATAGGTGAGGGAATCTAATCCATTAATAGGAACACTCCATGTGTGCTTATCAGTGAGATATTCTATTTATCAAAGCAGCTCTGGTACATTTATAGACTTCTGCCTTTAGTTCTGAGAAATAAAAATGAACTTGTCCATAAAATTCACAAATTCACCTCTTTTTTTTAAAATTATTCTACTACCCATCTTTAATATTCTTCATTTATTTACACTGGGTATTTCTTATGTGCTTTAATTAGTCAGGCAAAAACGTTGTGGTGTTTTCATTACTAGGTAGAATATTTTCCAGAGTGTTAAATCACCAGTCACCATTCTTGCACTGGCTTTGCAAGTGGAATCGATAAAGGGCAGGTGAGTGAGGTACCCGAAAGAGGAGAGGTGAAAATTCTCCACTGAGGCCACAGTCAGGAATTGCAGCTTTGGAGTTGTCAGATGGGCAAAGATGCCTTCAAGGGACATTTATACCTAAAACTTTCTGGGCTTTGCTTTCTGTTTTATCATTTCTCCTTCTTTCCAACCACCCACCTTCTCCAGAGCAGTTTTTGAAGGTCATTCTTGCCCGACAGGCTCCTTTCTCACCCCAAAGCATCACTTGTGTTTCTGAATCATGTAACTCAGAATAATCCCATCTTGGAAGACTGAGCAGAATCCCTTTGTTTGAAGAGACTCCAGAGCTCTAAAATATCTTTCTTAGATTTAGTTCAATGTTTCCAAGTGATAATGCAGGCAGAGATTAAGTGGTAATCACCATGAACTTGCACTGCAAAATTTTGTCTCTCTCATGTGACGTGATAAATCAGTAGCAAAACAGCAAATGAAGCATCATCAGATTGGAGGGAAACATCAAGACAAAACATACTGATAAAGGTTAGGAAATTTAAAGAAAGGAAAAGAATTGGGTGGCAGAATTGGTGTTGAATATTTCTTTATGTAAATATGAAGACAAATCCTGGAGGTCATGTCCTAAAAAGAGCAGATTATCTTCTCACTGCCAACAACAGAAATGTCATTTTTTTTGGAATCAGAGGCTGAATGTTTGGAGAAACAGGATGAGGGGTTTGAATTCCTGCACACAATTATTGTTATTAATTAAATCATCAAGAAGATGAAATCCCAAAATGGCAATAAAAGAACTTGCAAAGGGTAGTCAGGGGGAACTTAGAACAAAGAGGAGGAATTAAGAAAACTTCTCAGTGTCCTGGTATTAAAGGGAGGGAAGAAAATTTAGGTTATGCATTCCCAACACGTGTTAAACTCAAGGAACATCCTGCCAACACCAAAGTAAAGCTGTAAATTGCACAGTTGTGTTTAGTGGGAATTTTCTACCTCTGCTGCCTGCCCTGAGCACCCAGAAATGAGTTTACATCAGGATTCATCATCTAAGGCTTCTCAAGAAGGAAAAATGAAGACTTTTAAGTTTCAAAGAACACGCAGGTGACCACATATCATACATGGACTTCACTATATCTTGCTGCCCTCATGTATCCCATGATAAAAACACAGAATTTAGGCTGGAAAAGACCTTTAAGATGGTTGAGTCCTGCCATTAACCCAGCACTGCTGGTATTTACCCCCATGAGACAAAAAAGACACATTATTTACCCTCTAAGAGGAGCCCAGAGTTGCCTGTCACACGGGTAGGTGACATCTGCAGGGTCCAGTTGCAGGAGCACTGGGGTGCCAGGAGTCCAGGAGGGACAACAGCAGGCACTCAGACCTGGCCCTTCATGGAGACCAGTCCTGTGCAGCCACCAGACCCTCCCAGTCACGCCTCTCTCCTCATCCCTTTTTAATCTTGACACCATTTGGGAAATCTTAGGCACAAACTGAGCACCAGCTCTGCTTAACTGCGCTGCCTTGTGCTATCAGAGTGCCCTGGGCATCCCTCGGGGACTGAATTTCTGGGTAGAGCTGGGGGTGACCCCAAACCCTGCCCCGGGCTCGGGGCTGCTGCGGTACCGGCAGTGACCACCAGGTGGCAGCACCAGCCCGGCTCCCGCGCATCCCCAAAATCCCCCCAAAATCCCCCAAATCTCCATCCTTCCTCCTCGAAACGGGCGGGAGCTGCTGGGGTTCGGTTTTGTAGATCATTCTGTGAGAACATAGGAAAATTTTCTTATATAACACTGAGAAAAGCCCGGGCGCGACATTTAATGAATGGAATACAAAAGAAGTTAAAAACTTTATCCTTCCGTTTTGGGGTTATTTTGTTTGTTGGTTTGGTTTGGTTGGGGTTTTTTGTTTTGTTTTGGGGTTTTTTTTTCGTTGGGTTTGTTGGTTTGGGTCTTTTGCTGTTTGGTTTTTTTTTTTGTGTGTTTGTTTGTTTGTTTTCTGTGCTTTGCCAGCCTTTCTGCATAAGTAGATTTTAGAATGCTCTGCAACAACAATACAAACCAGAAGAGCCAATAACCAGTCTTAAGACCTCACTTACTTATCATGTGGACATATCCAAATATTTTTAGGGTTTGCCAGAAGAAAACAAAATTGACTTTTTTTCCCCCCCCTTTCCTTTTTTTGCTTATTAACACTTAATTTTTTAAAAAATTGGAGAGGATTCTTTTTCTTTCTGGGCTGACTTGTTTTGGAAGGATTGCATTTGTTCATTTTAACCTTCAAAAAGGGGTTACCTGTATCAAAATAAGCTCCTGAAGTCCATGCATTAGCCATAAATAAACACTGGAAACTTGTGTTTAAAAGAACAGGAGATTGGGAGTTTTCACCTCTCTTTCTCCATGGGATGTAATTACTAAATCTACTAAAAATCACTGGAATTTTTCAAATTTCTTTGATTTCAGTAACTAATATGTACTACAGAGTCCTATCAGAGATGAATATTTTAAACAACCAAGTGAAAGCTAAAGCAATCTGATAATATACAGACTATATTAAATTCTCATTATCCTGGGGGAAATGTAACACAATCTTTTTTTGAAATTCCTTTCCTTTTGGGGTGGCACAGAGTCTCCTTCTGTGCTTGTACAGCATTTAACTCACGGTTCAAAACTGCTGGTTAAAACTCTGTAAAGTTTGAGAAACTCTCTAAAGTTGCAGCAAACTGAGAGCAAACTGTAGAAGTTCTACCTGCAGACAATTCCTTTAGAGGAAAGTATCCCACAGAGAAACCTGTGACAAACTCAGTTACCAAGGTAAAACACACTGAAGGGATTTTAGCTGTCACTTAAATGTCTGATTCCTGAATTTTCCCCGTTTAAACAAAGCCACTTGGATACAAACAGGCCCTGGAACCAGCCAATGTGCAGGTGCCATTGTCACAACTCGTGCATCTTTTACCAAACTCGAACAAAAGAATTTCCAGTGTCTGTGCAGATATTTCGTATCTGGTGAGTTTTCTATTTTTAAACTAATCTTTCTTACCTGCTGAGCTTCCTGCAATCCTACAGTGACCCAGACTGTAAAACACTCCTGAGAGCCTCCAGGGACATCCCCACAGGACGCTGCAGAGGTTAAAGGAGGAACATCACCTGCAGGAAGAAAGAAATGAAGGATGGCACCCCATAAAAGACGCTTTAAGCTGATAAATTCTCTTTTTTTCTTCTTTTTTCTGCAGCAATTTAATGTTTGGATGAAAACAGGGGTTGCTCTGTTTAGCCAATTCCATCCTTTTTCCTATTACCTGTCTGGATAATTTATTAAAATCATAACAGGCAGATGAATAGTAAGCACAAATAATAACAATTTGCTCATCCTTTTACAGATATACACAGATAGCTGAGAGGGTCCTACATTCCCCTTGTTTTAAACAGCTCCTGCATGCTAAAATGAGGCAGGGAAAGAGCCCAGTCCTGGAGGGTGCTGAGCCCCATGTCTTAAATACTCCAGCTCATGCTCAGTGTGCTCCTGGAGTTTGGGATCAAGCCTTCTGACTGCTCCTTGTTATTCTAAGAGCCCTTCAATAGAATCATGGAATCATTCAGGCTGGAAAAGATCTCCAAGATCACCAAGCCCACCCTGTGCCCGATGCCCACCTTGTCCCCCAGCCCAGAGCACTGAGTGCCACGGCCAG
>JAWWMP010000001.1:115009403-115019745 GCA_035047865.1 Dendrocincla tyrannina
CTGGATCCCTGGGAGTGTCCAAGGCCAGGTTGGATGGGGCTTGGAGCACCCTGGGCTGGTGGAAGGTGTCCCTGCCCGTGGCAGGGTGTTTGGAACTGGATAATCTTTAAGGTCCCTTCCAACCCAAACCTTTCTGTGATTCCATCATTGGCCATTGAGTGGTGCATCATGCAAAGAAAAGCTTCTTTAGTTCATTCTACATACACAGCAGCAGCAGCAGCCACTTGTATGTGCTGGGGACAGAAACATTTCCTACTTCCTTCTGATCTCAAAGATAAAGCCACATGCTTGGAAAATGAGACCTCACAGAATTTCACTGTGGTTTGGGGCAAAATTTCGTCTAATCACTGGACCCAATGTTTTTTTTTTTGCCACTGCAATGGACTTTGGGACAGATCCTTGCTGCACAGAGAGAGCAGTATAATGCCTCAACACAGTCCACAGGGACTGATGAACAAGAGAAACTGATTTTAAAATATCAGTAACTGGTATTATTTAAAAATCTGGCATGTCACCTGACTCAATTGTTCTAGATTTTTTCCCGGTGTTTTGACAATGATAGAAGGTTTTAAATGGTTTGATATGATACCAGAGGTGCTTAAACCATTTCTTAAATGGGTGTGTGATATACATTGCTTGTGTATATCACTGTGTGGATATATATAATATGTATACAGTAGATAGAATAAAGCTATCTAATTACAGTAGTGCAATCTCAATATGAGTGGCAGTTTCCAAATTTTATTGATAATTCCATATATTTGCGATTCTGAATTATGTATTATTAAGTGCTGGAGGGCGATGGTGACTTAATAATAATTAATTTCTATAGTGGTGTTAATTGCTTCTGCAAAGGTGGGTGATATGTCTTTTGTCCCATTATATGAACCTTTGAAGAAGGCAGAGCAGTAGCAATGAGCTTCCTCTTATTAACATTATAAATAACTATGGGTGGCTGGTTATTTATTGTATAATATTGAATATATTGTAATTTTAATGGGTTTCTGAAAACACAGGAACTCTTCTGCACAGGTCACAAATACAATGCTGATTCTTGGATCTTGTCCCACTCTTAAATTTATGCCAGGGTTGCTTTTCATCAAATGGTTTCCAAAACAGAAAGGCACGTGGTCACTGGTCACAGACTCACCTAGGGGTTGAAGGGAAGCAAAACAATGTACTTACAAAACTCATCCATGAAACATGGATTTAACTCCAACACACAGCCAGTGGAGCAAAGGGAGTAGCTGTGGAAGCCATGCAAGAGTGCACAGTGATACTCAGCATCTGAAATAAATGCTTAAGGGTTTTGTTCCTTTTTAAACCACCCAAGAATTATGACTGACATCTGATCTAGTCAACTATAACCTCCAAGCTTCTATGCATGAACCTGTTTTTATGGATTTATGTGTAGACAGATTGAAAGGCTTGGCTTGCCTTTTATAAAGTTCATTTTGGGGGATGTTTTTAAAAGCAGCAAGAGAAGACAGGCACCATTGGTTCACTGCTGCAGTTTATAGCTCTTATTTGTGATTCTGGAGGTTTGCCATTAAATTTTATAGACGCAGATGGGAACAGGCAGCTATGGGACAAACAAAATTCCCACTCCACTTCTACAACATTGCCTAAAATATGGTTCCATTTGTACTTCCAGGACATTTCAAGTACAACTTATTATCCTGATCTCTAGGTATTGATTGATATTGATGCATATCAAATGAGCAGCTGGAGGAGCATTCTCAAGATCATGCTTGGGATCTGATTTGTGAATTCTTGCCAAGTAATGATCAGTATCTAATATAACAAGACAATCACAGAAACGAGCTGTGTATTGAATAAATACTTCATTACCCGGGCAAGTCTTGTGAGCTGAAGGGAGAGATGGGTTTGCACAATTGGTGTGGGTGACCTGTGAGCTTGGAGATGCCTGCTTGCAGCCATGCAGCCAATATCCAGGTCAGGAAAGGTGTGTCCATGCTCCCAGAGGTGTTCACCACCACGGGAACGTGATGCCAAGCTGGTGCAGATGCTGGCTATGCTTTCGAAGCTTGCTGTGGATTGTGCTGCCAGACTGCAACAGGCTCCTGTGACCCTTCAAGATATCATTCCTGTAGACCCAGTCTCTGCTCCATCTGTTAAATCTCTTGATTTATTCACCATCAGTATCTGACATGGGCAAGCAGCATGAGAGGCACTATAGGAGTGTTCTTTATTCAAGGGCTGGGAAGATGCTCCTGGCTCTGGCCAGAGGCAGCCTATGGCCCCTGGCACCACAGGAGCCCACGAGGTGCTGTTTCCCAAGCAGCAGAAAATCAGGAGATCGGCCTGTTAAAGGTTGGACAGCCTTGATTTGCAGTCCTTGCTTTACCTGCTGGTAGCTCAGCTGGTGGGTGCCAAGGGTGTGGATGCAGTTGAAACCTAATTGTTTTCTCGACCCCAAAGCCAAAGGTGAAGTCACTGAGCAGGGTTAGAGCTTGTGTAGTCCTGCCTTTACTAAAAGAGTTACTTCCTGAATGACAATCTGTAGCAGCTGATTAAGAAGTCCCCTAAATTTTAAAACCCCAGACCAGGAGCGAGCCATTTACTTCCCCTGATTTATTGCAGTTCTCTCCTGGTCAGAGAAGTTTTAGTTCATCACTCAAGGAAATACTTTAGGATGGTCTCACAGACATAATGTAGCTCCATCCCATCTGAATCTCACCTTATGGTAGGTCCCTACAATTCTGTGCAGAAAGCACTCACTGCAGTGTGCAGTACAGTGGAAGAATAAAGAAATACCCCACGAGATCAACCCGATATTCTCATGAAGGTAAAACAGAAAGAAAAAAAACCACAGTAATAACCTGGTCACTTTTATTTTGGAGGCGTTAGACACGAAAACCTAAGATGACATGACACAAAAGGGGTTGTGGTGAGAACCAAGGCTGTGTTTCAAGCTGGCAAACCTCATTGGAATACAGTGTCAATAACAGCAAGAAGAGCAGAGAACAACACATCAATTACCTTTCATCTTGTATTAAATTCCATTTCTGCCACTTGCTTCAGTTGTAAATCTTCATTTAAAGTTCCACTTTTAGAAAAGCCTAGTTAAGCAAAGTTGTGGAGGTCTGTGATCTATTTAATCCCATTTCTGTGTGTCCACATAGAACACTGGCTTTCAGACTGAGTTTTTTAATAATACTCAACACTTTCAGTAGTTCAAAATAGTGCGGAGATAATGGGGAATTAAACAGGGGTTCTCATTTAGAAAAGAGCATGAAAATATTCATTATTTTTTCTATTAGTCCTCTGCACTAGGTAAATGAAGCCAATAAATTTAGGCATGGGAAATATTCCTTCTCTTGTTTATGAATATATATACACACACGCAACTGTAAAATGTCATACTTTACAGCAGTCATTGATATCCTGTTTTACAAATAGTGGGTTTTGTGAGCTGAGCAGCAAGGTCACGGGCTGAAACTTACTTTTTCAAAATGTTCTGTGGCTACTGAGAAAGTTAATATTTTCCCCCATGAACACTTAGTCATGGACAAATGTGTCTTCACTCAATATTCAACCAAGAATGTGTCTATACACAAGAAGGCATATTTATCAAATATGTGTTATGTGTGCAAAAAGTCAGCTCAAAATGAAGCACTCAGATCATACTAACAAGGAACATTTGAATTTTTGTGAAACAGAACATTGCAAGGCTTTGTCCTAAAGTGACTTGGAGTTTTGTTTTATATCGTATAATGTTTCAAAGTAGGAAAAAAAGAGATATTTTATTTAAAGAAAAAAAATGCCTTGACCTAAAAGAGTTATAAAGATGTTTCTGAATAATGCAAAGTTTGCCATTTTATTCCAATTCAAAAAGAGAAGGTATAATTGCAGAATTGCCACTGAAAAGGCTGTTCTGGCTTTCCTCCTGCTCTGAGAATGTTTCAATGCACAGTAAATGTGTGATTGAGTTCTATCATTATGTGATACACGTGTTTTAGGCACTTTGCTCGTGATTTCAGTTTGCAAAGTATGTTTGTGGCAACAACTTTTGTTCAAAAGCCATCCGTGGTAACTCATGGGAATGTTCCAGTTGCAACCTTTAGACTTTGGCTCTTTAGATGTGAAACTGTTGGTGTTTGAGATGAGCAATCTCCATGGAGACTGTTGAGGACTTGCCAAGCGGTGGTGGGATCCAGCACTGATGGAGAGAGAAGTTTCATGATTAAACTGGTGCCTCCACAGGGATGCACATTTGGGAAAGAGGCAGTGACTGAAGGCACAGTCCCTGGGATAACATTGGAGTTGTCTCCTGCTTTGTGTAAACTGCTTGTCTTGCAGTAGACCTGTTCTCAAATATGCTGGTCAGAGGATGGAGCAGCTCTGTTGGGAGGAAAGGCTGGGAGAGCTGGGATTGTCCAGCCTGGAGAGGAGAAGCTTTGGGGGGACCTCATTGTGGCCTTGCAGGACCTGGAGGAGCTCCAAGGGAGCTCCAAGAAAGATGGAGAGGGACTATTTCCAAGGGATGGAGGGACAGGACAAGGGGAATGGCTTCAAAGTGACCGAGAGTAGAACTGGATTAGATATTAGGAAGAAATGCTTTACTATAAGGGTGGTGAGACCCTGGCACAGGTTCCCAGAGACGCTGTGGGGCCCCATCCTGGGTCAGATACAGCTCTGAGCAACCTAGGCTAGTGGAAGGTGTCCCTGTCACTGGCAGGGATGTTGGATCTGGGTGATCTTTAATGTCCCTTTCAACCCGAAACATTCTGTGATTCTATGAAGATATCCCAACTCAAACAACAACAAAAATCAAACTTGTTTCCACCCCACACTCCACTCCCTTTTGGAAACATTCAAAGATGATGAGGCCATGGAATTGTTCAAATCGGACACAACACTTGCAAACAAAGACCTGAATGTGTCTAAAGTTTATCAGCTCCAGTAAGACTATAAACTAACCCAAAAAAACCAGACAGGTCCTGTGGAAGAAAAGAGTGTTCTTGAGAGTACGTTCCTCAGGAGATTTATTGGGATTTAGTAGCAACAGGAATTGCTGCCTCTGTCAATCCAAGTCATTGCTGATAAACTGCATCACAGAGACCCTTTTTAGGGGTCAGTGGAATGGATGAGCTCGTGGGCATCTGGTGGGAATTTGAAAGAGGTTTGGGGGATTTGGGAGAGCTTTCTGCCCATGGATTATAAACTGTGCCTTAATACTAAATACACCTCATGCACACAGAGAATCAGACAGGAACATTATCACATTACCTGGTATTGAAATTAGTCCAGTGCTATTGAAATGGAACTTTAATTGGTATTGGTGTCAGTAACAGGCTTTTGCCCTGAGCTGGCAGTCCCTGTTTTGCTTTAGATTACATTTTATATTGCAGAGCACACAAATAATTTCCATTAGTCAGGTAAAGGGAATCTTGCACTGTGAGGGAGAAATACAGGCCCAAATTGTTTTCCTGTCCCTATTGCTGCTATTGTAGCTATTCAGTTTGGAATACCCTGCTTTCCAAATGATTATTGCCTTCATCATCTCATCATCTTCCTCCACTACACACTGAAGCAACAGCAGCACTTTTCAAAGCACAGTGTAAAAGTTTCCTAATGCATCTCACTGAACCAACTTCTGGGAATAATAAATGCCTTACTGAAGATTTAGGGAATGGGGGGGGCTTCTGACAAAAACACAATCAGTAGTAAATGCTAAGCCTGCAAATATACCCTTGTCAACTCAACTTTGAATGATTCTCCTGATAAGAGAACAAAACATCCTAAATTCACACTCAAGAGTATTTCCTTAGCAGGTTTTTTTGTGTATGCACCACTTAAAGGTCTTTCTTTTAGCACAGGAATGCACAGATTTGAACAAACCACAGCTGGAATTTATAGATGATTGTAAACAGTCACTACTTCTGGTGCAAGGAGTATTTTTGAACTGTTGCCTAGAAATAGATTTGCATTCAATATGGGGAAAAAATGTTAAATTTGGGTATTTTTTTCAAAAATGTTAGGGTGAACAACTCGACTTTGGATTCACCTGCTTGATGTGTAACCTTTCATTCCCTGTTTAGGCTCCAAAGAAGCATTTGCAGAATGGAATCATCCGCGGGTACCAGATCGGTTATCGGGAATACAGCGCAGGGGGGAACTTCCAGTTCAACATCATCAGCATCGACACCACTGGCGACAGTGAAGTTTATACACTGAATAACCTGAAAAAATTCACCCAGTATGGCATGGTGGTCCAGGCTTGTAACAGGGCTGGAATAGGACCTTCTTCTCAGGAAATCATCACCACAACTCTTGAGGATGGTAAGTCCTCAGCAAACAGCTGCCATGGCACGTATTACTGTCATTTTATATCTTTTTACCTTGTTAAATTTGTTATTTGATTAGTGATTATCGTTATATATTAGTGATTATTATAATATATAGACAGGAAAAATAGAAGACCAGATTTTAGAGGGGTGAATACAGTGAAGAGCTTGATTGGAAAAGACCAGCCAATGAACTTGATTGATTTTCATTGAAGGAGATGCAGAATCATCCAGATAAATAAAAATTACTCTACTAGTGCAATATATCCTGCTGTGAATGACAGTGACTAAGACCAAGGTTTTACTAGGAAGCCTATTGCCCTGGTGTTTATATATTTGCAAATTTTGTGGTCTTCATAGTGATCTCATCATAGTTTTGAGATGCTGAGTAGTGAAATCCTGAAAGGTGAGGCAATCCTGTTAATTTTCTTGCTTTCCTTTTGTTCTCAAATTAACCTGCTGTGTAACTAAAGCTCTTGTACTGCCCAATCCCTTCCCTTGTCACCCTAAAGAGAGATGTGTGGGATTTTTTTCGAAGATATCCAAACCAGTGAGAGAAAAATCATTGTTATTTCAGAGAAAATGTCTAATCCAAGGAACAATTTAGATTTTTTTTTCCCCAAGTCCTTTTCAAACAAGGAGAGGGAGTCCTCTAGTGGAAAAAAGAGAATAATCCCGTATGCAGAATAAAAGGGTTTGATATTTTAGAGGAGTAGAACTGCAACTAATAATCCTAAAGGCAGTGTAGGTGAGATTTTCAGCCCCTGTAAATTGGCATCAGTGCACTGGCCAGTGGAGCCAGCTTGGAATTTGGAAAAATGGAGTATCCCACATCTAAAATTCTTGGGAGCTGCAGATTTTGAGGAAGACGTTTCATGGAAGGCTGGTGAGTTTTATTTACTCTAAATGTTTCCAATCTAGACAGGTCTCTGCAAGACCTCAGAAGGCAGGATGTTCACACATGCATGTATTTAGTATTATAATAAATAGGATTTTTTTAATCCTTCAGAATCCAGCATGCTTATTTTTCCTGGGAATCTTTTCTTTTAGTTTTCACCCAGTTTTATGTCCCTCTTACAATTAAAGATGCTATGAACTTTAAAAGCAGTGCCAAATGCCTTGACACCAAATGGCCAACAGAAAATGCCTTAGAGTTGATTGACTGTTTCCAATTATTCTAATTGTCAGTGAAACTATTTTATGAACGTGTTTTCCATTATTTTTTTAAAAGAAGTGCCCTCTTTCTCCCTCCACCGAAATTAAATGGACATTAGAATTGTCTGGAAAGATGCAAAATTGGCCACAAACTTTAAAAACCAGATTTAAATTTCTTACAGAATATTCTGCGTGTTTCATTCTGCACATTTCAGCACTAGGACTTTTATCCCTCAAAAGAAGCAGCAAAAAACTTAATAGAAGACTAGTCAGCACGTGGGAAAACAGTACCTCAAAAGTCATTCCAGGGAAAACAGCTGCACTCGCCGAAACACGTGGATTGTAGCAAAAATAGAGGGTTTGCATTGTTAAAAGTGTATAACTGGTAATTAATTAGCGTGTGGTGGGACAGCAGTGAAAATAAAGGGTATTCCTTGTGTTAAAATGGTGACTCTCTTATTGCAGTGCCCAGTTGCCCTCCAGGGAACGTGCAAGCCACTGCCACATCCCCAGAAACCATCTCTATTTCTTGGTCAACGCTGGCAAAGGAAACCCTGAATGGGATTCTGCAAGGATTCAGGGTCATCTACTGGGCCAACCTCTTGGATGGAGGTGAGAGAAGTCAACCTGTTCCCGAGTGACAAGCTGGATGTGGCTTTTATGTCATTTGCCCTCCAGTGGGAAGACATTTTCTCCTTGATTTGGAGAGAACTTTGTCTACCTGTGAGAAACCTGTTTTTTGTAGAGCTCGAACAGAAACTCAGGGTTTGCAAACCTGCCTGGAGAGAGAAGCTTTTCCTCAGGGAATGTTTCCATTGTGGGTTTGCAACTCTGGTACCCAACGTGACCTGATCAAATTTCACCTCATTTACAGAGCCCTACATGGGTTTTTTCATGAAGAATGATGACATGGACCTGGAACATACCAACCCAAATCTTTGTTTCATTTTAATTTCGTTGGTTATCTGTTTGCCTATTTGATACGCCGTCACTTGGTTTTTGATGGGACATTTCATCTCCACAGCTGAGGGCAAAAGAAGGAAACTTTTTGGGGAAAAGGCTTGTGATTTTCATGCCAGCCTCTTCTGCTGTGCTTTTATTTTGTCCTCTGAGAGTAATTCCTGAGGAAATAGACTCCAGAGCAGAGAATGAGGGAGATGATCAAAGGAGAAATGAGATGCCTCACTAATCTGCAATTTATCGCACGATGATAATTCAGTGTCTGGTCCTTTCTTGTAAATTAAACATGAGCAGGTTGGAGATGCACATGCCTTTATTCCTGTTTGCCCTGTGGATTTTCCACAGCTGTCTCCCTTCTTTTGGTTTCATCCACCGGAATCACAATTCACTCCAATATGCAAACCCTGGCCACTTAGCATGGCAAGGGGAACTCAGAGTGGAAATGTAGCCCAGAGGTCCTGCTCTGGTACACTCCAAAATATTTGGAAATAACCCACCAATTCCTTTAAAAATGAAGATTTCAAATATATGAGGAGCATACATAAGAAAGTAAACATGTAGGGCACAAGATTAAATGTTTTCAGGGATGCCTGGAGTCCTTGGATCAGATTCTACGTGGATGTTATCAGTGCACCTCTGAGCAACGACATGATGTCCTACAACATGATGGAAAAAGATGATGTTGTTCCTGCAATGCTTAAAACTGGATTTTCTTCATTTGTTCAGCTTTATTTTCTGCCCTAAATATGTTTAAAGCTTTTCTGCCGTATGGGTTGTACTTCTTAGCTTGCTGGAAGAAAAAAAAAAGATTCATATGGCGAGCATCATCTTTCTGCAAGCAAATCTGATTTTGCTGTGGTTAAATCTCTTGTTAGTCGGTATTACTGCCATCAAGTGCTTTGCAGCAGCACTTGCGACATATTTTAAAATAAAGGGGACTTTTTCTTCATTTTCCTTATGAGAAATGGTCTTTCTCAAAACGAGAGACTCTTTATGAAGATAACTGACTGTCTCCTTTTTTCTTTAGGGAATGTTTCTCAATAATCTCCTCTTGGTATCTATTCCTTATGAAAAATCTCATTACTTGCAGAAATTTTTCAATTCTCTGCACCGTATTTAAAAAATAAAAAATTGCAAAAATAGAGTTTGAAAATGAAAATCTGGTCTGCTTTGAAAGGAAAGAAGTCAGGACATGAAGGAACTTTAATCCATTACAATTCAGTGCTGTCTTATAATAATGAAGCGTTACTTGTCTGGGACACACTTTAATCCCCGAGATTTCCACAGCAGGTATCAATGGCTGGGAGAAAAGCAAACTTGGCAATAACTCAATTTTCCCCTTTTCTTTTCTAGAACTAGGAGAGATAAAGAATGTCACCACCACACAGCCATCCTTGGAGCTGGATGGCCTGGAAAAATACACCAACTACAGCATCCAGGTGTTGGCTTTTACACGGGCTGGGGATGGAGTGAGGAGTGAACAGATTTTCACCCGCACTAAAGAAGATGGTAAGGAGGAGAAACCTTTCCATTCCCACCCCCAGGAAATGTTGGTGTGTCTCAGGCTAACATTGTGCACAAACATGCAGAGGGAGGTTTCTCTCTGGATTTAGGAGCATAGGGGGAGGTGGATGTGCCCACAGCTTTGGGAACAACCTGAGTGTTTCCAAGACTCCAGTTCAGCTGAGGCAGAAGTTTGCATTTAATTTTAAATTATTTTTTTCCTGATACTCAAGGTCTTATTTGAGAATTTTGAGAGTTTAATTCTTTCAAAGTGATTGAAAATCCAGCTTTGGGGTGCCCAGCACAAGAACATCAACCTGTTGGAGTGAGTGCACGAGGATGGGCAGAGGATGGAGCAGCTCTGCTGGGAGGAAAGGCTGGCACAGCTGGGATTGTCCAGCCTGGAGAGGAGA
>JAWWMP010000001.1:115019845-115043363 GCA_035047865.1 Dendrocincla tyrannina
GCCAGGTTGGACGGGGCTTGGAGCACCCTGGGCTGGTGGAAGGTGTCCCTGCCCACGGCAGGGGGTGGCACTGGATGATCTTTAACATCCTTTTCCACTCAGGCCATTCTGTGATTCTGTGAAAATGGGCAAAGGAGACGAGACTATTCTGGGTCTATTTTATATAACTTGTATCCTTCTAAGAGTATTATTTTCAGTACATATGTATATAAAATCCTCCAAAAACTTCTGACCTCAAAAGGGAAATGAAGAACAAAAACATCTTACCTTTGTTCATAGACCAAAGCATGGAAAATTGAAGTCCTAATGCTGAAAGTTTAAGAGATTTTAATATACAGACACATACACAGGAGATTTCATAATCACTTTCTTGTAACTTCAACTGCAAAATTCACTTGAGGTCACCTCAGGAGGATGCCACACACTGCTCTATTTCGGAATGACTAGAATTCCAAATTCAATGGGAGTTTTGCCCCTAACCTGTTTAATGCCTTGAAAACCCTACAAAATGTACAAATATCCCTTTAGATCTCTAGCAATGAAGTTACACGGACAAGGTTTGAGTGGCAAATTCCCCTATGAGTTATGCAATAGGATTTCAAGGAAATCAGGCAGTGGGTTTTTCTTTTTTACTTTTCCACCTTACTGGTCACTTGTGAATATATAAATATATTCATCAACTTCTTTTTTATTGGTAATGAGATTTACAGAAGTGCCAAGACATTAAGTTCAGTAGATTAACAGACTTCATGAAGGTTTGGTGGTATTTTTGCCAATAAAAAAAAATTACTTGATAAATGTTATTAATTTTTTTCCTATAAAATATCAAGGGACTCATTCTAAAATTTATCTATATTGTAAGACCACCTGGCCCCAACCGTAGTTGTATCCAGGGGATGCAGTAAATGGAATTTACTTGGCTCTAGGCTTAAACACTGGATGTTATGTTGTTCTGATCCCACCATAAAGTCCTTTAACAACTACTTTGGAGTACCTGAGTCAGGTGATCTCGGCACACCCAGTGCATGGAAGGAGATGGTTTTATTTCAAAGAAGAAATCTAAAACGTAAGAGAACTCTAAGATCACGTGCTGCATTTTTGAGTTACTTTTTGCCAAGTAGATCCCAGCATGGCGAGTTTTCCCTGGATTTTCTCTGAGCACAAAGGCTCTCACCCCGAGCTTTGGAAGTGAGACTTAAGCCACCAGCAGACAGTGGGGGAATGTCCCACACTGTTCCAAGAGCTCGAGGACAGACTGGTCTTGGGGACATACAGTTCATGTCAGAGGAGCCCTGAGAACAGCAAGAATGTGGCCCTTGGGGACATGGTTTAGGGATGGTTATGGTGGTGCTGGGCTGATCGATGATGGGACTGGGTAATCCTGAAGGTCTCTTCAGCCTTGATGATTCGGTATCAACCAGCCAGTCCAGTGTCAGAAGGAGAAGCATTCTTCCAGAAATCCCTGAAAAGCCAAACTGTGGAGGCAGCTCCTGGCTCCTGGTTCAGCACTTCATGGCACACGTGCTGGAGAAGTCACAGCAACTCACTGGGAATGCCAGGCACTGGTTTCACTGGGATTCCAGGCACTGGTTTCACTGGGAATGCCAGGCACTGGTTTCACTGGGATTCCAAGCACTGGAATCACTAGGAATGCCAGGCACTGGAATCACTGGGATTGCCAGGCACTGGTTTCACTGGGAATGCCAGGCACTGGAATCACTGAGATTGCCAGGCACTGGTTCCACTGGGATTCCAGGCACTGGTTTCACTGGGAATGCCAGGCACTGGAATCACTGGGATTGCCAGGCACTGGAATCACTGGGATTGCCAGGCACTGATTTCACTGGGATTGCCGGGCACTGGTTTCACTGGGAATGCCAGGCACTGGAATCACTGGGATTGCCAGGAACTGATTTCACTGGGATTGCCAGGCACTGGTTTCACTGGGATTGCCAGGCACTGGTTTTTGTGGAGTTAAAAGCTTGGTGGGAGCTGTGAGCTGCCAACACGTGCCTGGGAGCAGAGACCATCCTGTCTCTGGGTGAGGGTCCTTCAGCTTTTGGAATTCATCTGAAGGCAGAAGTGGTGCCAGCAACGGGTTTGTCTCTCACTGGGGACAACAAAAACAAGGGGTACTGACCCTGAAAGGTTCTGACACCTCTCCAAGACCATTCCCCTGCTCTAAAGTGAATCAGATGCATCTCATCCATCACTGGTTTTTATTGACTTTCTCCCAAATTCGCAGGGGTGAGGACTCCACAACCTCCCTAAGCTCCCTGTATCAGTTAGGGATCCACCATGATGCAGTTTGCAACAGGTCTCAACCATCAGAAGCCTCAAAGAATGTTTTTTCTTTTTCCCTTTTTTTTTTTATTCCCCTTAACCCACCTTTTCCTAGTTTCTTTCTGCCTAATTCTTTGTGGCTCTTTAGCTCTGTCCCTTTCTGACATGAGACAGGCCCTGAGAGGAGGGAGGCACATCTCCTCAGCCTGTGTTTGGCAGCTGTGCAGGGGCTCATCCCTCATCTTTAATCCTCTTGGCAGCTCAGCAATAATTCACCCCGAGGCAGCGTGACTAATATTTTCAGATACTTTCTGATGCCTCACAGTGGTTCCATTCATTACATCTTTTGCCCAGAGAACTAAATGGAAAGGTGCTCCAGGAAAATACAATGATTTCGTGTTCTGCTTCAGCTTCACAAGGAAAGTTTAGGAGTGAAATATATAAAGGCCTGGAGTTAAGCATAAGCCAACCCCAAAGTCTTGGGTCTAAACATCCTTAGGGCTGTGGAAGTTAAAGAGGGAAAAAGAGCATTCACATTGCCAAGCTGTGTGCATCAAACAGGTACCTTATTAATCCAAAGAGTGGACATTTCTTGTGGGATTTTCTAAGGAAAAGTCTCCTGTAGAGGATTATTCACTCAGACTAATTTCAATGCACCTGAAAGATCCGGCCCTGAAGTGAATTTAAACACACTCTGGGCATGTGAAATAAATTAATTGGAATCTTAACAGAGCTTAGAACTGGAAATCTCATATCTCTGCTCCCAGACCTTCTCTGGCTAAAATTATGACACAAGATATTCCACCCGCCTCTAATAAGATCCTTAAATCTGAGATATTTTCAAGTGGCTCCCAAGCCCTCCACATCACTATTGCTGTGGGGCTGTATCACATCATTAATTCCTTGTTCTTTTTTTACATTTCTTTTACAGGAGGGGAAACTTTGCTTTGTAAAATCAGTGGTGCAGCGTGTTCCACTGCTGCTGTGGGAAGGCACATCTTGCCCTCCTGTGACTTCTCCACTGGTCTTCAGCCCAAAATTTCTTTAGCAGGCTTGGAATCTCCAGTGGGGCAAAATAAGGGGAACCCAGGGAGTGAAGCAGCCAGCCTGGAGGGAGGGAGTAAAGGCTTCCCTTCCTTCTAATGTTTGATACTGATTTTAGACACCAGAGGTCAGACACTGCTGCTGATCAGCTTAGAAAATGGGAACAGCTCGAGCACATAATAGGAAAAGAGCTTTCCTCTCAGTGTGGTCATACCTGGGGGGTTTGTCTGGCTTTTTTTTCTCAGCCTCCAGAAAAAGAAGCTCCTCCTTTTGGAGTTCTTCCTGGCAGGAAAACAAACCAAGCAGAAATGTCCAATTTTTAAGAATTCATTGTGGTTTTGTCCCTTACCCTTGCCACTTTACGGCTGCTCATCCTCTCCACCTGAAGACTTGATTTACTAAATCATTAAAAATTAAAGTACTTCTTTATTATTTTTTTCCTTGCTGTGTTCAAAATGTGGTTCCAAAAGCTATTCCATTTCGTAGCAAGAGGGAGTGTGTGTGACAAATTCCCTCTGTGCTTGTGTGCTGCAAATGCAATATGAGCAAATTTTAGTTGAAACAATGAATTTGCTCCCTGAAGAAGCCCAAAACATGACCTTGGCTGGCAGCAGCACCCCTGACCTTGAGTAGAACCAGCCAGGGAAGGACACAACCCCCAGGGCACAGCCAGGGAAAGCTTCCTGCAGTTGGGAATTTGATCTGGCCAGGCTGCATTTTACCAGGTGCCTGTCAGAGGTTGCTTTCTGTGCTGCAGGAGGATGCGCGTCCCTCTCTTGTCTCAGATCCTTTTGAGAAATGCATTCCCATGCACAGGAAACTGTTTGCATCCACAAAAGGCTTTGCTCAGTGCATCAGTGCTGTCCTTCCAGCTCTCTGGCACCCAGAACAACGGGAAAGCTGCAGGGAGGAAGGAGGAATAGCATTAAACCCTCTGCCAGCCTCACTGTAAGACTCTGCCTGAATCCAGGGAGATTTTCCCCCTCTCCTTCCTCTCTCTGGACACTCAGCTTCCTGGTGACTGGCATGGGAGAGATGGATGTACAGATACCGTTTAACAAAGCTTTATGTTTATTTTACAGTGAATACACATAAATCCAGTCAAGAGCATGTTCAGTACTCTTTGGAGCAGAGCTCTGCTTGGGCACGTTCAGCTGATGAGGATGGCTGGGCTCTGGGATAGAAAATTGCCATTAATGACCTCTTAATGCATTTTTTTTCTAGTGTCAAAAATCTCCATTTTTATCTTTTTGATTAAGAAACAAAAGGTGCAGAATAATAACAAGTGTTTCCCTCGTGGAACTGGCAGGATTTGATAGTAATGGTGTTCTAAATATGATGCCACTTCAGGCTGAATGAGGGGTGGGCAGCACATGTAAACACCTTTAGGCTGGTTTAAGTCTGCATTGTAGGTGGGATATCTATTTAAACAAAGAGGCAGCAGTCGGGAGTTTATTTTATTTTGATTTTTCTAAGTGCCACTGGCAGGAGGACAGTCCTGTGCTGTGCAGAATTCAAAACCTGTTAGAGGACAGGGCTGACTTTGCTGATACATGGCTGGCATCACTGCTAAATGCACCACGCTCGGTGCCTTTCCCTCCCTGCTGCTCAGAACTGCGAAGAAAAACGGTGTTAATCTCTCTGCCTAGGAAAAAGGGGAATGAGAAAGTTCCTGGAGCTCCTCCCCATTATCTGGCACATCTAAATGCTGGTTCCCAGACTCACTGTATCAGTATAATTGCCTTCTCTGCCTTAGCATTTCACTCGCACTGTCAGGAATACAAAGTGTTCTCCTCCACATGAAAGCAGCACGCTATTTCCGTGTCTTTCAAAGGCTTGCTAGCTGGAGAATGAGGCCATCTTTGATCTGAAATTTGCCAATCTGCTCCCTGGAACGTTGCAAAGTTGTCTAGAAGCAGTCCTCTGTTTCCCCATGCTCAACCCAGATTGTCCTTTTGGCTTCTTACCATTATTTTACCCTCGCTGACCATGGAGGAAAAATAGGAACTGTGGCATTGTGCATATTTAGCTTGTCTTTGCTGGGATCTGTGGGAATCACAGTGCTTGATAAAGGTCCATGGAGAATTCAGTCTCCTGGTACTGTTGCCTTGTAATGACTGAAGCCAGTGAGGCTTCAGCATGCAATGGCAATGAGGGACAGTAACTAAAGTTGGCTGGGCAAGGCTCAGGTCTTTTTCCTCTCCAAGATAAGGCTGGCACAACATTGCCCAGCCAGAACTTCCCCAGACACTCAAAGAACCAGGTTCAGTCAGAAATTGTCGTTCAGTGTTGAGCTATCTCTTAACAGTCTTGTTTAGGCACAGGGGATGAGTTTGACCAATGACTTTACCCTCTGGACAGAGGACAGTGGTGGCCTGGGAAGCACTAGAAATCTAAGGAATTCTGAACACTTCCAAACACACACTGGAATGACACACAGCTGTTTTCACGTGCACAACCCAGCAAAGACAGACAGTGTATCAAAAAGAGGACTAATAAATGAACATTCAGAATAACCCTATACAAGGAGGGTTAGGAATTTGAGTTTTCCTGAGTTTCTTTCCAGCCCCTCTTTCTGCTGATCTCACACCACACAGAAATACAGCAATGACAAGCAATGTTTTCCACCCATGTCCATCCCCTGGAAAATGCCTGATGAATTCTGAGTTAATCCCTCCACAGCTGACAGCCATGACCAATTACCATCAGAACCTGTCCTTATAGATCACACCCTAATTTAACAATAAATTACCTTAACCTCATCCATCTATTTGCCGTGATTTCCAGAAAACATTGCTAAACCATAAAGGAATCCCCCTGTGGTTTAGGTAATTACCCTGGAGAGCCAGCTTTCACTCTTCAGCAGCAGGAGCAAATAGCATTTCTAACGAGCTGGGGATAAATACCAAGTTGAATGCTGTCAAGCATCAATATTTACCCTGCATCGGATAGAACTGCTAACTGAATTAGCCCCTTTGCAGCAAGGGGCTGGGTTTGATACAATTACCATCATGACGTTCTCACTTGATGCCTAATTAGCCTTCTTAGCACACTATAAATAGAAAATACATATTCAGGGATGTTGCACTGAGTGGTGCCTGTCAGGTTTTTTTACATCTTCCAGTAGCACCTGTGCAGATACGAAAATGAAATTCTTTTTATATTATTTTTACATCTTGCCACGAGGCTGAGCATATTTAGACCCAAAGATGTCTGGCTTCTCTCTGTAGGCAAAGTTTTGTACCACCATAATATCTACAAACTTAAATGAGGTAGAACAAAGATGCAGAATCCACCTGGGAAGAGCAGCTTGATGCACAATGGGTTCTGCATCTGTGCTGCACAGTAACTTCCCTGTAAAGAAAATTGATCAAACACTGCAATTTTAAATTAATGCAAATTTTAACATTCTGGTTGATTTGCTTATTTGCTTGAAATTAGACCAAAACATTAGATTCCTCATTAAACCAAAGCTCTGTATAGAAGAGAGTCCACCAAAATGTTTCATTTTGCCTTTATTACCATATAGTAATTTCCAACATAAAACACCTATTTTAATAATTGGACATGAATATTGACCACATGCAGTGTTAAAATATATTTTGAATTATTTATTTATTTAAAAGAGTTTTCAAATATTTTGCTAAAAGGTGTGTTGTTCAGGAAACTTTAAAGCCCTTTCTTCTGCTGTTAAATGTAGCCCTCATTATTTAGCTTAAGCACAAGCTGATGTATAATGTGATATTTTAACACGCAGGAAAACTTCTAGGATTTTTGCAAATTAGGATAACAGTGTTTCCAAAGTTGGAGAACATTGTACACTGCAATGTGTGTTTGAAAAACAACATATGCTCGTGAAATTAAAGCCCTTCCCAAAATGCAAGCCTGCAGAGGGAGAGAGTTAAGATTATGTAGCAAGATTTGAGCTTTTCCTAGCTGAAGATTTTTCCTCTATCTCTGTGATAGTTTTTGGTGGGTTATAGAGACAGCTGCTGTAATTAGAGAAATAGATATGTGCTCACATACTGCAGTGCCAGACAGAGGTCTGAGCTGCTGAGGGCAGGACAGGGGACAAGGACACTGTGTGGCCACATCTCCTCACTCATCACAGCACTTGCTAGACCTGGGTCACATCAGGCAGTGCCAACTGCTCATTTACACTCCTCTTCATTAAATTCACAGCTCTACTGTGCATGGCCATCAAACTGCTCACATGTGGGTTATTTATCCAGTGAATAATAATTTGGCATCAGTTGTGTGTTCAAAGTTGACTGTTGATAATAATATGTTGTTTGGAATTTTCACTGAGCACGGCTGACATGCCTTTGGGTTCAGACTGAAAGAGGGGAAATTCGGGTTAGATCTACAGAGGAAATTCTTTACTGTGAGGATGCTGAGGCCCTGGCACAGGTTGGACAGAGAAGCTGTGGCTGCCCCTGGATCCCTGGAAGTGTCCCAGGCCAGGTTGGACGGGGCTTGGAGCACCCTGGGCTGGTGGAAGGTGTCCCTGCCCATGGCACGGGGTGGAATGAGATGATCTTTAATGTCCTTTCCAACCCAACCCATTCCATGATTCTGTGATTCTATGCAGGCTGAGAGGGAAACATCCCCAAAGTTTAACCATCAGTGGCAGCTTCTGCTCTGGGACCCTCTGGGGCAGAGCATCTCCCCTTTTAGGGCTGGGGGCACAGCCTCGTGGTAAGAGCAGCTTGGAGGCTGCTCCCTCACACAGAGCATCCATCTCCATCCACGGGGCACAGTTACCAAAGCATCACGCTCTCCTTTTCCTCTCTCCTCCTCTCTTACACTGGGATGACCAAATGCCTTCCTTGGGCCGCTCTAACACATCCTCTTTCTCCAGTTCCAGGTCCTCCTGCTGGCGTTAAAGCAGCTGCAGCTTCAGCCTCCACCGTGTTCGTGTCCTGGCTCCCTCCCCTCAAGCTGAACGGCATCATTCGGAAATACACGGTGTTCTGCTCCCACCCCTACCCCACAGTAAGTCCCTCAGCACTGACTGGTGGCTCTGCAAAGAGTATCTGCAGGTGCTCAGAGCTTGGTGTTCTCTTTGCCACTTCATGCCCTGCCTTTTGTTCACCCTGAGCGAGGGCAAAGGGGCATCCTGGGGCTACAGAGGGCACTGAGAGTTGGGGTTGGTTTTTTCCCACCTATCAAACTTTTGCACTGTTTAAAACCTGTTGCAGAGCACTGGCTTATAAATAATTTCAAAACTCGCAACTGAAGTGGAGTATCTTTTGAGGTTTGGTTTGTTTCAAGTAAACCAAGTTAGGTTTGCAGCTGGAGGCAAATATTTATATACCCGTCCTTGATGGGTTTTTATCCAAGTTCCTGCCTTTTTGGCCTGATTATTCATGTGTGAAATAACATAATGACTTATAAACAAACGTATTTGCTTGTGAATAAGCTTATCTATGGCTGGAGTATTTGCCCATTCTGGTTCCACATGCTATTACTTGCAAGAAGAAGGTGATAAGAGGAAATTTGAATTGAATATCAAATTATCTTTCTACCTCTCTGAGTCACAAAGAAATCTAGTTATCTTTAAACACAGGGGCAAATTGCTCTATGTAAGTAGCCATGCATATATATTTTCATGTATATTGAAAAAAAGCCCATATTTATTTTATATTTGAGGTTTGGATTTAGGCTTTATCCAAGGTTTGGATCCAGGGTTCTTTTTTTTCCTTTGCCCAGAGAAGTTCTGGACTCCCCATCCCTGCCGGGTTGGACGGGGCTTGGAGCACCCTGGGCTGGTGGAAGGTGTCCCTGCCCATGGCAGGGGGTGGGAATTGGATGATCTTTAAGGTCCCTTCCAATCCAAACCATCCTATGATTTGTCTTTTGGGACTATCCTAACTCTGTTACTTTCATAACTGTAGCCATACA
Organism: Dendrocincla tyrannina; assembly: GCA_035047865.1. NCBI lineage: Eukaryota > Metazoa > Chordata > Aves > Passeriformes > Dendrocolaptidae > Dendrocincla > Dendrocincla tyrannina. The sequence continues at coordinate 115,029,077 of JAWWMP010000001.1, forward strand.
AACCAAGCTATCTTTAGCACACCTTTTAAATGGAAATTAGCTGGAGATTTTCCCATCACGATTTGTACATTTCTGTGGCACTCAGTGGGTTAAACAGGTCTGAGTTGAGAGGACTGGTCTGAGAGGGGACCAAGGGCTTCTCTGGGGGGCTGGAGGGAACACCAGGTGGTGCTGCTGGTCCTCCCTGCTCCCTTTGCATGCACAAAGCTGCAGTGTTCCTTCCTGGGGCTTTGCTACCAACATTTTTTCCTGTGTTTACATCACCAGCAAAATAAACATCCTCAGCTAAAAATATCTTTGTCTAACATGCAGTTCCCTCACATACAAAGCTGTTTATTGCCTGGTTACTTTTTGGAGCACCTCAGTGATGGACAACAAGAGCAGTTGCTTTTTGGTTTTGCTGCTCTTGGCCTGTATTGAATTTTTGCTGCTGTGTCTTTGTGGTTTTCATTGTGGTTTTATGCAGGGGTATCACTGCGTAACTCAGTCCAAGGCAGAAGCACTAGGAGGTGTCTATCTTTTTTTATTGATTGCTAAAATGTACATTTATAATTACAAAAGGTTTTCCCTGACCATGGCACGGGGGGGTCAGAATTTTAAGGTCCTTTCCAGTCCAAACCATTCTATGATTCCCTGATCCTGCTGTTACCTGTGTATAGGTACGTGTGTGTTTATATATAAATATATATATGCACATACACAAATGTGTCTATACAGGTGCAATCTTTATCTGTGAGGACAGTCCCTGTACCTCTTCTCACCAGAACTCTGCAGATCAGCACGAGCTGTGGCTTACAGAGAAGATCTTCTCACTCCTGGGTGGTGAGCAAGGCAGGGATCACACTGAGGGGTCAGTTTCCAGAAGCCAAGTTGGATATCTTTAAATAAATGCAAGACCTCAGGACATATTTAATAGAGGACACTCTTCCCCAGCTTTATTTCTAACAAAATGCTCTGTTTTCGGTTATTCTGGAAAGGATTGGGAAATAAAGAGCTGTTTTATCCAGAGCTGCTCTGCAGTGGAACAAGCCTGCTGCAGGGATGCTCAAATGCAAACTCTGCTGTGCAGATACACTTTATACATGCCAGGAAGGTTTTGTTTGATTCACTGTTGGCAGAGAAAAGTAGTTGACAGAGGAAGAGGTCTTAAATGAGAGTGAGAAAGAGAATAAATAAAAGACCTGTGTCTTTAACATCTCTTCTGCCACAGTAAGTAGCAAGTGCTGTAGTTGGAGGATTGGAGCCATAAAAACTTCACCAACAGATTTTTCAATCAATCACAGCCCTGGCTGCAAAATAGCTTTGCTAAAAGTCTGCTGTTTAAGCGTGAAGGCAAACTCAGTGTTCAGGCACCAGTGAGGAGAAAGAGAAAAGCACAGGGGTAAAGGTAAACTTGTGGCAAGGCTGCATTCTTTGCAGGTTGTATTTTACAAGCAGCAAGTCTTTGCTGAGAACCAGTCAATGCAGTGCACATTGGACAGGTTAACAAGGCAGTCCTTTACACAAGAACACTGTTTTGGTTGGTGTTTAAGTCACCAGCAGGAGAACTAATTAACTCTGTGGTTCATATTGTGCATGTTTTTATTACAAGCACAACCCTTATACAGCCCTGACATTATGAAAATGAAGATTTGCTGCCTCTTGCACAGTTCAGTTTGCATTGCAAGGGCAGGACCTGTTCAAACTTCTGCTGCCCCTGTGTAGAACAGGGGCATTTCCTCCTTAAAGGTCATTTCTTCTAAATATTTTGAGTCCTAGGGACAGTATTTGTCTGGGATATTTCAAACCACAAATATGATTAATGTGTGGAAAAAAGAAAAGAGATTCTCCACTGCAGTCTCTTCACTAGCCAAGATAAAGGGGAAGCAAGGATCCAGTGTTTAATTGTTGTGCCCATAGTATTCTATAGGCATAATTAAGCATAATCATTCTTTTCTGAAAAAGTAGGAAAAATAGAGAAATACTTTATGGGTCTTTTATTCTTCAAATACAAGAAACAAAAACAAAAAACCCAACCAACCAACCAACAAAACACACACAAAAAAATAAAAAACAATAAAACAATCCTAAAAATACAGAATTTAAGTTAAAATAATCATCCTTTATGCTAACTCGTAGCTCACACTCCTGCAGTTCCTGACCCCACTTCTTCCCACATCCATGTCCAACTCTTTATAGGATCTGGCTTCTCAAGACAAGCTGGTGGTTCAATTCCTACCTGCTTGTGTGGAGAGCTGCTCCAGCACCTGCTTGGGTTGTACATGGGTATTGGCAGGGCTCTTGAAAGACTGATAGAAAATGAAATTTAAGTGTTTTCTGATAAAAAAACTCCACTGCCAACCTCTTGTTGCATTCAGATCAGGACACTGCTTAAGGAGGGATCAGTGGGATTAGATTAAATAAAATTTTGGTGGCAGAAAGAATCTGTAAAATGTCACTGTGACACAGTATGCAATGCTTGGCCAGCCTGGGAAACTCAAATCTCAGAACAGCCCAAAAGCAGCACCTAAAGATGCAGGGAGGGTGCTGAAAGCAGGAGAATGAAGAGTAAGAAATGGGATTTTCTGGTTTTTAGGAAGGGCTCAGAAAGTGCCTGTTTACAAAGACAGCCGTGTCTGGCAGCCCTAAGCAAAGAAGGCTCAGGACAGACTTTCTTGCCATCTCCATCTGCTCCATCAGATGATACAGAGGAGATGGAACATTCTTGAAGCTGCAGGGTGGGAAACATTTCAACATTGGAAATTCTGATTATCTGGGAGAGGAAAACAAATCATGAGATCATGGTCAAATATTGGAACTGGAGCTCAGGGGGACTGTGGGATCTCCATGCATGGGATTCTTCAAGCCTTCACCAGACATGTCCCTGAGCAAGTTGATGCAACTAAACTTGCTTTGAGAAGGGGGTTGGACGAGGTGACCTCCAGAGGAACCTTCCAATCTCAGTTCTATTATTTTATGGAAGTTGGCCCAAAATATATATACAACAACTAAACCCAAACACTGGTAGAGCTAATATGCAATTCTCTGAGGAAAAGAAACATATTAGATTGGCACCAAGATGTCTCCTAAGTCAGAGAGGGGAAAAGGCTCCAATAAAACTCGTATGACATTTTTGGTCATGGGCAGGACTGTTTGTCTTTCACATTTGAACTCTTTCTATGCAGAGTTGCCCAAACAAGCTCTGCTTTTAGCTTTCAGTATCAGTAAATCAGAGCATGGTAGTGAGGTCATCTCATTTCACATCTGAAGAGAGTTCCACATGAGTGGAAGAATGACAAGAACCAACTGAAAAGGAGAATGGTCTCCATTTATTATCTTTTTATAGTGCAGTTGTACTTACCTGACTGCTTTCCATTAATTTCCAGGCATTTTATGGAGAAAGCATTAGGCAGAGGCACAAATTAATGACCTGCTTTGTTGGAAAGAGCAGGATAATCCTGTTTATTATGTTTGCTCCTATTAGTGAAGGACCACCCAACAGATCACCCCCAACAAAACTCCAACAGCAACAACAACCACAAGGACTACACTTTGCTAATCAGCAAATCAAAATAGATTTTAATACATGTATTTCTGATTGAGTGATGTCATGCTGTTCCTTGACACCCAAATGATGTACCTGCTCTGTATTTTCTCAGCTCTTAACCTCACTTTCCAGCACAAGTACCCAAAGACTGGCAAATATGACAAGAAGCTTGTAAAACATCCAGGTAGATATTTAAACCCCTGCATTTCTGATCAGAATAATCAGCTTATTCTCCGGTCTTTAATCCTTCTATGATTTGTCCCTTAAACTCACCTGCATTGAGGTCCAAAAATGACCTGAGGACTGGCAGAAGAAATTCCAGAGCAAGATGCTGTTGAAGGAGATGAATGGAGTGAGAATGTTCCTGCAAAGATCCCAGATGATGCTGTCATGATAAGGAGCATCAGCTGGATTAGCTGGATCATGAACCAGACCACAGAGCAGACCCCAAATGCTGAAACAGGGGTGACAAATAAGAGTTCTCTCATGGTGCAAACCCCACAGTCAGCCCCAGGTACCCATGTTGGAAAGACTCTTTGGAAACTGTAATCTACAATTCCGGGCATCTCCAAAGGATTTAGAAAGATCCAGAAGCTGAAAACCCAGAATCATGTTGGCCTGGGAGTATTTCTGTGAAACAGCTGGGTTTGGAATATGCAGTAGATGAAAAAGTGTGAAGTAACAATGGAGAAGAAGGAAATAATCTTATACTTGGCCAAAGTTCAAGTTAATTTGCTTGGAAACATAATTGATATTGGAAGTTGACCAACACCTGGGACTGTTTGGGACAGGCAGTGACCGATCTTTTTGGTTTGCTTATTTTTCTGTGAGTAACATACTCTTAAGCTTGTTAGATTTCTATTTTTGTTTGGGGTTTTTTGTTTTTGTTTTTTTGCTTTGGTTTAAACCCACTGAGAGGAAAAAACAATTTACATGATTTAACTGGCTGTCAGATTAAAAACCAGGCATGTGATATCTGCACAAAACACCGTTCCCACGGACACTGTGTCTGCTCAGTCCTGTGATGGGATAACCAGCAACTTTATCTGTTTGTCACATCTCTGTGCACCTTTTACTGCCAACCTGTAGAGCACCATATTGGGGGGAAAACTACAGTCAGATTCTTACTGAGGGTGTATTTTTCCCCTGGTGAGTAGAAGTGGAATGAATCAGAATCTTTCTCCAGGTTTCCTTCCCCTCTTCCACAAATGCAGAGAATTCAACTTCCCAACTCTGGTCACAGAGTGGAAAACACTTAGGCCAAGTATCTTGGTTTCTTAATAAGTCCTGTATGACTAAGATAAATTCCCTAATAGCAGAATGTTCCAGAAAACACCTGGAGGGTGTTCTTTGCAATTTATTACTGCTGCCCTGTGAAAGGCATATACAGGAGGCTCGGGGCATTGCCCTGTGGAAGAAGAGTAATCTCTGCTCTCTCTCTGTCATTGGTAGACTCGAGGTGGAATTTAGTTCATCTGACTTCAGACACCTCGAATAGAGTCACCTATGCTTGTTCTGGGTTTCCCTTTCATTAAAGGGAAGAAGCTGGATGACTGGGAGAAGCTGGACGAATCTCCCTCTGAAAGTTTCTCTTCTCTTTATTTAGTCTAGAAAAAGGATACGTGATCATCTCAAACCAGATGATAAGCAATTTTCAATAGATATGGACGTATATACAACTATCTTAAACTGTATCTTTAAAGAACCACAATTAACTGGCATAAATTCCCAGCATTCAGATATTTTCCACTCAATCTTTCAGGCAAGACATGAGTTTTGTCTTGGTTTTGCATAGGATCTCTCCAAATTCTAACTTTGGGGTTGCATCACATTTCCTGCCCCTCTGTTCCTTTCCAGATTAAACAGTTGAATAAAAGGCATGGAAAATAGACTAAAGCAATTATAAACCCCAAATGGTTTGTTGTTTACATATTGTAGAAGGTTCAGTGATTGAAAGGATGCTGAAAGTCTTTGAAAAAGGGGAAAGGGAGCTGGCAGAAGTTGCCTAAGTAGATAAAGTTCCTGTTGAACAGAAGCCTATTTAGAGTCAGCAGAATCTGTAAGGTTGAATTTAAAATATATGTTCATCGATTTGTGTATTCCAAGCAGTATTTATCACAGTATCTAGATAGTATTTTTTACAGCAGGAAGATATTTATGTTTATTAATTCTTGTTCTTTATTTAGCATAGAAATAGTGTATAATTTGGGGCTTATTTTAAAAGCTTATTTGGGATGCTACTTAAAATGTGTCTTTTTTTAATATACCACGTGTACTATTTTAAGCTTTATCATAGTTATTTCACAGCTTTGGTGCCAGCTCCCAAACATAACACATTTATTATTTTAATTACTTTGCCAACTTTACATTTTTTACCTATCTTATTTTTGTCAGAGAGCAGACCTCAGGAGAGATGTGACAGAGCAGAAATTGATTCTGATGATGTGCTGTTTCTCTACAATTTTTCAAATATCTCCTTGTAAAGCCCTCCTGAAACAAATTTGATATTGATCTTTTCATAAAACTCCCCCCTCGTCTCCCTCCCAAGTCTCACAAGAAGGTGTTTCAATATAGTCTGGCAGTGAGTCCTTGGTATCTGCTGGAGTGGATTCATTGGGTTTGAATTCATCCCATTCCCTTTTGCATCACGCAGGGACAAAGCACTCAGGCCCAGATGGTGTCACACACTTTGGGAATGGGCTGGAATGCTCTCAGCAAACCTGGTGATCTCCTGGGGCCAGCAAAGGAGGCAGCAGAACCCCTGTGAGTGCAGAAGGTGGTCCCTGACCTGGTTCCTGTGGTCACCAGCCCGTGACACCACACGCTGGTTCCCTGATCACAGGATTTGTCCCTGAGACAGTCACATAGTCACAGGATCATTTAGGCTGGAAAAGCCCTCCCAGACCATCTAGTCCAAGCTGTGACCAATCCCCACCTTGTCACCCAGTCCCGAGCACTGAGGGCCATGTCCAGTTGTTCCTTGAACAGAGATGGGGACTCTTCCACCTCCAATGCATGACTGCTCTTTCAGAGGAAAAAAAAAAATCCTAATCTCCAATCTGCCCCTCCCCTGGCACAACTCAAGGCCATTTCCTCTTGTCCTTTCACTTGAGACTTGGAAGAAGAGACCGAACCCACCTCACCACAACCTCTTTCAGGGAGTTGTGGAGAGCAATGAGGTCCCCCCTGAGCCTCCTCTTCTCCAGATTAAACACCCCCAGCTCCTTCAGCTGTTCCCCATAAGACATTTTCTAGACCCTTCCCCAGCTTCAGAAGGCTGATGGACTCCCTGAGAGTTGCTCCAAAGGGGCAGGCACACAGTGTACCTCAGTGGCTTCCAAGCAAAAGACTCTTTGACCACACGGGCTACCTGGAAGTCCAGACAGTGGTGTTATTCCTGGTTTGGAAGGGACCTTAAAGTTTATCCAGTTCCAACCCTCTGAAATAGGCAGGAACACCTTCCACTAGCCCAGGTTGCTCAGAGCTCAGTCCACCTGGCCTTGGACACATCCAGAGGTGGGGCACCCACAACCTCCCTGGGCAGCCTGTCCCAGCATCCCAACCCTCGCAGCGAAGAAGATGCCACGTTTCAAAGCACGAGCCTCAACACAAACTGTTGTATGGCCAAAGTGGCAGCCAAGAGTCTTCCTGGAGACTGTGGGCCAGGACTGGTGGTTATTTGCAGCTCTGGCAGCCTGTTCATGTGTGAAAGGAAGAAAGAAAAAAGCCAGCAGTCCTCAAGAAAAGCACAGCTCACGACCTCAGGCAGAGTTTCACATCCTTAGGGGTCTGTCTGCTCTGCTCAGGGATGCACAGCTTGAAGGTCAATCTCTCTAAACACAGAAATGTGTTCATTTTGTATTACCTCAGCTAGAAACCACTTGTCGTAGCCCCCATTACTGGGCAACTTGTGAGTCCATGAGACTCTAAACCATAATTTTTTGAAATAAAATGTCACAGTGCTCTACCCCTCGAGGTCTGGGCCCCTCACTTTCAAAAGGACATTGAGGTGCAGGAGCATGTCCAGAGAAGGGCAGTGGAGCTGAGGAAGGGTCTAAAAAACATGTCCTGTGAGGAGCAGCTGAGAGAGCTGGGGATGGTCAGTCTGGAGAACAGGAGGCTCAGGGGGGAACCTCATTGCTCTCCACAACTACCTTAAAGGATGTTGCAGTGAGGTGGGTTCAGGCTCTTCTGCCACGTCCCAGGTGAAAGGATGAGAGGAAATGGCTTTAAGTTGCACCGAAGAAGGTTCAAATTATAGATTAGACAAAAAAACCCCCTGCAAAATGGTCAGACATTGGAGCAAGTGGAGTCACTGTCTCTGGAAGTGTTCAAGAGGTATCTGGATGTGGCCCTTGGGGTTGTGTTTTAGGAGTGGTTATGGTGGTGCTGGGTTGGCTGGTTAGATGATCTCGAAGGTCTCTTCCAACCCTGATGATTCTGTGACTTCCAGGAACAAAGGTCTGAGGCAGAGCAGGGTAGAGAGTTCTGTGGTGGAGCTATGCAAAAAGGTGGAGATCTTTGTGCTTTGTCTACACAGAACTAAAAACTTACTGCAGTTGCTGATGAAACTCAGTGCTCGTTGCAGGCCTGATTAAAGGGGGGCCAAGGAGCAGCACCTGAGCCCAGGAGGAGGTGATGGTGACCAAGGTCAGTCCACGCTGCTAAAGCGGCTTTGTTTTGAGAAGAGCTATTTGGGGCACTACAAAACTGAGCTAGAGACCAGGTTAAAAATCACAGGGATGGAGTTCTCAACACGCTGCCTGACTGTCTCCCATTTAGCAGTGGAGATAAGCCCAGAGGATGGATGTTTATGGAGAGAAACCCAGCTATGCAAACACCATTTCACTGTCTCAGCTCAGGCCAGATATAAAACTGATTGCTGCTCTGTGGGAGGCTACAAAACCAGTGGTTTGTTGTTGTGGGCAGGAGGGAGAGGCGTAAGTGTCTCTCCTGAGTCCACTTTTGTGCAGTGGTTCCATTAGTGACCTGGATAATGAAATAGAGAGGCTGCCTATTAAATTTGCAGGACATATAAGGCTGGGAAGGGTTGTGTGTACACAGGAGACACAACTAGAATTCAGACAGATCTTGATGAAGTGGGAAATTGGCCTGGAAAAAGATAAAATTTAGCAAGAAGATGGGTAGTATGAATAATCAACTACAGAAGCACTGGGTAGAGAGCAATTGGCTTGGTTCTTCAGAAGAGGATTTTGGGGTTATTGTGCATCCCAAGGTGATCATTAGCTGCCTTTATCACCCTGTTGTGAAAAGCCACATGAGAAACCCTGGAATTGTTGAATACAGGTTTGGAAACTGTGTTTGAGAAAGCTAAGGACCATGATTTGACAGCCTGAAGGATAAGGGCAGATATTCTTAGAGGAACTTCCAGAGAAAATGTGATTTCTGGACAACGTTGAAAGCATCAGGGTTATTTCGTTGTAAAAAGATAAGGGCACTGTTGGGGAAAGGAATGATAAAACTTCATGTAGATTAAAGACTGGTGCCATGATCAAGGTATTAATCTGTACCCCATGTTCCCAAGAGCCTGGAAAGGAAGCTACGGGCTTAAACTGCAGCAGGAAACTCCAGCTGGAGTACGAGCAAAGATTTCTAACCATAAGATTATTTGAGCAATGGGATGGGTTGTGCAGCCTAGGGAGTTGCAAAATCTCTTTTTGTTGTAAGGCTTCAAAATCAGGTGGAAAAACATCTGTTTGAAATTGAGCACATACGCTTGAACCTGGTTTAAAGAAGAAAGATAGACTTGGGTGAACTCTCAGGGTTCTTCCAGCTCCGTTTTTAGATGATGTTATGGGCATATTTTCTCCCTAAATTCAGAGTGAAAGAACTCTTGCTACTCTAGGTAGTATATAAATGTCTTTTAAATCTTCAAGATGAGGCAGCAAATACACAGTTAATCAACTTGTACATGCTTTTACTTCCCAACACACACCACAAACCTGGGATGATTTTTGCTTTTCTCTAATGTCCTTAAAGCCTCCATCTGGCATTCTCAGTTCAAGTTTCCTGCAGCTTGCAGAGGATGAGGAGACAGAGATCTGCAATGCAACTATCTCACACCCCAAGTTGTTTGGAGCCACTTGTAGGCAAGGTGCAGGCTTGCTCTCATTAAATAACCTTCCAGAGCACGTATTAGCTTAACTCCCTACTTGGGAAGCTCCCTGATTGCTTGGAAAACTGTTAGAAATGGGGTTTATTTTATATTTTCTAAAGCACCCAGGCTAAGTTTAAAAAAAACAAACCAACAAGTAAAAGAAACAAAAATAAAAGCCAGAAGGCTCAGAGTCTCTGCACATTACCTATTTAACTGTGCTTTAAAGGAGTCACAAATACCAGGAGGTGGCATCCTGCTTCAAAGTGTAGGAAGGAAGGCACAGCAATAGAGCTGAAGTTGCATCAGAGGAAATTAATGTTCCCTGCAGTGGCTGTTCCTCACCATCTCTTGCCTGGTTTGGGAAGGAGATCGACTGCATCCTGAAAAGGGACTTGAATTTCATTTTATTCTTCACAGCCCTTGCTGGCTTTTCAGAGACTTATCTCTGTCTGTCCTTCTTAAGACAGTGAGCTAAAGACAGAAGAAAAATTAACCCATCATCTATAAGCTGAAGAAAAACAGCAGTTAGAAAAAGAAACCCCTTGAGCAAGCACGTTACTGCTCCTGAGACAGAACAGCAGCACGTGTTTTATACTGGCACATGCCCAGACCAATACGTGACAAGGTGACATTCCTTTAAAATATTTCTCATTTCAATTGTTTAATCTTCCCTTTGCTGACAAAGCTGCCTCTTCTCTTCTTGTGTAATCAAAGTCTCTGGCATGTTAGTCTAATTGAAATGACAGGCAAAAGTTTAAAGTAAAATCGATTATTTTGTCACTGAAGCAACCCCAAGTGTTTAAAAGGGAATGCGAGCTGAGGAAACAGAAGATGTATGTTAACCAGTTAGAAACCAAACTCTTGTGCTGTAGCAGCTTGTTTTAAGAAAATGAGAACCATTAAATTAGTGAAGCTACATTTGCCAGATTCAATTAATAACTTAATCCTGAGAATAATTGATTTTACATTTGGAATAGCTACAGATGCAAAGGCGTGAATGATGCTGGTTCTGTGTGGGTGAAAGAAAGGAATCAGAGACAAGGCATTAGAAAAGCATTGGAGCAGCTAATTCTGTGATTCTTCCACCTTTGGAGTTCCAGGGAGAGAGATTTCCTTTGTTTTGAGACAATTTTGCCATGGCAGAGGGGACTGGGGCAGTGAGGCATTTCAAGCAGGACATTGGCACTATTAGGAGTGGCTTCCAAAGGCAGCCACACGTCCCTTGCATAAACCAGAGGAATCATGGGGAAACCAGTGTAAGTTTAACTGGCTTGATGCCTGCAGGGATGAGAGGGCGCAATGAGGAGTTCTGTGATGTTTAGCTGTTCCTAAATGCTGTGTCCATGTTGCGTGTCCATAGGTGGTTCAGAAGTAACCCGTGCTAGATTAATGAGTGGAGCCGAAGTGCCAGAGACAGCCGGGCCTGTTTGATTTCCAAATTAACTCCAGGAAATGCTGCCTCATGAATATTAAAATTCAAGCCTCCGGTGCCGTGATCAATACATTAATTTTTATGTATGGCCTCACAAAGATCCAACCTGTCAAGTGACGGGCGTTTGTCCAATATTGCTGTGTAAATGTCAAGGCAGATGGTTCTCAGAACCTGCTGCAGTATTTCACATAATAATAGGAGTGTTTGGCTGCTCTGACCTCTTCATATGAGCAGTGGGAACCCAGGCCAGTGCTTGCTAAATGGGACAAGGAAAGGAGCAACAAGATTGGCTAGAAAATAAGGCAAGGTCCCCTTTTGGGCTCGTGCTGAGCCTGGATGGCTTGGCTGGAGCAAACCAGTGTCCCCAGAAAAGTTAATATCCATGGAAGAAGCAGAGGGTGTTCCTGGAGAAGCCTTTGCATGGTCTCTGCAGGGAGTGGAGGTGCCTGGCTCAGGTACAGATATCTTCACTCTGGGTTTCCAAAGGGAGATGAGGTGAAGCCCTTCTTGCCCAGGCTGTAGGAGATGCCAGCTCAAGAACAGAGGAGTGCAGTGACCCCTTCAGCAGCTGAAACTGTCTACCAGCTCACACCGGAGAGGTGTTTAATGATACCTCAGAAACATGCCTTGTTTATTTGGAATTCACTTTGAAGGACTACACATTCCAATGTTTTCAGGTCAATGTGCCTTTTGAAATGCTAATCAGATGGGATTGGCCCTTACCACAAGCAGATTATTTGTATATCAAAGAGATTCCTTGCACACTTTCTGTCAGTCTGAACCAAGTTTAGATTGCACTGATGCATTATTTTTAATGCTGATTCCTCATAAAATCTTCTTTTCTACGTCATTAACATTCTAATTATTTTTAGCCTGGTGTTAGTTAGCTGTTACCATGCTCAGCATTGCATGGGGAAATGAGTATTATTCATTCTAATGCTTCGTTACCCCTCTATTTTTACGTCCAAGCATCACAAAGCCCGTATCAGCAATAAAAGCGGTTTTATTGAGCCTTGTAACACTGTTTGGGGTTGAGGTTTCCCTTCTCCTCCACCAAGCTTCCTGGGGAGGATGTGCTGAGGTGCACAGAGCAGAAATCTATACATTCCTCACACCTTTCCTTGCACAGGTTGCTCCAAGGAGGCTGCAGAGCCTCTCGCAGGTGAGCAGGTACTGCAGAGCAGCTGGTCAGCTCGAGTGGCAGTGTGACAAGAGGCTGAACTGGCATTTCTTCCAGCACTTGTCCTTCCCTGCTAATTCAGCCAGCTGGCTGAGATGACCTTCAGCCAGCAGCCTTTGGATGGAAGTAATTCTGTGACTGTACAAAACTAGACTTGGGGGCAAGTTTGAACAGTTGTGGTAGAGAGCACAGTTTTTATTTCTTGGTTCGCTCCACTGCTGAAGGAATAAGCCACCAAAGCCAGGAATAAAGACCACCAAAGGTTCCAGTAGTCATGTCTCGAGTAGCAAACTCCTGATTCCACAGAAGATGCAGGACTGGATCCTCTGTTGGGAAAGTTTTGTGTAGAGGCAGACCAGTTGGTCAGAATTATTGGTGGCAAAATTCAATTAAGCATGTTCCCTTCAATCAATTACCCAACCCTGTGAAAATAAACAGGCACATGAAAGCCCTAATGTGAATAAAAGCAATCTGCAAACAAGACATAGGCCCAAATTCACTGCATATAAATGGATTGCAGCAAGTTCCTGTGCCTGCTCAGTTTATTGCCATCTCTCATCTATTTGGAGCAATTGATGCTCATTCAGAGAACCCTCAAAGTAAAAGGCTTTTGTAGCACTCAGTTTAGCAGGCTTTGTCCAAATGCTGTTTATTTTAGTCTTGGAAACATTTGTCTCTCCCACCACAGGTGATCAGCGAGTTTGAAGCCTCTCCCGACTCATTTTCCTACAGAATCCCCAACCTGAGCCGGAATCGCCAGTACAGCGTCTGGGTGGTGGCAGTGACGGCTGCGGGAAGGGGCAACAGCAGCGAGATCATCACCGTGGAGCCTCTGGCCAAAGGTACGCTGCTAATTACCCTGGTTAATTGGCACGTGGCCCCTGTGCATCACTGCAGGAGCGACTTTGGTTCTCCCCAGAAGTGACAGCTCTCAGCTAATTGCTCAGGCTTCTGCTGGAGTCAGCAGAGAGAGGATGACGTGCTCCTTTTTGGGGGGGAATTGCTCCTACCTGCCTTAGAAGGAAATGTGGTGCCTCTTTTTGGAGCAGTTTTTAGCTTCTTTTTCGGGGTACAGAGGCTTTGCACATGATCTCTCTCCCCCTCTGAATAAGGTTTCTTTCTCTGGCTGTACAAGGCAACTTCTTTATCATTCCTTCCCTTGGTTATATCTCTTGTGTACTCCATCTTCTGCATAAAATGGTCTGATTAACATATCTAAACTCTGAGCAATTGTTCTCTACTTGCATTAGCTTTGAAGTTTGCTGCTTCTATTTCAGATATGATGAAGGGATAATGTGCCTCAAATCTTGCATATTTATTTCCACCTGTAATAGTTGTTCTATTAAAAGATATTACTGGGGCCTGTGAAATCTGCCTTACCAGTACTGGGAGATGTGATGCTTGCAGTGTTATAGCACCTTAGCTTTGAAAATAGGCAGGAAAGTGAGAAGAGTCCCATCATATTTAATCTCTATATGGGATCTTCAGACTGATTTTTTTTCCCCACTCAACTTGGTATCATCACAGCCCGTGCCAGTATGAGCAGAGTAATGCACAGATCCCCAGAGCTGCAAAATTAGATGCATTTAATTGACTTTACAGTTTTACAAGCCTGCTAATTCTTCACTCGTGTGTCTAATGATGTAGAAATGTAAAAGAAAGTATCTGGTGCATTATGATGAGAGATACTTTCTAAAAAAAGCTTTGCAGAAGTTCAGCCTCGTGACCCCAATGTGAAGGTGCTGTCTGCATGGAAGAGCAGACAACATCACCATGGGAAACCTTGCTGCTCCTGCATGTTTAGGTGGTAGGTCACCAGTTTGATGATGGCACATTAACCATCAGGGGCTGCACCAAAAGCACCATGGGCAGCAGGTTGAGGGAGGGGATTGTGCCCCTCTGTCCCCCAGGTGAGACCCCACCTGCAGAGCTGCCTCCAGCCCTGGGGCCAGCCCAGCAAGGACAGGGAGCTGCTGGAGAGAGTCCAGAGGAGGCCCCAGGATGGGCAGAGGATGGAGCAGCTCTGCTGGG
>JAWWMP010000001.1:115046268-115065392 GCA_035047865.1 Dendrocincla tyrannina
ACTTCCAGGGATCCAGGGGCAGCCACAGCTTCTCTGCCCAACCTGTGCCAGGGCCTGCCCACCCTCTTCTGTGAGAAAGTAAATGAAATAAATTCCTGATCCAGGTTATTCACTGATGGATCTTTTATTAGATTTAATCTGAGCTCTTATTCAGTCTCCCTATCCAGTTTGCCTTTAAAATGCAGTAGTGTGCTCTAGAGGAAAAAAAACCAAACCCAAAGCTGTGTTATAGCCTCTTTCAAAGAATCCCTGCCCATTTCTGTTAATATGACAGCAAATGTAAGTTATAGGTTTGTAATTTAAACAAACAAACACACAGAAAACCTCATTAGCATAAGAGAGGGCTCTGTTGTGTGAAGGCACCTCTTTCTCTCCAATTAATGACGGGGTAATTTGCAGAAAGTGGGAACAGACAGAGCCCCTCTCAGGTGCTGTGCCATCCAGGGTAAGGCTGGAGGGAAGTCTGTAGGCATGTGGGTGCCTTCAAAACCAGAAGTAAACCCTTAAGCCCTGCAGCTGCATTGCCCACGTCCTTCCTCAAACTCCCTTTGCTCCAGAGGGAGAGGTCTGTGTGATTCCAGGCATCTTTACCTGTTAGAATTTCAAACCTATTGCTTTTCGATGGATTTCACTTGGCATTTATATGATTTCTAGTCTTTGGTGTGTATTTTTTAGCAGTCTCAGGACATTAGTAGAAGTTACACAATACAGAAAACCAGACTTGAAAACTTTAGTGATGTTTTGCCATCTTGTTTAAAAGCTCTCAGTGCATGGAAGGAATAAGATAATCCATGGAAACCTGTGGATATTTTCCAAAAATAAAAGTGCATTGTGCTTTTGCAATCTGAGTTATGATCTGTCATCTTACTACTGGCTTAGTCTCCCTTGAGGTTTGTGTTACTCCCACACATCACAGTAAGGTGGAGGACACAACATGTCACAAACCAAACAACATCATTGTTGCGCTTTCAATATCTGATGTCCAACCTATGACTGAAGGGAAAATTCATGTTGAAATAACTATTAAAACCAAAGGGATAACACAGAAAGTTTGCCAACAGTGGTGCCACGTCCTGCTGAAGGCTGCAGCAGGATTCCTGGATTCCCCTTGCTTTGTCCTACAGGAATTGGCAGCAGTGGAAAATAGCTGGGTATTTCAAGAAACACTGAGGAGGTGGGAAGGCCAGGGAGGAAATGATTAATGGGTAATTTTGAGTTTTGCATGGAACAGGAATTCCAGCAGTCCAGATGTTACAGGTGTGTTTTGTAGATAGTCAGAGCTGGCATCTCCTGCTGCTTTTTAAAGATGGTGTGAGCACCACAAGGCACCTCCTGCAACAAAACCTGGCATGACTGAAGACAAATGAGCCTTTTAACACCAACTTGAGTGGAGCCAACATTTCACTGTGTGTGTCTCTGGGTGCACTGAGCATCTCTCAGTTCCTTTGGTTGATTAGCCCCTGGCTTGTGGCAGAACAGACTTGTGTAAATCTTTCCTAGAAGATATGACCTTAGGAATGCCCTGGTGGAAAACCAGGCTGATTCATGAGGCTTAATGACTGGCCAGTGTCTTTCCATCACTCTGGTGTTTAAGGTTTCCAGGGCAGCATTTTCCTGCCAGGGTTAAGGATCAGAGTTTCTGGAAGGAGGGAGCCAGGGATCTTTATCTGCTGTTTAGCCAGGACAGGACATGTCCTTGTTTGGCTCTTAGAAAAATAATGTTGTCTCATTACTTAATATCCATTTTGTCTTTTACCTAAATCTTTCAACAGCTGCTTTTGTTCTCAGTCAAAATTTTGACCAGAATAAAATCTGTAGAGAAGGTTGGTCTTCAACAGTGCTTGAAGAGAACACAGGCAGCACAGCCCAAACTGATCATAAAATCCATGAAATCTTCTCTTTTTATGAATATCTCAAGTCCCATTGCTGCCTACTCAAGTAATTTCGCTTAATTTTTCAAGGCCTGTTCTTTTATGCATGATTTTTTTTCAAGATTAACTGTCCCAGTTATATTTGAAGCTGGGTCTCATTTCCATGTTTTTCTAATTGGTGCAAAATGGATTATTAAGTATAAATTCTGATCAGCGTGCATGACTGAAGTAGATCAAGCCTAAAAATACAGTATTTTATCTATCTGTATGCAGTATATGCCTTTAAAATGTGTATTTAGAGGCCAACAAGTCTATTTCTATGAAGGGTCATTCTTGAGCAATAACAAATGAGGCTCTAACACCACCCTAGTGTTATAAACTGCAGTTTATAATATAAACTCCAAGTTGTAATAATAAATGATGCTAAATTTATAAAGCTATACTTCTCTTGATATATTTATTTAGGTAACCTGAGAGCTGACACAAATTAAACAGATTTAAGGGTTTGTTTATTTTGCATAACACCAAAGCTGTTGTAGCAGTGATGTATTAATAATTTAGCTTCTGTAAGACACCTGTCTGCTGGAAGTTTGGAGAGAAACATCCCTTGGACGTAATTTTCATCCATAATTTCTACTATGAAACAGATAAAAGTCAGGAAAGATTCTAAATAACTGGGTTTGCTCTTTTCTCTGCTCTTCCAGTCCTGCACCTCTTTTCATTCCCTGCCTTCCAGATACTGAAACTGATACTCGTGCTTGAGTAAACAGACAATGTTATGAGTTGAAAGGAATTAATTTCCTACAAACTGGTTTTCCACCTTTGCTTCTGGGTGTCTGTATTTCCCTTCCAAGGGCTGTGTGAGAGGACACCTCACTCCAGCCTTTCTTGCTCTCTCTCTCCCGCAGCTCCTGCCAGGATTTTGACGTTCAGTGGCACGGTGACGACTCCCTGGATGAAGGACATCGTCCTCCCTTGCAAAGCCGTGGGAGACCCAGCTCCAACAGTCAAATGGATGAAGGATAGGTAACCAGCAACTAAATGTAGAGCTTCAAATTTGCTTAAAACCCTGAGGGTTGTGATGTGGGTGATGCTGAATGTCTGTCAGGAAGAAGGACCACTCCTGGGCACTGCACGTGGTAACAGGAGATGAGGAATTTAGAAATTCCTTAAAATAACTGGCTGTGGTGCTTACAAGGTACCAAAAGGAGAAAAAGTACTGAAGAAGGGTTTAAACATTCAAAATGTAAAACCTGGGAGTCTTTATTGTTTTACCTGCAGGCAGAAGGAATGGGTTTAAATAAACCCAAATGCCTGATATGGCATGGATTGGTGCTGAGGGGTGTCAGTGTGTCCTGCACGTGTTTCATTTTCCATTACTGTGTCTTCACCTTTGCTCAGACAGTTCGACAGAGACGCTTGGAAACACTCATGGGCAATAATTTTAATCCAAGCACAGTGTAAGCAGGGATACTGCAGTGCTATGAAACCATCTTGGGCATTGATACAAATAGCTATTATTTTATAAGGATGAACTTTGTAAACAGGAACTGATTTATTTTGGAACTTCTATGAAACTTCAGGTTGTTAAGGAAGGAGTGAATTTCTATTTTCACTCAGACTGGGGCCAGATTATGTGCATTTTTAAAGCAAATTACAAGCATTTCCCAACAGCAAATATTCCTTTGCTATCTTATTAAAGAGAACAGCCCCACCACACTTTTTCTTTCTTTCCATTCTTAATTGCTTCCAAAAAAAAAAGAAAAATCCAATTCTGACTAATTTTGATTGTAACTTCTTTAATGTATGCACTTTGTTTCCTGTGAGGTAGTAACGGGACACCCAGCCTAGTGATGATTGATGGGCGAAGGAGCATCTTCAGCAATGGGAGCTTTGTCATCCGGACTGTGAAGGCAGAAGACTCTGGATACTACAGCTGTGTGGCCAGTAACAACTGGGGCTCAGATGAGATCATTCTGAATTTGCAGGTACAAGGTAAGACTGTTGGATCTACCTCGTTATTGTTACCACGACTATGAACTGCTACGTGTTGGTAAAGCAAAGTGTGCGTAAAATATTAGTGTTAATGTGTGTTTATGCCCATCTAATTGTTCCAAATTAATAAATGGAATATTATGCAGGTCATTCTGCATAATATATAATATATGCAGGTCATATGACCTAGAAAAAGGTGCTTTTGATGGAAAAATTCGCACACTTGCAGTTAAGTTTCTGTGTGGGCTTTTGTAGGATGGACAACTGAGCAGTGACATTCAGTATCAGTTTATGCCTTCTCCTTGCAGATATTACATGTATCATTTAAATATTACAAATTTCAGAAAGACCTGAAGGCCTTTACTTCAGCTTCTGAAAGGCTATCAACAGAAATTTGAGACCTTGGACAAAAGGCTTCATTATGGAGGAGAAGGATTTTATTGATGGTGGATATGAGGAAGTGTCTAAAATGAAAAATCAGAACACTCCAACTAATTCATATCACCAGCTGCTTTCTTCTATGTGTATTGAAATGCATGAAGTGTGTCCATGGTGGTTTTGATGTGTATTAAAGCAATGACAATATAGGAATGCACACTAACAGTATACTGTATAGCAGACCCTGCATATTCATATACCAAGAACTCACCGTGCAGGAGATTTCCTTTCTCACTTACACTAAAGCAGATCCTCAAAGTGCCTCAACTGGCTGCCAGAGGGAAGGAAATACCTGCTTTGGGAATGTGGGCCATACTGTGCTTTGGCACTCTCTGGGTACGGGACCTAAACTTTTAGTGCAAGTATATGAGAGCACAGAAAGAGATGATTTCAACTGCAGTCCCTCTCTTCCTGCACAAACCCTTCCACTAAGCCTTGAAACAAACATCACAGCATAGCTCAGCTTACCTACAATCCACCAGAAACCAGAGATGCTCTTCTGCAATGCTTGAAGCACGGCCACAACAGGAAGGAGGGAGAGAAAACTGCAAGCACTGTCAAATGGAAACCTTCTGTTTATATTTCATTGAGTACTTTTGTAATTGCATATCTTTGCTGTTATTGGACTGCAGGAACTAAACAAATCAATACTATTTCCCCGAGGGGCAGGGGAAGAGTGGCATTTAACATGTGGGCCCACCATTTTTTGTAGGTAGGGTGAGCTGTGATGAAAGGTTTTACAATAAACCTTTCCCACTGCAGTGTGTGCAGCCTCTCTCCATGGAATCAGCCAAGTCAGTCAGAATAACAGAACAAATCCATCTCACACAGAGAATTTTCCTTCAGAGTATAAACTGTCTCTTTAGTTTTCTTCAGCACTGTTGGGCCCTGAGAGGGCAGCAAAATGAACTTCCCTCTGAGCTAGTCCTGAGCTGCAAACCAGCAGCCTCTGCTTTATATCAGCACCCATTTTTTTTGCAATCTGCTGACTTGAGCATGAGCTGGAGTTTCACTCTGCAGGTGGAGCTACACCTCGAACACGGGCCAAGCAGGCAGTGACACCACAGAGCTTTTGGGACTTCTGCCCTGCCTTGCTCATGGGCTGATCTCTGTTGAGCAGGAGCTGTGTCAGGGCAGTCCAGCTCCTGCCAGCTGTGGTCACCAACACCACCCACACCTGCAGTGGCAGAGACCGGAGGAGGTGTGACTGCCCTGTCCTCTTTTTTAACCTGCTTTTCCATCCCAGATCTTCATCCTTTCCCATGATGGACACTGTACATGCCTCACTCCTTGTTCTTGAGGCAGCAAAGCTCAGTTTTGTCCATGTTTCTGAGGAGTTTGGAGGCGTCTTAGTCACACTTGTTCAGAACACACTTGGGTGATGTGTTAGCAAAAATTTACTCTCCAGGGCTCCAATAAATTTCTGACCAGTTTTTTAAAGTGTCACCTGCCATTCTTTTCAAACATCATCCTCTGTGGCCTTTCTGCTTTTGTGCTCTGGTTCTTGTTAACTCACCTCCACAACAGGGCTAGCTAAACAGAAGTCTGAGATGACCTCCCCGGCCTATAACTAGTGTATGGTCATACTGGTACATGACACATTTGTCAAGGTGCAAAGAAAGCTGGATCCTTTGCCACTCTCTGTCCCTGAGCTCTGGACTACACTGGTGCAATTTGGGGGCAGTTAGTGAGCCCAAACTATCACAGTTTATGGTCCCATTTCCAGTCTTAACTCCCCATCCCATGTCCCAGTCCCAGTTTTCCTTATCATGGGAACCTTACTGGGATGTAGCATGGCTCTTTCTCTGCCCTTTTATGCTGGATTTTCATAGAATCATGGAATGGTTTGGGTTGGAAGTTACCTTAAAGACAAAGTTACCAGTTCCACCCTCCCTGCCACCTCCCACTAGACCAGGTTACTCAGCGCCCATCAGACCTGGATGGAAATGAGTTTCCTCTGGAGGAAACTGGGCACTGGGCAGAGGGTGGGAGATGAGTCCTCTGTCTTATTCCTGTGTTCAGTCAGGAGCTGGTCCTGGGAATCACACATGAGACCCTGGTTCTTGTGTCCCACAGATGAGACACAGACATGATGTTTATGGGGAGCAGCAGGACTGAAGTGTGTCCAAGTCTTTGCTGATGGAGTTGTGTCCTCTTGATACCAATGGCCTCAGTGGTCTGGAAGAGCTTATGGATCTTCCTCCAACCACAGATCCAACTATGCTGCCTACTTAGTTCCCACAGTTATTACACTGGCAGAAACTCACTATGCACCTTTCTTTTGTCAATTTTTGCCATAATAGCCTGCAAACACAGGCACGAGCAGGGCATCATTTGCAGCTGCACATCTGTCTCCTGCCACTAAAATTTCAGCTTCTCCCTAAACCAGATATGGAAAATAATGAAAATGAATGGCTGAGTAGCTCATCTGCCATTTAAGTCTGACAGGACAGATACAAAAAATCAGAATAAAAACCCCAAAGGTTAAGAATTGAAAGACAGAATTGTGTAGAAAATTAAATGTAAAAAATGAGAGCTTGTCTGCTCTTGTCCTAGCCAAAGGTGTCAGCTAAAGAGACACTTTGACAGAAATCATTTGCATTTTTTGCAACTCAAAACAGTTATTTGATAAATGACTATTAGAAATGATTAAGATCACATCTAATCGTTTGATTGCATTTTCTATTTTTAACTATTTTCCCACCTAGTTCCTCCAGACCAGCCAAGACTCACTGTATCCAAAACTACATCTTCCTCTATCACCCTTTCCTGGATACCTGGAGACAATGGTGGCAGTTCTATCCGAGGTAATATATTCAGGTTGATTGCTACTTCTTACCAAATTATCATATGTTGACAGGATTAGAATATAATTATGAATGGCTACAGGAAAAAAAGAAACTAAAAAAAGAAAAACAAACCAATTGTATTGCTGTCACCCCTTAATGGGCACTATCACCGTGAGAACAGCTTTCAGTAAATTGCAGTTTCTCTTTCTGGTGGTTTATTCACACATTTAATCACTTTCTTTCAGCTGTTATGACAGTAACTCTATCTGATTTTCCAGACATGTAATCTCCAACCATTCATTTCTGAGGGTCCAGGTTCATCATCTGGTTGCTGCTGATTGAAGGGTACTTAGAAATATCCATTCACTTCTTTTCCCTTTGAAGCAATCATAAAAATGGTGTTTAAGGGTGGAAGGGTGGGGAAAAATGCATTGCCTGGTATCTTTTAGGCAAGGGGGGAGCTCTTTGTCTTCCTGCAAATGGGATTTTCCCAGTTTTATTAGGTCTTTAAAACGACTCGTCGGATTTGCCTGAAGAATTTGTGGTTTGTGCCCGGCTTATTGTTGCCATCTGTGCCTTGCCTGCAGGTTACATTTTGCAGTACTCCGAAGATAACAGCGAGCAGTGGGGCAGCTTCCCCATCAGCCCCAGCGAGAGGTCCTACAGGCTGGAAACCCTGAAATGTGGCACTTGGTACAAGTTCACCCTGACTGCTCAGAACGGGGTGGGGCCCGGGCGCATCAGCGAGATCATCGAGGCCAAAACGCTTGGAAAAGGTCTGTGGATTTCCATCCCCTTCGGTTCCACCAAAGCTCTTGCATTCTGCTGTAGGTCTTGGTTTGATGAGAAGACAGGCTGGGGTATTTAATTTTCCTGGCGTTGGAAACATTCCCAATGTCAGAGAAGAGTCTGTCTCTGTGGAACTTGAAGCTCATACTGGTTGATGTTCTATCCTTGCTGCTCCAGTAATTTTTTCTGAGATGGGTAGTAGATATTTGGTGAGAGGGTGTTTCCACTGTCACAGGATATTTGCAATACCAACTGCTTTATTGCCATGAAGAAATTGTATATTCCTTCTTATTAAAATGCAAGGGTTTATGTGTCTGGATGTTGAAGGAAGACAGGGAATAAATTTATGTATAAAGGAAATGGGGCCAATGTCTTATTTCCCCTCCAAGCTGGTATTCCAGGAGCTGTGCAAGTAGCATCCTTTGAGCAGGATGAGTGTCAAAATTAAAGGAAGAGTTCACATGAAGTTCTGCAAGGCAAAAGAAAAAAATTGATGGAATTCTGAGTCAGCTCAACAATGGATCTCCTTGGTCCTGATTGCTGAGGGAAATTCCACACTGGCAATATATGTCAGAATTATGAACAAACTTGGCTACAGACCCACTTCAAGGGGCACTTTAACCCAAGAGAGTGCAGTAGCTTTGCATAACGCCCTAAAGATCACCTCATCTTGCATCTCTTCCCCAACTGTAGGAAACACTCCCACTTGGGAGCAGTTTCCCAATAAAATGGTTTATTTTGGTAGGGATGTCAGCTCTTCCCTGTGCTCTTCATCACATCGGTGCTGTTGCAGAGTGGATGTGAGTGGCAGGACTTGTTGAAGCTCAGGGGAGGCTGAAGCTTAGCCTGAGATTAGCATGGTCAGGGAGAATCATCTGCTGACCTCAAAGCAAGGGACACTTGGACAAGTAGAAGTTGAGTTTTCTTATTTTCATTGCACAAGATACAAAGTTCTCTTCAAATAGCCCCTAACTCACAGAATTGTTTAGGTTGGAAAAGACCCTTAGGGTCATTGGCTCATGAGAAAGCCAATCTCCCAACCTTTTGAATTTCTCTGGGAATTTATTTAAAAGCCTGGAAACCACCTATGTAACATTTATGGGCTGAACCAAGCACAGGGTGCTTTAGAAGGCTGAGATCACTCTCCTTCATATTAGAGCTCCAGAAGCATCTCTGTCCAAAGCTCTTGACAGGCACAATGGAAGTAGTTCCTAACGCATGGCAGGAATTGCCAGTTTTGTTTAGATTCCTGTAAAATTTAGAAAAGAGAGGATATTTCAGTACAAGAATGGCAAAAATACCCCTATTGGAAAAGTTATGCTTTATCATAGAAAATAAAACTGCACATTACAGATAATTTTGGCCACATTAGGTATAACTTCCAATAGTAAAAATAGCGGGTTTGCTAAGCAGTTTGCAATAATACTTTTAAATACCCTGCAACAACATTTAATTTAAAAAACATTTGTTGTTGACCTCACTTGTCCATCTACTGTTGCTGTTTCAATTCTAAGGTGCCAGTTTTACTGTCATTACCCCTGTATTATGTAGATCTGTCAAAAAAACTTTAATGTGCAGAGCAACATAAATCCACATTTGAGCCCAAAGTGTGACACGGAGATAAAAATGTCAATCCCTTTCTGAATGGGAGCGTTTTAACTCAGAAATGCAAAATTCAGGATATATATTATTTTCATATATACCATGTGCAATATTAGCATATTAATATCTTTAATTGTCACTTTTTTCTCGCAAGTTCTTAAAATCTGTCATTTCTTACAAGTGAAGTTTCTGTACTTGCAAAAAAGCCTTGTTCAATCCCACTTCTAAGAAGACTGGAGCACCAGTGGAAAATCTTGAAGTATATTTGTCTTTTGTAGTATTTTTGGAGAAATTCTGAATTCTTTCTTTTTTCATAGCAATGAGCAGAGGCATTTATTGCAAGTTAAGTCATGCCAGACCATGCAAACCTGCAAGTCAAGTCCATGTGGAGATATGTGGATATTTTTTTTCACTTGGAGGTTGAAAACTCTGGATCTGTGAATCTGGCACAAAGTGTGAAAAAAACATTTAAGAAGGAGGAGGGGAAGAAGTTGAATATACAGATACTGAGTTTAATATAAAGTTAAGACTATCCTAGAAGTTATTCTCTTCATTTTCCAATTTAAGAAATATCTTTATCTGTAATATTCCAGCATTTCACTTGAATCCTACCATTGCCTCTAGAGCCACAGTTTTCCAAGGAGCAAGAGCTCTTTGCCAGCATCAACACCACGCGAGTGAAGCTGAACCTGATAGGCTGGAACGATGGTGGCTGCCCCATCACCTCCTTCACCCTGGAATACCGGCCTTTTGGGACAACAGTCTGGACAACAGCTCAGAGGACATCCCTGTCCAAGTCCTACATCCTGTACGACCTCCAGGAGGCCACCTGGTACGAGCTGCAGATGAGAGTGTGCAACAGTGCTGGCTGTGCAGAGAAACAAGCCAAATTTGCAACGCTCAATTATGATGGCAGTAAGTGGTTCTTTTCACTTACATCTCACAAACTGTTTTACTCTGGTTTTGTATGTGATTTCATCTTTCTTGGCTCATCTTCCGTTTTTCCCCTCGTAAACCCCATTTTGAATCTGCTAGGCATGCTGTCAGAGAGGTTAAGGTCTCAAAGACGTCAAGTGTCTCCTGATTTCATGACAGTGGGCTGCCAGGCAAGAGAAGAGGGATTGTTTATTTGTCCTCACTGCGGAAAAGCTCCGGCACCAAAGTCAATCAGCCCTAAGACACGTAACCGTGGGACACTAAGTGCCATTAGTTCCAGTGCTTACAGAGGCACTTGCTACTAACTCATGCATCATTTCCATGAAATTTTTGCCTCCCACACAATTGGTTCCTGCAGCTATTCAGGGGGTGTCTGGCCTCGCCGTGCAATGTCCTTGTGACACTGCCCAAAACCCATTATGTGACACAACGGAGTTTGTCCTCTGGAAAAGCCTCTGGAAAACATCCTCCAAGGGCAAAGCAATGGCAGACAGGGGAGAGTGAAGCTAATGGCCATGACAGATGGCTCGGTCATGCCCAGCAGCAGGGCATGGGGCATGCAGGAGTTGTTGCATCCTGCCCTTCTGCCAGGGGTTGCTGCCCACCCTGCAAAAACGAGGGCGAGAGGGCGAGAGCAAACATGCCAGTTTGCCAGTGCTCCCAGCTCCAGTCCTGGCAGGCTGGTGGAGAGGGAGGGTGGCACACGTGTGCTCCCGGTGGCTCTGCAGCAGGAGATGCCTGCGCTCCTGGCAGGAAGGCAGCACAGATGGCTCCAGATGGCAATCCCTTCAACTGCTCCAGTGTGGATTGCCAGAGCTTTTCTGGGGACAGCCAGTGTGAAATCTTGCTGCGTTGCCAGGGTTATTGTGCAGCCACTTGGTGACATCTGTACTGTTAAATTAAACAACAGGACCAGTGAGCAAGTTCAAACAAGAGCTCATGGCTGTCCAGTGACAGCACCAAATTGCTAATTGTTCATAACTCTGTGTTGGTAACACATCTCCCTGCCACCAATCTTTCCCACACAAACCATGGACAGCTCAGGGCAGAGCAGGGACCATTCCCAGCCAGAAATGTGGGATATGACTCAGGCAGGGTTTAAACCTCTGCTCTCCCAGTCCTTGTGCTGGGTACTCAGCAGCTCTTGCAGGAAATTATTCACACATGCCCTCGTGGCTCGCCCTTGTGCAAAATGTCATTTTTTGTTATTTCGGATAGTGGTGGAAAAATAAGAGAGAAATCTTGCCTCAGCATTCCAGAGGCCCACAGGAATTCGGAATCCAGACAGTCACTATTCAAATGCTGCCAGGTCTTGCCAGGTAGACATAGGAGTTATTTTACTGAGCAGTTTAGGGTTTTTTGTCAATAATAAGTGTTTCAAGTATTACGAGTTAATTTCTTGCCACTTAACTTATCCTGTTTGGGGCTTTTGTCCCCGATCTTTCTACAGGCAGCATCCAACTTTCAGTGATCTTTTTATAGTTATCATTGTATATATATATATATATATATATATATATATGAATGATTGGGGCAAACAGTCTTAAGCCATCCCTTAAAATGAGATTATATGAAAATTCATGTCCAGAGCCTTAAATTTCCACTGATAGCATTGAAATCAAATGTATTCTTAGAGTGATCTGATGTCAGGCTCTGCTGTTTCTTAGGGTGATGACACTTACCTTGGTTTCACACATTGTGACCTGCACACCCTTTGATTTTTGGCTGTATGGCATCTTTAAAAATGAAACAGTAAAAAATATTTGCAGCATTAAATTTCCTGGGCCACTGCTTCTGGTCAGCTAGAAAATTCCTCATTTATGACACTGATGGTTTTATTTGTCAAAAGTGCTTTGCTAGGACTATATTGTGCCTTAGAGAGGCAGCGTGACCTCAAAAGAGAAGGAAAGAGGGAAACATGGTGGGAAAAGCAATTTTCAGGTTTTCTAAATTTGTCACCATTGATGCAGAATTGAAATGATAAACTGATTATTATTATTATCATCATCATTGAAAATTATAATAGTCAATTCTCACATAAGAGATCTCATAGAAATATTTCAGTCCTTCTAAACCAATAGTTGTCCCTACAGCTCCCTGTTCCTTGGTAAATTGCACAGGCTTAAGGAGCTTCAGAGTTGGGCAGTAGTGTATTAGAAATGAACATTTCCCATCATGCAGGAATTTTTTGCTTTCACAGAGAGGGAATTTTTTGTTTGCAGAAAACATGTCAATGGAAACTTCTTGGCCAGCTCCAGTTTTGAGTGCTGCTCCCACCTCTACCTTTGATCCCTTCTGTGATGTGAGATCTGCCCCTTCCACCTTCTGGGGGTCACAGCTGCCCTTGGGATAGAGCAGATACAGGACTTTGAAGATTAGATAACATGGTGTATGGAAGTTCTAGGATACCAAAAGCTAAGGACAAGCTCAGGAGCTTTAGCACTCTTGAGATAAAGCCTTTGTAAACTTGGCAGAAATCCTTGAGTTCTGTGGTGTTTGGGTCATTTTGGGCTGCAGGAGCTGATTGCTGTCCCTGGCAGAGCTCCTGAGAAATCTCCTGGCTAAGCATCCTTCACCTTAAATCTCTCCATGGGGGACTAGGTCAAAGGGTTAATGACAAATCTGTGTGCCACTGTGTGCTTTCTCTGTTCCGAGGCATTTCACCTCACACATTTCCTGACCTCCCTGCCCCTTGTTTTTGGGAACACTTGCACTCAGTACTCGAGGAGGTATTTTTAGCACTGCAAAGGAGCTTCCTGGCTCAGAGATGAGCTCCTCAGTAGCCCTGGCATTAAATCAGCTCAGCTCCAGAGCTGCCCTAATCTATGCTAATTGATTCCAGTGTACCCAGGGACTCGCTGCGTGAAGAACAGTGAGGACACAGGAAAACACTTGGCAGCACTGAATTCCCCAGGTGCAGTGGGAGATGCTGGAAGGGCTTCAGCAAAGGGAGAAATGGGGTCACAGACATTCAAATTGCAGCTTCCAGGGAGCACCGATGGGGTGAATCGAGCTGGAAAATAAACCATACCCTCCCAGTTGGTCTGGGACTTAGTTCTGAGGACTTTGGCAATGCCACTCCCAGCCAACACCCAGAATTCCAACAAACGTTGGAATGGTGTTTTCTCAGTGCAGAGCAGGAGTAGCTTTTGGTAATTTCTAGTGCAACTGATGAAAAGCCACAAAGGGACGATGTGAAGGATAAATAAACCTGTGCTATGATTTTTTAATTAAGCTTTGACTGCCTGTATGTAACGTTATGAGGTTTATATTTTACTTGGAAGAGGTATGGATAACGATAATCACATACCTAAACACTTAAGGTTTCATTTAAGGCCACTCATAATTGGATTTTCGTCAAAGTATTAAGGAAAGCAAGACATAATTTTAGGCAATCTGGAACCCAACAGACATAATTACAGACACTCTTGAACCCAACAGCCTTTAGCCAATGATCTGTGTGACTGTAATTCAGGGAAAATTTTGGCCTTCTGCTATTCAGGAGGGCTTAGGAGAATTTGGAGACAGTTATTAGTGTTACCTTCAGGAGCTCAAGGTTCTTTCCATTTCTTAATTTGATAATTTTATTTGCCTTTAGAGTAGTGCAAAAACTGAATCTCACTTAGGACAAGATGAAAAAATCCTGCAGTGTGTTCATTGCAAGAAATAGAAAATTAGGGGGGAAAGAAAAAAAAGGAAATTATGGAGAGGAACTGCTAAGGAACTTAGAAAAATAATCAAAATGCAGTTGTAAGAAAATAAATTCTCCACAGTACCTGATAAAGGTTTGGCTGGTTGTAGCTTTCCTTTTTATCTTCATTCCTTTAGGGAGCTGCTACTCTTTATATGCAACTCAAATAGATCTGAAAAAAACCCACGACTTAGGATTCCACATTTTCACTGTGGTTCTGGCACTCACATTGTACTGCATCATATCACAGCTTTTTATTCTGCCACTGTACAGTACATAATGAGATATAACTATATCACTTAATGCAGCAATTAAAATGTAAAAAAAGGATGTGCCTGTTTTTCTAGCTCCCCCTCCCATCCTTTTAGCAAGTAAGGAGCCACTTTTATGTCTCAGTAGCCGGTTAAAATTTAATAGCTTCCATTGGAAGTCATCACAGTTCACAATACTTGCGTGTTTCTACCCGTTCCAAACAAATCTGCATTTTATAGCCTCATTTGTGGTTGCATTCAGCAGTTTAATAGTAATCAGGAAATGAGGGAGAAGTCTTCCATGACTAAACAGCCTTCCCCCAGAAAGCCCTGCATTCTTCTCACGTCCTTCAGAGGTAAAGAAAAAAAGAATTGGAAAGTTCAAGTATTATATATCACCAGGAAGCCAGGTATATTCAAAATGCAAATATGTCCCAGAATGAGAAAGTGAGCTGCCTGCCAGTAGTTGGTAGATTCATTTCCCTGGTTTCCCTCTCCAAATTTGATTGTTTCTATCCAGCATTACCCTCCTGTTTTACTGATGAGTTTAATGTCAGTCTTTAGCAGATTAGTATCGGCTTTGCCATCTGAATTTCAGATCACAGACACTGCTGCCCCCCTAGCCCTGATATTAGACTGTTTCTGTGCAAAGGATTAACCTGATGTTTGTGGCACAAAATGAGCTTTGCCAAAGGAAAGCCCGGCACGAATGTTGCAGCAGTGCTGTTTTCCCAAATTAAGGAGTAATATGCATGGGTAGGAATTCTGAGACCTCTTACAGATTTGTAATGATTTAATAGGACTTGAAATCAATCATAATATTTGAGAGCTTCACGGGCTTCATTAATCAATGAATGGAATTCTTCTTGATTTCTGGTAATCTCTGGGTCTCTGCAGTCAGTACCTCCTTCCCCGCGTGCCTGGATATGTGTGCATGGCCATTAGACACAAATGGAACACCCACCCCAAAGACAAACATCCTTAGGAGTGTTCTGCATGCAGCTGAACTCAACCTTCTGTCTTCATTAATGGGCCTCTAATATCATGCCACTGTTTCCAGGTACAATCCCTCCCCTCATTAAGTCAGTTGTGCAAAGTGAGGAAGGGCTGGCAACCAACGAAGGGCTAAAGATGCTGGTGACCATCTCCTGTATCTTGGTTGGGGTCTTGCTGCTTTTCGTGATGCTGCTGGTCGTGCGCAGGAGGAGGAGGGAGCAGAGGCTGAAGAGGCTGCGAGGTAAGATGGCAAGAAGAGACATGAGGTGACAAAGTGTCTGTGGTTGGTACAGAAATTTACAGAAATTTGGTAGTAAGTTTCTTAAAAAAAAAAAAAAATTAACGTTTTCATTGTTATCATTTTGTGTGGGAGGAAAGAAAATGATTCTCACGTGTTGATGTTTATTTTCCTTTCTTTGCTGGTGTTTGTTTCCCTTGTGAATGTTTTCAATAACCTAAACCTGGGGCTTTTTTTGAAGGATAAAATCAGATGTCCTAAAGATGATGGAATTTCAGTTTTCCAGCGATGCAAACCACGATTCTCAAACTGTAAAATGGAGATACCCCCTTAATAGGCTGGAAAACACAACCAGATAGTCCCAGATTTGTTGCCACAGCTTTTTCCTCAAAATGTGTCACAACAGAACTATTGGAACCCTTCACTGTTCTCTGGCCTTTCGCTGTCGCTGCTCTCTGCTTTCCTCTGACCCTCATTCAAATTCACTTGTTTGCCATGGGGATGAATTTTGGATCTGGGAATTCCTTCAGCCTTATCAATCAATCATCCAGCAAACACCACGGCCAAGCTTTTGGCTCTTGCAGTCTGTCACTTTGCCCTGTGGATTTTGCACAGGCACAGCCTTTTTGCTGCAGGTATTTGGGGGAAAGTCTTTTAAATCTCACCCTGAATAAACAGTAAAGCAACTTATCATCTGCCAAAAATAAGTCTAATCATTTCCAAGAGCCACCAAATTGTTTAGCTACTCGTATTTTAACCAAAATGTGATCATATCTGTTAAAACCAGGGTCAACCTTGTCACTTTAGCAAACACCTCTCTCTCCTTTGGGTTTCATTTTGTCTTTTGTAACAATATGTTGGATTTTTTTGCAAGAAAAAAAGACAGAGAGGTTGGGCTCTTAGGCATGGGCAAACTCGTAGATTAAAGAGGACAACTAACCTTATGGTTCATAGACAGCTCTGCAAATCAGGGCATCTGGAAGCTTTAGCTTGTATAACCTTTTCATTTGAAACCTTAAAAGTCATTTACCTCTGTGCAGTTTTGTGGGGGTTTTTAGTTCAAAATATCTGGTAAAGAAACAGAAAGTATTATCTTCTTAGAAATACTGTGCAATTCCATCCATAATGAGCAGGACATTTCAAGCCCCTTGGCTCCAGGAAATGATGGCTGTGCACATTATTTTTTCATGGTTAATTTAGAAGTGTTCATAGATTGTTGAGTTCCAGTCCCTTAAGGAGGGCCGAGGATCACTGGCCAGTGCAGCTTTTGCAGAACAGAAGACATCTCTGAACTATTTCCTCTCAGAATATGAAAAAATCTCTGAGCTTCACTTAAACACAGGCACTGAAAAAGAATTCAGCAGTACTTCTGATGAAATTAATCATTATTTAACTACCATTTCTGTACAAGTTGCATCTCACTTATCTGAATTTGTCAAGCTACATCTCAACATCCCATCTGGTCCTGTTTTACTTCTGCACAAGTTCTTTTTTTGCATCATTTTCAGCCTCTGAGGATATTCTTTTCACAGGGTGCCAAGCAAGCAATTTCTTAATGTTTTCACTGGTAAATGAAACAGGTGAATATTCTTTAATTTTCCTCTGTAGTTTCCCCATCATTTTTTGATTTTGAGGCTTTTATCTGGTCCCTTTGCAATCTTTAGGTAGCTTTTCTCATCTGTGTATTCTGGAAACTATTGTAGTATTCCAGCCACACTCATGTCAGCACCAGAGAGAAGTAACAGCCTTTTTTCTTTCCCTTTATGGTCTTCTAAATGTAAAACAAATCCTCTGTTACTTTTTGTATCATGCTACTTTTCATGAAAATACTCTGTGGGACCAAAACTTTGCTTTGAGAAATATAAATGTAACATTTTACTGCTATTTAATCATATCACAGTGAGAGTTTTCCCAATATCGTCAATTCTCAGTGAGTTTTAGTCTCATTTTAAAAACCCCATTTTGTTAGACATGGCTACTTGACCACAAATCCTTATTGACTGGCCTGGATTATTCCTTCAGTTCATTTCATTAAGATTCATTCCATTTTTTTCATCGTTTTGCTCATTGCCAAGATCAGATTGATAGGACTTCAGTAATTCCAATTTTTTTTTGTGTGTGTTCATTCTTTTTGAAGACTGAACCCATGTCATCAATTTTCCGTTCTTCTGGAAGTTACTTTATGTTCTAAAAATATATAATAACAATATAATAAATACAATAAGTATTGCTTTTTCAAAGAACTCTTTATTAAGTTCTCTAAAGCAATGTGTGCAAGTTTTTCTGATCTAACTAAAAAAGGGATGTTTTGCTGTAGTAATTGCTGTGATCAATTTTCATGTGAATTTTGAAATTGAAATCCTGCCATTATCACATTATCACTTGATGTTTATGACCTGGTGGGGTTTCTTTGAGGCGCAGAATTCATATTTCCTAAATCATGAGTCCACTGCCAGAAAGAATAATTTCCACACTGGGACCTTCTGAAAGAACCTCTGCAAGTTCCAGATGTTAATTCTTGCTTTTGTGGCTGCAGATGTGTTTCCTTTGAGCCTTCTTGACAAAGAGCAGTGGGAATTGACTTATTTGCCTGCACACATTTTTACCTGTGCTTATAGACATAGGTTTGTGGTTCAAGTTTCTGCTGGAAAATGCAGCAGAAAAACAGCAGCCTCTCCATTCTTAGTCCTTTTACTCCTTGTTTAGCATGTGGGGACAGTTAAATATTTGCCTTCCTCCTGTGTCACGCTGCAATTCTGTTTAGAAAGGCAGCACAGCTTTTAGCAAAGCCCTGATTTTTTTGCCCAGTTTAGCAGTTCCACCAGTCAGGTCCCCAAAAAGGTCAGTTGGCTGCTGGAGTTCATGCAGCCATTGAGTAGGTCAACATATATTATAACACAGGAGCCTGATGGCTTAATGCTCTTTTTCCTTACTATTAACCCAGCTCTGCTACTGCTGTCACAGTTTCCCCTTTCTTTTTAAATCCAATTCAGCCTCACGCAGGCAGAAAGTATGAGCGTGGCACGATGGTTGAGAAGTGGCAGGATGCAATTTAAAGCTGTATCAGTGTCCCTGATTTCCCAGGGGGCAAACCAAATGTGCTGGGAATGTTAAAGGCGGCTGCCCCAGCCGCTGGAAGCGAGGGCTGTCGCTGGGGCAGTGCCTGTCGGAGCAGTCGCGTGTCAAGAACGCTGAGGAGCAGCTTGGCTTTCTCACCAAGGCATGGGATGATGCTTGGCTGGAGCAGAGAGCCACCCATGGACTCCCCAAGGCCTGTTTTCACCGAAAAACTGGGAGATAGGACACTGGCAGGGATGCTGAGTCACTTGGGGAAGTGTTCTTGACACTTATGGAGAAAATAGAGACTGGTTTGTGAAACCAGCATTTCTCCTGTGGTTGGTGTTTTGGGCACACTGTTCTCATACTGGAGACCCCAGCACAGCAAGGACAGGGAGCTGCTGGAGAGAGTCCAGAGGAGGCCCCAGGATGGTCAGAGGATGGAGCAGCTCTGCTGGGAGGGAAGGCTGG
>JAWWMP010000001.1:115068015-115094051 GCA_035047865.1 Dendrocincla tyrannina
GGGCTCCCTGGGCTGGCAGGGCTTTTCCAGCCTCAGGGATCTTGGGCTTGAAGAGAGATCACTGTTACTTGTTAAACTGTTCCTCCTTCTAATACATTTATGTAGTTTTTTCCCAGTTAAGCCAAAGGTAACTTGTACCTCTCTAAGCATTTTTTGTGCCACTGAGGAACTTATTGGGCTGTTTGGGGCTGAAAGGCAATTTCAGGAAAAGTGGGGACTTTAGGAGACTATTTGATTCTTGCCACTGCTCTGAGAAACAGCAGTGGTCTCACACATGGCTGATTCAAATCCCTTACTTCCTAATAATGCATCTATCAAATAGATTTTCATTTGTGATGACATTTCTTCTATTTTCTTCTAGATGCAAAGAGTTTGGCTGAAATGCTAATGAGGTAAGAATAGATTTAATGGTTTTTTAAAATTGAAAAATGTCTGTCAACTATAGCAGCATATTTAAAGATGATTGTAGGGACAAATGGAGAAGTCAACTTTTTATTCCTAAACCTTTTTTCAAAACACACCATATGACTGCCTGTTAAGAACTGGGATGCTTGATGGTTAGAAATGGGGGAAAGAAGACAATGTGTGGACAGTACCTGTGAGGGAACACAATGATAAAAAACTTGTGTTAATATCTTGAATTATAGAAGCTATGTAGGTCCATTTGGACATTTTTCCTATTCCAAAAAACACTTTCATAATATGTATCAAAGTAATTGCTCTTCAGAGATCATCTGATTAAAGGCAATACATTTCGGGATGTGAATATCTCTAAACTTTACAGCTATGTTTATGTAATTCCCTATTGTTAGCTGCTTATACCCAAAGGTATAGAAGAGCAGGTAAATCCATTTATTATTTTTCAGTTCCATTCCATCAGCTCAGCATTCAGAAATCTAATTCAGTTGTTGAAATTGCATCATAATGACTATTCTGGCACCACAGTTCTTTCGAAGATGGAAATTTGGTATCTTCAGTGTTTATTGCTTTGTCTAGGGAAAATGTTGAACTTTAGAACTGCTGCACAGATTTGAAACTGGGATCACCAAGGGATCCTTTTTAAGTTCAAATGAATTTTGGCTTGCTGGAAAATATTTTTATATCCGAGCAACAAATTTGAGAATGTCATAGATATTTTACCAAATGAACCATACTCCAAACTTCCTCAGCTGTGATAAACTTCACATCCTGTTGTGGGAATATACTTACTAAAGACATGGTGACAGATGGGTTTAGTGTAAATTCAGCTTTATGCCATCAGTCTGCAAACACATCTGAATAAGCCCAGTGATGTTAACAAGACTAGTCACGCGGGTCAGGTTATACCCTCCCGATCTGCCCGTCAGAAAGCCCTGCAAGCAGCAGACTGTGGGTCTCAGCAGCTCCAGGAATGTGTGCTCTGGTGGCTTTGGTGTCACAGCAAACAGCCCAGATTAGCATATGCAGCAAGTCTGTTCCCTTAAGGGACCCAGCACGCCCTGGCTGAAACTCCTGCACGAGGACATTCAGTCCAAGTGGCCACCACTCGTAACAACTCTGCAAAACTGGTTGACTTGACCCTGGTTGGCTTAACCATGGTTGGTTTAACCATGGTTGGCTTAGCCCTGGTTGACTTGACCCTGATTGGCTTAACCCTGGTTGGCTTAACCCTGGTTGTCTGAGCCCTGGTTGGCTTAACCATGGTTGGCTTAACCATGGTTGGTTTTACAAATCTCATGATGGCCTCTGCAAGGCTGTTCCAGAGTCTCACTCCACTGACACTTAGAATCAGAGTGCCCACACAAGGGACCAGGTTGGATCCACTTTCTCCTCTGGTGTTGGTGACCTTCATATTAAAGAACATTTCCTCCCTGCCTGATGTGCTCAGGGAGCAGCCAGGTCCTTTCTAAGTCCCTAGTTCAGAGCTGCTTTTCAAGGTAACTCCTCTGCCACCATTTCATTTTGCTTTTCTTTTCACCAGCATCGAAATAGGATCATCAAGCCTGTTTCTCTCATCTCATTTATTAACAAATAATCGTGTTTTTATTAAGTAGTCTTATTGTAGATTTCTTTTCTAAAAGTGTGGGCAAAGGCAAATTACTCTTATAATTTCAGTGGAAGTAGTTATATAGTCCTGCATTTGCAGACACATCAGAATTTGGAACTCTTGTGATAAATCTGTGAAATACCTTCAACCAAACCTGAGCAATCCATCTGTTCCTGAAAATGCAGCATATTAATAATCAAAGGAAAATAAACCCTCTCCAAAGCAACAGTCATTTATTATAAAGCCCTGTATTTTTTATATCTTTTAGATTTCACCCAAAATCTGCTATGATAAAAATATCAAGAAAGGGGGTATCTGGGGAGAGGGCAGAAAAGGTGATTCCCTGCTGGGTAGGAAGGTGTGAGGGCTGGAGAGAGCTTTGTGTATCTCTCTCCCTTTGAGGAGATTTTTATGAGCGTGTGGAAAGCGGATTAAGAGTGGAGCTTTAGTCTTTGCTTTGAAAGTCGCCGGCTTTGGGCGTGTAAGTCAAATGTCTGTGGAGCAGGATAAGCCTCAGAAGTCAGCAGTTCAAAGGGAGCTGCACAACTTGTTGTGGGTGCCTTAAACTCACAAATAAACATCCCTGCTGCTGGACAAGCACAGCTTTTTTATGGCTCTTTTGGGTGAAAGCAGCAGCCCAGCCACGCTCCTTGAAGTGGTTCACTGTGAATCAGTTCAGCAGTTCAGCAAGCTTTCAAATTTTGAACACGTGGTGAAGAATCTTTTCTCCCCAAATATTCTTCTGTCAAGCTGATCACTTAAAAGATTTAGTTTTCCACGTGTTTTTACAACAGCCAGCTTGGGCAATCGGGAAACTCTGGGGTTGGCCTGACTCTCTGCCAAGGACCCAGAATGACTTTGGGTTTACAGAGCATCATATTCAATCTCTTTACATAACTAGCTTGACATCTTTAACCTTCTGTGCACACAGATATTTGCAGTCATTCAAATAAATATTTCTGTATTAAAGATCCAGAAAGATAGCTTAAAGGGGGGTATTATGTTAACTATACACTCTTTCAAAATGCCTTGTACAAAGCACTTCCTCCCCAGACTGGACAGAAAAGCTGTTCTCAGTCAGACCCAAAGACCCACGTGCCCAAATACCTGTTTTAAGCAGTGGCCAAAAGCAGACACTTTATTAGAATATTAGAATAAAAGACTGCAGCAAATGCTGAGAGAGCTGGGGTTGTTCAGCATGGAAAAGGCTTTGGGGAGGTCCCATTGAGGCCTTTCAGTACCTTAAAGGGGCTTTTAAAAAGGAGGGAGAGGGACTTTTTACACGGGCAAATAGTGACAGGGTAAGGGGCAACAGGTTAAACTGAAGGGGACACGTTTAGATTAGACATACAGAAGGAGTTCTCAATTCAAAGAGTGCTGAGGCACTGGCAGAGGTTGCCCAGAGAAGTTGTGGCTGCCCCGTCCCTGGAAATGTCCAAGGCCAGGTTGCACAGAGCTTGGAGCAACCTGGGCTAGTGGAAGGTGTCCCTGCCCATGGCAGGGGGTGGAACTGGATGAGTTTTAAGGTCTTTTCCACCCCAAGCCATTTTATGATTCTATGATTTGATGACTTGTTCCCAGTCCCAAACAATTTGGAGCTCAGTGATTCTTTGAAACAGAGGGAATTAATTGTATTCTACACAGATCCTTACGAGGTCTGGCAGGTAAAGAATAGTGCATGCTTATATTTTGGGAATTTTCTACCTGTAAATATAGAAAAACAGATGTAGATATATTTTCTCTCTTTAAAGAATTAGTCATTGCAGTCCTCATCCTCCAGACTGTTAAAATGCCTGATTTGGCCTGGGTTAGAAAATACTTGGGCACCAAACTTCAAAACTGAAAGCCTAAAGCTCTTTGCCTTTTTTCCAAGTCCTGGAGGCACTTCATTGCTGTTGGCACTTTAAGTTCTTATAACTTGAAAGTTGAGCTAGTGGGGTCTGCAGAAAAGAAGTCAAAATTCCTTGGGCCAGAAGGAGACAGGCTCCTAATCAGCAGGAACCCTCTTGCTTCTGCCAAGTGCTTGTGCAGTGTTTGGACACCCCATGTCACTGTAGTGCTGCCTAAAGTGGGATTAATTAGACCAGCAGGGAGGAGGAGAGATCTCACAAAGCAAGGCATAACTCTCGAGCACAGTAGGGAATATTCCTGTACAGAGACAGCCCTGGGTTTCCACTTCTGGCTTGAAAGACCTTCCATATATTGTGCATAAAGCTATCCCTGGAGACAGGAGTGGGATTGGGAATTCTCTCTTGGCAGATGAGCAATGCAACTGCAAATCTGGGGAACTGTCCTCTTGCTCCCTGTGGTCCAAACAGTATTTTCTTGCAGCTGAGCACTTTCCAACAAGAAATATATTCATCTTTCAGAAGAGGTTCTAGCTCTCACTGGGATAGTGGGCTCTGCATTCCCTGCCCAAGATGTCTGATTTGGCCCCTGTGTCTCCTGCATCCCTAGTGAGTGAAGGGGGCTGCAATGCTGCATTTATTAGACTCAGTTTTGCAATGCACAGATTCTATACGTATCTGAAGGCATGTACTGAATTAACTATTGAATTATGGAAATTTGGCATCAGAAATTCAGTTTTCTACTTGATCATGGGTTTGCAAGCCCAAAGTAGCCCTCAAACATATTTGACAAAGAGGTGACATATTGGCCTCTGATTCTTTTAGCATTTCAGCACCTTGAGTGGAGACCAATAGGAGAGTGGCATGCAGAGACTTTGAGAACATCAGTGTGGAATTTATCTGCACCTGACAATGCTACATGTCTTTGAAAATTGATGTTCTTAATAAGACACTGTGGTTGCTGTTATCCACTGGTTATGTTTATGGAGAAAATTCTGGGAGCCCTCGGATAGCCCTGCTGATATTTTGCTTTTTATGATGATTAAACGAGGCATCAGTTGTGGGCTGTTTGAATGCATTTCAGCATATGGAAACAGAACCACCTAACCCCTCAGGAAAAGACAAAGACATTAAAGTTGGAGATGCATAGATGGTGTTGGTGGCAGGGGCCACAAGGGCAGGGAAATCCAGAAGGTGACACTCAGCCAGAGGGGACAACCTGCGTGCCTTGCGGGTCTCGCTCTTGGACGAGGAGCAGAATCACTGACCACACGACTAGAAAATTCCTCCTAAAAAGAGCTCCAGGAGAACCTCCAAACCTGAGAGAATCAGGTCTTGCTCACACAAAGGAAATTGGCACACATTTCCTGGAGATGTGGGCCCATCACACCCGCATTAATCTCCTTCGGCGGGGCCCGTGCTGGCGAAGAAGGAGCTTATCATCAGGCAGCTTAATAGTCCTCTGCTGATTCCATTAACAACAATAATTCATTGCCAAAGCAGAATTAAACAGAGTGATCTACAGCTCTTCTCCTCTAGAAAATGAGCCTGCATTTGGTTTTAAAGCCCTTTGAATTTGGAGCACTTGGATCACACTACGGGTTGATTTGTCTTAACTCTCCTCGGCCTCCCTGCGTAAAGTGTTTTCAAATATTTCATTTCATCCAAACAGTAATTACATCTAAAAGGGCAGAAAGTTCCCGGGGTTGTAGTGCAATCTGAAGGTTTCTTGGTGCAAGCTCAGCGCTGGAAATGACTGCAGCACTCAGTTTTCCTATCCATTTTCATTTTCTTCCAGTAGACAGCTCATTTAAGAAGTCATTTTCTGGTACACAAACTTTAAAATGAAATTGTTTCAATTTGCATGATGACAGAATAATAGGTTTATGTTCTTCTTTTGGAATATTGCAACAATCAATTAGATGTAATCCATGAATATAAACAAGATTTGCAATTTTAGTCCTGGAACATCAATGGGACTAAAACCTTTATTTATTTCAAGCCATCTATTAATAGTATTCCTAGGTGCTAATTTACTTTTCCATTTACCAGTTCAAGTGGTATTTGGGATTTATCTAATGAAAAATAATGAAAGGATTAAAAAATAATTGGAATTACTCAAGACTTCATTTTCCTACCCACCTGTTCAATCAGCTGTGTGTTGCTTTCCTCCAATTCATGAGAAATAAAAGGAAAGGTCCCTCCCCCAAATGTTTCCTTAATTTCTTTATGTGACAACACTTGAAAGAAACTGTTTGAAATTTTCAGGAGATTCCTACTGATAAAGAACTGCCCAAATCCCTCCACACTGTGCATTCACCTAACAGCTTGTGATGTGCAGTAAATTAATACTCTGCACTTGTTCTGAAGAGGGGAAAATAAGATCTGTGAGTGGTTTTGATGATTATGGTGACACTATTTGTGTTTGAGCTGGACAGGCTTAAAAAGGAGAAAGTTTGCAAATATCTTTTCATTTAGGCTGAGTGTTAAAGTGGTCAATTCTCTTCTGTTTTCAGCAAGAACACCAGGACATCAGACACCCTTAACAAGCAGCAGCAAACACTGAGGATGCACATAGACATTCCCAGAGCACAGCTGCTCATTGAGGAGAGGGACACCATGGAGACCATTGGTAAGACCAAAGGGTTTCTTTTCCCTGCTTTATGTAACAGGTGGAATTTCTTTACCCTACATCTTTTGCTCGCTGCAAACATCAAGGAAAAAAAAAAAAAGAGCTACAAAGTAATTTGAAAACCGAATTGATTTCTTTTTTTTTATTATTCTCCTCTTCGAGTCATTTCCCACTTTAAGTAATCTCAGTACAGTATTTAAAATAATGCAGGACATTAGGAAAATGAAGCTGTTGGAAAGAGCCTCTTGAAGAAAATGTAATTGAAGACTGGCAGTTTTATGGTTTTCATTTTGATTTCTCTTTTGGCTCTGACTAGGCAGTTGGATCAGTGGCATTACTTAAAAGGAAAATGAAATTCTGAAACTACAATCTCAGGATTTAAAGACTTGCTTCAGCCAGTTCCTAAAACTTACATGTTTGAATCCACCTGTTCATAGCAAATGATCGTTCAACATTTGGATCAGTCTTCAGCTTTTGTGTATCTATGCAAATATTAAAATCTACACTGTTTTTATGCAAGAGAAAACAAGATTTCTCATGCTGCTGGCACACTGTTGAACTGTCATGAAAAATAGAATTGTTTGGTGTTGGGATTTTTTTTTCCCCCAAATAATTTAAACACAAGATGTCTGGAAACCCAGCAGAATACAAATACAACCTCTTGTGACTGTAGGGGTGCACACTATGGCAAGACATTCCTGGCTGGTCTTGTTAGACTTCTAACTTTACTTTTTTTGGGTAAAACTCTGTGTTAAAGAAGCCTTTGATGACTGAGAATTAACAGCATCCCAGGGAAGGTTTGGCCAGAGAGGAAAGTCAGCAAGCTGAGAGCAGCATCTCTGCATCTCCTGTCCATGCCCGTTCCAGATTGGAAGAGGAGATGCTTCACCTGAAATAGAGACTTTTTTAATCATGATTTGAGCTTCCCAGAGTCTGCCCTTCATCCTAAAGAACAGCCTTAGCTCTTGAGTTACAGCTGCTGAGCAATGGGGGGTTACAGTGAAAATACCATTAGTGCCTGAACTGCAGCAATGTGATCGTGGCCTCGGTACCAGCCAGCTTTCCACACAGCCCTGGGAATAAGCTGGGATTTTGGCACTGTTTGACAGAGTTTGCTGCCAAGAGGCTTTATTCCCAACCTGAATAAGAGCTCATCTTCTGCCAGAGACAAGAGTGATTTGATTTCATAATGCTTATTCTATTTATGGCCTTCTTTGGGTAAAAAATGCTGGTTGTGTTATTGTGCAGAACTGTTTGCACTAATGGTGTCTTGTCAAGTTAAAAACAAAACCAAAACAAAACCCAGGAATGCTTAGAAGAAGCAGATCAACCTCTGCTGAGTGGTAAATGCCCAGAAACCCTAGAGCTGCCAGTCCCCTTAGAATACATTACAAATCTATAGAGCACAGCACAGTGGGGAATCCTTGTGGCTTTTATTGATAATCTGAATGGATAAAAAGTCTGTAAGGAATGCAAAAGAAAGCCTGATAACACAGCAAATAGTTGTTCTGAGAGAACAAAGGCAGGCAAAGATTTATTGCTGTTAAACCATCCATTATCAAGTGGGCCAGATTCCTCTTTGGAGCAAAAAAAAATACAATACAGAGATCACAACTGAAACGAAAATAATTATAAATATAAAATAAAATAAAAAAGTGCTGCCTTGCACTGGTTTCCTGCAGGGATCAAGGGCTGTGTAGAAATCTGGTGAATATATCCTGCTCCTCAGGGAAGAAATAGAAGCAAAACCATACAACAGTAAAGGTTAGGACTCAACCTTTTTCTTCCTTTCCATGGTCAGGCTTCACCTCACACTTTCCTTCGCAGCTGCAGCACAAGCAGTGCTGGGTCAGAGCTGCAATATCCTGTCTCTGGAGGAAAAGGGGACTGGGAGAGGGTTCATTAGCAGCATCACCTAACGACCTCCTTTTGGGATGGCACGCCTCATTTCACTGAGGACATTAAAAATCGTGTCAGGAAAAAGAAATTAATTGAATATGTCACTGAAAAGCTCATCTGAGCTCTCTGGAAATGAAGGGGAAGAGGGCAGTGTTCAAAAGATGGGAACGAAGGGAATAGGGACGAAAATAATTACACACAAATCAGGGGTTTGGGGAGGATGTTTAATAGCCTGCCTCGGATGCACATCTCTGAGGTGAAATCACAAGGAAAAACACACTTATTCTGTAGTTTTTTGTGAATTTTGAGTTTAAACCCAGAGGCTGCCGAGCTGTGGTGGCTTCAAAGCCACCCTCACTCCTGCAGAGAAGGGGGAGCTGCCTCTGTCCGTGGTGGTGCCCAGCTGAAAACAAGTTTGAGGACTTAGGAAGGCAAACCCAAAATTCACTACTCATTATCTGATGGTTTTGGGGTTTTTTTTCACTTACAGATGACAGATCAACCGTTCTGCTCACTGATGCTGACTTTGGAGAGACATCCAAGCAGAAGTCCCTGACTGTCACCCACACAGTTCATTACCAGTCCGTGTCACAAGCGACAGGACCACTGGTGGATGTTTCTGATGCCCGGCCAGGAACAAGTAAGGACATGAGAGAACAGGTTTTCTGGGGAGGAATAAACCATAAGAAAATTAATCCTGTGCTCCTGCACTTGCATCCTCATCCTTCTGTCTGAGAGTAGAGAGAAATCTATTTAGGTCAGCAGAGAACATTCCTTAAACAATTGCACTTAGTGATTCAATAAGGTAGAAATTGCATGTGCATCTGAAATGTAGGTATAATTTGAAATAATTCATACTTGGCTTTCATTAGACCAAATGCATACTGGATTTTAATTTCCTGAATTTATTGGGTAAATTAGCTTAATAGCTTTTAGTGTCTAATATGCTTTTTTTTGCTCTGTGATCAATCTTTATTGTATTTCAAAATACATCTTTCCTCCCTACCTCTCCATCAGGCAAGAAATACATTTCTCATTATTGCTTTTTCCAAAAAAAGTTTTATTTCTGGTTTTACTTATTATGGGAAATTACTTTTCCCAGATATATTCATGCTGAGTTATTCTTATAGTGATTAAAATACTATCATAAATTCATATATTGATGCAATCCATTCTTCTCATTCCTCTCATGAATATGTTCCATATCTATGTAAAAGGGGAAAAAACCCACTAGATTGAAGGATTACTTGTGAGTTAGAACTTTGATTTAAGTGCAGTTCACTGCATTGTGCAATTGCTAAAATGTCTTGGATTATTTCTATCCCCTGACCCTTTCAGACTTTGTTTACTTGGTGAGTTTGCTGAACAGAAATGCTGAAAGTTCAGTTGCTAGAAAGCAGGTTCTTTGAAAAATCCTTATTTCCACCCCAGTCTTTATAAAAAGTAGCTGTTCTAGTCCTGGCCTTGCTGCTTTTGTAATTGTCAGGTTTTAAGTTGTGGGGAGTCATTTCTTGAGGACTAGATTAGCACCACTAATTTTGCTCTGTGGGGAGTCATGGCCTTTGAATTAGAAGAGCCAATGTACAATTTTTTGGTTTTCTTCTTGGAACCACTCTTGCCTCACTCCTCTAGTTCATGCACATGTTGGCTGGCCTGTTCCCTATGAGCAAAAACATCATGGGATCATTTTTATCAGATCAGGATTGTCTGAGTAAGCGATAGCTCTCCATTGTTTTCCAACCCTGCCTTTTTTAATAAGGCAAGAGGCACCACCCCAAAATCTCATGCCTGTATCAAACCACAGCCCTTTGCAGCACAAGAACTTCCTACCTAATGCCTTATTTTTATATGTAATTTTGTGCTTCATTCCACTGCAGCCAGGAGGAGAATTCCTTCAAGTTAACATGGATTTAACTCATATGCAGGAGTATGATCTGTGTCCAGCCCTGCTTTGGAAACAAAAATCCCCCATCACTTTTATTATGCAGTAAAGATCTGACTGCAGCAGTGCACAGGGCTGGGTCAAAGACTCCCAGAGTTTTCCCTGGACTGAAGACACCAAACCAGCTTTGACAGAGGCTGGGCTATGAGATTTTGTCTAGACCCACAGCTTTGGCCAGCCAGGTGGCTCA
Source organism: Dendrocincla tyrannina (assembly GCA_035047865.1). Taxonomy (NCBI): domain Eukaryota; kingdom Metazoa; phylum Chordata; class Aves; order Passeriformes; family Dendrocolaptidae; genus Dendrocincla; species Dendrocincla tyrannina. The sequence goes on from JAWWMP010000001.1 coordinate 115,078,552, forward strand.
GAGCTTATACATCCTCCCTTCTGAGCGCACTCACTCTCAGTGGGTGGCAAATATTCCCCTGCAGCACTTCTGAAGTTGTTCCCTTGTTCCTATTTATTTATTTATAACAGAGATGCTCCGTGACCCTTTACCTTGCTCACCTCAGCTCTCTGCAGTTCTGTTCCTGTGTGTGACAGCAGAGCTGGGGCACCACATGGGAGCTGTTTTCCACCACACCACAGCTCTGGAACTTGCTGTGTCAGTGCTGCAGAGCCTCTTCCGAGGGCACAGCACAGCTGGGACACAGCTGGGGCACAGCAGGATAAGAGCTGACCTCCTGCATGCTGGCACTCCTTCAGATTGCTGGCAAAATCCTGTGGGATCAGGGAACAGTTGAGGTTTGAAGGGACATCTGGGCACTGGTTGGTCCACCCCCTCTGCTTAAAGCAAGGTCAGCCAGGGCTGGTTGGCCAAGGCCATGCCCAGATGACTTTTGGGTGTCTCCAAGGATGGAGACTCCACCACCTGTCACAGCAACCTGTGTCAGTGCTTGGCCACCCTCACAGTGAAGGGTTCCTGGTGGTCAGTGTTCCACCTTGTGCCGTGTCTCTGATCCTCTCCATGGGCACCGCTGGCAAGACCCTGGCTCTGTCCTATCTGCCCTTTCCCTTCAGGTATTTCATACACATGGATGAGGTTCCCCCAGTCCTTCTCAAGCCCAAGCAGCCAGGAGTTGTCCCACCAGCACTCTCCTGCTTTTCTTCCTGTTTTCCCTCAAGGTTTTCACTCCTGGCCACTCCACAGCCACGTGCCAAATTCCCCCAGCTGGTACAAGGGGTGGTTTATAGTGGCAGGCTGGGAATGTCATGCCAAGAGTATTTTTGGATGTTACCCACGTGAGGCAGCTCTGTGCTGCTCTGCCAGGAGGATCAATTATCAATGGTTCTGATTTTTCCACTGCTGTAGGGGGAAGATGAAACACAGGAGAAAGATCAGACCACAGATTGTGTTTGTAAATAAATACCTTGTTGCTTTGAAGCAGCAGAATACAAACTCTCACTGGGAATGCTTAGGCAAAAGCAATGCTCAGAGTCATTATCTGGGTATTGGATTCTTTTTCTAATTGCTTATGCTAAAGTCTCTTACCTCAAACACTGACAACTTCACCATTTGAATGTCAAAGAACATTTGAATAAATTTGAATTTTTCATTTCTAATACCCTTTCTCTCTATTGTCAGCTATATCCTTTCAGAAGCTCTGAGGAGAAATCCTTCCATGCTGGTGAAGTCACTCTCTGTTTGCCACATAATGATTTTTCTCTTGCGTTTGCTTTGTTAGGCTCACTTTTACAGAAGAACAATTTATTAATAAAATAAAATTTATTAATAAAATTAAGGAGGTCAATTTTGGCACATAGTTTGCTTTTATTCTCTTTGTCACCATAGTATCTCTAAGACAATAAAAAACTAGAACATTTCTGACCTCAAACAGGTAGCAAATTATTTTTATAGTTGAAGAAATCGCATTAATTTACTAATTGTTTTAAAACAGTCAAATCTTTATGAACCTGTTCCTGTAACTCTGATGGCACTATTACAACTTATGTTTTATGTCTTGGCTACTTGTTAAAATTGGGAGTCTGTAGCTGATCAATACTGTAATATAATAATAGTATGTCCAGAACAGCAAATTTTTTCACCACATTTCTGAGAGCAGGTCCCTGGTTGGGGGATGTTTTTGAGGACACTTCTATGCTGATAATTTACCATACCCTTCACTTGAGAAATCCCTCACCAAATCTACTTGCCTTGTGCTCTTTCCCATCTCAGAGTGGCTTTGATACTGCTTGTGTTGGAGGAAAGGGATAATGAATGTGTCAGCGGGAGATTGATGGGGCTCTCAGCTCCTCAGCTGCACCCTTGTTAAAATGTAGGGTTTCATTAGAAAGAGGGTATTTCAAAAAAAGCATTAGGAGTTGGGTAACAATCAGAACTTTCACTGTTTGTTTTTCCCCTCATAGAATGTTTAGGGTTTGGGGTTTTTTAACCAACATGATTTCAGTGGCTCCCATTTCAGGGGGAAGTGAAGGGACAGGCACTGATCTCTCTGGTGAGCAGTGACAGGATTCGAGGGGATGGCACAAAGTTGTTCCAGGGCAGGGTTAGGTGGGATCTCAGCCAAAGGTTCTTCCCTCAGAGGGTGGTGGGCACTGATCAGGCTCCCCAGAGCAGTGGGCACGGCCCCAAGGCTGCCAGAGCTCCAGGAGGGTTTGGATGATGCTCTGGGGGACAGGGGGGATTGTTGGAGTGTCCTGTGCCTGGCCAGAGGTTGGACTGGATGACCCTTCCACTCAGGATATTCTAGGACTCTACAACCCCAACAGGACTTGTTTCCTCCTGAGTCCACGAGGCAAATCCCCGCTCTGTTGCCCACCACAGATCCTACCACGAGGAGGAGTGCCAAAACCGGCCCCACCGCCCGCAACCGCTACGCAAGCCAGTGGACCCTCAACAGACCTCACCCCACCATATCAGCTCACACCCTCACCACGGACTGGAGGCTCCCCACGCCCCGGCCAGCGGGCTCCGTGGACAAGGAGAGTGACAGCTACAGTGTCAGCCCCTCGCAGGACACAGGTACGGGGCGTTCCGAGGGAAAACGGGAGCAGCAGAACCTGCAGGACCATCCTTGCTCCTGGGTGGGCTTCATTTGGTGCTCAGATGTCAGTATTCTCTCCTGGCCGGGCTGTTTTCCTATGGGTTATTTATCAGGGGTGCCACAAGTGGTGCTGATGGTGACAAATATTGTGTCCCCTGGTTCCTCATGCCACACGTGAGCGCTGGAGCCCTTTGAAAGACACCCTGGTGATTTTTGCTGGAGCAAAAGGAAAAAGTGGGAGGATTTTGCTGCCTGAAATGGCACTGGCTGAGAAGGGGCAGTGTTAACAACCAGGGAAATCCCTGAGTCACAGGTGGAATGATTTTCAGGTTTGAGCTACATTCAGGTTAGGATTTTAATATTTTGGGGTTTGCATTCATGTGTAATATGTTCATAGGGTTTATTCTAAGTGGGAGATAAAAACAAAAAGAGAGAGAAAACTCTGGAATTAGAGTCCAAGTCAGAATCCATTCACATCACTGAATTCTGCAGCAGCTAGCTCTGATTTTCCTGAGGAAAAGGATAGGGTTGGTTGCTCTGGATGGTCAGTGGGGAGACACTGAATACAGATTCTGCCTGCAGTCTTCATCTCTTCTTGATGCCTTCACATTGTAAATGCAACTGTAACTTAAAAAAATAAGCTTTCTCCTCTGCCCTGCACTGAACAAGTGACAAAAAAAGGCAAAGGAATGAGTAAATGATTAAGCAGAAGAATAGTCTCAAAGCAAAGATAGTAAAGGTCAAATAAGCAGAGAGGTAAAATGCTGTTCAAAGGTATTCCTGATAAAAGTGGATCCAGGCTTAATCTGGTGTTCTCAGAAGGAACTGGCTGTCTGTCATGATTTTAGGGGAAGTGTTCATCACGTGTCAGAGCTACAAAGCAGTGGGTGTGACTGGCTTTTCCCAAGAAAACTCTTTCTGTTCTCTAGGTAAGAACAAGCCCCTGACTTCACTTACATCAAGTAATTCACAGGCTGGAGTTCTCTTCATTCTCTTAAACTTGTGGATCCTTGTCTTCCTTATTCCTCCATAGGGTAATGGCAGTCAGTAGGCACCTCCAGCCAGCTGGAAAACTTCACCCTGATTTCTTCAGGTAGAATTATCATAAAGCTTTAAGGATTAATAGCTAAACAGACACAAATATAAATGGCAAATCTTCTCTCAGAAACCCCTTCTGTTGCCATTCCAGAATTCAGGTGCAGTTGGATGTGTTCCAACACATTGTCACCCAAGGATATTTCCGATGTGTGTGGCAAAGGGCAGAAATTACATTTACTGTTTGGTTTAATAGACAAACAACACTTTTGTAAACAGACTTCAAAATCTGTATCTGAATATGGCTACATTCCTACTTTGTGTCTACCTTTGAACAGAGTGATTTATGTAAGGAATAGCAAGCTTTAGATCATGCTCCAGGAGGGTTTTCTCTTGCCAAACTGCAGCTCTATTATGCCACTTGATTCTGGGAAAAGAATAGAATCATTTAATCTAAGTACTTCAGAAGTTTCAAATTTTCAAATTAACACGTGTAGCCAAATGATGTGTTCAAAAATCAATTGAGATAATGTGGACCATTTGATCCCTTTTCCACTGTGGAATTTCTGATTTCTGAAGCCAGTTCATGCAGTTGATATTTGGCACAATACAGCACTTCTTATAAAAACAATTCCAAAGCAGTAGCTTAGGTGGAATGTACTGCAGCAGTTGAAAGCTGTAACTGTGTGAAAATGTTCTAACTAGAAGCCATTAGAAATTTTCTGAGCAATCCGTATTCTTGAAGTTTCATAAAGTTCAGCCTGGGCTTGGATGAACTTCCATCAAATCCAAAGCAGGTGTTCAAGCAGACTGGTCCTGGAATAGTCTCCCTATGGCATGGGAAGCTGCAGGTCCTGAGCTTCATGGACCAAACACTCATTTCTGTGACTTTTGCATGACCATCACATTTACAGACACTGCTCTGTGACACTGGACAACTGCTGCCTTCTGGGAGTTTCCAGCTGACCAGAAATTTGGAAAGACATTACTGCCATCTGATTTACAAATCAAATGTGAAAAACAGAATGATGTTTCCTGTGGGTGGAAAAGGGGGGGAAAAAATAAAAATAAATAAAGCCCTGTTAAGTTGTGGTCAGCTCAGAATCTTAAGCAAGTTATAGCATATTGTAGAAGTACTTGTCATTTTAAATAATGCATGGCCCTGTTTACAAGTGGCAGGAGTGCTGTTCTCTGTGCCCAATGAAATCTGATGCAGGGGTGCAGGCACGCAATAAAAAAGATAAAGATTTGCAATAACGACACACTTGCCTCTGGCTGCTACAGGAGGCCCATTTTTATGAATTACCTATTACATTGTGCCTGTTTATTGAACATCACCAACAATGTCTGAAATTGCACAGACCTTGTGATGAAACACGACTTCTGCCCAGGGAACTTTTAGAAGTCCTCTGCCCTTCCAGCCCACTGGAGTAGCAGCAACAGCCTGGTGATTTGTCCCTGCAAAATGAGCCCTGCTCTTCCAGAATGCTTTTTAAGTATTAGTAGCCATTTACTTCTTCAATAATAGTGTTGTTTAAGAGATATTGATATTCTCAGAACCTCATCAGCATGAAAGAACAGCTTGTAGGTCATCACAACCTGTGTGTCAAATATGAATCCCTCATTAGCTCCAGCAGCACTGGGAAAAGGCACCTGAATGACTGCAGGCTGCAGTTACCAAATACTGCTCTCTTAAGGCCTTTGTTCCCAATGAAATGAGTCAGTGTTTTACCTGGTGTCTAGAGAAACAGTGTCTTAAGATATACTGCCTTTAAATTTGATCTGTGTTCTCAGGACTTCCTAGAAAAAAAATAAATATATGATGGAAACAGGAGAAAAAACCTGTCCTTTCTCACCTAGACATCACCTCAGCCAAACACTTCAAAAGGATAATGTAAAGATGTTCCTTATTTTGATAACTCTGGGCTGGGGGGTTGAAGCATTTTTGAGGCATTTAAGATTTAGAGAAACGATTTTTTTGTTAAAAAAGTGCCATTTTCCATGTACTAAAGGTTATTCCTTGTAAACCAGGAATTTAATGATAAGTGATTTTGGTTATGTGTATTTGTCAAATAAATACACGTAACCAAAAACTCAATGGGTGACTAAAGTGCACCCATTCACAGCGAAGCAGATTCACTTAAATCACCTTGATAAATTCAAGGGTTCTGCAGTTTATTCCCAAACACCATCATGCCCAGAGCTTTTCTCCCAGGAAGGACAGTGCAGACATGCCCTTCCTCTCACTGTCCGTGTTTCTGACCCTGCAGATCGGGCGAGGAGCAGCATGGTCTCCACAGAAAGTGCCTCCTCAACGTACGAAGAGCTGGCGAGGGCGTACGAGCACGCCAAGATGGAAGAGCAGCTGCGACATGCCAAGTTCACCATCACAGAGTGCTTCATATCAGACACCTCCTCGGAGCAGCTCACGGCAGGGACTAACGACTACACCGACAGCCTCACCTCCAGCACGCCGTCGGAGTCGGGGATCTGCAGGTTCACCGCGTCCCCCCCCAAACCTCAGGATGGAGGGAGAGTGATGAACATGGCAGTTCCAAAGGCACATCGGCCAGGTGAGGCTTTGGGGGTCACGCTTTGGTCCTTTGGGGTGAGTGTTTTGCCCCGTGTCCAGGCTGGGCAGCAGGAGGGGGTTTATCCCAATGGGAAAGAAACTCCACAGTATATCCTGTAACTGCTCACAGAGATAATGGGGTTTGTCCCAGTTCATGTAACATTTGAGCATCTTCTCCCATATAGAGAAAACATGGAAATTTAGGAGCAAAGACAGACTGTCTGAGCCATCAAATCCGCTGCTCTACACTTGCAGCCATCCCCTTCTGGGATAAATAAGACCATATGTGGGTACATCTGCTCATCTCCAGCTCGAGCCACCCACTAATAAAACGTGTCTCGCTGCGATGCTTCGTGCTGGAGAGCAAAGGTTCTGTGTCACAACAGTTCATGAAGACACATTGTGGGAGATGTGCCACCCCTTCTGCTCTGGAGCTTGTCACACACGTGTAATAACCCTTTAGTGATGTCCCACTCTCTCTTTGACATCACCTCGTATCCAATGAGAAATATCTAAAAGGAGAGGGGGATAAAAAATGGAGAAAATTAAAGCAGTGCAATAGGTCAAGGAATATGGAGCCTCCGACCTGCAGACAAGTTTAAACCCCCTCCAATTTCTTAATGACTGGAGCTGCCTGAGGGACATCTATCTATTGGGCTCAATCAAATCTCCAATTCCCAAAAAAATGCTGCTTCAAGTGATCCCCCAGTGCCCAACAGCATTGGTAGATGATTTGTGATACTCTGAGTTCAAATACTTGATAAAATCTTCTCAGAAGATTTATCAGTCTTTGTTACAGGGTGTGACACCAAAGGGAAAAAGGCATAATTATATTTATGTGCTTTCTGAAAAAAAAATATTTATTTTATTTTACTTTATTTTAACTTCATTTTTTTAGTTATTTTATTGTATTTTTCACATTTGCCAGTGTGGATGGGGCTACTTATATACAAAGAAAGTAATCAGGAATGGTCATCTGTGTAAAAAAAAAGTAATGGCTAAGCTGTGTATGTTTTTTTCCTTAATATTCACCATAAATGGAAAAGCAGTGAATGCAGAGGAAAGGAAGGTAGGCAGTGGTATCAGCAAAGTCATTCAATAGCAGGACCTGACACTGCAAAGAAAGCATAAAGGATTTTGCCAAGAGAAAGCTACAAGAAAAATGTGGGGGGAAAAGAAAAGACCAAGCAGAAGGTAGAAAGTTATAATACTGAAGGCAGGAAATTAGTGTGTCACACAGATAGATAAGAGGGAAAATAAGGAGGAAATAAAATAGGGAGAGAAATTGCTGGGCTTTGTGTAGTCACAGAGTAGAACCACAAACCCAGGAGCTGTAGAAATAGATAAAGATAAAAATACTTTCCATTTCTAACTGGAAAGAAGTAAAATAAATATTTATCCCTGCTCTGCTAAAGGGAAGCATCTGCATTCCCAGCCAAGTCAAAATCACAGCTCTTCCCTTCCAGTCAGTCAACAAATATTTTTATCATTTCTTTAACAAATATCTTGCCCTCTTCCTTTCATATTCCAAATGCATTATTTATGCATATTTAGTATTTGCAAATATTCTAATATATTCCATATAAAGATGATTTTCTTGAGGGCACACAGCACCAAAATTTTGGTCCCTGTGCTTGAGTTAAAAACTTGCAGGGCTGCAACATCCTTAGAGCCCCTCTAGTGATTTACAGACTTGCAGTCATGTTTAGCTCTGTTAGTTTTAATGCTTTTATTTTCTTACCTCCCTTTCTTGATTACCTTCAGCTTGCCTTTGCCCTAAGGAATTGAAATATATTGCAAAATTAATAATTAGCTTCATTACCTTGAAAAAGAAAATTGAGTGTGCCAGTGAATGTTGGCCCATAAATATTGAATAATACATTAGTAAAAGTCACTTTATGAAGGGTTTTAAACAAAATGTGTGGACTGAAAGAATTTTCAGGAGTAGCAGACACACCAATCTTTTATTGTTCAAGTGAGGAAAGACTTGCTGGGCATCTTTCTGCTTTCATCCACCACTTGAGAAATTCTCCAGGGGTAATTAGTAGTTCAATACAATTAATCAAAGTCATTCTCCATTTCAGCATATGGAGAAGAAATAAAAAACTTGAGGTGTTTGTGTTCAGTAGAGAGAACATTTGGGATAAAACTGTGCTGCTTCAGCACACCTTTATTCTCCCTTGAAGGAAGCCTTTCCTTCCAAGGTTTCCCTGTTTTCCTGGTGCTTTGCTTTTCTTCTCAGTCACCTCAATCTTTCTTGGGTGATGTCACTTCCAATAACTTCTTCCTCTTCCTTCCTAATTTCTGACCTCACTTTTCAAACCTCCTGCAACTCTTCCTATTGCAAAAAAAAAAAAAAAGGTTCAAGAGTTTGCAAAAAGTAGCATTTGTTTTTCCAAATAACCCCCCAACAATTAGAAGACACTCTCAGAAAGACTGTTAGGAAAAGTTTTGTTGGTAAATGGGACATTTGGGAACCGATTTTCCCCATGGCAAAGCTGCAGCTTTACTCAAGAAGAGTGAGGATGGAGTTTAGTGGGGAAGGCTTTATTGGCCATACCTGAGCACCTATTTCTTGGCTTGTTGCTACCCATAAGTGTTTGGTATGAGCAAGCAAAACGTTGGGTCACCTGAGTCTTGGCTTCAGAAGACCCTCCTGTGAGTTCCTGGGGGCACCCCAACTCATGGCACTGATTGTTCCCTTGATTTTCCCGAGCCTCTCACAGGATTCTCTGGTACCTGCACGGTCAAGTTTCCTCGTCTGTGCTCAACTTGATGTCCACCTGGGTCTTTTCTGCAAAGCTTCTTCCCAGCTGGGTGGCCCCCAGCATGTTCTGGTGCCTGGGGTTGTTCCTTTTGAACAACCTTGAACTTTGCACTTCCCCTTTTTGATCAATATGAGGCTTGTTTAACCCCTTTCTCCGGCCTGCCCAGGTCGCTCTGGATGGCACCAAGACCATCAGGAGTGTCAGCCACACCTCCCTGTTTTCAATCCATCTCCTTATCTGCTCCTCTGGCCCATAAATCATCAGGACACAGTGTCAAAAGCCTTTGTGAAGTCACATCAGACAGTATTTACTGATTTCTACTCATCTACCAAGCCAATCATTTCACTGTATGAGGTTATCAAGTTGGTCAAGCATGATTTTCCCGTGGTGAATTCATTCTGACTGCTTGTTCTTCACGTGCCTAAAAGTGGTTTCCAGGATGAACTGGAGCTATGCTGAGTGACTTGTTGGTTTCTGCATCCTCTGACTTGTCCTTTTTGAAGACAGGAGTGACATTTGCTTTCTTCCAGTCTTCAGGCACTTCTCCCAAACACCATAACCAATCAAAGATTACTGAGAGTGGCCTCACAATGACATCTGCCAGTTCCCTCAACGCTTTCCATCAAGGTCCAACAATGTACATAGATCCAGTTTGCTTATGGATTCCCTGACATGACCCTTGTTCACCAAGGGTAAGCCTTCTTTGCTCCAGACTCTTCCACTTTTTCCCTGTCCTTCCTTCTGTCACTCACAATGACAATAGATGTCCTTCCAGAAGACTTTCCTGTTGTCTTTCACTTCCCTTCAGTTAGGCTTTGACTTTCCTAAGCACATTTCTGAATGCTTGGACAGTATCTTTGTATTCCCTCTGGGTTATTTGTGCTTGTTTTCACCCTCTTGGGTACTCTGTCGTTGTGTCTGAGTTTTTCCAGGAGATCCTTGTTCATCCGTGTGGGTCTCCTGGCATTTTTGCCTGAGTTTGTACTCATTGAGCTTGCAGTAGGTGATCCTTGAGTATCAGCCAGCTCTCCTACACATGAGGCCACTTCCAGTTGACTGTACAAACATCTCTGGATGTTTTCTGCATCACTGTCCTCACACCAGGCCAAAATTTTCATGTTTCTGGAGAAAGTGTTATTATACTTCCAAACCTACATTTTTTCTAAACTTTACAAAAGTCATAGCTACAGGAAATGGAACAGGGAAGTAAGATATTTTTAATTAATTCCTGTATTCAGTGTTTTGAAAGCATGTCCTTGTGTTCTTCACAACTGCAAAAGCAGATTTTTGGGAAAAGATGAGATTAGAACAGGTTGCCAGAGAAGCTGTGGCTGCCCCTGGATCCCTGAAGTGTCCAAGGTCAGGTTGGACGGGGCTTGGAGCACCCTGGGCTGGTGGAAGGTGTCCCTGCCCATGGCAGGGGGCGGCACTGGATGGGCTTTGAGGTCCCTTCCAACCCAAACCATTCTGTGATTCTCTGTGTCCCAGGAGGCACCTTAGGACAAAAAACTGAAGCAGTAAAGACAGCAGAATGATATTTTAAACCCATGGGACAAATCACATCCTTTAGAAAAGTGAGTTTATCAACCTCTATGCAATGTTGATATTCTTCATGGTATAAGAATGATGGCAGGATGTTAACATTGCATCTTTCCCAGCATCAAAACTCCCAGAAGTTTGGGATTGGGATGACTGTCCTCCTCCCACAGTTGTCACTATGTTGAAGTCTGGTTAGAAAGATCAGGTCCTCAAGGAACAGGAATTTGAAGCAATCAATACTATACTAGGAACTTCCAGAGCAAAACTGAGGCAGTTTTTTCACATAAACATTCATAAATTTCAACAATTGTTACCCAAAGTTTGTCTGAGAAGTTGACAAATGAGTCAGTCCTTCATCCTCCAAAGAAGGACAGAAATTGGAAAGAACTGCACCCTCTTCCTGCCTCCCACTGTGCCATCAAGGACTCTGTAAAGTAAAAGAATGGAAGATAATTGTAGAGGTTTGAAGAGTTTTATAATAATGTTTCCTTTTTTTTTCTGGTTTAAAAATAATAACCACAAATTGAGTTATCATAACAATTATTCTTAACTGCAATAAACATTGCAGTAGCAGTTTATTAAAAATAGATTCCCGTTATTATCGTTCTAAATCTCAGTAACAGCCTCAGCCAAGAAGCCTGTTGGGTTTTTCCTTCTCTTTCCTCCTAAATTATTGTGCTCGAGAGAAGAACAGCTATTAACTGGGAAATATTTTGATATTTCTGTGCTTTCCAAGTGCTATTTATGTTGGGTTTTTCTGTGGACAGACCTCTTATTACATCATCTGGCAATGGAGTTCATGCTTGGAAAAATTAATATGTGACTAGTGCTTGAATGGGAAATATCTAGAAAATCTTCATCATGTCTCTTGCTGTTTTGCAGAAACCTCCCTTCCACAGGGGCACTGCAAAACTCAGACCCCCGGGTGTATTTTTCTCTTATGCTGATCAGCAGTGAAAAAGAACCTCTTCAAATACGTGATATTATCCTTTAGCTTCACTTGGACCAGGCAGAAACTTGTCTGATGTCACGAAACAAGTGCAGGCTCCTTTGGACCATCCCACCTCCTTGTCTGCCTGGAGGTCACCTTGATATCCAAACCCTGAAGGAGGGAAGCATCTCAGATGCGTTCCTAGAGAAGAGATGTCGCTCACCGGGTACATCAGACCAGGAGCTTTTGAAATCCATTCAAACCACAAGATTTTACATCTCAGAACTTCCTCTATAAACTCTCAGTTGATGAAAGGAACCAGTTTGGAAAGAAACTTGGCCATGAGTGAGGAGAAAAAGCAATTGTAGAGAGGCAGACTGTGACAAAGAGATCTCTTTAGGGACTGATTTCACAGCCATGAAGATGGAAAGAACATCCCATTCCTCCACAGGGAATCTGAGTGCATTCCTGGGTTCTTAAACCTGTGCAAAGCAGGAGCCCTTTGCTGAGCCCCTGCTCCACTGCATATTCACTGGTTTAACCTCTCCAGCTTAGCTGAATGATAAGTCCTTTCAATATTTCAGATGCCTTAAATTAGCATTCTTGACCCAATTTACAACTTTCTCTCTGCTTTGACTAATCCTGTTGACTTGAACGGCAAAGTCTTAATGTGGAGACAAGTATTAAGGCACAGAATGCCAGCACTTTCTTAAATAATGATTTATAAGGCTCCCTTAAAATACAGTCTGGATATCACCTGCAGTGCCTAAATGTTGGTTTAAACACCCAAGTCAAGAAACAAATCTTCTTTGCCGGTATTCCACTCACTAGAGCTAAAATTAAGCTGCTTAGCGCAGTAAGAAAAGTAAAAACCACAGAGGAATAGAAAGCACAGTGTTTTTCCAGTGTCAGCCCTTGTAACCTGAGATGGGAACTCTTTTCCACTGCCCTGCGAGTTCAGGGGTGAAGGAGTTCTTTCCCTTTTCTCCTCGATGCAGGCAAGTGTGACACAGTATTGGAGTGTATTTAGAGCCTTGCTTTCTGCTGCAAAGTTGCTGACAGGGCTCTGTAGGCTGGGGCTGCAACTGGATCCGACACAAATTTGGCCCCTGGGGATTCAGCACTGGCTGGGACTCTTCACAGCTCACTTTTAGCCTCCTTTTCCTCTGCCTGGGATGTTACTCTGCATCGACAGAAAATGGAATTGCACAGTTCCACAGTTTCCAGGTCCAAAACTGAGTTTCTTCAATACAGAGGAATCAATGTTTGACCTTTTTTTGAGGTTCAGAAATCGTGCAGTAAAGCACACAAAGGCTAAGGTATAGATTGCTTTATTTTCTAGTTTTACACCCTCACTGCCTTCAAACACAATAGAATATATGTATGAAAATATATGTACATACACAGACTGTATATAATAAGCATATAGAACAAAGACTCACCATCCTGCCTCCACAATGGGAGACCAAGGTCCAGTTTTGAGAGAAGTACTTAAGGAGACAAAGCAAAATAGGCAGATGGAAAAACAGCAAGTAAGGCACAACATTTGTAAGTGGAGAAAAAACCTTCCTGCCTACATTTTTAACTGTAGTAAATACATACTCTTATATACTCTATAAATATTACTCTTATATACTCTGTAAATAATACTCTTAACATGTATGTTAACTTTTATGTTCACTTACATTTATGTGACACATTCAGAATTTATTCCCCTGGATAAGCACCTCTGATGTGTCCATATTCAATTCTTCTGTGCCTGGAACACCTTCTTTTTATTTTCTACTGTTGGAAAACCAGGAACATGTCACAGAGAGACAGACTGTGCCATTTGCTGCTTCTCATAGAAACGGCACATCGGTGATGAGAGGAAATTGCCTTTATCTTGTCTCAGGTTTTATTCCTGTGGAGTATCAGGAGGTTTTCCTCCTTCAGCTGAGAAAAGCTGAGTGTTCTGCAGGGATGAAAACCATTCTACATTTCCTTTGACGTGACTACACACTTGAAATCATTGGCTTGCATTTTTATTCTGGTGGACTTACAGACGGGAAAGTTCACAAGGCAAGTTTTTTAACCTGGCCTGTACAAGAAAAATGAGCTTAAAAAGGTTCAGATGGAAAGCTGAAATGTTATTAGGTCAGAAAGGAAAAGTATAATGATGTGCATCTTGAGTTTAAATAGGGGGTTTGGTTATATATATATGAAGAAATTGTAATGTGAAAGTTCCAATTTAGGTTGTAGACAAGAAGTCTGCAAGAGAAATTGAAGTCATTGATGGCCCAGGCCCAGGTTGGGCAGAGAAGCTGTGGCTGCCCCATCCCTGGGAGTGTCCCAGGCCAGGTTGGACACGGCTTGGAGCAACCAGGGCTGGTGGAAGGTGTCCCTGTCCACAGCAGGAGGCTGAAATTGGATGATCTTTAAGGTCCCTTCCAACCCAAACCATTCTATTTTTCTATGGTTAAAGTAATTTAAATTATTTTTACAATTGCAATTTATGAATCAGTGATACTGGTGTCAGAAAGATTCATTTATTTATTTCTTAGAGGAGAGAAACAACTGGTACCAGTTCCTCAATAAGGAGTGTGTAGCAGCACAGTTACCTTTCCTTGTTGCTTCCTAATTTATTTTTCATTTTGATTTGAAAATTAACCTTGACTTTATAAAACCACAGCATCCCAAACTCTGCTGGTTTAGGATACTCTTGGGGTTTTTTTGCTTTGTGATGGATTAAAATTTGCATGTTAAGGGAAACCTCCTTTCAAGAATGGCCATTTCCTATCCTTTGATTACCAACAAAATCTCTTACTAAAAGTGATATTTTTTAAAAATTTGGATTTCATTTAGTTTTGCTAAGGCTGATTATTTGCTCTGGGGTCCTTATATATATATAAGCTGCAGCTATTACAGGAGACTACCCATGTCTTCTGTAGCTTTGGAGGCACTTGATTGAACTGTAGTTAGTGGAGAGTTTTATGCCTAAAGCAAGGATTACATTTATCAGTGTTTTTCAGCTACTTTCATGTTCTTACAGTCATAACTTCAATGTTAAATTCCTAAAACTACCAGCAAATGTTCCAAATCAAACCAAAGATGCTGCTTCCACTTCAATTAACAACAGAAGTTTAGAGCAGTTCTCTTAGGAGTCCTGAGCTTGAAACTCAGCTCTATGAAAAACTAGATTTTGCCTGCTTGTGCCATTTTAATTTCGGAAATGTCAAAGAATTTCACCTCCATAGTGTTCAGACACGCTGTGTGTGATTTTTGTGAGGGCTTTCAGGCAGCAGTTGCTTCCATAAAGACACAAGAACTGATCTAGCCTTGCTTTGAGGTCCTTGTAGTCATTTAGAGCCATTCCTGATTTAAGTGACTTCAAGCTCTGCTCATTTGCCCTGTGACAGGAGAGCCTGAATGGAATCTCAGATCTCCAGAAGAACTGAGACTACAACAACTGACAGTGGAAACCAAATCTTACCTGCAAGAAAGGTCATGCTTGTGCTATTTTTCCAAATTAAAGTAGGAACTGATATCACTGGAGAAACCAACTTCTGTTTTAACAGTGCATTCTTTATCTGGCTGTGGTGACAGTCTTTGCCATCCATGAAAGAGCCTCTTTATATGCTGGCCTTCAAGGCACAGCAGATGTGCTTCAATAGTGTTCATATTTTTATGCCAGTGTCCTTAATTTAAATGTGAGAACTCCTGGTCCCGGTGGGTTCATTAACAATAAATGCAGGGATGCACCTCGTCAGCATCACTCAGGTGATTCAGACTGATGGCCATGTGGACACCCAGTGGCACTAACTCATCCCTTAACTCAGCAGAGCAGCGGGGAGTGCTGATATTGGTCTCCTGCCCTCCTGTCCTCCTGTCTCTCCCTGTGTCTTTCCCTTGCCTTGCTCAGGTTTCTCTCTGAATTCATGGGCATGGCCAGAGCCTGTCAAGGTCAGCAGACCCACTGACTTCATAAACACACTTCAAACTCCTCAGCTTCTGTGCTGAAATCCAGTCTCTTGCCAC
>JAWWMP010000001.1:115126700-115138149 GCA_035047865.1 Dendrocincla tyrannina
TGGCCTTGGACACTCCCAGGGATCCAGGGGCAGCCACAGCTTCTCTGCCCAACCTGTGCCAGGGCCTGCCCATCCTCCCAGCCAGCAATTCCTTCCCAATATCCCATCTAACCCTACTCTTGGCCAGTTTGAAGCCATTCCCCCTTGTCCTCTCCCTCCATCCCTCGTGAAAGGTTTCTCTCTACCTCCTGAGTGCCTGGGCTGGCTACCACGGGCTGCTTCATTTCCCCAAAATGAGGTCATTGCTTGAGAGCAAACCCTAAGATCTTATCACCAAAAGTTTCCACCTTACCACCAGAGAGCCCTCAGTTTTTCCTATCATTTATCTAAATGTGCCTTCAGCCACCGGGAGAACTGCAGCTCCAAAGGGCAAACATTTTAATTGTGTTCCAGAAGATTGTAGTTTACCTAAACACCTGCCAGCTTTATCCTGGCAGGCTGGGCTGGGATTGCTCTGGCATTTGGCTTGGTGTTTGAGGATCAATTTATTCCATTCATTTTTGGGGAGGGGCAATAAATACCAGCTGTATGAGGCCAAGCATCTGGAGCCATTTGTTAGGCCAGCACACAAAGGAAGGAGAGCAAAACAACCACGGGCTAATTTTGAGGCTGGGATTTATTTATGTCAGGGGGTGAAGACACATCCTTTCATGCAACTTTTACAGTCACAGTGCATGACTTTTGGAAGGAGTAATGGTCCATCAACAGGGCAAACTGCACCTCCACGAAGGAGAAAGGGCCCTGCAGTTCCCGCAGGGGGTATGTGGATGGGTTTGCATGGCAGGGGAGAACAGCCACAGGATTTCCTAATCCACTTCCTTGGCATGGGAGTGAACCAGAGGGACAGATTGCAACGCAGCCTGAAGAGCAGCTCATCAGTCCAGATCGTGTCCAGAGCTTGTGAAAAGATCCATTTAAAAACCAGTTTTGTTGCTTAGAAGTGTGGGAATGCAGAAGGCACTCTGACTCCTGGACCATAAAAATACAGCGTGGTGTTGTCCATGCTTGCTCTCCTCAGTAACTGGACAATGACAAATGGTTTTCCAAGACTTTACACACCTTAAAAGTAAATACCTTGATAACAACTGCATTTCATGCATTACCAGCAATGTAGCAGCTGGTTTTTAGCTGAGCAACTTAATAAAGGCTTCTTGAAAGGAGATCAGCTGGCTGTGGTCACTGATGACTCAAGTTAAAGCAATATCAAAATATTTCTAAAGTTTATCTCTTTCTATGCAATTATTTTAAAGGGGAACAGGTTTACATAACTGTGTTCAAGATGGAAGTGAGTGGTTTGCAATATTTGTAAATACAGTTTGGGACCATTAAGCTGTCTTGCTTGGGCCAGGTCTCATGATGTGCAGCTGGTAAAACCAAAGTTCACTTTTGAAGAGATCACAGACAGAAAAGGGAATTACTGCCTGTTTGTTCAGCCCACACACTGCACAAACAGCAGCCATGCCCTCTCTAAGACAGAAGCTTAAAGAATATAGGACAAGAGTTTTTCTCACGTTTCCCTCTCTGCCAGCACCCCTCGAAAAATGGGCAATTTTGAGGCACAGAGTGCTCAGCCCTGCACAGAAGAGCACAAAGAAACTGCAGATAGAACAAATGACTTCTTAATCTTAATTTATAATTGCTAAAATGTAACTCTCAAGCTTCTGGTGAAGATGCAAATGGGTGAACGCAGCTTTTTTAATACTAAAAACTATGACAACCTTCAAATTAGAACAATCTCATCTTGCATGGGCTGAAGTTTGACATAAAGCATAAAGATGAAGGTCAAATTACAGCAAAGAACAGCTGACAGGCTACTTGTTCATTAGAGTAAAACCTCTCTGAAAAAAAAAATACACAAAATAATTTCATTCACTGACAGATATTTGTTCTCAAATAGCTGAATTCCCATTCTGATTTCTGGGAGGAAAATTTTTTTTATTCACTGTTCAAACTAAAGTTTCTGAGGGAAAGAAAAAGGTCACTTTGAAAACTGTAGATGTTTGCAAAAGGGGGAAAACTCCTGATTGATTTATGTTTGTTTGTGCCATGTGTGATGGGAACTGAAATATTAAGCAGAGGGTGTGGGGAGGGCGTCAGGAATCCTGTATTAGAGAAGGTCAGGCTCTATTTTCAAACATCTTAATTTTTCAGGACTCTGCCTTTCTCTCACACTTAATAGTTATGGCATTTGCTGTGTAAATTCCGAACTCAAATATATCAGCAGAAAGATGACCTTGCCAGATTGCAGAAATATGCTAAATATTAAATCCCTTAAGGCTTAGGCTTCGCTCACACATGCAAAGAAGTTTCAAGAAATGATTATGAAATACAAATATGCATCACAGTTACACGGAGCTTACATAATGTCTTAAACGAGAAAGTCAAGTTTTAATAACTGAATTTTAGATGTCACAGCCAGAGGAAAAAAGTCAGGAAAAAGATAATCCTGGGATGCTGAGGGAAACACACCTTGCTGATTTTCATGTTGGCTCCCATTTTCACACAAGAAAGGCAGTACTTTCTTACTAAAGATCTCTGTCCCTCATTTCCCCCCAGCCAGAAGCCAAACAAACAGAGGAGCCACCAGTTCCTCCTGCTGTTCCTCCTCAGGATTCCAATTAGAGGCAATGACTGCTCGGTGAATCGCCTTCCCATTAGCTTCCCCTGGACCTCGCACTCAGCTTCATTTGTAAAGCAGAAATAAGCCAGGCAGGAGGGTTCTCCAAAGAGTCATTCCTTTTAAAGGTCAGGCACACGCTTTTCAAAGAGCTGAACACCTGTGCAGGAGGAATTATTACAACCCTCATGTGAAATGCAGATTGGTTTCACCCCTCGAAATACCGAATCTGAACGATTTTCTCGTCCAGAATTTCTAAAATGTACATGTGTTCATACCCACATGGGCAGTACGTGTAGCCAAACATGACAGCTGGATGCACTTGCCAGAAACTCACCTTAAATCTAAATATCTCGGAGATAAAATTGTCTTTAATTGGTTGTTTGTCTGCAGAAAAGAGCTGAAAATAACCTGTGCTCTGACTGACAGTTCAGTTAATGAATTTAACTAGATAATCCTGCCAGGTCTGAAGTTAAATACCATGGCTAAGGAAAGGTGTGACCCCTGATTTTGCCTCCCTCTGACTCTGCTAAGTATAGAGTTCCAAGGGGCCAGAAAAATCCCACCTACTTAGATTTTTTGGTTAATGAAGAACAAAGATGGACAACTTCCATAAATACATCAATAAAGTTTTAAAAGGTGCCTTCTCGTTTTTTCTAGGAGAAACAATGCTTTCTATACAAGTCTTCAAACTACTCCAGTAAAAAAAAAATAACTAAAAAAACCCCACAAACAACAGGGAAAAAAAAAGAGAGGGAAGAACTTTTAACCCCAGAACTGAGACTTCTTCTTATTTTAGCCACGCAGCTGCTCCCAAGGCAGGTAGCAGAGGTGCAGAACACTCTGCTGAAACTTCAGCTGAATGCAGAGCCTCTCATGTTGCACTCAGTGGGAAAATAACACAGTTATTCTGCTGAACGGGGTATTTAGAAGGAAATTTCTCTTGGATCAATTAATTTGGTTGACTGAATGTAGGCGAGAAACAGATTCCTCTGAAACAGTCGGCCCTGGTTAGTCAGAGACGCAGAGTGTCAGGCTGCAGCAATGTGCTCTTTTACCATCTTTCTTTTCAGGTTAAAGGAAAAAAAAGATTCTGTAGAAATTATCAATTTCCCAGATAGGATTTCCAACTAACTTTTGACTGTAGAGTGAAAGTCCCTAAATTGCTAAGAAGACATAAATATCCTGGATTATATAATGCAGCCTCATATCCTCATTAGAGGGGATGTCTTCGGTATCAGTAGCTAATTTCTCATTTTTTCCAAGTTTGGTGAAAACTGGTCTGCAAGGAGTGCACCTCCAACGTCTGGCCTCTGTCGTTGAGGGATTTATTGGATGCATTTCCAAGCCTCCAGTAACTGTGACTTTCCAGTCTATTAACTATTTACATCTGGTATCACAGAAGCATTTCTAACATAAGCACTGCTGCAGTGAATGCAGTTGCTCTGTATAAATAATGATGGAGAAATGGATTGGATCAACTCCATCTGGAAATGGGATAAACTCCTCTCTATCCCAGGCAGGAGCGTTTTCCCAGGACCAAACAGAGGTGAGTTTGCTGCAGAAGGAGTCTGGACACTTCCAAGGCTGTGTAGGAAGCTCAGGAATTCCAGGCACCTCCGCTCTGAGCTTTCTATACCCAGAGCAGGTTTGAGATTAATTCCAGCACCAGTGAAGAAAACACCTGCCCCATAATATCGGGTTCTTTCCCAAACCTCTCTTTGCAGGCAATTCCTGCACAGCAGATAATAGATGCAGATCTATAACAAGCCAGAATTTGTTTGGCTTTGTTTCTGATGCGACAGACACATCAAGAAAACAATCAGATGCCACTGCAGCTCTATTTACAAATGGATGGCTAATAACTGGGAGCTGGTGCAAATGAAGTCAGATTTATTTTGCTTTAGGTGAGAGCTTGTTAATAACAGTGGAATGCATTACGAAGAGAGACGCTGCTAAACCTCCCTGCTTGGCACAAGCCTCATCCATCACGGAATTGCTGCAGTTGGATATGGCACATTCACAGAGTCTGTGAAAAGACTTGCAAAAGCACCCAGGGGATTAAAGTGCATGAGTGCCAATGACTTTAAATGGTACTTGCTTTTGCAAATTTTATCCCCTGAGACTTCAGCAAACTTAATAACGCACAAAAATACAGTCTGAAGTGTGGCCCAGCTTTACAGAAGCTTGGCAAGTGTTGCTTTTGTTTTAATTTGACTGATGTTCTAAGGACAAACCCAGAAATGACTGCTTTGGGGTTTCAGAAATGATCAGACTGGAAAGTGGCCTTTTTAACAATACCTAGGCTCACTGACACAAAAATTCCTGAAAGCCAACAGATCAGACGTTTTCCAGTGGAAATCAACAGGTTAATGTCAGGGAAGAGCCAGGCAAAGGGAATTAACTGGCCTTGACTAATCATCTCACCTAAAGAATATCACTGCTGACAGAGCACAGGAAAAGGGAGTCACAGGAGGGAACAGCATAGCCCAAGGCACACAAACAAAAGTAACCTTTTAAAGTTGATTTGCATCAGAGCCTTCGGACTACCCTCTAAAAATAATAACGTTGACTCCAGCGACCCATTGGAGCCTTATGCAGTGTAGCAACAGCAGAGCTGTTCATCTGGGAGTGTTTCAGCAAGGAGCAGCAGGGAAATTGAGAGTGAAATTTGGTTGCTAGGACAAAGGAGAAGCATCCCAAGTGAGTGCCTGTTCATGCCACGATAACTAAGGCATGCCCTGGAAGACTGGCAGCAGCTGAGAAACCAACTTGCTGTGTGCCTGTGTCTTCCTTGGCAATGTGGGATTTTATTTCTGAGATGCAAAACATTTTTCCAGTGGCGTTTTGCAGGTGCCACGTCCATCACCTGCACATTGTCAGCTGTTTCTAAGGCAGAGGGTTAGGAGGACACTGCAAGAGCCATGGGAATTTCAAGGGGCACTGGGTGGTGTCTTCAAGGTTTTCTGATGAATTATCCTCTTGAATGAAGCAGCCTCTTCCACACACACAGGTTGTGACCAGGTTTGTTATCACACAGATCTGGCTGAGTGGGAACACGAAAAACCTCACCAAGGGCTCCCCACCTGGTGCCTGCAGATTCACAGGATCATTTAGGTTGGAAAAGACCTCTGAGATCGAGTCCAACCTGTGACCGACCACCACTTTGTCAACCAGAGCACTGAGTGCCCCATCCAGTCCTGCCTTGGGCACCTCCAGGGCTGGGCACTCCAAACCTCCCTGGGCAGCCCCTTCCAAAGCCTGACCACCCTTTCCAGGCACAAATTCCTCCTGATGTCCAGCTTGGACCTCTCCTGGCTCAGCCTGGATCACGCTGCCTCCCCCAGCAAGACCAGGCTGATCTCCAGCAGCCTCTCAGACAGACACAGAGCCATAAATCTGGAGGTGATAACTTTCAGTGCCTGCAGTGGGGAAGAGGATCCAAGAGTTTTATCTCCCCTTTGTGCAGCACATCCTGAGTTGTGCTGCAGCCCTGCAGCCCTGCTGCAGGGAAATGGCACGGGATGGGAACCAAACTCAAAGGCAGAAGTAAAGTGTAAGATGTGCTGGTGCACCCGGGGTGTTCTCCAGCTCCTGCTTCCCTGTGGAGCAGCTGCACGTCACTGGAATGTGTTAGAGCCAGAGCTCTGACTGTGTATTGGCACTGAAGCAATGCTGTGCAGAGGAAAAAGGGATGGTTATCATTTTGTGTTTGTTTCCTCAAAGGAGAATTATCTGCTTCTATGCAGGCAGAAAAATGTAAGCAAGAGAATTCCCCTTCTCACTGGATACTTTTTTCCTTTATTCTTTTTCACTTTTCCTTTGTTGCCAGCCCTTGAAGCTTTGGCAGCTCTAAACACTATTGGAAATTAGTCCTATTGACTACAAAGCTTGCAGAATTACAATTTCAATGTGCAGCACAGAATCAAGATAATGGACTTTTCATTCAGATGACAGGTCCTAACTCATGTACACATGTGAGAACGAAGCAAAAGTAGGTAGCTCTCTGATGCCAAGAAAACTTATATTAATGGGAAGTGCTTCTATGAAAGGACCATTTACTTCTTCTGTATAAAAGTATGAAGAATATGATACATAATGCATGCCTTCCCCTGGTGTGCATCCACACAGCAGTGCTGCAAAAGAGCAGAAAGAGAGGAGCTCATCATCCATCTTTTTGCTATGCAGCAGATGTCAATAAAGTGGAGTTTGTGTTCCATTCCACTAAAATCCCAATGTCCCAGGCAATAACCTGTCTTTCAATAGACTCGGGTCTAATGTCCATTGAGATGTGAGCTAATGCTGAGTGGGAAATGGCTTCTCTGTTTACCCACTTCCAAATTCTATTTTATTCATTTTCATTTACCAGATAAAAACAATTGATTGCCTTCACTTATTCTTTGTAAAGAAAAGGCCTCTGTGATCAGGGGAATATTGATGGCACAAGAATTCCAGTGCAAGAAAATTGCTTTCCCACCGAACAGTGATTTTAATATCTCCAAATGTGATTCACTTTTGAAGCCCTGGATGCAAGAGGTGTTTTGGGTGCTCCCCAGAGACTGTAGGTACCATATGTCAGGGGAGAGTCTAGAGGGCAAACTGCAGGATGGCTGCTCAAATACTGAGCCTTTTATTTTTAACTCTAAGACAGAATTTACACTGCACAGCTGTGATCCTCACACTCCTGCCAACTGCCTTGCATAACTTGAGCACATTGCAATGCCTCAGTGCTCACAGTGTTGCCCAGGTATCCCTGAAGACAACACTGGGCTGTTTGGTTTTACATAACTGAGCGGGAAATCTCCCAGTAATTCATTCTATCAGCAAGAGAGTGAGTGGGAAATGAAATGCTCCAGCTCTTCAACATCAGGCAATCACCTCCCTTCCCTGCCAGCGCTCCCCCTCCACCCACCCTTTCTTCCATAATTCTCTACCTACACTCTGTGCCTCTTCCTTAACGCATTTATTACATATGTCCCCTTCACCTTTTCTAAACCCTTCCCTTTCCACTACAGAAATCACTTTCTCTCACTCCTGCTCCTACACTTTGCTGTCGTCTCCCACTTTGCCCTCTTCCCCAGCTGCTGGGGCCTGACAAGTGGTACCTGATGCTCTGGGCTTCAGGGGGTGTGTTGGCTGCACAGCCCCGTGGCTGCTCAGCTCAAAGCTCTAATGCTGATGCTTATTTTGGGGCCTTCCTGGTGTTTTGGCAATGAGACTTGCCTGTTGAGGTCAGCCAGGCAGGTGTGTGCCCCCATCAGCACATCCCATCTCAAGGTTGTGCAGGACCAGGCTGAATTTTGTCTGATAATTGGAGATTTAACACAAATGAAAAACCCCACAGCCTCATAAAGGACACCTGTGTAAATCCAAGTGACATTAAATTGGGGACCAGACACTGCATGACCTGTGCTGAGGTGGGGAAGGTGGCACAGCACCAGCCCTGGGCAGGGGCACAGCACAGCAGGGACGTGGCCAGAAATGTTCCCTGCTGCTGAGAGGAGAGGGCACAACTGAGTTTGGTCACACCAGGGGAAAAGTGACAGGTATTGCCATGAGACACAAGGAAATGTGGCACTTGTGTGTCTGATCTCAACTATTTTAATGTTTTTGGGAGAGATCACTGAGTCATAGAACGGTTTGGGGTTGGAAGGGACCTTAAAGCTCATCCAGTGCCACCCCCTGCCATGGGCAGGGACATCTTCCACTAGACAAGGTCCAACCTGGCCTTGGACACTCCCAGGGATCCAGGGGCAGCCACAGCTTCTCTGCCCAACCTGTGCCAGGGCCTCCCCATCCCCACAGTAAAGATATTTTTCCTAATATCCCACCTAACCCCTCTCTCTGGCATTTTGAAGCCATTTCCCCTTGCCCTGTCACTGACATGCTCTTGGGGTGCCAATCTTCTGCAGACCTCTCAATTTTCCCCTTGCTGTAATTATTATTATTATTATTATTATTATTATTATTATTATTATTGGTGGTGGTGGTGGTGGTGGTGGTATTAATCATTGTCATCACCTTGTGGTTAATTTTTTTAATAACTCACTATATTAAATGCAGGCTTGGCTCCCAAGGAAAAATGAGAATGCTGCAAGAAATACAGGGATACAATTTTGTCCAAATCTGCAAACTAAGCACAGAAATTCACTGCACTTTGTGCACTTGATGAGGCCAAGAGATCATCCCGTAATGCACCCTCCCTCTGTCACATTAGTCCTGAAGACATCAGCACGAATATTTATGGTGGAAACTACTACTGAATGTGAGTAATAGTATCAGTTTGGCCTTTTTGAAAGACCATTAAATCACAACACACTGAGAAGGGGCAAGAGTCCTCAGGCTTATTTCAAGAGCTAATTTTAGCTATGAATATGAAGACTTCTTATCAAATAATTAGTCATCACAAGTAAAGGCAAGTTAACTTTTGAGAATAAAATAGGAAGTCATTGAAACCTTTTCTGAGCTTCCAGAAAAGGTTGATTTAGAGATCACTGAAGCCTCTGCACCTGACTGTAATTATTTAGTAATAGAAAATGGGAAAGCACAAAGAAGAATGGAACCAATTACAATTCCTGCCTGATTTGAAGGACAAAGTGCTACAGAAAAAAAGACATTTTCCTTGGTTTCTATATCTTCCCAATATTGCAGAGGTGCAGGAGGGCTGTAAAATTAAGAAAGGTGTTTTACAGCCAGTGTAGTCTCTTACAGAAAAAAAAAAGGGTAAATCCTGACTAACCAGAGAGAGTCCACATTCATGAGAAATGATGTTCTGACTGTAAGCCAACAAAATACTGCTGTCACAAAAAATGCCAAAAGCCATGTAAATTTGTGGTAAGGGGATCCTCACTCGTAAAATAGCCGAGATAATTATTCTGCTGTGCTTGGCACCGGTTCCATTTCATCTGGATGGCTGCATTTCATTTCAGATGAATTGGCAGAGTTCAAAGGAGAATAACAAAAAATAATGAAAAGGGTTGAAAGGGAGACCTACAAGATAAGATTAGGGAAACTGGGTATAGCTGGACTGGAACAAATTAATCTAAATGGCAGGAGGGAGGATTTAGGTTTTAAGTACAACCAACCTTTATAGCTTTAAGAAAAGTTCAGCCATGGAACAAGCTGCCAAGGAAGGTTTTAGCCTCACCATCACTAGAGATACTAAAAGGCAGGAGACCATCTGTCAGGGAGAGTTTAGGGATTAAAAAAACGGGGGGGGGGGGGGGGGAAACCAACACTGCCACAATTTAAGGGTTGAGCTAAATAACCCACTCGTGACTAGATTATAATGGATTAGAAATGGCATGGCTCCTCTTTTTAGGGTTTGGTCCTGGATCTTTTCACTGGGAAGATCGTCTGGATCATATAAAACCAACACAAGTGAATTCTGCTGATTTCAGACTGAGAAGGATATTTGCCTTTAAATACTTCCAGGAGATAGATGTCTAAATATTAACCATATTGGTAGTACAGTCTTTTTTTTTTTTATCAGGATTTGAACACGTATATGAAGCTAATATAGAAAAAATAATCACAAAATCATAAAATATCATGTGTTGGGAGACACCCACAAGGATCGTCCAGTCCAACCCCTGCCCAGGAAATCCCCCTCTGTCCCTGAGAGCATCATCCAAACCCTCTGGAGCTCTGGCAGCCTTGGGGTGTCAGTGCCCACTGCCCTGGGGAGCCTGGTCAGTGCCCACCACACTTTGGGGGAAGAACCCAGAATATCTAATGAAGGTTAAACCATTAATGAAAACCTGAGGTTGGTCATATCCCTTAGTCTTGCAAGCAAACAACAGACCAGCCCAGTGAGCTGGGGCTTGTGACACCCCGCTCAGGAAGATTTCAGGGCAGGTCAAGAACGAAGTGAGTGGTAAAATTATGGCACTGAGATGTTGCCCGAGTCAGAGCATCTCCTGCAGCCTCACAGCAAACTGCTGACTGTCAGGAGACACCTTGGGGAGCTGCTGCAAAGCTTCTGCCAGCCTGTGGGTCTTCAGGAAATGTGGCTCAGGTGGGGCCCTGGGCAGGGGCAGCCAGGGCTGTCGGTGCCCTCATGATGAGATGACCTTCCTCTCCCCATGGGCCTCAGGGAACCTTCTGTAAGGAGCAAAGAACGGGATTTTTCATGCAGAAAGCAAGTTGTCACCTCACTTTTCACCATCCCTCTTTTCAGGTGATTTCTGGGAATGTTGCACGACACAGATGCTGTTGGGGTCCCACTGGTGGCATCCAAGTGCTTGTGAGAACTGGACATGCCACCCCATCCTTTGGGCACCTGTCCCTTAACCACTTCTTTTTCTGCCAGAGGACCTGACTATTTGTTCCCAAACCTCTCAGCAACTCTAAGAGACATTCAAGCAGTCCTGTTAAAACTTCCTGAAAATCATGTGCCCCTGGGTTACCATTACCCACCTGTTCCTCCATCAGCAGCCACCAGCAGATTTGGGAAGGACAAGGTGCTGTGTACCACAGCTGTATTACATCCCATCATAGCTTCTCCCAAGCCTCCTAGTGAAACTGCTCTTTGTATATCTCCAAATACGACTGGAGCCCTTTCTAAGTTACGTTTCTAAAATATGTTATTAATTTCCCATTAAATTGGGA
Source organism: Dendrocincla tyrannina (assembly GCA_035047865.1). Lineage (NCBI taxonomy): Eukaryota > Metazoa > Chordata > Aves > Passeriformes > Dendrocolaptidae > Dendrocincla > Dendrocincla tyrannina. Next base: position 115,137,928 of record JAWWMP010000001.1, read on the forward strand.
CCACTGGGAGCAATGGGTTGAACAAGGCAGCTGCTGTGGATCTGAGATCCTTCACCAGACATGGGTGAACCTCCTGCCATCCTGGTGATCTGTTGTTTGTTGTTACCAAGAGAGTAGGTTTAGATTAGATATTGGGAAGAAATTATCCCCTGGGAGGGTGGGCAGGCCCTGGCACAGGTTGGGCAGAGAAGCTGTGGCTGCCCCTGGATCCCTGGGAGTGTC
>JAWWMP010000001.1:115147523-115168674 GCA_035047865.1 Dendrocincla tyrannina
TTGCAGAGCCAGAAGGTCCCCCCTGAGCCTCCTTTTCTCCAGGCTCAGCCCCCCCAGCTCCCTCAGCCTCTCCTGCTACTCCAGCCCCTTCCCCAGCTCCGTTCCCTTCCCTGGACACACTTCAGCCCCTCCCTGCCTGTGTTGCAATGAAGAGCCCAGAACTGGACTGAGGTACGTCACCAGTGCCCAGTTCAGAGGGACAATCCCTGCCCTGGTCCTGCTGGCCGCTCTATTTTTGATACGGGCTAGGATGCCATCAGCCTTTCTGGCCACAAATGTTCAGCTGCTTCATTATTAAGGGCAGAATGTTTCCCTCCTTAGCTCAGGAATAACAATAACTTTCCTTCCTGCTCATAAAAAGCGCTGCAGGGTGAGACACCAATTTTGTGACAACTCCGAATATTCTGTGACCAAATCACAACAGTCGTTCCTGTTTCTTCACAAGGAACTCAGACATTCAAGGTCCACCTCCCCAAGTCAAAGGCTGCCTGTCCTGTTGGAGTGTCAGGAGGGTGGCACTCGATGGAGGGGAGTTCTGGATTTCTAGACGGGTTTGGTTTTCCATGATGAGTTATTTGAAGGTGGTGGGTGCTGGGGAAGTGTAACATCCACGTGGGAACCATCTCTGAAGCTGGAGAACAACCCCTGGAGCTCAGCAGTTTCCTGTGACTTCAAAAGCTCCGTGTGAAGGGAAATAAAGGTTATCATTAATTATCAGATTAAACGTACCAGCTATTTTTATCTGAACTACACCAACTGGCCCCATAATATCACTCAAAGCATGCCAGAAATAATTAATGTCTTTTGATTCAACCATAAATTACAATTTGGTATAAAGAAGACGACCTTATTAGGCACCCAGAATTCTTTATTTTTCGAATTGACCTTTACTTTCAGAATATAGTGTTGTTATCTGGAATGTGAAAAATTAGTTTTCCTGTAAAAAATACTGGTTGTTCTTTTATGACTTTAAAAATGTTATTTCAGCATGAGGCTTTTGAAGTGTCTGATTAATCTTTTCTTTCCCTAGTTGTAATAATGTTCGAGACCAGCAATATTATTTCTGACATGAGATAAACGAAGGAGCACAAAATTATGTGCATTGGGATAACATAATGGAACAGAAAGGAATAGCAATAAAATTCAGTTTACAAAAATTGCATTTTCAACTAATTTGTAGCCAGCTACAGATGAATTGATTTTGCTCAACAATTAATACAGAGACAAATATTGTTTTTCTTTAAATGCTAATACTATTTAAGCAATCATTCCTCACCTTCAAAATAATTAATGTATCACTGACAGCCTTTTGAAATGGCTTAGAGATGCATAAGTGATGCATAGATAGGTATATAAATACTCATGGGGGTCTACGAGGTGTTCTAGGAATGAAACCAGAGGCCATAATTCACACGGAGATCAAAGTTTGCGGAAGTTTAATTAGGAATAAATAACAAATATAAATAATAAGATGGCCATCTCAGCTGTATAATCTCCCCTCTTAGTGCTGGACTGGCTGGCAAATTCAATGGAAGCTCCTGGCAGCTAAAAACCAAGCCAGGTGCCTCTGTCCCTGCAGAACGATGCCCCACCCGCAGGGATGACACACCTGTAGCCCTGACCCCTCTCCTCCAGCCCAGAATGCCAAGAGCCTCCCCACAAATTCCCTCCAAAGCTGGGGGAGCCTCATCCTGCAGCTGCAGGTGATCCCCGACGTGCCGGCCACGCTTTAAATGGGGATTGCAGTGATGTTTTAATTTCCTCCACAATTCCCAGCTCTCGCTTGCCTTTAAAGAGCTTTGCTGTGGGGGGAGCTGCCTTTCAGCAGTGCGTGGAACAACCACCCTCTTGACTCGCTCCCCAACTGCTTGATTAATATCTGATCACTCATTTTCCTATTATGGAAGCGTTCGGGTGCTCCGAGTCGGAGCTGGGAGCCCTAATGTGCTTACAAATGCAGAACAATAAATCCTTCCCCCTCCACCACCCCTCAGTGCTGTGACTTCTGCAAAAGTGTCTTTAGCAGGAAGGTTTGGAATAAAGTCAGGACTTTCTCGAGGCTTCCTCTACAGCAGCACATCATGCGAGGACAGGGCACGGCTCGGGCAGCATCCACAGCTTCCCTAGAGAGGGCAGGGTCACTGGGAATGGTCCAGCTGCTCCCTGCCAGGATACCGTGGGCACACAGCATGGCCAGGACCACACCTGGCACACAGGGTGGATGAGAACACCCCGAGGTGTTGGGAGAAAGAGAGTTTAGCCCTTTTGATGCCGCACCACTTTGCATCAAAGCCAGAGAAAAGGCTCTAAGCCCTTTTTTCTTTTTTTTGTTTCTGGTTTTGTGTTTGTTTTTTTTCTAAGAGAGATGTTGCCTCCAGCACTTCAAAACACTTTGCAGCTCCAGACCGCATGAGGGAACTGGCTCAAAATGAGTTGGCACTCGCTGTTAACTGTGGGACGGCCGAGAGCATCCGAGAGCCCTCTGCAAGGGAAACACAAAGGAGAGGTGCTCCTCTTCCAGCATCTTGTCTTGCATAAGAGCTTTGCTTTCCAGGAACGCTTCCTCACCCCACCACCCCCTGCAGGAATCTGCTCCGAGCAGTGGCAGCAATCAAAATATGCCACGCAGGAGTGGCAGGAAAGGGCGCTCAAATCCACGCACGCCAATGAGACACGAGCTGGGGAAGAAGGCACAGGTTACAGAGGAAAACCTGTCAGTCACAGAAGGGAGAGGAGTCAATCACAGGGATGTTTAACAAGAGCGTGTGGTGACAGCACAAAGGGGAACGGTTTCAGGCTGACAGAGAGGAGGGTTAGACGAGATATCAGGAAAAACTTCTTCCCTGGGAGGGTGGGCAGAGAAGCTGTGGCTGCTCCTGGATCCCTGGAAGTGTCCAAGGCCAGGTTGGACGGGGCTTGGAGCACCCTGGGCTGGTGGAAGGTGTCCCTGCCCATGGCAGGGGGTGACAATGAGATGATCTTTAAGGTCCCTTCCAACCCAAACCATTCAGTGACTCTGTGAAAAGCACCTTGGCATGAAGTCAGCAGATGTTTCTCTGCACACACAAAATAAAGATAATGAAGAGCAAGATTTTGCTCTGCTCATGTTCAAAGTGGAAAATAAGGGCAGTTTCTAAGGAGTCATTGTACACCAACAGATCTCTGTTAGCAACTAATGAGAGGCTATTTTAAGTTTCCACAGTAACTTTAATAAAAACTGTTCCATGAGTACTTGGAAAGTCAAAGTGAGAAAACACTCTCCTCTTATAAAATCCATCACCAGCTTTTAATTACAAACTATTTACTCACACATTTGGAGGTGGACAGCATAAGCTTTGCCATTCAATATCACATTCTTAAGCAAGGGAGTTGTTACAGAAAAATTCCTCCCTGTGAGGGTGGGCAGGCCCTGGCATAGCTTGGGCAGAGAAGCTGTGGCTGCCCCTGGATCCCTGGATTGGACATCCATCCCCAGGTTGGACGGGGCTTGGAGCACCCTGGGCTGGTGGAAGGTGTCCCTGCCCATGGCAGGGGGCTGAAACTGGATGAGCTTCAAGGTCTCTTCCAGCCCAAACCATTCTGTGATTGTGATTCTATTCCAGTGTCTTCTATGCCTCGTAAATAACATTATCAGTAAGAAGCGTTCATTTTACTGCACAGATTAAATGCAAACAAATAATGGCCAAACAGCACAACCTTTATTTGTACCAACGTGGGCTCTGCTCCAGGCTGGTAATGGGATAATTAATTTGCTACAATGCTGCCATGGAAAAGCCACTGCTTTAACACAGGTACGTACCACGTGTTTTTAACATCCTGCACTACCTGCCAGCTTGGGGATGCTTGTGGATGCAGCCGGGCAGTAGAAGTGGAGCTTGTAGGGTTAAAAATGCCCAAGGAAGCATTTGGAATCCTTCAGGGACAGAGCAGAATTGTCACAGGGTACAACACAGGCTGAGCTGAACAATCATGCCCTAAGAGATTCTTTCAGGAGTGCCCTTGGGCAAACAGTTTGTCACCCCTCTGTAAAACCAAACACGTCCCATCAGCAGAGCCCCAGAGATGTGATGGATATGAAACCTTGGCTTCTGCAGCAGATCCAAGATAGTTCAGGCCCAATCTGAGCAAAGACCAGGATACTCTGAGAGATTGATTTTCCATGAGGCTTGGCCTGCCAGTGGCTCTCACATGCTCCTGCATCATTGGCTTTGTAACTTCTGCTCCAGCATCCACCAGTTCAACCACACAGTGCTGGATCGACGGGGTCTGACCAGAAGTCTTACTGAATGTGCTGCAGAGTGAAATTTTCTCCCAAAAGGGACAGAATCTGAACATCTCTGGACTCCTGAAAGCAATCAGCCAGCTGTAGTTTTCCACTGGAAAGAAAAGCAATGCTGTGGCAGGAGGGATCTGGGAAAATTTCACTGTTTCTTTTCGCTTGGGCTGTTACCCAAAGAGAATCATTAATTTGGGTTTACTGAGTCTCCACTGAATGCAAAAAGGCACATTCTATGTTTATTACCCCTGCAGGCTGCTTGGCTTAACTTCCTTAGGAAGAGAGGAGGGGCTCCTCAGGATAGCACTGAAACAGCAGCTCGGGGGAGATAAATTAGGATCCTGTGGCAAAACAGCTCTGAAAGAGGATGAGAAGGAATTATATGGTGGAGGGTGTTGTCAGTAGATTCCAGGCTGCCCTGCCACTTGGAAAACCACGTTACATGTTATGCACAAGCTCATTAGGCTGAGCATTTCAAAAACTAGATTTTAGATAAAAATCTCTGGCCAATTCCTAAGAAGAATTTGCTTCATCTTAGAACGATAGAATCAAAGATCTTTAAGATCAAGTCCAACCCTAAAGAAAGCCAAGCTTGCAGGTGTTTAGAAAGAAACCAAGGGAGGAAAGCAGGCACTCCAAGGGTGCAATTCATCTGACCTACCTTAGGCAAACATTTTAGGATAGCATCCTAAATCTCACCCTTGAATTCCCTTCCTGTATTGGCTAGTTTGCTATCAGTTCTCAAGGCAGCTCAGGATGACTAGTTCAGATGCAGATATTGATCCTTAACCCAATAACTAACATTTCATGAGCCTGAGTGGTGCCTGAGCTACATGGTGTAGAATTCCAGATGAACACACTTCTCTGCTATTTCCTGCGAAACTCTGTCTCATCAAATAAATGATTTAGCCCTTACGAAAGGCACTGCACTGAAACTGCAGCAGCTAAGAAATCTCATTTGCTTCAGGAAGGAAGCATATAAAATAAGGGCAGGAATACCTCCTCACACTATGCCATCTGTGGGCTCCCATCCCAGGGGATGGAGAAGGAGAGAATGGCTCACCTTCATGAGAGGGTCCAAATGAACATTTGTTGCCTCTGCTGACATGGCATGGGGAGCTGCCAGTCGTGCAGCTGATCGGGATCCTCTCACGTTCCCTCAGGAGCTCATGGAACAGTCTGCATGGATTCCTCTTTTTACAGATATACAAATTGAACAGGCAAAAAAACCCCCATATCAGCACCTCTTGCTCTCCTTTCAACTTGTTGCAAAGATAGTGAATTTGTGTGTGTGTCTGAATGCCTTAAAGTGTTCATCAATAAGACTCCTTCTCTATCTCTAATAAAGGATTAGAGTTAACACCACGACATGCTGTATCAAAGGCTTCACACGAACAAGCAGCCAAATGACAGTCTCTGTGAGAACTGTGACTGAATTCACAAGCTCCTGCAAACACCAAACCCCTGCTCTGTTCTTCAACTGAGGAGGAGCCAGGGGATGGAAGAGGGGAGATGATTGAGGGAACCTCTTTGCACCCAGAATGGGACACAGACAGCCAGGCCAGGACTGCAGGGCTGAGAATGCATAAAGAAGAAGGAGCATGGGTGAGTCAGATGTGCTGAAGACAAGAACCCTTTAAAAGCTATTCCTGGCATGCTCCCCTTTGCTAACCAAGCCAAGGAAGGCCCCCACTGACCTGAGACTGCACAGAAAGCCACAGGGAGCACCTCCTAGGACAGTTCTCCAGCATGTGTCCCCTGTCCTTCCATCCTGGCCCCTCTGCAGCACCTCTGGGTAAGGAGGACATGTGGCTTCTGCACTGAAATCTGAGCTGATGTGCCCTCAACAGAGAAGTCTGATTTTACAGGACAAGTGTACTCACAGGTTCTTAAATTGTCAAAGCACAAGAGTCACTGCTCCATCATTCCCTGATGGAAGAAATGCAATTCCATCCCACATCCTTGTCACCTTTTCTTCTTCCCCCTCCCCTGCTGAAGGAGCTGATGCTGAGGTTAACATGACTATTGGCTCTGAGACAGAACACCAGCACGGTTGTGCTCATCCTCTAATTTCATCTCACAGACTAATAAGAAAGGCCTTATTGGCACATAGGACAATTTACTGTTTAGCATAAGGGAGTAAAAAATGGCAATGGCTAGATCCTATAAAAGAGGGGGGAGTGAATCCAGAAGGGCAGGGTGTCCTTCTCAGTAGCTTGTTCATTACTTACAGGCAGTTACTGTATTGGAAGCCTGGAATTCTAACAAGTCAATACCAAAGCTCTGTGGGATTCCTCGTCCCTGACTTTAGTGTCTGTATTTATCGAGTGTGGGCTGATGGTATAGGGGAATGTAATTTTCCAAGCCTTTTCAAAGGAGCAGAGATTAATGAGCAAGGTCAGGCACCAAAGGCACTAGACAGAACTTCAAATCCTGCTTCTACAATTTTTTTTTGCCTTTTCCCCATCTTGTAAAAACCCCAAATTCCAAACCTTCCAGGTCTCAGGCACATCCTTTAGAACTCAGTGCTGTTTCAGATGAGGGCTGGAGGGGCTGTTCTCCCCTAGGAGTGCAGTTCCATGTTCTGACAACCCTCTGACAAGCAGCTGACTGAAGTGCAGTTCATCTAGGCTGGGTTGCAGTGGGTTTATTCTCAGGTGTGTAGCGAGGAGAAGGAGTACCCACCTTTTTATAGCCTGTGTGTTGATTAATCACACCCACACACCTCCTTATTTTTTTTAATGTGGGTAAAAGCAAGCATGTTTTTTTTTCCAATAAAGCCCCTGTGAAAGGAGAGAGCGGGTCCACATTCCTAGCTCTTTATCTATATCAGGAGGTTATGGAGCAGGGAAGTGAAAATGGTCTCATTATCCTGACAGATGGTGCACTTAACAAACCCACACAGAACACTGAGGACACAGAGGAAGGTTGTACGTGCTCCAAGTGCAGCACATTTCTGAGCTGTCAGCGCAGTGCTGGCCATGGGACCACACTGGCCCGCCACCCAAGCTTCTTGCCAGTCCCCAGAGCTCTAACAAGTCACTTTTGGGGCGTTATTCCCTCTCCAGAAAGGACTGTTCTCCCTTTTCTCCCTCCTGTGCCCATCATCTCCGAAAGGAAACTCGGAAAGTGCTAGAATGGTTTGCTTTTGCAAATATGTAAAATGTTTTTCTTTTAAAAAATGCAAACCCACGTTAAAACAAAAATAAAAAGCAAGCTTTATTAATGTGAGTTGTCTGGAAGAAACAAAGGGTTCCCATTAATCTTACCTTGGTTTTCACCTCCCTAAGTTTTCACCTGGTGCCTTTTAATGGCTATTTAAAATCAATTTTATCAGGAAGGGTGGGCATTGATCTCGCTAAGTGCTGCAATTGCAATTACAAACTTATTAAACCCAGTGCCAGACAGTCTAATTGGCATGAAAATCTAACTGAGGCCAGGGGATAAAGGTTTTCCTCCTGCTTCAGTTGCATGTTCATTGCACACATAAAGCCATCTTAAAAGAATATTAAGGTTGAACAAGAGAAAGTTAATAAATGGCAAACTAAACTGGCACCACTATGCAAAGCCAACTTAATTCCCTGTGTGGACAACTTTAATTCTTGACATTGCAGCTTTCACAGTGTCAGGAGCATGCTGTTTCCTGGATTTAAAGCCAAAAATATATATATATATGTATTCTGTTACAACATATAGACACCCACATGGTTCCCCAGCATGACTGGTGGGGACTGTCAGACCCACCACCTCTTGTTTCAGGGACGAACTGATGGTGGTAGCAGGCTGTTGTCCTCTGCTTGAGTCAAGAGGAAATGTGTTTTGTCAGTGAATTTCATGCAGGAAAGGAAGGATGAGGCAGTGGAAGGGTTGGGCAGCAATCTCAGGGGCTTCACTGCTGCCTTCAGACGTGGTGGCTCCTTCTCTTCCAGCTCCTCTGGACCAGCTCAGGGCCAGACCTGTCTCTTCCCAGCCTAGATCATCATCACAGTTCCAGTAGACCTCAGCAATGCTGTTTCTTTATCTGGCTACTCCCAGTCCCCAAAACTGCACCAGGCACTCCCCAACCTCAAAATTCCAGCCCAGCTCGTTCCCACCGTAGCTGACTCCCAGTTTCCTCCAGTTCTCACATCCCAGCTCATATTCCTCCCTCCCAGGCCCAGTTTCCATCCAAAAGCATCAAAGCCTGCCTTGTGCTCTGTGGTTCCAGCTTCCCAATGAGACCTGCTGAGCTCCTTTGTCATTCCATCCTTTGGCCTCTGTCTGCTCCAGCTTCTCCACCCATCTGGTTCCAAGGAGGGAGGTGTGTTCCCTCCTAAGCAGTTGTGGTCTCTTGGGAGCACTGAAGGGGAACCACCATTCCCTCAGCCAAAGAGTCCCTTAGAGAAGCAGCAATTAAGAAAAACTATGATTTCCTTAAACCTTGCAAAGACAGTGTTGGTTTAATTGCTTCAGTGTTTATTATTTGGCGCAGTGATGTTGAGTTTTCATGAAAAAAATAAAAGAAATAATTAAGTGCTTCACTGAACTCACACAAACGTAAGACTTGTCCTTCTAAACATTTATAACTTGGCCAGCTTTGCAGATAGAAAAGTCACATCCCAGATGGCAAATACAACATTTCTGTTCAAAATGACAAAGGCTCAAAGCAGTCAGAAAAAAAAGGCCACCAGAAATTGTTTTTAATTGCTGGATGTGCTAACATTTTGTGTGAGCCTCGTTTTTGGAAACTACTGGAATGACTTTGCTGAAGCCTTCCAAAATAATTCGGCTTGAGGCAAGCAATCAGAATGACAAATTTCAGCCGGAGCAATTGGATTTTGGCAAGGTTGTGTACAACTGCAAAGGGAGCTTTTAGCCAGCAGAGTTCAGCAGCTGTTAATTGGCCTTGCCACCAGTCCAGATTGCAATAAACAAAATAAATGCACATAATACGAGTAAAAGAATGTAAACTAAATGAAATAAAAGTTATGGATAGCTGGAAAATCTTTAGAAGGGATCAAAACCAGAGGGTGAATATTACTGTGCTGGTAATTTTGAGAGATGTCAATGATTTCTTGAACATTTAACCACGGGGAAAAAAATTGACAATAGTTGAGTCACTGAAAATGATTACTTGGAAGGCAAAAATTAATCAGAGCTCGCCCTTATACATTCCGTGTCTGAGGATTTCTCCAGCCCTTAACTCTGCCCCTCATCTAAAAATTCTCTCGCAAACATTTTCCTTTGGGTGAATTTAAGCCCTGATGGGCACTTTTGAAGTTCTGCTTGGATTTCCAGACGTGTCAGCTTGTCAATAAAGCTGATCAGAAACAGCATCTTGGCTGACACACACACGCCTGACCAACCTCAGATTGTTACAACAGCCTGTGTTTTCTGATCTCTGCAGATCCATTTTTTCCTGCCTCTATTTCTGAGGATTACAAGCCCCCCCTGAGCTTACAAGGCATCCAGAAGAAGGACTCAACATCTCACGTGTTTTCTCTGCATCAGAAAACACCAGCTGGGTTTAGTGCCAGGCAGGACTTAAGCTGGGACTGGTGTGGGCACCTGCAGGATGCACAGGATGCAGCACCCCCCAAAATAGTCCCTGATGCACCAAAACCCACCTAATGCTCTGCACTGCTGGAATTTTAGAGCTCAATGCAAACAGAATGAATTAAATATTTTTTTCCTTCTCTTTTGCTCAGGAACTCAAATATTTACTCCTTCCTTCCAACAGGACAGAAAGAACAATTAAAACCTTCCTTTTTTTCTTTTTTTTTCCCATTTCCACTACTTTAAAACCTGCTTTGTCTCTTTCTTGTGTGTGTTTCTCTCCTTCCAGGTATTTCTCTGCTGTCTACTCACCTGGCCCTTGCTTGAACATACTCTGGGAAACAATAAATGTTTTGTGAGACTGGAGAGAAATGAGAGACTTTGAGTGAGTTTCAACCATGACTCCAAATTAGAGCATTAGCCAGGAACCTTCTTTTGGTGAATAAATATAAATGTATAGGATATAAAAATATAAATAAAGAGTATTCTTCATCAAAGCCCCAGATTGGAACTCTGCGTGGGAAAATAAGAGGAGGGAAAAGCAGGCAGTCAGAGGGAGAAGTAAAACTTGACCTGGCTGTGCTGAAGAGACATAAAATTCTCTGGGGAAGGAGGAAGAACGAGGAGTGAGATGGAACCACAGCACGGGGCAGACAGCAAGAAAGCAACACAGAGAAGAACGTGCTTGTGGAAAACCTCTTTTTATGACAACAGGAAGAAAATAAAGAGTCACTGTGGTGATCTGAGTGTTTTCTGCTGCTTACCTCATTCTCTGCAACCTCTTCTGACTAGCAAAAACCAGACCATTTGGAGGGGTTTTAACCAAATAAATCAGGCTTTCTCCTGAAACAACTCACTCGAGGGTGCAGAACACCTTGGGGGTTTTTGAACTGGCAGTCTGCATTGTGGTTTGTGTTTTCCTGGGGCTCTGGGTCAAGCTTAGCAAGTGTTTTGTCACATCCAGACAGCATCCCTTCCAACAACAAAAGGTATCCCTGCCACCAGCTCTGGGCTGGATCGCTCCCTGCCTCAACAACTACCATAAATGTATCAAACAATATAAATATTATAATTTTACAAAGCAATTAGAAATGCAACAGAAATGTTAAGTTGTGATAAGCCAAATAAAAGCTGTATTCTGTCTTCTTGCTGCTAAGGCAGAGACCTCACAAATACAGAGCACAATAAAAGCAGCTGCTCTCCGGCTCAGCTTAATTAAATGTTAGTTTCTATTCTGCAAGTTCAATCAAGACATTTCATAGACTACATAATCCTGCAGAAAACTTCTTACAGCCATAGAAAATTCCTGTTTTGTCCAAAGAGTTGCGGGAAGTCTGAAACAAGGGTCAGATTTATGGTAGTTGTAAAATCTTCCCGCGCCAAGTTTCGAGTAAATTTGAATTTCTTTATACTTTGGAGAGGAAAACAGTAACTTCTTAGTGACCTTGCATAGCACCCACTCCAAACATAATGGTAGTTGTGGATGTGCTTACATTTAGGTTCAATAAAACCCAAAATTTAGTTCAATAAAACCCAAAATTTAGAACCAAACTGAGTTGGAATTACATGCTCACCCAGATATTTTGGGGTGGAAACTACAAAGGAGCACCAGTGTCCCTTGATGCAGCTTTCTTCACTGATTTTCTGCAGGCATCATCTCCTGCTGCAAAAAGGAAAAGATCTAACAAAAGGAAAAAAATAAGTATTCTAATTCTAACTCCCCCTGGACCTCAGCCAGTCCACCATGTAATAGCAAAATGCTAATGTTGGCTGCAGTAATCTTCTTAAGACGATGAATAGAGACCAAAAATCGACGCTAATTCTGCTGCCTCTGAGAACAGCCCCTAGCCTGTGTTGTTCACAAGGTTTGCCTGTGGCATGGGAGGAACGGGGGCAATTGCCAAAAAATCACATTTTCTTTTTGATGTTGGAATGGTTTTTAGCTGAGAGACCTCCAGAGGACTCCAGCTCATGACTTAGTCTTTTGCTTTTTCTTTCTGTGGTCCCTCAGTTCAAATGCATAAATACTTAAACAACAGTTGTGCCACTTTTTTTTCAGTTTCAAAGAGGTCCAACAACCAGTGCAAAGCCCATCACACCTCCCACCCCTGGGCAGAAAAGCTCCAAGTCTTGCACTTGGTCCCATTGGGAATATGACACAGCCATACACACTATTGTTTATGGATCATTAATCTCCCAATTTCTTTCCACTGGAGCCTAGCAAAGCTCTTTCTTTCTCTTTAATTTGACAGAGAAAGGAATTTCAGGCAAAGGCTTAAGTTTGTCTGAGGTGAGACAAAGTGATGCTGATGGATGGGATGGTGACTCATGAGTGACTGGCAGAGCCCTCTGTGCCCTCTGCTGACAGCATCCATCACCCTTGCACAAAAAGGTCCAAACCCACACATCTTCCATTTATCTCCTTACCTTTCTGGCTTAAAAAAAAAAAAGGCAGGAATACTTTTCTTTCCCCCTAGCTTCTCCTAGGCAGCACATGCCATTGCAGAGCTCACGAGAGGGACGAGGAGTTTAGTTACAACCAGATTCATGGCAAAGGTCACCAAGAGATTTTTAATAGTAAAAAATCCAGCTGTCTGCCCTCTGAACACAAGGTGAGATCCCAACACACACTGCCTGTGGCTGCCACACCAGGAGGCAGCTGCTCCAGGGCACCCACCAGCCCTGAATGCAGCTGCCTAAATGTCCTTCCCCAGGTGGGTTCTGAGCCCGGGTTATTTGAGGTGAAGAGGAGGTTATGTGACCCTCACCAGTGCTGTATGAACCTGCAGGAACAAGGATGGGGATATATGTGCTCCCATCCTTGCCCAGGATGGAGCCCAAATGTAACTGGAGCTCTGGAATTACACGTGCTTTTCTCAAAGGTACCACACCTGATAACCTGGATTCAGCTCTGAAATCAGCCAGGAGAATAAACTTATCTTCCAGCTCAATTACTCTGTCCCTTCCCAGCCCTCTGTTCAGCTGCACCACACCTGCCACACAAGGATTTTCTCCACAGCTAATTCCTGCTCCCTGCCAGAAACCTGGGTCAGGAACTCTCTGCAGTGTCCACATGGACCATGAGCCACCTCAGGTGTCTCTCAGTAGATCTGTAACTTAGATTAGAAACTGCAGAGCCAGGGTAGTCACTGTTGGACTAGCACGGACACATAATGAATTCCAAAACTCTGCAGCAATGTATTGTGATTCTGGCTATTAGCCTGGCTTTTAATTAGTTTGTGCTAATGAATATATTTGTACATGTCCATTTTTTTATTGGCAGCTTTTAGAGGAGTAATAAATTGGTCACTGTGGAGTGCCAGCGTTTCACTAAAACCTCAGAAATAATTAATGCCTTCTCCACCTAGAGTCAACCAGCAGTCTCTGGGGTTTTAGGTATAAATTAGAATGAAAGATGAGCTACTCAAAATACAGTCAGAGCACTCATTCATCAGCTGTGATTAAATAACGTTCCTGGGAGACCCTGGAGAAGTGCAGAGAGCTGAGCTCCACTTTCTGGACTCCCCACACCATCTCCCAGGAGCTTCCAGAGCACCCTGCCCTATTTTCCACTGCCACTCTTGAAATGCCTTTTCCATATCCAGTGCTATCCCACTTTCCTTCAGAATCCCTCCTTGGAAAGTATTTTTCTCAGTCCTTCCTATTCGTAACCCACAGTGGGTTGAGGGAAAAATAAACCAACAGCAAATGTGCTTGGCTAAGGGAAATGTTTCCATCAGATCCAGCAGCCCAGCTAACAAAGACCTCAAGCCAGAAAATCTGTAGAGGTTTTCACATCCATATTTTCACAGAGAAGATGACTGTGAGAGCTGGCACGAGGTGGCCAGGATCAGCTGAACCTAAATAAGGATGGAGCTGTTTGAGATGGATTTAAGGAGAAATTAAATGCCCCGGTCCAAAACTGACATTCTGGAAAACCCTGCTGAGTATCCACTCCAGAGATAGTGCTCTAGACAGAAGTATTTTTAGTATTTATTTTGTTATATTTTATTTTTATTACTTAGTATTATTAGTATTACCCACAGATTCCTTAGCCTTGATAGAGCTGAGCAAATTAGAAGCCTAAATCAGATTAATATCTAGAACACCAGGCTCTCCAGAGAAGCTCATTCCGGTAAGTATCATGTCCCAAAAAAACACATTTTCAGAGCTTTATGTCCCTCACCCAAGTGCACACCCACAGAGCCAGACAAGAAGAATTTCCCCCCTAACCTGTGGAGAGGGACAGAGTTTAATATTATTATTCCTCTCAGAACAGGAACCCAAGACACACATGGGCTGACTTTGAGACACCTTGGACAAGCAACCAGAGCATTTTACAGCATTTTAAGATCCTGAAATCCACTCTAAGCACCAGGAGTGAAGGTGGAGTGTTGGGCTGGTTCCTGTTGCAGCACCTGATTCCCTTCTCCAGCCTTAGCTGCTTTTTCCTCTGGTCACTTGTTCAGCAAAGGACCAAATTTTCATCATGTCTGTGACACTCCTGCTGCTCTGAATTCTGGTGCCTGCTTGCACAAGGGAGCTTGATAACATCAAATTACAAGCTAATTTTGGAGCATCGAGCTAAGTGCATAAAGACAGCTGTGTGCTACAAATTAAAATCTTAAAAACCTGCAGAAAGAAAAAGGATTAATCATTTACCGAGTTACTAACAGACGACGAACTCTTAAGTAGAAAAGTATTTTCATTCCATTTACACACCCAGGTTTTCTGGAAAACTAAAGCAGCAGCCTAAATCCAAAGCCTGTGGTGTGAAGCAAAGCAGATCGTGCGTGCAGTCAGAAGAAAAGTGATGTTTCCACAACAGCAAATCCTGGTAACCACTGTTGGGCATTGATTGTGCTCCTCTTTCATTTTTCACTTCCATTGAATTAACAAAAACGTGCTGCTCGGCCCCTTCCACCTCTTAATCACTGGTTGTTAGTGTTTGGGAACATATAGAACTTCTTCCCCAACTTGTGCAAGTCAGTCCAGCTCCATGAAATCCCACTGTGAACACCCCATCCTACACATGCCACTGACTCCAGCCCTGAAACAGCCCCAAACCATCCCCCATTATTTTGGGGCAGATCCATTGCACAGGTGACTTTATAGGCTTTACCAGGGTTACCTAAGGACTGGCTTGACCCTGTGTCCTCCCTTTGGGGTTACCCAAATGTCCCTCCTCCCTGGAGTGTTGATGCCAGCCCGTTTTCCAATGCCTGCACACTTGGGGAAGGAGCCAGAGCGTGCCAGCTACGTGCCAGCCATGGCAATTGGGCTCCCTCTCCCTGGTGCACAGGCAGGCAGCACGCTGGCAATTACAGCCTGATTTCCCAAAGAAATATGGCACTTGTCAAAGGCATAATTTCAGCCCTGTCTTTCCTCATTAACGCTTGACGGGAACTCCAGCGTGTTTGCGAGTCATCGAAAAGGCAAAACCCACCAGCATCACCCAAGCCTTATCTGCTTTCTCTTAATTTAATTGTTTCTTAATTTCTAATCACTGATTGTTTTTTTTTCTTCCCCTAATGACCTTCTCAGCCAGTTTCTCAGCAAGGAGCAGGGTTACTGGCACCTTTCAGGGGCTCAAATGGCCACTGAATTAGGCAGGTCCCAAGTGCTGCAGGAAGGTGGATCTGAGTCTCACTGGTGCTGTTGGAAGGACAAAGAAACTGAGACAAAACCTTCCCCAGCAGGGAAGGAAGGACTGGCTGTCAGCTGAGGGTGGAAACTAAGAGTCAGAGAGGCAAAATAAAGAGTGTAACAGGTCAAAGAATCTTGTTAAAGACCTCCAAGATCATTGAGTCCAACCTGTGACCCATCCCTATCCTGTCCCCCAGCCCAGAGCACTGAGTGCCATGTCCAGTCATTCCTTGGGCACCTCCAAGGCTGGGCACTCCAACCCTCCCAGGGCAGCCCCTTCCAGTGTTTAACAACCCCTTCCATGATGAAATTCCTCCTGATGTCCCAACCTGAACCTGCCCTGGTACAGCTTGAGGATGTTTCCTCTTGTCCTGGCCTTTGTTCCCTGGGAGAAGAGTCCAATTCCCACCTTCAGTCAATGCAAACATGAAAAAAACAAGGACAAAGGAACACGTGGAAACCCTTTTCTTCCAGGCAATTCCACTGCTCCTCCATCTTCTGGCTGACCCAGGTTTGCCCGACAACACAGAAAGCTGTTTGGGGGGATTATCAGCCCCCCCTAAACCAAGAGAGCTGTGATTCTCAATTAACCACTGAAACTAAGTCACAAATTAGCATAATTCATGATGATTTCCTTGGGCTGCTTCTAATCTCAGTACTGCAGGAACACTGCAGCTTTACTAATTTCAACCTCCTGCAAAGGAGCAGACTGTGGGTGACCATATATTAATATCTGACTTTTATCCACGTGTTCATGTGTCAGGGTCCAGAAATGCAGCCCAATCTCTGGATGCCCCCAGTTTGAGTCCATCACATGCAAACAGGCACACAAGGTTCCCAAGCTGTGCAAAACAAAGGTCCCATAAATTAATCGAGTTATTCTCGTAGCAAGTTGGAAAGAAAGAGATGAACCAGGGCAAGAATTGTTATTGCTATCTCTATTTTTAAATACTTGGAAGGCACTCAGTTACTACGGTGGTGAGGACCATATAAGTATCTAGACAGTGGAGCAGGAGTGTTAAGTGTGAGGATTTTCCATCTCCAAGGTGCCAGCTAGATAGGAGCTTTTTCCTCAACAGGGAAAGAAAAAACAGGAGAAATATATTTTGAAATAATTTCCTATTTTTAAGTCTTTAAAAAGCAAGTTTAAAAAGCTGCAGTTGTTCTGCTATGGTTGTGCTGTTCTGCTCTGGTTTTCTTTCCCTGTGGGACTTCTGCATTCAATTTGCTCTCCTGGTACTTTCATGAGATAAGAAACCATTTTTCTTCCTCTCCCAGTACAGTCCCAGAGAGGAAAAAACCAAACCAAACCAAAACATGCAAGAAAAATGAACATTATATAACAACATACAGACAGACACCTCTCATATGAATAGTGCTGTCGTCTTTGTGGGAGAAGATGGACTTATTTGGGAGTCATGAGAGTGGTTAAAAATGGCACACAAAATAAAAACTTCTGGGGAATTCCAAAGACAGAACACAGGCCAGACTACATGAGCACTGCTATTAATTGATGAAATTTTTAATGCAATGTTTTGGTTTGGGTTTTTTTTAAATAAAATATCCTTCTGCCTAAACATTTAAAACTGAAAGCTTCCCATTACCAGATGAAGTGCAGCTGTAATGCACAGCATCAAAGCCAATAACAGAAGAAAAAAGAACAATATGTGCTCTCTTAGAAGCATCACTTCAGTTTAGCTGATTTACATGGATTAAACTCCACCACAGGGTCCTCTCTGGGAAACCAGATGCTCACTGCACATGGGCAGACACGCCTGGGGGCAGGTGAAGGTGTCTGCATTATCTCCTCCTCATCCCTGCCCTCCAGTTCACCTAGGAGAGGAAATGAAGTTCATGTTTAATTCCTCTCTCTTCCTCTCAGCAGCCTCTCTAGGGAAGGTCTGTGAACCATCCAAGAGCCCTGTTATTAAAGGCTCCATGTGCCTTCAGCTGAGCTGTGCTGGCTGCCTGGAGAGAGGGGCAGCTCCTGGATAAACACCCCAGCCTGGGAAAGGGCAGAGACACCACGAGAGGACCTGAGATGTATTTGGTTTGGTTCTGGGTAAACTTGCTGCTTAGCTGTCCCCAGGCAAGTGCCTAAAATGAAAGCAGATAAAGTTTCCTGCAGTGTTTTTGCTTTGCCTGGAGATGGGATTTGTCCAGAACTGAGCTCCAGGAATTTTCCTCCTGACTCTCATCCACACTCCCAGTTACGGATGATGGTGTTGAGTTCTCACAGGGTTTTTACACCTCTCTCTGAGCCTGAGTGATCTGTTCACAACCAAAGACAACTTATGTAACTCTGCTGAGGGTTCAAACACTTTTGCATTTGGGCTTTGTGAAGGTGTGGTGTTATTTGGTGGCTGCATACACGTCTAGGAATGGTGCTGAGACACAGACTTTCTATTTTGAGAGGTGGGTGATGAGGTACAACAAACCATTCTCATCTCCCTTCCCAAATCCCCACTAGTACCAGCTGGATTGGATGAGACAGGATAGAGTTGGACTGAGGGAAGGAGAAGAGAGGCTGCATTACTGGCAGAGATCATATTCCATGGAGCATCACTGTCAAGGGATGAGAGAATTTTTAGAGCACCACAGTGAAATATTTTCCTCCCAACACTCAGCCTGACACCCAGGAAAACTCAA
Source organism: Dendrocincla tyrannina (assembly GCA_035047865.1). Classification (NCBI taxonomy): domain Eukaryota; kingdom Metazoa; phylum Chordata; class Aves; order Passeriformes; family Dendrocolaptidae; genus Dendrocincla; species Dendrocincla tyrannina. The sequence goes on from JAWWMP010000001.1 coordinate 115,165,630, forward strand.
TATTAATTAGCATCATACAATACTCCCCCTTCTAACTTCTGATTAGTGCTCTGGGGATGAAATATTAGAGAGGAGCAGTCTGAAAGTGCTGGGGTTTTTTTTACATTGATTCAGCAGCTGCTTGCAAAAAAACCTAGTTCATCTTCTGCCTCCCCAGCAATATTTTGTGGGAAAGACAAAATGCACAGGCACTGTCCCTTCCTGTGCCTAAAGAATGTGACCTCTAGACCCTGGAAGATACAGCAAACCATGGTCCATGAGATCCTTTGAATATTTATCCAAATTGCCCTCGTGTTCCCTCCCTTTTCAAAGTCTTTTTTCCACAAGTAAGTTTATTTGTAGGGCTGTTCCCAAAAACAGTGCATTGTTTTTTTATGCAGTCATTGGAGAATATTAGTGGAAAATTAATTTTGAGTTCTTAAATAGACATTTATATTAGGCCATCCTACAGTAATGATCCTGGCCTCTAGCCAGGAACTGAAGGTCTGTTAAGCAAAGCACTCTGCATAAATAACTAGGAAGATGATTATTTACTCTGTCGGACCTGGCAAGATTCTTTTATTCCTGAGTGCACTGTGGACAAAGAGCAGAATTTCCCAAATTTCTTGAGTAGAAGAAGTGGGGGAATGGACTGTTAATAACACTGCAAGATGCATATCCCTCTAGGAGGAAAGATTACTAGAGAGATCTCTTTTACTCTCACCCTGTTTTACCATGTTTTCTAGAAGCATTTGGGTTGAAGTGAGTTTAAATGACTCCATTTCAGATGTAAAATACAAGAATTTACTTTGTTAACTGTATCCTTATGTAGAGGCATCCCATGGAGAGGATAAATGCAGGGTATTTATTAATGTATAGTTTTTTATGTGCTCCAAAGCAGCAACTGAAAAGAAGGGATTCACTTTTTCATCACAACTCACCACCTTTCCATGATTGGCCTGATCCACCATGACATCCAAATTCAGGCAAAACCTGTTCATTTTCATTTCACTCGGGACCAGGAAATTACAGAATTCATCCCATGAAACCACATATTTTGTTATTATAAATACCCATCTTACTGAATGATACATCTGATATTCCAAGAAAATTATTAACAGATACCAACTAATAACCACGTGCTTTATGTACTTGCAGAAGAAAGAATGAGATCTATTAATAGGAGAAAGAATGATTCTAAATCTGAACACAGAAATAATTGGTTCTGATGCAATTGTTTCCCTGGCAGTTGTGCTGGGCTATTAAAGAGTAGATTGGACAACAGCAGCTTGCAAATTACATTGAAGAAAAAAAACCACAAGAAAACCCGACAGGGCAATGTGAAACAGAACAAGAAGTGACAAGTGTTAACCTACAAAGGAACTCTGTGACATTGCCGAGGTAGCAAGAACAGTAAGGTAGGAACATTCTGTTTTCATTTAGGATGCATCTGCAAACATGATTGTCCCAACTAATCAAACCAGGTGAGCAAAAAGGAAATTACAGCTTCTTATCCCACACTGAGGGGCACAGGGATAGCAGGGCTGCATTCCCCTTGGACTTTCTACCCCTGAGAACAGCATTAGATAACAGAGCTTAGAATTTCAGATTGCAGGGGCATTCACAAAGAAATAGCTCTTGGGTTTCAGGTGCACTGAGGTCCCTCAAAACCCAGTGAGGTTATGGCAGCTGCATTTCCTGGCCCCTGTGTACAAGTTGGTTTAATACAAATGCTTCTGTACTCGTAGCATTGCTGATCATTACTAAGGTGGTGTTGCTTTAAAAATAGTCCTTTGACCAGTTTTCACCCATGAAAACTAGTTTATGCAATTAATACATTTGTTCTTCCCACTCTAAAACCAGAATGAAATTCCATACACTTCCCTGACAGCAGGAGAGGCTGTTTGGGGTGGAAAAGCTACTCAGCATTACACAGTGCCCACTGATGCTACCAGAAGCTCTTCCCTGCACTTTGCCAGCCACTGATGCCCCATGAGAGCACATGGTAATGCAACAGCCACTCCTCCTTAGGAAGACATGAATCACCATCTGGCTTTGATCATAACCTGGAAAAGGACAAACTACAACTTGTTTAAAAGGTCGGGATTGACAGATGTTATTTATGACTTGACCAGCATCCAGAAGGGTCATCAAAGGTTCACAGCAAGACCCTTCAAGTTACTCCAAAAGGAGTGATTTTTCAGTACTTATAATACTGATGCACCTTCAAGAACTACCAGGCTTGTTGCTGCATAAAACCCAAGAAGATGTGCTGGTGTATTTTATAGGAAACACATCTTTAACCATGGGGATGACAAGAAGGGAACTGGGAATCATCAGCATGGATTCCCTAGAGGTAGATCATGCTTGGCCAACCTGATTGCCCTCTACAGTGAAACAACTACCTGGATGAAGGGAGAGCAGAGGATATTGTCTAGCTGGACGTCAGCAAGGCTTTTGACACTGTCACAACATTCTGGAAGGCAAATTCAGGAGGTGTGGACAGTGAGGTGGATTGAGAACTGGCTGAACAGCAGATCCCAGAGGGTCATAATCAGTGGCACAGGGTGCAGTTGGAGGCCTGTCACTAGTGGTGTCCCCCACCCAGGGTTCAATACTGGGCCCAGAATTGTTTAACTTGTTCATAAACAACTCGGATGAACCTCCTCAGCGAGTTCACTGATGACACAAAGCTGGATGAGTGGTTGGTACCCCAGGGGATGGTGCAGCCCTCCAGAGGGACCTCAGCAGGCTGGAGAGATGGGCAGAGAGGAACTGCCTGAAATTCAACAACAGCAAATAAATGCAGGTCCTGAACCTGGGGAGGAACAACCCCAGGCACCAGCAAAGGCTGGGGGTGACCTGCTGGAGAGCAGCTCTGTAGAGAAGGACATGGTGGACAAAGAGCTGTCCCTGAGCCAGCAGGGTGTCCTGGGGGACAAGGAGGCCAATGGGATCCTGGGGGGCATCAGGAGGAGCATTGGCTACTGGGCAGGGAGGGGCTCCTGCCCCTGTGCCCAGCCCTGGCAGGCACATCTGCAGGGCTGGGGCCAGCTCTGCCCCCTC
>JAWWMP010000001.1:115178113-115191877 GCA_035047865.1 Dendrocincla tyrannina
CCATCCTGGGGCCTCCTCTGGACTCTCTCCAGCAGCTCCCTGTCCTTGCTGTGCTGGCCCCAGGGCTGGAGGCAGCTTCCAAAATAAACGAGGAGGCATCTGATGGAAATGGGCAGAGAGAATTTCTGGGCCACAGGAACCAACTTACAGTGCTGGTGTTGAATATTCTAATAGCACAGAAAGGAACTTCCACTGTGCCCCACTTTTGCCGGGCTGTAATTCATAAATCAGCACAGTGAGAACCTGCTGATTTTGTATTCAGATTCCATATTATGCTCTAAACTGAATATTTACACCAACACCAAATGTAATCAACGTAATTAGCACAAACAGTAGCTCGCTTAATATTTAGTTTATTAGCATATTTTGAATTAAAACATTATTTCTCCGAAGACATTGTAATCACAATTTTAATTTTTATTTCTTTTTCTGAGGCAGGGATTAATGGAATCTTTGAAGTTAATTTTGAAAGCAGCTGCAAGAATGTGTTTCCCAAATCCTGTTAATTACCGTGCCAGCCATGAGAAGTAATCCCTTTTTTTTTTTTCCTGCAGGAAATGAAGGATTTGATCCAGCCTGGCTTATTTACAGAGAGCTAACTCATACATGGACCAGTAGTTGTCTTCAATTCAGCAGAATCACCTGCCATGAGTGCAGGTGGACCCTCAGTGTGGTGCTGTGGAATTTCCCTTAAGCTGCACGTTGGGTTTTGTTTAGCAAAGGGCAAAGAGGGTAAAATCGACTACAGAATAAGCCTTCTCACACCCCTTGCCAAAAAATTACCTCAGTTCTCATTTGGACACCGTTTATCTATTTCCAAGGTGACCCCGGAGGAACATTTCAATTACATAATAATTGATTAAGCTAAATGGCATAAATAAAAAGTGGCTGAGGTTCTTAAGGTGGTCTCTTCCTTTTTCCTCCTAGGGTTTCTTATCTATTGGTAGCATCAGAGCTGGCATTATAATTCCAGAAAGGGCATCACTGGGCAGGAAACCTGCCTTAAGAACTCCCACTTCCCATTCTAGCCCAATCCAACCACACCTCCCAATCCCCAAGGCCTCGTTTCTTTGGAAATAATTGTTTGCAAGGTCACACAGAAAATAGGAGCAGGAAAATTATTCAAGGCAAAAGTAACCCTGTAGCAGAGCTGTGTTGAAAACAATCACTGAAATGATCCAGCTAAAAAAGGAAATACAGAGTTCAACTGTTTCTGTTGATCATTTCAGGGGCGAAGTTGATGTGTCTGATGCACAAACAGCTGTACCACCACAGCAACCTGAATTGCCTTGGCCACCTGTACAGGCAATGCAAATAGTTCACAGCAATTAATTAGGAGCAAGGGAACCCTGGGGACCTGGAAAAAAGCACCTGGATACAGGCAGTGCCTTGGTTATCCCTTAATATCGGCATCCTCAGATAGGAAGAGTGTCCTAAGCCAATTAAGGGGTCAAGATTCCTGCCTAGGCATAATAGAACTGATTATGGATGGTGTTTTTGTAGCAAAAAAATTGACTTTAGCTTTCATTCTACCAAAGCCTTCTGAAGTTTCGGGTAATTTAATTTGCTGAGCTGTAAACCCAGCCGTAATTGAGTTACAGGCTGTCTTCAAGGGACAGCTTGGATTATTCATGGCGAAAATCTGCACTGACAAATTGCTTCATATCTGATCATATTGCCTATCATTATTAAAACAGGCTGCTTCTTCCCAGACTGCAAAAATCCTGGCGGGTTTTTTTTCCCTTTTTTCTGTTGGTGTGCTTTTATTTCTCGTTGTACAATTTTTAAAAAAAAAATAAATAATAAGTCTGTTCTTATTTTCTCGCTGTTTCCCCTGCACATTTCAGAGGCAAACAGATGCTCTTACAGTCTGTTGGGCTGCACTAGTGACCTGCCAGCCACGTTTTCCAAAGGTATTAATTGTGGCAGCTCTGAGTCACCGCACAGAGGAACTTTCTGCCTCCCCTTCGGGGCAAAACATTTGATTTTCGAGACAGGAGCGAGTGGCCAGGGTGTTTATGCATCACTTAACTCTGCTCCTCGCGCCAGTCTGGTCGCAGGGAGCAACTCCAAGCCACGTGCAGGGATGACAGGGATTTCTCCAGGGTTATTCCAGAGGCAGGGAATCACTGGCTGGATGAGGCAAACCCATCATCCCTGGCCCTGTGCCACGGGCACATCCCTGCCAGGGAAGCCTGGGATCTGCTGCTGGAGCCACCTGGAAACGGGGCATTGCTTGGCATGGAGGGTTTGTCCCCCTCATTGTTCAAATCCAGATGGGAAGTGATGTGGAGATGGGGTTCAAACTCCCAGCACTGGGAGCCGAAAATGCAGCCAAGGGATGAAAAACAGCCCAGCCAGAATAAAGGGAAAATGGGCAGGGTGATGCACAAGGTCACCCTGATCTCCAGGAATCGGGGGCAGCAAATAAATAAGCTCAAATGCAGCAAGCAGAAGGAAAGTCAGGGCACTAGCTCTGAAAATTGGGATTTCCACAACTCCCAGGATGCTGCAGCTGCTCTGTGGAATTGATGCTGCTCTTCATTTCATTGCTAACAGCAGCTGAGAAGGTAAGAAAGCCATTTACACTGTGGGCAGTTCTCAGGGGCCCTGGCCCCAGGACAGGCACACCACATTACCTGCCCTAGGACTAAATGCTCCACAGCTCCTGCAGTGCCAGAGCCATGGAACAAGTCCAGGTGAAATGTGGTCAGGCAGATGCAGCAAAAGGTCCTCCACATTGTTTGAAACACTCTCCCTCCACAGACCTGAAGGGACCTGACAAGAAGGATGGAGAGAGACCATGTACAAGGACATGGAGTGACAGGACGAGGGGAAATGGCTTCACACTGAAAGAGAGTAGGTTTAGATGAAATATCAGGAAAAAATCCTTTGTAGTGTGTGTGCTGAGGTTCTGCAACAGGTTTCCCAGAGATGTCTTGTCCCTGGGAGTGTTCAAAGCCAGGCTGGATGAAGCTCTGAGCAACCTGGTGTAGTGGAAGATGTCCCTGCTCACGGCAGGGAGTTGGAACTGGATGAGCTTTAATGTCCCAAACCATTCTGTGATTCTATGAACTGTTTTCCAATTGAAGTTCAATGAAACCTTGCAAGCTTCTCCTCTCCAAGTAATCCTTAGTCATTCCTTCTGTCTTCAGTTTCCCATTATGTACCAGGCTGCATTCTGCACTCTGTGCCTTCCATATGAAGCAAAAGCAAAATGCTACCCACCTTATTCACACAGAAACACGGCAAGCCTTCATGCAATGCCATTAAAAGAGGACCCTAATGTGCTCCACCACCAAAGTCATGGATTTTGTCCTTAGTCTCACATGTTCCTTCCATGACTAGACAGCAAATAGAACTTCCTCAGAAGTTTCATGCAGAAAGCAGATGCAGATCCAGCTGTGCTGCCTGACATGCTGCACTCAGGCAAACAAAGGCTTACACGGCATGACTGCAAAAGCTAGTGCTAGAATTCAGGTATCTTGCAGCTCACAATTCCCTATAGTAATGCTAAATCCTTTGCTACCAATATTTATATCACCTGCAAACCCATCCCTCAAGTCCAGTTCCGGGCTGGAAGCGTACCAAGCTTTTGATCCATACAAGGAATACAAAGCAGTGCTCACAATAAGAGCCCTGTGGAACAGAGAGGAGCTCCTGTGATCTGCCTGGAGAGGTTCCTCCCGCTTGGTTTGGGTGTTGGTGCTCTCCAGTAACTTGCTGGTTCCCTCCAGAATGTGCTGAAGGAAAGGAGTGATAACTCGCCAAGTCTGCCTGGCAAATTCAAACTGGCATCAAGCTGGCCTGCCTCAGGCATTTGGCTGCCCTGCTTAGACTGCAGCACATGTGTGCTGGCACATGCATTTCAAAGTGTGCCAAGCCAACAATATGTTTGCTCTCTTCCAGGGGTGTGTATCTGTCAGATCTGGCTGCAGCACTGATATGTGTGAAGCCACATGTCTTATTTTTCCCCCCATGTCATCTGTAGAAAGTCGTCTCCCTTCCCGTCCCCTCTTCCTCCTCCTCCTCCATTCCCATCTATTGTAGCAGTTTATCTTCTGCCTCCTTTCACCTCACATGGCTGGAATTCAAGGGAATGGATTTCACTGTCATTCAGATTTCCTTCCAGAACACCATATAACTATGCCTTAAGTTCAAATAAAAGTCATTCTTCAGAGCACTTCCATTAGTGTTAGAATTATGTGCTTACAAATCAACACCCAGAGTATTCAGTAATTAAAAAAAAAGAATAATTTAATACTGTGTGTTTGAAAGAGAAGCATTATTTCCTACCAGAGAAAAGAAGGACAGGACCCCATTACTTGCAGCATTAAAGCCAGACAACGAAAACCCCTAAAATACAAATGACTCACAGCATCAATTAGGTTGGAAAAACCCCCTGAGATTATCGAGTCCAAGAAGAACACACTTGGGATTTTTATGAGGATTATTTTCCTGCTTCCATACCTCTCCCCTCCCAAAGCTGGAATTTAGCCTTTCCAAATGTGTTTTCACATTTATCCAGGCATTAAACTCTGGTTCATCTCATGGAGGCTTCTCTCCTTCACCAGATTATGCTGCATCCAAGTCTGCACTCTTCTTGTTTGGTATCTTTTAAAGAGAAGTCCACCTTGGGCACCCAAAGCCCATCTCCCCCATCCCCTGATCAAACCAACCCCACCCCTCTGCCTTGCTGAGGCTTTGCTGAAACACACATTGCTGCTGAGCAGAGATGCAAAGCTACAGCAGAACTGGGATAGTGGCATCCATCAGGGATGGATCAGTTGAATAAATCTGGATCAGAAATACCAAATCACTAATGGCAAACATTTTGTGAGAAAGTGCCATGTGTGCAAAAACATTCTCAAAAGTCACACCCTACTGGTTCCTTCAAGAGATGCCGACTTAGAAGCTTAGAATGGTTTGGGAGGGACCTCAAAGATCATCTCACTCCAACCCTGTGCCATGGGCTGGGACACCTTCCACTAGAGCAGGTTGATCATCCAGCCTGGCCCTGACAGGACCTTTCCATCACTCCAGAAGATCCTTGACGAGCTGAACAAGCTTTAGCACAACATGGACTTGTCTGTTTCCAAGGACAGTGCTAGCTTGGGCATTTCTGAACTGTGCCCCACGATTCCCAAAAAAGGTGCACCCAAAATCCCTGCAAACACATCCACACCAGTGCACACAGTTAGCCAGGAACCCCACTGGAATCTCTCCTCCTTCTCTTTTTGGAGACCCACGTGGTGCAGTGATCCAACACAACCACTGCACACCCATTCCAAGCTTAGACCATTCAAACCTGAGCATGTTTCAGGTCTCTCTGGTGGGGCTGTTGCAGCTTTCCAGCTGTGCTGGCACCATCCAGCAGCTGTGGCTCCAGAGCCCAGCAGTAACCAAACCTGCCAGCCAAGGCTGGGGACAAAACAGCTCAGACCTTTCTGCCAGGCACCAGGACTCCTGAAATATGCATTTGCAAACATTTTGGCTTAATTAGAGCCCTGTGTTTCCACGCACACCCTCATACCTGGTGCCACCCTCCTCACCAGCTCGCTGGCTCGGTCCAGGAATCTCTGAGGTCTCCAAAGTCAGGCAGAATGACAACACCTTTTGCAGTTTTTTCCCCTTTTCCCTTCTGTTTAATTCCAGCTCTAACAAAAGAGCTCTGTAACATCATTCCATCTGCTGCTACAGTGCTCAGTGTCAGCTACACCACTAGTTAGGGTCATATTTCATGCACTATATACCAAGGTGATAATACAAGAACATCCAGTGTCTGTAAAATAATACTTTTCTCCTTAAGAGGAAAGACAGTTCAGCTGTAACTAATATTCAAGGCATGTAGGCAGGCAATTTTCATTTCTTCTCTGACTAAACTTGTGCTTCTCCCTCCAAATTCCATGTTAATGCACAAGTAAGGCCATTTCTCACTTGGTATGAATTGATGAGTTCAGACACCACGAGCCAAAGACCTGGTCTATGTGACACTTGCCCAATTTAGCTCTAAGTAGACTGGTCTGGTCTCCAACAGAGCAGATGCAGAGAGTGGGGATAAGTTGTGACCTCAAATCCTGTCATTATTAATGTTTCACAATTGCAACTCCTCTGCAGGTTCTTGCCATTTGTTTTCCTAATAAGAGAAATGTACCCTATACAGTCCCTCTCTCTCTCTCTTTCCAGAAGAGAAATAAAGACTGTTTTTTTCTAACTAAAATTAGAGGATGATGAAGAAAAAACAAAACAAAACCAGGATTATTTATGATTTGACCTAGTTTCTAGTTATCTACTCTTTTTCTATTTAGAAACCCAATATCCAAACAACTGAAGAAACAGCACATCTTTTCCTAGAAAGAGGGTGAATGTGTGTTATTTGTCTTCATTAGAAGATCCTATGCCTTGCAGAGGGAAAAGTGGTGCCTGGCTGAGAGAATTTAAGGCTCTGGTGCAACTGAGAGGCTGAAGGAAGGCATTGCTGTGCCCTGATGTCTGCAGCCTTCTTCTCCCACCCTCTTCACTGGGTGTCATGATTCACAGACCCTCTGTCAAGGTCACTCTATTACAAGCACTTCTATAGCAAAGTTAAAGAGGCAGAACATGTAAACACATTTTCCAAGCCATCCCTTTAAAAAAAACTGACACACAACAGCAAATTGCAGTTTGGAAATCAAATAGTTTATTCAAATCAAAAAAACCCACCCAGAAGCCTTTAATGAAGATGCCACAGCTGCTCCTGCTGAAGTTACTGCCACTATACAGCACATTTCATCATTAGCATGATCTAGTTAATGTCGAAACTGTTGGATGATGGCTCTTACAAACTTGCCAACTCATTGCAAATTTAAAGATATTGGACTAGAAACTAATATGCCTTCACAACCTGAAATTATATTATCAAGTGCTGCAGCATGAAGGTTGGAGTTTTCCTGTCGTACAAATGCAGGAGTCCTTGTTTTATTCTTTTGCAAGAAAACTTGGGATCTGAAGCACACTATTAAAGCTAAATGTCCTTTTTTTAAAGTGTTTTTGTTTGAATCTGTTGGCATTCTATCCACTGCAAGAAAACCCGTGTGCTTCTGCCAGTTCCATCAAATTAAGAACAATTTCCAACATCACTTCTAAGTGCTATTTTAGAAGATGCTTGATCCCACTGAAACCACACTGATGGAAGGAGTAGGCAAAGTGACAGATGTAAAACTTATTGTTCTCCCTTCCTCCTCCTCTTTTGAGCTGCAATTTACCACTCAGCTAATAAATAGACACGAGTTAAAATTAAAAACTGATGTTCATGTGCTTATCTAGCCCACCCCCATCCTGTAACAGCTGCACAATTTCCTCCTCCACTCTGCCATGTTCTTGCTGTGGTTTTTAGAGCTAAACAGTTCCCATACCTGGGTAAAACCTCCATAAGGCAAATAATGAACAACTGAAGGTCATGGCAGTGTCTGAAAAATGTACCCAGAAGGGCAGATGAGTGGCTGGTTCAGACCCCACCCCGGGACTGGAAGCACCACAAAAAGCAGGAGCTCCTCAAAACAAATAGTGTGTTTTCCCCCTGCAAACACCAGCTCTTTGACTCAGAGCCAGCAGGATTAGCATCCTACAATCCTCCCTTGCATTCATCTGGTTCCACGACCTTAAACACCATCTCAGTGACATGGTTTCAGGTGAATTAATTAAAAGAACCCAAGAAAGAACCCCAGTTTTGCCATTTAACTACCCAAAGCAGCGACAGTTTCAGACAAAAGCCTCCACCTACGCCTGATGTTTCACACTCAGGTGTGTCCCTCTCCTTCTCCTGCTGGGCACAGCCATCCAGAGGGACAGGGACACATTCCAGGTTCTCCCTCAGCCTGGAGGGAAGGGATGTGCCCAAACCACCATGCCATGGGGTATTATTTGTTTGAAAACACGCACAGCACAGACCGATTGGTGTCTCACAGACACACCTCAAAGCCTGGTGAAGCTCCATCTCCAGAAAAATACCTTTGATCCCAGTGTTAGCCCATGCCAGCCTCCCTCTCTGCCCAGTTGGCTGCCTGGGTACCTCCCCCTGAAGTGATCTGAGCTTCAAAACAAAGATTCAGTGCTCCAAACTTCTCATCTGCCCCTGAGCTCCCTGCACACCCCTGTTGCAGGACACACAAACACCCTTCAGGATCCCTTTGAAGGTGGACACAGCACAGAAGTGGCTGCAGGATTCAAAAGCCCAGAGGCAACAGAAGGGAAAGATTTTTTTGCAGCTCAAAGAAACAAGCTCTTTATATTCAAACCCCCAGTATTTATGCAGAGATGAAGCCCCCAGCTCTTCACCTCCCCATCTGTGGGGTCAGACCCCCAGGAGCTCCCTGAATTCCATGTGCCTGGTTGCTTGACACCTGTTTCCAAAGGCGAGCCAGAATATTCTGGCAGCTGGGCCAATTCTCCAATATTACATCAGGCTGCTGGCTCAAACCAGCGTGGCACTTGTGGTGCCCATCAGCACCCTGGCACTGCAATCAGGACTGCACTTCACTCTCACTGTGTGAGCCTCTTCCAGGGCAGGTTCCTCTCTGAAATCACCGGCGCCTCAGGCAATCAAGAGAGATTTCCCAAACGAAATCTCATGAAGTGAGACACCTAAAAAGAACGTGTGTTCCAGCTGAGCTCCTCCCCAACACCAGCCATGCCACTCTGGCCCTTGATACCAAAATAACATCAGTGCATCCAACAAGACAATCTCTGCTAGGGCTGTTTTAAGCTCTGACTCATTACACAAGTGCTCCATCCCTGAACCACTGGAACAGCAGCAGCCAGGGCTGTAAGAGCACAGTGTCTGTGGCAGGACAGTCCTACCCTGAGATGCATACAATGCAAGCCACCATGCAAGTTCAACTGCTGGCACCAGGATGCTGTGCTGGTGTTAAATTATCCTAAAACCATCCCGCTTCACCACACTCTGAATGCACATGCAGCTTTTTGAAGCAGAGTTTGACAGATGAGCTGGTCTGTGGGCTTGTAGGTCTGTGACTACCACTCCATCACCTTAGGACTATAAAAGCCCAGCCCAACTTCCACATGGCAGCTCCTTCCACAGACTTCCCTGAAGTGTGGAGCCTCTCCTGTGAGGCAGGGATGTCTCTTCATGGTTACTCCCCCAGGGGCTGAGTGAAAAAAGATATCTGCCCACTGTCTCCTATGGTGGTTTATATCCATATCTACTTACTGATAATATTTCTTTTGCTAGCTTTGATACACTTGCTTTAAAATAACTGTTTTGTTACATTACTTTGTTATATAATACCCTACTAGTCGGTTTCTGGCTTTCACACTGTGTAGTATTAATCCTGGTTAAGAGCTTTCATCTGTTCACCTGTTTGTTATTTTGCCATAATAAACAACTCATTTTATATATCTGGTTTGCCATCATTAAAACCTGTGAGATGAAGTGATTTAATCATATCTCTGTAATTCCTTCGATCTGACACACTCCAAGGCTAAGACTGGATTCGGACACACCTAAACCCTTCTCTGAGAAGGGGTTTAGAAAGCAAGGGAGTCCTTTCTGCACCTCCTGACCCCATAGCAAGGCTTTTAAATAACTTTTCTGCTCTCCTGTGACAGTGTTTAACCCCTTCCCAAGTCCTGAGTTCTGACGACAACCACAAACATTCCATACAGGAGGCAAGAGGGAACGCTGTAAAACCATCTGTGTGATGAAATGCTTCTTTGTGAACCTTCGTGGCAGGGGAGCACCATGCCCCAACACCATCTGCAGCATGTCAGAGAGCCAAATGACTGACAGCATGACAGGATTCCCTGTGGTGAATCCAGTCTGTGCCAGGAGTGTGTTTAGAGACTCAGTGGTGACTCAACTGGCTGTGAAGAGCCATTTGGCATTGGGTTCTGAGCCCATCACCCCAGACCACTTGCCCCAGTTCCTGCTGTGTGACTGGAGATCTTTACTGGAAGACAGGCTGCATCTCACGGCTGCTCACTGACAGTAGCTGATGTTTTCCAGCACAGCTCTTCTCTCTGGACTCATTAAAAATAACAGAAAACAGCTACAGACCTACAGAAAAGGCTCCTCAGTTATCAGAGAGCAGATTTTCAAAGGTAAAAATGCATTTCTGGACGCAGTGACATTCCCAAGAAGTTCCCTGTGCAGCTTAGGGATCTGTCTGCCACCAAAGCCAGGCAGCAGGAGGCACTAACCACAGCTTGCAATGCCACTAGATCCACCTCTCACACTTCCCATTCCCACTATTTACAGGGCCAGACTTCTGCCAGGCAGACAAAGCTTATTAAACACATACTCAAATATTCCAGAGGAAGAAGTGTGTAGGGTTTTTCCTGAAGAAAATTTCTTTTCCCTTCCTGAAAAAAAAAAGTTAGTTGCTAGAAAATAGAAAAATACTTTAGCCAGGTGAATTACTGATTCCTGTTCAGCTTTCCCCACCAGGAGACTGGCAATCATAGAATCATGGAATGGTTTGGGTTGGAAGGGACCTTGAAGATCATCTCATTCCCAATCCCTGCCATGGGCAGGGACACCTTCCACCAGCCCAGGGTGCTCCAAGCCCCGTCCAACCTGACCTGGGACACTCCCAGGGATCCAGGGGCAGCCACAGCTTCTCTGCCCAACCTGTGCCAGGGATTCACCCCCCTCATGTCATAAATCATCCTAATCACCGCCCATAAACCAAAAATAAGTTAATTTTGCATGAAGCAGTAAGAGGAGAATCCGTGCCAAGTCCCAGTAAATAACTCAGGGAGATCAAAGCTCTCTTCAGAGATTCCCGCAACTGCATTTCCAGCGCTGCCCAAATCCTGACAATCGTTAACATGAAGGAAAAAAACAACCTTCCCACCCTCCCAGCACCACTGTATTTGGGATAATCTTTCCATGGCTTCTAACTGAGCCCCTTTTCAATTACTTTGTGCACAGATTTTATTCTTTTTTAGCACATTAAGCCAAAGAAAATAAAAACATCTCTCGGTTACAGCATTAGAAGCTAAATCCAAGACCCCCATACAGCAAATGGTTGTCTAAGGGGCTTGCTTTCTGCTCATGTTTTTTTTTTTTTTTGCCTCATTTTATAACTACAGCTTTTTTCAGTGAGGTCTGGGGTGGTCTAGTTGCTTCCATCTGTCTTTTGGCAGATATTGCTGTCAGCTGCTCCCCCAAAGGTAAGTAACAGCAAGGGAGGCTTTTCTTCACTGGAGCTGTGAGTGATCAACTCCCTGATATTGGCAGCTGAATGACAGTGGCACTGAAGACACCGAGCACAGTGCTAAGTGTCACACAGCTCTGCACCAAAGAAACATCCCCCAGCTCCAAGGGTTTGCTAGGAACGCTGCTCTGTGAGGCACAGGGAGATGCACTGTGAATAGAGAGTCCCTGTGCTGGTAGTAGGGAGGATCTTTGCGCTCACTGAGTCTTTTAAAATCCAAAAGGCAAGGAATTCAATTCAAATTATGAAAGGTAATTGCTGAGCAAATACAGCCCAGCACAAAGCTGTAACAATGCCTTGTATAGTTATGGCAACTACAGCAGCACCACCCAAACATTACTCCTCAGTTTAAGATTTTCTCCCAAATCATATATTTAAGGAGTAGAATTGTATTGCTGCATCTCACAGCACCCTTCAGCTAACCTGAGGAGTCAAAGTAACAGTGACTGAAACCATAAAAAGCAACAAAACCCCCAAACCCACACTGCATGAACCCTACCCAGCTGATACACAGGCAGCAGCAGAGGAAAGGTCCTGGGGAACCTGGTGCATCACACCTGGGCTGCCTGAGCCCTGCAAAGCACCAGGAGGATTTGCTCTGCTCTCCCCCTTTGGCATCACCTGAGAGCCAAGCTGTGAGCTGCTCCTCACAGATCCCTGCACCAGGGAACGTGCTACTCCACTGCTTGTCATCCTCCCTCCCGTGAAAACACAGCCAGGAGTAGCACCTGCACAGCAACGAGCCACGACTTACCTGGTGTCACTCTTAATTTTGCTGGTGAGAAAGAAAAATCCCACTTGTTAATGGAGCAGCAGGTCTTTCACAGCAGTAAACAGCCTCCAAAAATAAGTGCTGGGTAAGGCTGGTACCTTTGCTGGTTCACAAAAAGTGAGCTGCACTACAAGAAGAAGGATCTGCCAGCTGAACCTGCCCAGCATTTTACTTAACTACACCATTCAGGAGACATCGTGCCTGACAACACTTTCCACTAAAGAAATTCCAGTTTGAACTTTTCCACTGAGGGAGGAGGAGAAATTAAAAATTAAAAAAAAAAAGGCAAGCCAAGAAAAATCACAAGTGCAAATTTTCAGCTTATTTATTTACCAGGGTACAAGTGATCCTTACATGCTTGGCACTATTTACAATTTTTTGGCCCTCAATTGCAATCCTTCCCAGGACGCTACTTGCAAAGTTTACATCACCATCCAACCACAAACAGGGCGGTTTTTTCCATGAGCTCTAGCAGGCAACTTTCCCACGAGTTATTAGCTCCCTTTTTTTTTTTTCTCTGCATAGGAAATCATTAGAGAGATGAGATGGATAGAGAGATGGATAGAGGGATGGATAGAGAAACAGTCCTTCCCATCATTTTCCTGAATGGTTAATTAAAGCAAAACTTTGGAAAGTGTCTTGTGCTTCTTTTGATGGAGCAGCATCACTATATTTGGCAATACATATATATATATATATATGAAATAATTAGCGGGTTGCAATTAAATAACCCTCCACTGCGTGCATGGTGAATGCCCCCCGGCAAAACACCGCCTTGTTTCACGTCCTGCAGACACACACACACACCTGTGGAGATCTATTTCTCAGGGATTTTAAAGAATCTGTTTATTACACACCCCACCAAGCGCGTCGGAGCATCCCTCCCGTCCGCCCCGCGCGGGGATGCTCCGCCCGCTCCCCAGCCAGGAGCGAAGGAAGGTGCCGCTCACCCTCGGAGCCATCCACCCTGCCCAGTGCCCTGTGCCGTGTCCGCCCGGCCGGGGCACCCCGCTCACCTCGCTCATGTCGCGATAGTCGCGCCGCCCGCCCGGCTCTCCGCGCTGCCCCGGCCCCGCCGCGCCGCGCCTTAAGAACGCGCGCCCGCCAATCAGCGCCGCGCCCGCCCCGCGCCCGCCAATCAGCGCCGCGCCCGCGAGCGCCCCACCCAATCCCGAGCGGCCGCATCCCGCAGCGCGCGGCGCCCCCTGGCGGCTGCGGGGCGAGCGCGGAGGGTCGGAGCGGAGACTCTGCCTTGTCCGCATCCTTCTCCTGCCCTTCTTCTTCCTTCTCTGCATTCTTCTCCTGCCCCTCTTCTTCCTTCTCTGCATCCTTCTCCTGCCCCTCTTCTTCCTTCCATTCTTCCTTCTCTGCATCCTTCTCCTGCCCTTCTTCTTCCTTCCTTTCTTCCTTCCCTTCTTCCTTCTCAGCATCCTGCCCTTCTTCTTCCTTCCCTTCTTCCTTCTCTGCATCCTTCTTCCCTTCTTCCTTCTCTTCTCCTTCCTTCTCTGCATCCTTCCCTTCTTCCCTTCTTCTTCCTTCTCTGTCTCCTTCCCTTCTTCTTCCTTCTCCTTCCCTTCTCATTCCTGCTCTCCCTCCTTCCCTTCTTCCTTCTTCCCTCCTGCACTTCTTCCTTCTCTCCATCCTGCACTTCTTCTTCCTTCTCCTTCCCCTCTTCCTTCTCCTTCCCCTCTTCCTTCTCCTTCCCTTCTTCCTTCTCCTTCCCCTCTTCCTTCTCCTTCCCTTCTTCCTTCTCCTTCCCTTCTTCTTCTTTTCCTC